>CM038703.1:15620693-16273193 GCA_021613375.1 Megaleporinus macrocephalus
TAGAGAGAGGGAAAGACAAAATGGGAGTGAGAGAAAGAGAAAGAAATAAAGAGAAAAGAGAGAGGGGGAGTACAAACTAAAGATGAGAGAGACAGAAAGAGAGAGAAAGAACAAGAGAGAAAGAAACAAGAGAGGTAAAGACAAAGTGGAAGTGAGAGAGAAAGGGGGTGAGTGAGAGTGAAAGAGAAAGAAAGAGAGAGAGAAAGAACGAGCGGCAAAGACAAAGTGGGAGTAGGAGAGAGAGAGAGAGAAAGTGAAAGAGAGAGACGGGGAGAGACAGACGTGAAAGATTGAGCCAGAAATCACAATGACTTACACAACACTGCAGCCCACGGTGAGCAGCGCGTGTTGAAAGCATTTTATTAATGAATGATGGAGCCCCCGCAGACATTATCATTATGGGGAATATACACTAGATCAGACCGCAGGCTCCATCAGCACAGCGCTGCGTGCGCTCTGAGCTACACAGAAAATGAACAGTTCAAGAAGAATTCAGTCTTTAGTCTTCCCTCTATTTTTAAATCAGACGCTGTATTCTTTTAGGTGTAGTGAAGCGCTTCTCTCCAGTTAACTCCGTAACTCCAAGACACCTCGAATACCTCCAGACCTCCGTTCTGCTTCCTCCACAGACTCACATCGCAAATGCATGAGGCAGTTATTAAAATGACTGTGGTTATTGTCACCTGTCTCCTGCTGGGGTACGAGGCTGTGAAACTTCCTCTGCATCACAACTTCCTGTGACTCACACAGAGCAGATATGGCTTATCAGTAAAAATACAGCATGACGTTCAGGCTGAGCTGAAAAAAAAAGGAAACCATGTAGTTCTACTTTTCTTGCTCTGTTGATGCTTCCAGGTTATTGACAAGTCTGGGAAAAAGTGAGGTGCACTTAAAGTATCAATATGTACGATTTTTACTTTAAAATGTTCCAAAATTAAATAAATGATCAACAGTATGTGAAGAAAGAACCATTTAGGCGGTAGATCAAACGAGTCTGTGTATTGTGATGCAGAGTAAGAGTTAGCTCTGGCCCGTCCTGTCTTGTAATATCACTTTGTACCTCAAGAGGCGATAGTGAGTCACAGTAACTTTCAATCCACAATAAGAGGATGAGGAAATAGCACTGCTGCCCCGATGGTGTATTCTAACCTCTAATCTGTGTTGCAGTGTTAACTCTGGCCCGTCCTGTCTTGTAAAATCGCTTTGTACCTCAATAGGCGATAGTGAGTCACAGTAACTTTCAATCCAAAATAAGAGGATTAGGAAATAGCACTGCTGCACCAATGGCACTATATTCTAACCTCTTGTCAATCATGCCAATGAAATAAGTAACCAATGAAAGAAGAGTAAACACAATGGTTGAAGCCCTCGGCAAGAATCCACATTCAGCAGCAAAAAAAAGAAATGATATAAACAGAACCAAAACAAGAGTTAGTATCTCTGCTGCTTTCCACTACGGGAGATGCTCTTGGTGAGTAAAGGGAAGAAGACTGATGCTGAACTCACACTCTTTCTTGTAGACTGTTAGGGAGAGAATGGGGAGGAGATGGGGCTGTGATTTTTTTTTTTGGTTATATGTTGCCCCCTATTGTTTACAGTAGGAATCCAACAGATTGCCCCTTCACCCAACTTTGCATGTGAGGTTAAGACTAAATCATAAAAGTCATAAAAACATATGTATTATGGCATTAAGAGTCTCTCTGGTATGCTGACAGCAGGATAGAACAAGCTGGAATATTCGCTGTAAATACTCAAAGCTTATTCCTACTGTGATTAGTATCGCTTGACAGACATTGTTCAATTGGGTTAAATTGGTCCCCATCCCCAATATCCAACTCTCTCCTATGCCTGCTTGCAGACGTTCAGAATAATAATTCCGAGACCTCAAATACACATAATTAACATAACATGACTTTCGCCGTCCTCGTCTATCCCTCAAAAGCCCATTCCAAATCCAGTTTAAACACCGGGGAAAGCCACACAACTAAAATGGCATTTATTAATCTTCTGAAAATGAATGTGCAAACATCTTTGGTGTTCAGAGAGATTTCTAAGCCTGTGTTCTTTTCATTAGTTGCTATGTGAACCAGCACCAGTCTCTCAGATGGGCCAGACTGGAGGGTTAGAGTTGACCAGACGGACTGCCGCCCACACGTCCTCTCCCAAACGGAGATCAATGGGAAGGGCTGAAACCCGCTGTCTGTCATTCAGAAAAACAGGCCAGCCCTGTCATATCTCGCACCGGCTTAGTTAAAGACTAAACCACAGATGGCACGAAGCAAGTTCAAGGGCTTTTCAGGGGTCGACTTCAAACGTGTTTTGATATTTTTTAAAGGTGGCTAACTGTAGCGAGCCTCAGGTTTCTACTTAATGGATAACATTCAATTAGTCTTCCAACAAGAAACCTCAGCATCAATTTGTTGCTCATTTCATTTGTATCACAAACCCTGCATGGAGGAAGTCAAGATACAGGATACAGCACTGCAGGCGTCTGCCCTGCTCTGCTTGAAGAAGAGCTACCTTTTATAGCACTGTGCCTTATCCCAAAGTACACTAAGCTAATTCAAACTGTTTAACTACAATATAATGGCAAATTCCGGTTACACAACTGTGTATCTGGGGCAAAAAATATCCGAGGACATTCCCAGCATAATCTCCTAGCCTGGCCCCACTGGAGGCATATAGAACATCTCCAAACACTGTCTCAAAATAACATCCAACTCGACTGGGTTCTTGGGCTGTGCAGTGGGGGGCACACATTCTTGGAAAAGAAGTTTGGAATGTCCTCAAACATACATTTACCCTAGATATACATTTGTGTTTTGGAAATATACACTGTGACAACTATTTGACTAAGCTGAATGTTACGTTTGGCAATGTATCAGCCTTTCACAGCAAACCCCCTTAATCCTGAATACAGGTTCATATGGAATTCTAAACTTTTACAGACGCCACAGTTGTTTTCATAGAACATCAGATTTAAATGCATTTTAGGGACATGTTGTAATGGAAAGGCTGGGGCTGAAATTCAATATCTTTTGTATATATCTTTTGTATATATCTAACATATTTACACTAACATGTTGTAATTGTAAAACTTGATGTTATTATAGAAGTAAATAATAACTTATCTGACCACTGTTTCCTTTATCTGCTTATCTAAATTATTTAACACTATTTTAGAAATTTTCCCTTGTTTTGGGTAATTTAATATGGACTAGATTTATGATCATTTCACTTGTCAAGGTACCATTTTTTAAAGCAAGGCAACACTACTACTAATACTACAACACTACTAATACTATGACCACCACCACCACTATTACTAATACCACCAACACCACTACTACTACTATTACTACTATTACTACTACCACTACCACCACCACTACAACAGCTGCTACTACTACTACCACTACCACTACTAATTCAACAACCACTACCAATACTACTACTACTACTACTACTACTATGCCCTAAAATGGGATGCTACACCCCTGTTACCAGTATTCATTGGTGTTTGTTGATAAAACTCTCTGTTCCAATGCAATATGCTTTAGTTAGTACTCTCTGATTTTCCTTACTTTGATAGTAGTAACAATAGTCAGTGGCAGTAACACTGACATTTACATTAAAACTGTACTGCTGTTACTAGTTAGTTACTCTGACAGCCTTCTAACAATAATCACTGATTATAATTGGTTAATCTACATACTTTTGTTTTAATATGTTTTTCTATTTTCACTGTTGTATATGGGACATCTTATTTGTATTGCTCGTGTTGTATTATTCCCTTGTAATCCAGTGCTGAACGGGTTCCCAATTTAAGTCAGGGCTTTTAGTTACTTACCTATTTGGCCCTTGGCTTCCTTATTTGGGGCCTGAACTCAAATTTACAAATAATGCTGCTGATGTTGATATGTGAATATTTATAGAATGTAGAAACTGAGAGTAGATACACCTGAATTAGCATCACAAGAGAAATGGAATAGGAATACATTTAAAGGGAATAAATTGAATGATAATGTATCATTTCCATTCATGCATTACTTTAACATGTATACATTTGACAGATGTTTGTATCCTGAGCTCTTTCTAACGCTAAGGCTCTGTACCTTAGCCAAGGTTATTGGTAGTGGTATTGCTGTGTGAACCTGCCTGCGTGGGCAATTGAACCCAGTCAGCTGCATGGACAGCAGCAGCAATAATCAAAGTATTGACCAACTGGAAAGATTTTTTTTTATCAAATATCTGCTGATACTAATGTGATTTCATTGATATGAATGTTATAGATAATAGTTTTATCTGTTCTGCTCCTAAAAAGGTTCTTAATGGTTCCTGGTCATTAAGTAATAGTTAATAGTTAAATAATAAATAAATAAATAAATGATTATTGTGCTCTGTTCTTAGGTGATGACAACACATTGCATTGGAAATATATTATAAAGATCCAATATAGAAATATACAGTATAATACAGCGATAATAAAGTAATACACTATAAAGACACTATAAAGTCCTAGCACAGAAATAGTGACAGTGTCAGGTGGGCACATAGAAAGTAGCCCTCTTGGGAGATGATGGTTGACACCACAGATGTGCTGTATGACTTTATAAAGGGGAAAAAAAGCCGTGATGAGGCAGACAGGTGAGAGGTGCCTTTGTCTTTGTGCCAAGAGGAGCAAAGAATACGATCAGAGGCAGAGATAACTCAACAGAGGCCTCGTCTGAAGAACAGAAAAACACGCTTAGATGCCTGGCTGGGTCAAAGTCACACAGTCTTGGGACTCGGCAGACAAGTGAAAGACAAAATGGCAACCACGTGCAGCAGTACTGAAGTACTACTCATTTGTCTCTTTGTTCCAAATCCAGGTCTTATTTTCAGCGCCCCAGCTGTAGAACATGCTACAAAACAATCAGTAACACCTCCTGAAAGACCGAGCCACTGACCCCTACCACACCACACAATGCTACGGTGACGCACATGGGCACTTCAGTGACAAATTGCACGGAATAAAGTATGTGCACTTTCAGCGGTGCTGGTCGGGAAGTGGTATAATTATTCCAATCATTTCCTGCACAACAAATGCAAGGCGAGAGGGGTGCCTGGACGAGAGGGGACGAAGGGGGCAGTGGACACGAAAGATAATTATAAACACAGCTGCTTCTACTGTTAGCATTTAGCATTTGAAGAGTATGTTAAATCATAGGGCTTAACACATGCTACAGAGATAGAGGGTGGAGGGGAAGAGAGAGAGAGAGAGAGAGAGAAAGAGAGAGGATTGGGAGAAAAGAGAACAGGATGAGGAGGAAAGAGAGAGGGGTGGAAACAGTGAGAAAGAGAGTGATTCAGAGAGGGGGTTAAAGATAAGGGGGGAGAGAGGAAAAGAAAGAAGAGTAAGAGAGTGAGGATAGATACAGTGAGAGGTTGGATAAGGAGAAAGAGAGTAAGGCAGCAGAGGAAGGGAGAGAGAGAGGAAGAGAATAAAGAGAGGGTGAGAGAGATGGTAAGGAGAAAGCGAGCAGGAATGAGTGGAAAGTGATTAAGAGAGACAGAAGGTGCAAGAGAGATGGTAAGATGGAAAGAACAGGAGCGAAAAAGAGAGACTGAGAGAATAAGAAAAAACAGAATGAGTGAGGAAAAGAGAAAAAGAGTAGAAAGAAAGAGAGGATGAGAGAGAGAGAGATGGTAAGAATGGAAACAGAAAGACAGAGAGAGATTACTCTTGTCTGTGACTGTGTGAATTTGCGAATGTTGTGTGCCGCTGGTGGGATTTAGGACAAGGTGGTCCTGCGAGCCGGTTCAGTGGGCTCAGTAAAGGGTGTGTGTTCACTCTAAAATCTGGCTGAGGCATCACTTTGTGAGCTCAAATGAGGGAACCCAATCAGGGAGCACCTCCAGTCCTAACCATGCAAACACCTTTAAATAGATTCCACCCATTTACCCTACAGGCCCTGCACAGCGCTCCAGCCCCAATCAGAGACTGAAAGAAGAATGTGCTCTTAACACAAGCAAGGATTTATTCACCAAGTCCACTGACAAATTTGATTACAGTGGAGACTGATGGCTGCACAGGACACGTGTTTTGCTTTAAACAGAAGCAGAATGTTAATGGTTTCAGCAAAATCAGCAGAGAGAAAGAGAGCTGGAGCAGAGCCAGACTAATGCAAACACAACCTACCAGCAATGTCAGTTCAACACTAAGCTAATATGAAAATGTACAAGCTAAATTTTTACTTACAATGTAAAGCATTTCTATTGGACTTATGAGATATTTTCTATTAAAGATAAATAGATAACTATCTACCAATTTATATTATTTTTTACTTGGATTAAAAAGAAATTATCAGGTAAGCTGTTATTTTGAAGAGTATGAAGCACATGGCTCTCATAATGTATTTTTTTTAATTAATATTTAATAATATTCATTTTATTATTGATTTATATTACTTATATAAGCTTACTTACCGTGTATATACACAATATATACAAATCAACCCATGTAGTCTGCCTTTACAAACATTAGTAAAACAATGGGTCGTTCTAAAGAGCTGACTGAATTCAGGCATGGTTCTGTAATAGGACGCAACCATTGCCATAAGTGAGTTCGTGAAATTTCATCTCTTCTAGATATTTCAACTCTCCTAGATATTCCTTGATCAAATGTGAGTGGTATTATTCCAAAGTGGAAGCATTTAGAAACCACAATGGCTCAGCCACGAATTTGAAGACCACGAAAAGTTACAAAGTGGGGTCGCATAGTGTGTAATGAAGTGCATAGTGTGTAAAAGTTGCTAACACTCAGCTGAATCAGTAACTACAGAGTTCCAAACATCCTCTGGCATCATCAGCACTAAAACCGTGCCAGGAGCTTCATGGCACGGGTTTCTATGGCCGAGCAGCTGCATGCAGGTCTTACGTCACCAAGCACAATGCCAAGCATCAGATGGAATGATGTAAAGCACAGTGTGTTCCGCGGATTAATGAATCACATTCCTCTGTCTGAAGGTCTGATGGATGAGTTTGGTGAATGCCAGGAAAACGTCACCTGCCTGACTGCATTGTGTTGACTATAAAGTTTGGTGGAGGAGGGATGATCCTATGGGTTGTTTTTCAGAGGTTGGTACAGAACCTTTAGTTCCAGCAAAGGGAAATCTTAATGTTTCAGCAGACCAAGACATGTTGGATTGTATGCTTCCAAATTAATGGGAACAGACCCGTTTCTGTTCCAGCATAACCCATGTGTTCCGGAGCACAAAGCCAGGTTCATATAAGGTGGTCCATATGAGTTTGGTGGGGAAGAACTTGACAGGGCCATACAGAGTCCTGATCTCAACTCCTCAAATATCCTTGGGATACACTAAAACAGAGATTGCGAGCCAAGCTGTCTCGTCCAACATCAGTGTGAAACAACTCAAAAGCTCATAAACATTGTTTTTTTTAAGAATTGTACTTTACTTTATCAACTTCTACCATTTCCTTCTCTTTCTCTTCACAAGGAAAGCGGCACCATGACGTTTGAGTAGGTTTTTGGATCTATTCAATCAACAAAGGAAACATTAAAACAAAGACGACAGAGCCTCAGGCAACGCAGTAGAGGCTTAGACTGGCCATGAGATCAATATGTCATCTCTTAACAAGTGGATACCTTACCAAACGACAGCAATACTGTTAGACTAAACAGCAGAAAGGGAGTAGAAAAAAAGACAAAGAACAAGCACAATGGATACAAGAGAGAATGAGTAAGAGGCAATTGAACCCTGAAAAAATAGCACAGCACAATATATGACAGCAGTGATGTGTGTAATTGAATCTAAAGTGGACCACAGCACTGGACATACTCCATGTACATGTTGTCCTAATGAACTGGCATGAAAAGAGCACTTGAATATATGCGAACATATACTGAGCCAGTACTCCACTGTTTCTTGGTGATGATGACAACTATTATGGGGATTTGCCCCATGTGCCCTCAGCCCTGTTCATTTATTAGACCTCATCTATGTTGGTAGACAGATGAAAGAGGAGAAACTCTTTCTTACGCTTTTGCCACCTTGGACGTTCAAACGAACAGGAAAAAAAAAAAAGATGAAAGTAAAGAACCTGTCAATACAGAGAGTGGATCAACTGTTAATGTAATGTGTTAGTAATTAACTACAAAATTAAATATATAATGATCTTTTCAGATCAAACAAATTCTTCACGCCTGACTTTGAGCAGAGTAAGCGATTCCCACTGTCCCGTCCTTGCGAGAGTAAATAATGAAAGGAGAGAACAGCATACATTTTCATAATGCTGATGGGTCACTATCAGTCCGTACTGATAAATAAGGGCTGAGTGGAATGAATTTGTAGTTTCACAAAGCGGTGTGGCCGACGTTTCGCAGGCTTCTGTCTTTAAATTTAGCCTTGCCGCGCTTGCTGACTCTGCAGAATGTGGCCTGGATGGTAAAAACACTCAATCTTGTCGCTTTTTTAATACTGTTTTGGATAATACACTTGCATTCATGCATACACACGTGCACGGCACACACACACACACAAGGCTGGCAAGGTCTGTCCTTTTCTCCATAAATAGACTCGGACTAAGCAAAGCAACCTGTGCTACTTCTTAAGTGCTGTTCAGCACCATGGAGAGCTCTCTCAATCCCTTTCTCTCACTCTCTCTCTCTCTCCCACTCTTTCGCTTTCGCTTCTGTTTCCATTTCTCCTTTTCTATCTGTTTCTCTTTTTTCTAAATTTTTGTCTTAATGTGTTTTCTGATACTTCTCTCTCTCTCTCCTTCTCTTTCTCCCATTGCTGCTTCTACATTTCTCATTCCCTCTGTCAGTCTCTGTTTATCTCTATCTGTTCCTTTCCCTGTCTGCCCCTCCATCTACCTTCTTGTCTCCTTATTTATCTTTCTCTCTCTCTATTTCTGTATCTTTCATTCTCTTTCTCTTCATTTCTCCTTTTTTCTCTTTGTCTCTCCTCGTCTCTCTATGACTCTCTCAATGTTTTTGCTTTTTTGTTCTCTCTTCCTTTGTTTTTTTCACCTCATGGTTTTCCCTCACACTCTTTCTCATATTACTGCTTCTACCTTTCTCTCTCTTTCTCTCTATTTTGTGTTCCTCTCTATATCTCTTTCTGATTTCTCACTTTTTTCCTTTCTTTGTCTCTCTCTCAAGCCCTTTTTTATTTTTCCCTCTCTTTCTTTTCTCTCTCTTTCTCTGTCTATATCTTTGTTTCTGTATCTTTCTGTCTCTCTCTCTCTTGGGTAATTTCTTTCTTTTTTTCTCCCCCTAGGTCTCTGTCTCCTTCTCTTTACTCTAATTTATTTATTTCCCTCACTCTCTTTCACCCATCACTGCTTCTTGCTCAATATTTTCTTTTCCTCTCTTTCTGTCTTTTCCTTTCTCTCTCTCTTTGTTTCTTTTACCCATCTCTCTATCTTCTCTATTTCTTTCTTTTCATTGTCTTTCATTTATTTACATATTTATTTTTACGCTTCTTCAGCTTTTTACCTTCCCATTTCTGCCCCCCACCTTTTGCGATGTCCAAGGAGCTGAAACTATTTAGCACTCTGATGTACCCATCACGCAATTAGGCCTAATACCCAGCAGTAACAACTTCAAACAGGTGCTCTAACCACCACCAGTGCTTCAGTTTGTCTGATGATAGCAAGCTGAGTGAAAACAGCATTTTTAGAGGCGTCTGCGGCGTTTTGATGTAAAAAGCCTGTCGGAGAGTAAGTGGGTATCATGCACCCACTGGAGCGGAGCACTGGTCTGGTAAACACCCCTCCCCGAGCCCCACTCGCCATTGTCCTCACCATTAGCCCGGGCTAATGCTGATCGTCTGCGTTTGTGCTGATGTGCCGTTTCCCAGCTGGCTGGCACTATTCCTGTGCTCACTTTGAAGACGGGCCAGCGATGATGGGTTCCTGCGTGCTTGTGTGGTTGGATGAGCTCTAATCTAGTGCCAAAAAAGCGTGCAGCTTAAGCTACCTTCATTGTTCACATTCTGATACAGTACATGTTCCATCGGTGCACGCAAGACCAGAGCAGCTCTGCACGCATAAGAGCACACCTTAAAAAAAAAATCACTCTCACACAATGACCCCGTGCCCTCAGTCAACCCCCACCACGCTAAATGAGCATCAGACATACATCCGACATGACACATAAATGACTTTTCCATGTTTGCTTTAAACACGTCCTTTAAACTGTCCCTACACAGCTGTGCTTACTTCCCCGATGTTTTCTAAATCAAAATCCCAAACAGAAGCAAGTGAAGGAGCAAATACAGGCCAGAGATTGCAAACATGACCCTAATGGAGAGGGAACTCAACTCAGTAACAACAAGCACTTATTTAGAGAGGGGAAGTCTATGAGAGCACTATTCGGCCGCAAAATAAAACTCAAAGAGCATTAAACTCCTGCGTTACGCAGCAACAATAGCAATAGAGTTATATAATAAGGACTTGCACGTCCAGCCGTTTTGTGTCAGTGTCACTTGCATTATTCATGCAGAAGATTCCAGCACGCCAGCAATGCTTCCCACTAACAGAGTTTAATACACGCAGACAGCGGACACAAAACCTGCATGAATAAAGAAGCGCACCAGTTGAATTCAACTTCCTTCTTAACTTGCCAGCAAAGGTAGAGTGGATTCAGAAGTCAACCCAGCAAACAGGGTTCTAGATTAGTAGTAGAAGAGGTACTATGACTTTCAACAATGCTGGAACCTCATTTGAGCTACATAGAACCACGTACAAATGCTACTCAAAGAACCACAGTACTGTTCAAAAGTTTGGGATCACCTTCCATAGTTTTTATTGTTATTATTTCCATGTTCAGAACAAATCTTCGTACACTATCATTTAAAAGTTTGGGGTCACTGCTTTGTTCATATAAAAGCAATTTCTTTGAAGAATCATTGATTAGCTGTTTTATGAATGTAGGATACATACTGCTTATGAGGCTACATTACACCAGATCATCATGACAACTAAAATAACTCTCCAGAAATGTTTAAAAAACCTCTAAACATCATGTACCATAAACCCTTTTTAAAACATTATAGTAGAAAGAGAAAGCTTTTGGACAATTTCTGTTATGATGTTTGGATTTCCATGTTCAGAACAAATCTTCGTACACTATCATTTAAAAGTTTGGGGTCACTGCTTTGTTCATATAAAAGCAATTTCTTTGAAGAATCATTGATTAGCTGTTTTATGAATGTAGGATACATACTGCTTATAAGGCTACATTACACCAGATCATCATGACAACTAAAATAACTCTCCAGAAAAGTTTAAAAAACCTCTAAACATCATGTAACATAAAGGTCACATTTGCCAATTTTGGTTAGCTTGGTTATTAGCTAAATTATAAAAAAAATATATTAAAATTATATTACATTAAAATTATATCTATTATTAAAATTAATGTAGAGTTTTGTCAGTTGTCATGACAAACTAATGCAAGTGTAATGGAACCTTATGAACAGTACCCTACAATAAAGGTTTACCTTAAACAGTTTGTTGAAGCCTGTATTGACAAACAGAGTTACAAGTGATTAAGAATAAAACTGACATCACCAATCCTCATCACTGAAAAGTGTTAACCAAATCTCTGTTATTAAGCAGCTACCCAAATGATAAATTCTAAAGAACTCAATAGTATAGCTTATTGTTTAATAACACCTTTATATTGTCGCTGTGCAGAGAAAAACATCTACATTTTTGAAGCTTTTCATTTTTTTTACATCATTTGAGTGCTGCAGCTGGCGTTTACATAGTCTATGTAAGTAACAAGAACAAAGCAAGTGCATCCGGCCAATATTTGAATGCTGCTGTTAGAGATATAGCCAAAATGTTATGCAGTGAAGTGAAATTATGATGATTCATTGTGCTAAATAGCCATTTGCCTCTTAGTTGTTATGTAACACTTTACTTGATTCATGTTATTTAAATAGGCAACAGATTTTTCACCTAGGGATTAAAATGCCAGTTTGGCCCATTACAGAGCATAATATATAGTGTGCTTAAGCTTTAGCTTGCACATCAATTTAATTGTTAAAAAATCGAATGGTTAATATGAATCTAAATTGTCTACAATATGTAGAAATTACACAAATAAAAAAGAAGCTAAACCATTTAAATGGATATATACACTGCCATGGATTATATATACAGTATAACCACTGCCCATACCCCTGAAAGAACGTATGCTGATGTGAACCTATACGAACACACACACCCACACGCGAGCACACACGGACGGGCTGAAGGTATTGACAGGACCTGAACGTCCTACAGCCTCTGGGAGAAATCGGAGAAGAATGGTTTAGAGTGTGGAAGGGAAAGCTAGTGAAAGGCTTATCACAACACTGCAGGAGCACTCCGAAAGAACTGGGGGAACAATACAGAAGCAGAAAGTGTGAAGTGACTTTGGAATAAGTGAAGAACTGGTGGAAAGGCACAGATATTTGGTGGTGCACAGGCTGTTTTTATACTATATTGTCCTCATTCTATCAAAACCTTGCTTGTTTTTTTAAGTAAAAGAGTAACAGAAATTGTCCAAAAGCTTTCTCTTTCTACTATAATGTTTTAAAAAGGGTTTGCAGGCAATATATATATATATATATATATATATATATACTTGGTCATATATATCAATATAGACAATCAAGGGTTGTCTATATTTGCAAAAAAACTATACACACACACTCAGAGACACACATATATACACTACCGCTCAAAAGTTTGGGATCACAGTAAAATTTTTCAATGGAGTATCTTCCTTCCTTAACACAACAATGGACTGACGGGTCTCTAAAGAAAGTTGTTTCTTTCTAGTCATTTTGAATCTGTCAGCAAGCCATCAACTGCTGATGCTTCAGATACTAAACTAACCTAGAATGTTGTTCTCCCTGTTATGCTCACTTATTAGTAGAATGTTTTTCAGCTGTGCATCACAATTGAGCAAGGGTGTCCTAACAACCAATTAGCCCAATAACATCCTTAACTTGGATTGGTGGCCGTACCAGGAGATTTAGACAGAGGACTGAGAATTGCTGATAATAGGACTATATGCAAAATAAGCCTCTATACAAAAATAGGCTTTAATACAAACATTTTTATTCTTTAAAAATCATCTGATACACTTAAATTAATTGAGAAATGGACAATATTGTTTGTGAATTGCATGAAAATTGCATGAATTGCACAAAATAAAATTCTAAAGTGATCCTAAACTTTATATATGTTATATACTTTATTATATTTAAATAACATATATATATATATGTTTGTGTGTGTGTGTATAGTTTTATTGCAAATATAGACAACCCTTAATGGGAGAAAAACTGCGATGTAATGCTTAAACTAATTTTCATATTTCTGCTCCACCCCCCACCCCCAAAAGTAATTACGCGCGATTAATATGCCCTTAATCAAATTTTAATTTGGCTGGTATAAAAAGTCACAGAGCAAATCTGTCCTGCAGTTGACTCTGAAGGGCCAGAATTCATCATCTGCGTCAAAGCACGCTTTTATCCTGACCCACTTCTGCCCTGTAGAAACGTACTGTCTATCGCAGGGAGGACACTTTGAAAAAAAATCCATAATGTCCAACAGGCAAGCGTCGAATTTGTAGCTGTCGACGCCTGCCTGGGATCCATGTCCTCAAATTGCTGTCATAAAATGTGCAGAGTACTTGAGGGAAGATGGGACAGCAAAGTTGGTAACAAGCGCTGTCACAATGAACACATGCTGTGGCATGTCAAACGGTTAGCAAACACAGTTTCTCTCTTAACCAGAGAAGTCTCCAAACGTGTCAAAATGACGAAGTCCAGAAGGACCGGGACCAGCCTCCTGATGGGGAGGACAGGAAGAGAGACAGAACGAAAAACAATCAAGTCGAAGAAATAGCTACTCTTATAGCCAAAAACTGCTGCCATTCTTAAAATCATCAAAATGCATCACCTTATATGACGCAACAAAGAATGATGACCATCTGCAACTTACTACTGGCTACTAGAGCTGCAACACAAAAACACACTAACTGCACACAGAGGAACTTTACAATGTGGCACAAACCCAGGACCATTCAGAAAAACTGTAAAAGACAGGAGCACGTTTTCTGCTGATATGTCTAACGCTCTCTATAGGTGGAAACATTTTCATTCCATTTATTTTTCCTAGTCTAATAAATTGAATTCATCTTTGCACTATGATTACTATGATTTGAAAAGCTCGACAATACCTGCACATTATTTCATCAAGTCAACGTGAGATAGCCCGTTCCAAAAGCTCACGTCCTTTATTAAATGCCTCCTCCTGCCGAGAACACTATATCCATGGCTTCATTGACAGTCTGCTAATTGAATTCTGATAAAAGGATTAAGTGTACCTCCATATACGTTGGGGGGAAGATTGTGCACTTGAGGAAGTTCAGTTTAAGTGAATGCGTCCTAATCTCAGCACTGGTGGGAGCTGCGGGTCCTAATCGGCCAGCCCTGAGGAGACACAACTCTTATCTGCCCAGACGCCAGTGTCCGACAGCGGAGCACGCCTTTGTAATTAGCCGGCCCCCTCGTCTGAAAGGCAAGGTCATCGGTGCCAATGAACTCCAGATAAGACCGTAGATTTCACGCACACAGTTCCACTTTGTTTGGATGCAACATGGGCTCTCGGATAAGATCTCTGTGTAGATTGGTGCGACTCGGTGTGACTTCGACTAAGTGTGGACACCACGTGCTTCCGGGTTTGATGCTTTCATATGCGTTTTATTGCCTCTGAAAGGGCTTCTAGCAATTTCCCAAAAGATGGGCTTCTTGAGATTAAATCTAATTAGGGTTTCAACCCTAAAAGCATCGCATGTCAGAGCGTGCCTTCAAAATCAATTTAGCCTGGGGTCTGGAGGGTAGAGAGGGCAGGATGTTTTCTAGAGGGGTGCCATCGGGATTTTGGGAAGCAGTGGCGATAAATGAGTTCCATAAGGCCCAAACACCTGTCAAAAACTGACCAAGTCCAATTTCCTAAAAGATGGTATTCCTGAGACCACAGGACCCCACCCCTTAAATACATGGCCGGCCAGGCAGCGCCATGATCAGCCAAAATCAGATTTTCCTGCAGGCTTGCGGGAAGAGAGGGCATGATGTTTTCTAGTTGGGTGCTAACAGGATTTTGGGAAGCAGTGGAGATAAATGATTTCCAAGGGGTCCAAGCACCTGTCAAAAAAATTACCAAGTCCAAAAATGAAAAGTCCTTAATGCAATCCTAACAGAAACATCGACAAGGAACATACTGACCCCAACTACCCTGCATATGGTCAAATCTACGCCATACAAATTTAATTAACAGGTTTGTTATCCACTGACTTTGTCTTTAGTGTATCTGAATCATTAAACTCACGAATCTTCATAATGGCAAAACCAGGGCAGATTTAGCAAACTTAGAAGACCACAACACCCTAAAGACTATAAGCATGGAAAAGAGTCCTCCATGATTGGGCAGCTTTTTCTCTTAATGGCACATGGGTCTCCTGATGGCTTTGCTTTTATTGAGTGACCATCAGTGCATGTTTTAAGAAATGGCATGCATGTCAGGTAAATCTGGGTGTACTGTTTATGTAAATGATATATTAATGGAGGACTGGTAGGTGGGGGTTGCTTGGCTGATTCAATTGATCATACTCAAATCGCCAATTTCACATATCAGAGTTGGAGCAGTTCACGACATCATGGATAGACATCATTTGACATTTTGGCATATAGTACACATTATATACTGCAATTTGAGATTCAATACTTGCTACATATTTCCATTCATGTTTGCCTCAAACACTTTCATTTCATTTTGAATTGTGACTCTGCCTGGCCAGACGTAGCTTTAAGCATTCCATTTGTTTTGAATGAGGGCAATCACACACAGCGATGTCACACTGCTGCACATCAAAATACAAATGTGTGCACCGAGCCGATTGACCCATCGAAAAGTGAGACTTCACTCAAGGTCATGCTTGGTGTGCTTCACCGTCCCTTCATGTTGCACATTCTTGTTTCATTGGAATGTTTGACGTCAGGAGCACACAATGAGAAACAGAAGTGAAAGAAAGAAAATTGGCTCATTCACTTCCACTGTGTACATCATTGTATACAGCTCTGAGGCTAAAACTGCATGGCTACTTGACCGATTGTCTGCACGACATGCCAACTGCAGAGAGAATCACTTCTTACTCAGCGTCTTAGGATATGCGTTCAGTGCCTCCGAGGGGTCAGCTGAAAATTTGGCACCATTATAAAAGCAGAAGCACTTGTCGCTAACCATTGGCCCAGCCTGACTATTACAGATTCATAGCGACTCATGAAATAAACATGACGCTTTGAATCAAACAGAACAAAAAGAGCCTTTCGGCCTGTGAACCATTGCGGAGTGAATCCATAAACGTGGCCCAGACGGCCGTATCAGTGAAAGGGCACTGGAGAGGGGGAGGATAAAGCCCATGCTGCAGGGGTAGGCTTCATTGCGCCTCTCCTGCAGCTGACTCTTCTAATTAATGCGGTCCGGAACAACAGGAGCTTTTGATTCAGACGGCCCGAATTAAAGGTAAGGAAGTTCAAAAAGGCGTGCGGTGTCTGACACGAAGGCAATGCAGCATGACAGTCCTTACAGGCAGAGCACGGATCAATAACCGGTGCAGTCTTAAACCTCCACAGGCCTGTGCGCACGAGCTGGAGCACTCAATGTAAGCATCTGCTTTGGAGTGTGCCAAAAGACAGCAGACACGTGAGGGGAGCGGGGAAATCTGAAGGAAGGAAGAGAGATGAGAGAAGAGAGAGGGAGAACGAGAAAGAAAAAAAGAGAGAGAGAGACAGAGAGAGAGAGAGCAGAGGGCAACAGCTCCGAGGGCAGAGCAATGCGTCTCCAGCTGGAGCACTTGACATTTAAACAGGGGTTTGAAAATCCCCACAGAAACACTGAATGCAACATTACATTTGTGTTAAGGGGACTCAATGAAGACAGCAGCATGATTCAGCCTTAAGTGTCCTGGCGCTGCAGGACTGACATTTGAGTTTAAATGCTGGAGTAATTCCTGATACACACCAGGCTCTACCCCAAGCCACAACTTAGGAAAATGTGACAGGTCTCTATTTTTCTTGGTGTGGGACCAGTTTACTGCCTCTCTCTCAACTTGGAAACCGGAAACAAAAGAACAAAAAACATATCATTCCTAATATAACTGTTAGCTAAGGCGAGTGTAGAAGACGAGACGCGGGAAGGACGGGAGTGTTTGGGCGGACATGCTTGCAAGCTTTACAAACTTTTAAAGAAAAAAAAAAGGAAAACTAAACAGGAACTACAGTAAACAAACATAAAATATAAACAAACGGAACCATTGAGTGAACGAGAACAAGATTAACTTTAACATAACAATAACATCAATGAACCACAAACACAAAGATAAACCAGAAGGTATACATTCAGAGGCCAACAGGAAATGAGTAACACCTGGGAACAAAGGCGCAAACTATAAAACATGTGAGGGGCGGAGACACAGTAAGGACATGTGACCAAATCATAAACAGAAATACATGGCTGACACATGACTAGGACAGGGAATGTAAACAAAGGAGGTGGACAGACAGAACAAGGCAGGGCGTGACATTAACCTGGGACATTGCTGAAGACTCACTTAGTGGTCCCTGCATCGACCCCAATCGTACTTGATGCTACCCGATCTGCCTCCCCTGAATGCGCACCACCTGATCTGTACCACATATGTGTAAGCATTGTAGGCTGTAGTTGAACCATAACATATGGTCATACTGCCCAACAGTAAATGCATGTTTGCAGTTTATTTGACTCTACAGACGCTACAATAATAATATGATGAACAGCTAGACAAAATATAATCTCAAATGGGTTTCTAGAGTGTCCACATTCATTTTCTACACCCCAACAGTGTTTAAATGAAATCAGTTTATATTCAGTTAATGCTGGACAACATCATATTCAACAGTTTTACATGGGGAGTAAGGAGCCATTTGAGATTCAGCCATACACATGATCTCATGCTACTAGTCATAGTCATAGCAACAGTGAGATCTGTCTTGCCTCACTGTGTTGTAACCTGAAAATTTAAAACTGAAAAGAAAGAGAATAAGACTACTTACACAATGGTTTCTACATTAAACAGTGCTATGTGTGACTAGTGGATGTTCATGAGTTGCTAATTTTAGAGCAGATCTGACGAAATATGTTTCCCCAGGCTGATCCACTAACACAGTGTAGTGAAAAAGATAGAAATGCAGGAGTGCTATAACACAATGAGAGTGGAGCACAAGCGTATGTACTCGTGAGACCATGTACAGCAAGAAATTACCTTTTCCATTTCAGCTAGCCTAAAACTGAACGAGAACTTGAACTACCTTTATATTCATGCCCAAATGTTCTGCTCAGCAAACTGTTTTGCACTAATCATTTGACGTGTGCTGAACAGCATGAACGTAAGTAGGAGGCCATGTTATAGCTTCTCCAGTTTTTTTTTTGGATTCGTGGATGAACAATGGCTAAATTGAGCCTCATTATATCTCATTACGTTAAATATCCTTTAGCCACATAACCAGGTCTTAAGACTGCCTACGCTATGATAACAACCTCTGGTATGTAATTATGTAGCTACATTTTGGGGCAACTTAATGATCTGCAAAGAGTATTTTGGGCCTATACATGAGTTTATATTCATATACCCTCCTCATATACTCTGCTCCCTACTGAAGAATAAAAGCGTGCAGGGAACTGATTCTACGGCAGAGTATATAAGTTGGGGAGCATAGAAAATGTTGCTGGGGTAGTATGCTTTGGATGTGGGTGGTGCTATGGATGAGCAGGTCCAGTTGAGTCCAGTTATAGAAGAAAGCTAATGACTGCGTATTTGCAGTTGTTGTGTACATGACTTAGTATATCGATGTGAAATTGTGTGTAATTATGCAAGAAGCAATTACATAGCCTGCAATTATGGCGTTACAGTTTCATTGTGCTGCAGACATTCTACAAAGACATACAGTAAAGCAGCGACACAACAAGGAAACATAAAAGAAAGAGTGTTGCAATCATGTCTATAAATGCAACGACTAAAACTAGTCACTGAAGCACTTCTGTTACGTTTACACTTGAACCAATGCTAAAAAAATTCTCAGCTAGAAGGACAATACAAATGGCCGGAGTCTGCCACTCGGCGACGAACATGTAGAGGCCAGTCTTAATGAAGTCACAGATGCCATCCACTCCCTCCCTTTGACAAATCAAATTATTACAGATCTCTATGCACAGTCGTGACTGTGGCCTCTGTGGTAAATGATCGTAGCTCTCGTACAGGGCTTTAATGGCCTGCGCCTCTGCCTCTCTCTAAACTGCATTACTATGAAAAGCTGATTAGCCCAGGCACCATTTAGAAACGGGAATAATTGCAGTTTTGATTCCTAATTATCAAAATTATCAGCTGAGCACTTTAGAGAAATGTCAAATGTTCTGGAAGGTCAAAAAAAAACCCAACAACAACGATGTATCGACGTGTCAAGTGACCCCTGGGTTCCTCACATAAAGACAAAGTTGATCTATTTTCATCAAAACTAATATCAGCAGATCCTCTTACTGTGAAGCAGCTACGCCAGGCAATTATTCCGGGCAAACCTTTGGGACTTTTGAAAAATGTCAGATGTTCTCTCGGTAATTAGAGGGATTTACAACTTCCCACACATGAAAAGCAACATGTATCGTTATCTGTTTTTTTTTCCCAATATACAGAGGTGGCCCACGCTTGTTCCTCTTTACACTTTTCCTCTACTGTATCTGTGACACATATCAGGGGAGCAGAGTTTTCCTTGTTTACTCTTCTCTATCTCCACCGCCCCCCACGCGGGTTTATCACATTACCTAACACAGCAGTGGCTCAGACTTTCCCGCTGCTCTGACGGCTATTGACGGTTCGTAGCAGAATAAATTCTTTGGAGTCAAATGCGTTCTGGGAGGAGGGATTCGGGGAGCTGTAGAAGCAGAGTGAGTTTGAAATTCTAGACCCCTGCTGTTCTGCTCGCAATCACAGCCCAGCCTGTTCTCTCCTATTCGCGAGGCTTGGGATTGTTTTGCCCGTGGGCACAGGTCAGACACACTCTGGCTGCATTTATCGCAAAACACATGAATGCATGACAAAAATACAAACACAATACGTTTCATATTGAACACATTTTCAATTTGAATATTTCACTTCTAACGTATCCCTAAAACGCTTAACTTACAAAGTTGTCGGCCGGCGCACACCAGCTCAGTGCATCCGTCAATGGGCAAATGTTTTTCAGCTTACACTAATGTCACAGTGCTGGGAATATTAGTTAGCCAGTGGTGCAATACATCAGCGTGCAGGATGTCTCATGAAGCCTTTTAAGCTGGCAGCCTAAATGCTCGAGGGCCATGGGAAAGGGTAGTGGTGGTTCCAAAACGTTGCCATTAAAAATAATCTAATCAGATTTGTAGCTCTCTGGGTAATACAACACGCAGGCAAAGTTATCTTTGCCTCAAGTTCTTCATATTTTACAGGGGCACGCAGCCAAGTCTCTCACAACCATACAGACCATAAAATGCCACCGTTCTTCCAATGTAATATTTTAAAAGGCCACATAAGATCGCATTACCCTTCTGCCTTCAGCATGGCCCCATAAACCAAAGCTAGCTCATGTGGCAAAAGACCGCTGCTCTGTGCCTTTTCCTATTCCAGTGGACGGGTAAATATTCCAGGGAAGACATTTTCAGCTTACATTTTTACATAAACTGTGTTTACACGGCTTTACACGGAAGATCACTGCCGTGTGAATGCTCAAGTTCAGTGTTGATGGTTGACTGCAGACAATGTAGATATAGTGAGATCATGAAAACACTGGTTCACCTGACAAGACTTCGGTAACATTTCCTATGATTTCCTATGATTCCTGTATTAATGCATTATATAGCATGCATAATACCTTCAGTGTTGATGGTTGACTGCAGACAATGTAGATATAGTGAGACCATGAAAACACTGGTTCACCTGACAAGACTTCGGTAACATTTCCTATGATTCCTGTATTCATGCATTATATAGCATGCATAATACCTTACAATGCTTGGCATACACCTATATAATTGACTACAGTAGATACAATTAAATGCAAACACTTTATAAACAAAATAATCTGACTTTCTAATGTTGGGTTTCATAATGCATTATAAAATCCACTCAACAGAACACTGTCAATATAAATATGGTGATGTATATGTAACAGTTTTGTGCTGGTGTGATTCAGGTATAACACCCATACCCATCCAAACAGCGGCTACCAACTCAGCTCAAATAAAAAAGCACTTTTTTCATGAGCATGGTTTATATTAATAATAATAATAATAATAAATACCTTTAATAGGCAGTGTCAATTTGACTGAGTACTTTTTAATATTATTGTAACAGGTAACTGAATATATATTATAAAGAGTTATGAAGCCTGACTTAGTAAAGTTGTATAATATGCTGGGCATATGATTATTGCTACTGCAGAGCAATTATATACATGTATGCCTGGTATATAAGGAAATGTAGATGCAAGATAATACCTTATTTAAGCTTTTATAAAACATTACAAATACTGTATTCATAGGAAGAGTTATTCAGTACATTAAGCAGTCAGTGGAGAAAATCTACATATTTTCTAGTCTGCAATGTTGATATTCATGCATTCTCCAAACGTTCTTAGAACGTCTCTACTTTGACTAGTGAACAGACAGAGCTAGATGGAATAATATCAATTTGACAACATATATAAGCCCACACAAAAAAATATTCCCTGTTATTCAGGGGATCCCATCTTGGCTGGCTATTCCGGTGTTGGCTGGCTGCTAACTCACTCACCAAAGCAACTTCACCAATGCTACATTCAAAGCCAACAAGGTTTGTTTTGATGATTCGTCTTTTGGAATGCTTTTCTAGTTTGGTAATGCGGAAGTCCACAAATAAATTATTCATATTCCATATTAATTTAGTATTCTGTTTGATAAATGAGCCACAATTCACTCTTTCCACCAATCTAGTTTTCAGATGCCCAAATATGCTAACGGCAAATTTTTCAAATGTTTCTGAGGCATAGTTACAGTTGCTGGGCTTTGAAGAACCAACTGAGTGAACAGGTTTGCGGTAGCACCACCCTGAAGCTGACCAGTGCTGCATAATTAGTTAGAAATCCCTCAGACAGCTCGGCGACTGCGGATGAAGCAGGCTTAAAAATGACCTTTCCCTGAATTTTAGCATCTATTTTCTCAGATGTCATAAGTTTTTTTTTTTCAGGACTCCCCAAAATTAGCTTTTTGATACACTGAGCAGCTCCAAAAGGTTAATTAGGTGGGTCCCGGACTACACCCTGTGTTTAGCGCCTTGTCTAAAAGCTATAATGAGGATCATTCAAACCTCTTGTGCCCAAAATTCAAAGCAATGTCTGAGCCATTGTGCAGAGAAGCTCAGTTAAAATAGCGGTTTTATATGTGATGATCAAACAGGCATTGTGTATGACACTGTATGATCATCGTGGCACATAATATATTTATGAAGCCCTTGCGGAAACCAACCGCACAACCACATGACTAGCAGGAACAGAATATGAGCACAGTCAAAGACATTTTCTATATGGTACACCACACGGCGAGCTGAACTGCATACTAATGAATATGTTTGAGCAGGTCTCACAGATCCGCAGTATCGTTCTGCAAAAAGACTGTCACTCAGGTAATGATCACAAGACAGGGCAGCCATAACACTAAAACCACCTCTTTGTATCTACACTCATTGTCAATTTTATCAGCTCCACTTCCCATATAGGAGCTCTTTGTAGCTCTACAATTACAGACTGTAGTTCATCTGATTCTCTGTATAGTTTATTACACCCCCATTTAACCCTTTTTTTCAACGGTCAGGGCCCACACAGGAGCAGGCTTTATTTCAGTGATGGATCATTCTCAGCACTGCAGTGACACTGACATGGTGGTGGTGTGTTAGTGTGTGTTGCGCTGGTATGAGTGGATCAGATACGGCAGTGCTGCTGGAGTTATTAAACACTGTGTCCACTCACTGTATGCTCTATCAAACACTTCTACCTTGTTGGTCCACCTTATACATGCAAACTCAGAGACGATAGCTCATCTGTTGCCACACAGTTTGTGTTGGTCTTCTTGTCTTTCTTCAGTGGTCACAGGATGCTGCCCACAGGACACTGTTGTCTGGATAGTTTTGGTTGGGGAATGATTCTCAGTGCAGCAGTGACTTTGAGGTGTTTCCAAAATCCAGCAGCACTGCTGTGTCTGATCCACACTGACCTGTGGGGGTCCTGACCACTAAAGAACAGGGTGAAAGGGGGCTAACAAATTATGCAGTGAAACAGATGGACTACAGTCTGTAATTGTAGAACTACAATGTGCCCCTATATGATAAGTGGGGTTGATAAAATGACCAATGAGTGCAGATGCAAAGAGGTGGTTCCAGAGTTATTGCTGATCAGGCTATAGCACTTGCTACACATGAGGGCCTACTAAGATAATGTAAGTAAGATGTAGGAAATTAAAAACAACAGATTAAAAAAAAAAATCAAAATAGAAATTAAATTAGGATAATACAGTGCTGTACAGCTAATGGAGTTTTAAACGGAGCTGAATCTGCTCATATAGGAACACTGCAAATCCAGATTTAAAAGTTTCTAGTTGCGGCTCTTCTAATGCTCTCTGTGAACTTTTTCTTTTTAAAAGCAGCTAGTAGCTGAACACTGCTACTCCATATTTGGTGATTATCTTGGGCAGGACTAAGTGACTAGTTCCTAATGATCTGAGAGTTCTACGTGGCTCATTTCGCTGCAGTACATCAGATAAATACACTGGTCCTACAACATTAAGCGACTTAAAGACCAGTAATATTACCTATTACTTTATTGGTTAACATACTGGTAGCTAGTCTAAAGATGTAAGAATGGGGAAGGATGTGTTCCCTTCCTTCACCTGCGTTTAGAATCAACTGATGTTGTTTGAATGTGTGTCCTTGAGCACCCAGTTAGGAGACCATTACAACAATCAGTTCTGCTGGAAATGAAGGTGTGAGTGGGCTTCTCTCAAAAAATCTGTAACCTTGTTGATGTAACCTTGGCCTCTTTAAAAAAATCTGCAACCTTGGCCATAGACATATGTTACTGTATGCATGTAATTGCAGTTAGGAGACCATTGCAACAATCAGTTCTGCTGGAAATGAAGGTGTGAGTGGGCATCTCTCAAAAAATTTGTCACCTTGTTGATGTTCTTAAGGTAATAAAATGGTAATTTAATATCTGGTAAATCTGAGATCAGGGTCCGTTAATACATCAAATTTATGTGCTAGTAGATTTTAGGGGTCTTGATTCCAGATAGGCAGTGAGTCTGTGCCTCTCATTGCCACTTTATAATTTCTTTTATCTTTATTCAACTGAAATTTTAGTGAGTGATGTACTCGAGGCACTTACAAAGCGAGTCAAGGCGACCGAGGGGACATGTTTTTTAAAAGAGAGCAGCCCAAGCATTAACCCCTGTGGGACATCACAGGTCACTGGAACACTCCCAGAAAAATTTTTTTTTTTTATTTTGACAAAGCAGTTCCTTCCTTGCAGGTATGAAACGAACCATTTTAGGACAGTTCCTGAGAGTCCAACCTAGTTCTCAAGTCTGTCTATAATAATTTTTTAGGATCAATGGTAACAGATCAAGCTGTAGTAGAGCAGATATTTTCCAGACAGTCTGCATTTAAACGAAAGCCAGTAATGCCCTTAATAAGAGCAGTTTCATTACTACGACTAGGCCAGAATCCCAACAGCAATTTGTTAAGACAGCTATTTAAGTATAGAAAGCCAGTAAATTCCTTAAAGATGATTTTTTCCAAATGAAATGTAGATTTGAAACAGGTCTAAAATGAATAATAGAGTTAAAGAACATACTTTTTAATGGGAAACCTATGTTAAAACTTACACGTTGAAGAGGAATTCTGCTAATTTTGCTAATGTTGCTACTTTTCTGCATATAATTTAAGATGTAAATAAGGTCATTCAGAGTGGTTTGGTATGAAAGACTGTAGAGAATATTCACAATTATTTGATTTTAGTGACAGGATTCAGACCTCCGAGGCATTAAATGCCTCTAAAAGTTACCCTGCAGAATGTTATTATATGAAACATATGAAATGGTTATGAATACACTGCTTGATACATTGTTTTATGATCCCTTTAAGAAGACTATTTTTGTAGAAGCTGACTATCTATTTTACACTAATGGATAAGAGTGACATGCAGTGCATTGCAAGACTATTTAGCCCCTAAAACATTATTTTTCCTGATTCACTGATGACTTTACTCTTGGTTCTCCTCCAAGAAATCTAAGTCTTAGGTTTCTGTACGATTCACCATTTCACACCAAACCACCCTTAACGTCAATCTCAGTGCTTAAATAATGCAGACATTTTGAAAGTGTGATGAAAAACCCATCTAACACAACATAAAAATGAAAAAATCTAGCATAACCCTTCTCTTGACACTGAAAACCTGGCCTGATTAATTTATGGCATGATTCAATATGACCATAGGGTAGGCAGCTGTGGTCACTGTTGCAACAAGAAACCCCGGAGCAGAAGGTTAGGGGCCAGCTTTGTCGAGAGCTGTACCCAGCTGTGGCCGCTGGCTGACAACAGGTACCTCAGTCAGGTTTTTTCCATTTGCTGCTCCCTATAGGCTGTAAAGAGACATCGCATCGACAACTCCGTTGTCATTTTTACAGGCAGACTCCCGTTTCCAGGTTTTCCAGGCATCCAGTGAGACTAGCTCTTGGACCGAGAAAGGATGTTTGAGGGAAAATCTGCATTAGCAAATTAGAAATTTAGTCCATAACTAAGCTTCAGCTATGTGTGGAAACATGTCCCAAAGAAATATAATTTATTTCTGTCATCTATGAAGGGAAAACAAGACTTGATGGGAGGAGCTGTCGGGAGAAGAGAGTAAATGAGCTTTGTAAAAATTGGCAAAGACACGCTGCATGAGACAGAACCGATTTAAGAGAGTCCAGATTGCTCTGACAACCACTTTCTCCTCTTCACCGAGCGGACCAGCACAAGCAGAGACAGCAAACAAGACTCCCTTGTGAAGCAATAAGGGCAAAGATATATCACTGACTGTACTTAACCCTCCTCAGTTCACAACAATGGAGCAGGAAAGGGAGCCGATGTTCAAGCTACTTTCCAGTGAGGTGAAAGGCCGATGACCTTTCCCCTGTGAATATATGCCATGTTGCTCCACTGGTAGCCCCTGCAAGTGTTGATGTTTCCTCCGTCTCGGGTTGCTGCTCCTCAGAAGGGGCCTTGTGTCATGTCTCCACCCAGAGTTGGTGACCCAGAAAAGGCTGGCACTCATGAGCCAGCACTGGCCCAGTGTAAAAACTGGTCATGGGCATTCTGGAAAGGACAAAGGTCTAGGTCGAGCGACTCTAGAACGTCTGCCAAGAACGTGCTAAAAATAGCACAGTTCACTGACGCACAGACTCACCCTCAACGCGTTTGAACATGACTTAGACGCAGTCAAAAGACTTGATACAAGGCAGTGTGCGGTGAGCAGCATGAGTAGTACAACCAAAAACATGGCATATCTGACTGCCAACTCAATCTGTTTATGCAAGCCTTTGTCTTCACAGATTTGCAGCACTGTTCTGCAGAAAGACAGTAACCTGTTCTGAAAAGCAGGAAAAGTTACAAGACAATGCTTTTACAGCCTGTTCACAGTATCACGTTCAATCCTGTCATTGCTGCCTACCTGGCACTGATTGCTGTGGCAGCACATTGGCCAGAAACTAGTTAAATAAACATGGCTTCCTTGTGTTGCAGTGCTGCTGAAGCGAGAGGTCAGGAAACCTCAGTATGGGATTGAAGACTCACTCATGACAGTTCAGGGTGTGAATGAACTGTGGAAAGAGACAGATCTGTGGTTCTGCACCCGAGCTTCGCCAACACACACAGGTCCCTGATCAGATGACATTTCCAGCACAGCTGTCATAAAGAACCTCCTAAGCCTTTCACCTCCAGCCAATCACGAGAGGGATGACCCTACAGCTCTTATGCTGTTTAGTGTATGGGTGACTAAAGTGACCAAGCGTCAGTAGCGAACCGTGACCCTTAACTAGCTAGCTATTTCTCCAGCTAGCGTCGCCACAGCGGGCAGAAATTATCATACAGTTAAGCCCGCCCACTTAGAGGGAAGATATGATTGGTTAGTTTAACTGTCATTTGAAATTGGCATCACGCTGAATTATAACTGCCTGGCCCTCTGTACATAAACAGTGGGACCACCAATCACCAACATTCTGCGGAGGCATCACAGTCCTTATAGGGGGAGACTCAGGCTCACAGGCTTCCACTTAACCCCTCATGTTCCAACACAGATTGAATAGACCCGTTGAATGACTTAGCTGCCTATATTTTTGTAATTGTTTAGATGTTGATTGTCAACCTGTAAGTAGATAAAATAAAATGATATGTGTGTGTGTTAAGAATATTTTAGGCCCTCTGAGAAGGCGTAGATGGCCATGACGGTTCCCCACTGCCAAACGTACTGACTCATATAGAATTTAGAAGTAGAATTTAGATGTTTTAATATTCCTGCAGTCTCTAAAATGCCAGCTGTCCTTTATATTGTATTTCAGAACAGAGAGACCAACAAACCAAGAAAATGACTTGAAATAAACTTGGGGTTAACAGCAGGATGCTGCAAGCTATTTGTATTAATACATAATATGCAGCACAATATCTTGATTTCTTTTCCTGACAAGCTGTTATGGACCAACAACCAGAAGTATCATATCATCGCTATGCAATGAAAAAACATTTTTGTCAATTTCTATTTTTCTACATCACTTAAATGCAGCAGCTGCCAAATTTCATGTTGATTGCATCAATAGATTGCACCAAAATAGCCTGGGAAAAATTCTGGTTTCCTTTGACTTACATTGAAAGTGAGGACTGTTTTTGTACTCTCCTGTGAAGTTGCCAGTAGAGATGGATGGAAAATATTATCAAATCCATGAAGGCATCTAACATGCTGCGCTGTAGTAGTTTAATTTACACACATTACGCTCTCTTTGTAATTTGCAGTTGGTCAGCATTCTTTATTATGTCAATATGTGGAATGGCCATAGACATATGTTACTGTATGGAATTCCAATAGAAGCTCTTTTTGCAAGCTTACTGCATAGACCTGAATGCTTGGTAGTTGGAACTCAAAAGCTAGTTCAAGCCAGTTGTGGGGTAAGAAGTGTTAAGTAAATGCTAATCATTAAATACAATGCCTACAAAACATTTCATCTTGCCAAATAAGGTGTGGAATGTAACAGATGAAGGCAGCTGTGATGGAGTTATGTAAATGAACCAAACGCACTGAAGCCTCAGCAGTGCCACAGTATATTACGACTAGGCCTGGGCGATATGGGAAAAAAAATCTTATCACAATATTTTTTTTAATTTCAGTCAAAATCGTTTTTTATGATATAAATCAAATCACAATTTCCTTTAAGTGAGAAGTGAAGATTTAAAATTTAAAATTTAAAATTTTCTTAAATTGATTTTTATCCTCTGATTTATTTTCAGAAAAATAGACTATAGTACCATAGAACATTACACAACTGTATTAAACACACACACACACACATACATATATATATAGGGCAGTATTACTATGAACAGTATTCACACACAGACACTGTGGTAAGCAGGCTGTTGCTGGCCTTTTAAATTCGGACTGAGGAAAGGAATCTGTTTATGTTCACTCGTAGCGGTGAGTCGACTCTCTGTCGGCTCAAATGGGGAGTTGGTTTAGCGATTCTGTTTTCGGTAGAAAATAAAGTTTCCCTCCTTGGGATTTTTGGTTATAAAGTCAACTTTGCCTCAGCGTTCTCACTCAAACTCCTACAATAAACATATTTATGTTTATCAATTACAAAATTACGCCAATTAGCATAACGTGTGTCGATGCCTCGCAAAGGTGCCCGCGCCCACTGAAAGCATGGATTTATCCGGAGCGCAAGCTGGAGATGATCACAACAATACAACTGCTATACACGAGCATTTGAGGCGCAAACATCCCGTAGTGCTTTGTCAACACAGCAGCAAGCCGGCACCTGTTTACTTGTTTTTATTATATTAGCAGATTATTTTAAGATTATTAACACGTGTAACATGTTTCTTTCAGTAGTAGTAAACATTTTCAGTCGTCATTTTCTCTTATTTTGTTCTCACTGCTTGACTGTGATGCCTGCAGTAACCAAATTACTAAAAGGTGGGTTAAGCTGCTGCTACGTTTACACTCATACAAACATTTTGTATGCTGATCCAGTGCTGTAAAAAATAAATAATGTTTCTGTTTTTCAGACATAACATTACTGAAAAACAGAAAACGTTTAGTGTTTTGTTAGGCTCTTTCATCCTAATGCTAATAAATATGCCTGTTTGAATTTTAACCAAACATGAAATGGATGGAACTCTAGTTCAGGCATCTGATTGGTTTGGGGCGGCGCTATTCTCATTCTCATTGGCTATTCATGTTGTCTCTCAAAACATGGATGGAACTTACTTTTATCGACTATGTCTTATAGTTCTATCGAGGAAACATCATTTCACGATAATTATCATTATCGTTTTATCGCCCAGCCCTAATTACAACTAAGAACATGTTTGACATTTTTGTTTGGTTACAAACTAAGATATTTCTTCTTACAAACTGAGTTCACATCATTCATGTCTACTGAAAGTTCCTTTGTTGTCACTGGTCGGTTTATTTCATTACTAATTTTATTCTCATCACTGACAGACAGAGCATTAGAGTACATTCCAATTTAGAAACTGTTTTTATTGCATCCTGAACTTGCTTGATTCTGGGTGCCATTCAGCCTCCTGCTGTGATGAAAAAGCCTCATCTGGATGCCTCAGAGATTCTAATGAACGTCTATCATCACATCCCTTTAGAATTCCTGTCATGATTTACACTCACACTGAACTCCTTAAGCACTCTTCCTATATCTGACATTGCATGGATCTAAAAAAAACCCAAGTCTTTTATTTATTTATTAGATGCTTTTCTGACAGATTTTTGACATTAGTCACCGACTTCACTCACAGAATCCTCATCTGATTTATCCTGCTTCCGCTAATAGACTTGTTCTATTTGCATGTAAATTCCATGATCGTAGAAGAATAGGTTACACTTAGACTTCCTCAAGGTACAGAAGATATTCTTGCCGCTGCCAGCGTTGACTTTCTCATTGGGGATTTGAACCAATTTCCAATTTCAGTCACTTTATGACTGGGTCTGTGGTGCATTAATATATATATATATATATATATATATATATATATATATATATATATATATATATATATATATATATATATATATATATATATACACACAAATATATGTTATGATAGTTCTTCCCATTCATAATGATCTATGATTTATGTACAGTAACATCACTACAGGAATTTTGCTACCATCAAGTGATATTTACTCCTCAATTCAACACAAATGGTTCTGCAGCCCAAGTCAGCACAGGAGATGCATCATTTAGAAGGAAGTAGATGAGGAAAGCTAGGACAAACACCTCAGGCATTCCAAATCACAGTTTAACCAATGGTTATCTAGAGACTTTCTTAAAGAGGAATTTCACTATTTTTTATGTTTACTGCAAAAATAAACAGTTGAGATGTAAACAAAATCACTCAGGGTGGATGAATGTGAAACACTCTATGCTACAGAAACTGGTGATGTGCTGGTAATAGAAACCAGACATCCAAAGCAAGTATAGCATAAACCATAAACACATTGAAAAAAAAAATAGTCCCCAGATCTGCCACCAATATCTACACTGCAAATCAACAATCACACAGACATGTAGGTTCTCTAATCGCTTTGGATAGTAATGACTATCATCTGAGCATCACCACCATTAAAAAGAAAACCAAGTTGCTAAGTTTCCCAACAATGAATGAATTCATATTAGGCCCTTCTGAATTGCCTAGTTTACATGTTAATACTTAAACAAGCATTGGTGAAATTAATCTTTAGACCTTATCTTCCCATCCGAAAGTATCTACAGATATAATTTTCCACCATTTTCCACCTCAGCCTGGTTGAGCATAATTGAAAGTTCTTTGTTGGTTGGCTCCTAAACTGGCTTTGCAGAGTTAACAACATGAATAGTTGTTGACAAGCGCTACACAGTGTCCTAATGAAACCCGCGGGAACAGCCTGTGAGTGACTCCCCCTCTTTAATCACAATGTTGAATATGAATCTGTCAGTCTTGAAGATATACTCCACGGCCTTCTCCATCACCGCAATGGAGAAGCGGTATTTAGGGGCAGCAGGTGATGTCCCTGAAGACAGAATGATTAAAAACGCTTAGACGCAAGATATGTCAGGGTAGACAAGGATATAATGCTTCTGTGAAGGCGCCGTGAGTGTGTTTTCTTAAAATAACTCCATGGTCACAAAGCAGTCCACCCTTATCATGGTTTACTGTTAAAGCCATTACAATCTGCTCCATTTCTGCCATAAATTGTGTCATAAATAATTAATTTGGAGAAAAGCCTTTTAGAATACCTTGCTTGCGATATATTGGTTTCAAATGTAAAACGTAGCATTTCAGGGGGATAAATGAGTCTTTGTCCATGAATGCTGTTACACTGAATACATGTATAGAGAGTGCAGATCTAATAAGTCTAAAAATCAGCTAGCTCAAACATATAACACCTCAAGGCCAATGGTCTTCCGATACCCAGGTCAGTATTTTGGATGTAATTCTGTGGTCACAAGGAAATGCTGTAATGAAGTGGCTACCATCCAGAGAAGCTCTAATGATTCTGACCTCGCAACCTGCCAAAACCGTCCGTGATGTATAGCTAGCAAGCCATGGAGCACAGAGCGTTCATGCAAGGTCCTGCTATCTGGAGAGTATCCTTCGCGCTCAGATCGATTTCACTCGCGAAGGGTGAAGAGGTGATGCATGTGTATGTAGTTGCAACCGTGGGAATTCAGCAAGACCACTTCTATGGCAGGCAAAAGGTTTTCTACTGTCCTCGTTTGCATATTTTCTTCATGGGCAACATTTTTAAGGCTGTACGTCACACTCACGAGGGACACGGGAAGGAAAGGCGTGGGGTAATTAGATTCATTTTGTCAAGGGGAGTGTTCAATTTCCCACCAGACCTAATACCGCTCTAAGTGAAGTGTGCCATTTGTCAATCGATAGAAAATGCTAAATGCTTGTACGCTGAACGGAGTCCACATACAGTACTGTGCAAATGTCAGAGACCAGCCTTTGTTTATTTCTTATCCACTTATGCAAGGACAGGTCAACAGTTCAGAAGAGATAATGAGACTCCTAAAGAGCCGTGCAAGACCTGGTGGACCACCAAAGCTGTCACCATGAGATAAACAGTACTTCAGAGATATAGAAGCGCCACCCTTCTTTGCGCTTTTGCTTTACATTTGACTGAATTTGTAGATGTTTCTGTACATATTTTTATAATGAGAACTGAAAATAATGAAATTAAGAGAAAAAGAACCGTGCAAATCAAACAAAGACATGACTGATGCTTTCAGAACAGTGGACTGAGCACCCCAGTGGACTGAGCACCCCAGAGTCAACATAACTGAACATGCATGCAATCACTTTACATCCTGAGAAGGAGAAAATGCAACCAACCTCTAATACTGAACTTGGCCCAAACATCTGTCTGTAGACTTGAAGCAGGTTTAGCAAAAAGAACCAAGGCTGCAATAAAGGCAAAAGCTGGACATGATAAATACTGAAAATGTAGCATGTATGAGGCACTTTGATTGGAAACTATACACATGAATGACGGTCTCTGACTTGCACACTTGTGCGTATGTGCAGCCACTAGACGTGCATGCTTGCTTGTGCCCTCATATCCACAAACGTGCTTGCTTGTGACTCGCACACTCCAGTGTACCCTCCTCCCAATAGCAGCGGCCCCTGAAATCTATTTGACTGCAGACATCTGGGGACTCTAATAGCCCTGCTCTGCACCTGGCTCCAACAGCCAGCTCGGCTCATGGAAATTGAAAGACTTCTTTCAGGCAAAGAGGAAAAAAGTAGCACGCATGCACACACACACACACACACACACATACACACACACACGAATGTGCTGGTTCATACGCCCATAGGACAAAGCAGTGATCCCAAACGCGATCCCTCTTCCCTTCTATTAATCTGTCCCCTTGGGGCACTTTCTCAGTGGGCCCGTATGCTCGACATGGTGTAGACACATTACGCCGCTAGCTGCTGATCTGGGGTCAGCCTTAGCATTTGGCTGGTGCTCGAAGAGATTAGGAGGGCAGATGGAAAGAACTGCTTCTAAATTTGTGGTAAGCCAACGCATACTGGAAATGCAGAGCATGGGACACTCCCTCTATGGGTCACGGCAAGAGGTCAACCATACAAGATTCGAAACGATGTCCGTCAGTGAGCACATAAGCTCGATGCTCATTGGGCGACAGCTGAAGCTGTCCGAACATACTGTGGGAGCCACACAAGAATCGGAGACGGCTGTGATGACTAAGGTCTAGGGATGGAAAGTGATTTGACGTACATAGTAGGCATGCCCCTTCAGCAATGCTAGTGAGAGCACGGAGATGAAGAGCCACCTGTGTCTCTGGACAGTCTTGCCTTTGGCGGACAGAGCCGGAAAGCTGATTCAGTAATGAAGATGCTTGTTGTGGAAGCACTTCTTTCTGGTCATTACGTTTAGTCAGACTGAATCACAGCTCCCAGATCCAAGCAGACGATTTCAATCAGAATGCATGATGCATCTGCACACCCTCGCTCTGTGCTATTAGGTTTTCTTTTCGAGGCATATCCAAACAGACAGGCTGCCGTGGCTCTACCAGGCTCAAGCCTCAGCCGAATGGATTGATGTTACACTGGATCATTTCATTAGCATCACGCTGCTCTCCAGAATCAACAATATAGCTATGCTGGGATGGCTGTGAGGACATTCCATTAAAGTGCACTGCTGCTCTCGCTCACTGCCTCACCAACTGGATGGCATTAATTATCCTTGGGATCTTCACACTGCCACCACGCGACGCGATATCAGGCAGCCAGAGCGCAGCTTCACACTCCACTATGAAGCCATTACTCACTTCCATTGATCCTTAGTTCTGTCGGTATTTACCTACAGCAATATATATATATATATATATATATATATATATATATATATATATATATATATATATATATATATATATATATTCACACACACACACCAGTCAATGGATGGATACCTCTATGTGCGTTTTAGATGACGCAGGCTCTATTCTTGTCCACCAGTTGGCTGACAACTGTAAAAGCTCAGAACAGCACATAGTAACCACTCAGATGATGATGATGATCTTGTAGTTCTGGACTTCTGCTGCCCCTGAGCATCGCCTCCATCCCACTCACCCCCCCACACCTCACACACCTGACCAGCAGCGTAGACACGCACCGGCTCTTTGACCAAACAGCACGCGCAACTTCTTAAGGATGCCTTGTTCTGGCGAGGCTCTCCGCCTCTGAGGTTCTGCCAGGCCTGCCTTAAATACGTGGCGCAGATTCTCTGAGATCTGAGCAGCTTTCTGAGCAGCTTTGGTCCAATGTGGACAAGAAGTGCTTTAAAAGAGCGCAACAGTTCAATCGATCACATCAGCAGCGCCGTGCGTGCAGAGGCGCATCGGCGGCGAAAGGCGCTCGTCGAGATTTCAGACGTGCTACTGGGGAGGTGGAAAAAAGGCGCCCGAGTTCTGGCGCTGTGTGCTGCTGGAAATGAAGCCGATTCCAGCCCTGGCTCACGGTCCACACCTCCCCTCGTCACCTTGCGGTTCATCTGCCTACAGTGTTAATAACAGGCTGGCTGGGAATGGGCGAGAATTTTCACCGCTGCGCTCTTTTTTTATCCCCCCTACATGAAATCCGCACCTGCTCGCGTTCTAGCTCTATTTCGCAGCAGTTTGCCGATAATGACCGGTGCGTGCGGTCAGGCTGCTCGATAGCATATCCTCGCGGAAAAGGAGAGAGAGAGAGAGAGAGAGAGAGAGAGAGAGAGAGAGAGAGAGAGAGAGAGAGAGAGAGAGAATAATCCTCCGCATTAGACCGTACAGGCTGCACACTTCAGCCTTTCAGCGGGCATCAACAGCTCGAGCATCCTGCATCGCTCGCGCGCTCTCGGTGCCCGCATCGAGCCTCCCGTCCTGCTGCCCCACACACACACACACATACATGTATACACACACGCGCGCGCGCTCTCTCTCTCTCTCTCTCTCTCTTTCTCTCTCCAAACAGGTAAACCAAAACAGCGGAGCAACATAAACGTGTCTTAATTCTCATTATTATGTGTTTTTTTTTCTTCTTCATCTTCTTCTTCTTCTTACTCACCGCGCGCGCACGTGACCAGCATGAAAAACACGAGACTCCCGAGCGTAACTCCGTTTTTAATCCTCATGCTCTCGGCTCGGCGGACGTCCACTCGGGCGCATTTAATCCATCCCCTCGCGGAAAGGCTCGGGCCGTCCGTCGCTGTGGCGCGGCGTCCCGCGGCGGCGGCGGCGACGGCGTGCGCTCTCATGCTCTCGTGCAGCGGTTGTGCTCGGCGCGCGCTCACGGCTCCGAGTGAAGCGCGGGCGCTCGGGAGGCGCGGCAACCTCAGCGAGGACTCAACCATCTGAGGAGCAGACGAGGGGCAGGAGGAGGAGGAGGAGGTGGGGAGGAGGAGAGGTGTTGGTGGGGTGGGGGGGGACCTGCGCGCGCGCACGCACGCACGCACGCAACCCTCCGGCCCTTATTTATTTATTTATTTATTTATTATTTAGAATTGAAAACGGGTCCGTTTTGGAGCGCGAGGGGATAAATAAATAAGATAATAAATAAATAAGAATTAAGTTAATGATGCTAATAAAAATTATGAAGACTTCTGACATGTTCGCAGACTAAATAAACTAAATAAACAAACGTAATACTGATAAATTGGCGTAAATCAAGCTTTGCTCGTTTTCCACCCTTTGCTTGTATAAAGAAATAGAATCGAACAGAAGGAAGGAAAGCCTCTGGGTTCACTGGATGGACACCGGGACTGCGAATTATTAATCGCGCGGTCAGACACGAGGATTCCAGAGCGGAGTGATGAAATCAGGACTAGGTTTTAAGGCGGGCTGCGCTTTATTAAAGGAAGCCCGAGCGTCGCTGCGAAGGGAGGTGATAGCAATGGAAAGGTTCGTTCAGCTCCTGCTGAGACTGTAGGACTCTCTGACAGGGATGGCGATGTTTCCGTGGTGCCTTTCTGGCTGAGAGAATCTTAACGTGTTAATCTCCAACTTTCTGCGTTGTGCTCTGGCTTATTCCTCCTCATGTAGAATTAGATGCGGTAAAATGTTAAGAGTCTTAGGGAACTTTTGAAGCGAATCTATTTTTTTTTCTTTCTTTCTTTTTCTTTCCTTTCCTTTTTTCCCTGGGACTGAGGGCTGCACTGCAGGACGCTCCTGCCATCTACAGGCTAAATACCCGTCAAATTTTCTCCAGAATCTACAGAATCTCTCTCTCTCTGTCTCTCTCTCTCTCTCTCTCTCTCTGTGTCTCACTCTCTTTCTCGCTCTGACGACACACCATCATACGTAGGATGCGTACTTTGGTGGCATCCAGATTGAACAAACGCTACAAACTGACCACATGCAGCAACGTAATCTGGCGAGACTCGTATCTACAGTATACAGTCGTGGGCTGTTCCACTCAAAAATGATTAAAACACGTATTCAAGCCCCCCTCCTCCCACCTGATGTAGGCCTGCGTTGCATTTGCACTATGACTCTGCTGAGTGCTGCTGTAGCACCATGCCGGAGTGGAGCTTTCCAAGGTGCTGAAGTCTTCGACCTTAGGCAGTTACCACCACCGCGTAGCTCTCAGTCACAGCGGGTTGTGCTACAGTTACCACCATCAACCATTTACTTCATCAACCACAGTGGTTCCTCTATAGTTCTACTATAGTTACCACTCCGCCGCTTTCATTGCAGGTAGTTCTCACCCACAATGTGCTCCCCTACAATTCTTCTACAGTTATAACCACACTATCCTCATTACAGATATCTCTCAGGCACAGTGGGATCTCCAACAGCTCTGCATTTACCACCTGTTTGCCCTCATCGCAGGTAGCCCTCAGCCACCGTACATCCTTTTACAGTTCTTCTACAGTCACTACCACAATGTTCTTATTACAGGTAGCCGTCAGCCACAGAGGTTCCTCTGCAGTTCAGATACCAGTCTGCTTCTTTCATCATAGGTAGCCCTCAATCATGGTAGATTCTTCCACAGTTCTGCTACAGGTACCACCACAATGTTCTTATTATAGATAGCCTTCAGCCACAGAGGTTCCTCTGCCGTTCGGATACCTCACCGCTTCTTTCATCACAGGTAACCCTCAATCACAGTAGATTCCTCCACAGTTCTGCTACAGTTACCACCACAATGCTGTTATTACAGATAGCCTTCAGCCATAGCAGTTCCTATACAGTTCAGTTACCATGCCCTAGCTCTCGATACATGTTTTTCTATTCCATAATGTTTGGTTTCTACAGTTCTTCTACAGTTATAACCACACTACTCTGGTTGCAGGTAGCTCTCAAGCACAGTGGGCTCTTCTTCAGTTCTACTACAGCTACCACTCAACAGCTCTCATCGCAGGTAGTTCTCACCCACAGTGGGTTTTTCTACAGTTCTTCTACAGTAATAAATACACTGCTCTTGGTGCAGGTAGCTCTTAGCCACAGTGGGTTCTTCTACTGTTCTTCTACAGTACTAAATATGCTGCTCTTGTTAAAGGCAGCTCTCAGCCACAGTGGGTTCTTCTCCTGTTCTTCTACAGTTAAAACTGGTTCTCAGCCACAGCTGGTTCCTCTACAGTTCTTACTATGCTGCTGTCATTGCATGTCGCTCACAGCCACAGTTGGTTCTTCTCCTGTTCTTCTACAGTTATAACTAGCTCTCAGCCACAGTGGGTTCTTCTACTGTTCTTCTACAATTATAAATATGCTGCTCTTATTGCAGGCAGCTCTCAACCACAGTGGGTTCTTCTACAGTTCTTACTATGCTGCTGTCATTGCATGTAGCTCACAGGCACAGTGGGTTCTTCCATCCTCATTACAAGTAACTCAATCAAAGTGAGTTCTTTCAGAGTTCTACTAAAAAGTTACAACCATGTCACGGTCATTGTATGTAGTTCTTAATCATAATGGTGTCTTCTACTATTCTTCTATACCTACCATTTTGCCCTAATTGCAGCTCTTGGTTATGGCGGGTTCTTCCACAGTGACCAAACCACAGCTGACATCACAGGTAGTGCTAACCAACAAAGTGCTCTTCTGGAGTTCTTGTACAGTTTGAATCACACTTTGCATGCAGCTCCCAACCACAGCAGGATCATCTACAGCTCAACAGAAACACTCTGAAGTTCTACAGTCTTACTGCAGGTAACTCCCAGTAGATTCTTTCGCAGTTCTACAGTTACCATCTTACTCCAGGTAGCTCTCAGCCACAGTGGGTTCCTCTACAGTTCTTTTACAGTTCTAACCACCCTTCTGTCATTGCATGTAGCTCCCATAACAGTTCTAAAATGGCCACTGCTCTGCTTTTGCTGCATGTAGCCCTTAGCCACAAAAGATCCTCCTACAGTGACCACCTCATTTATTTGCTTTTCTGTTTTTATTACAGGTTTTCAGCCATAGTTGGTTCTTCAAACGTTATCACCACATTAACCTAAATGCAGGTAACTCAGGCACAGCAGTTTTTTTTTGCAGTTGCAAGCACTGCTCTTATTGCAGCTAGCTCTTAACAACTTAAAAAAGAAGGTGCAAAAGGAACCAAAAATTTCAAGATTTTTCATCCATTTCAAGCGATTTGAAGAGATTCATAGAAGAAAATGAGATTCATTAAAGAAACATTTCTTGTGAGTAAGCTGTAAGACTGTGAAGACTACTTTCAAAGCTTAGATACACTTTGTATAATAAAAGAGGTTCTGTTTCAGTTGATCTACTACCATGCAAGCAAGCAACCAGTGAACAACCTATATTTTAAAATGTGCACCTCTCAGTATGTTGAAAAGACATTACATTGTAATTTCCACCATTTCTCACCTCCTGCTGTGCCCCCCTGCCACTGCTCAGAGATTGACAGAGGGCTTAGTCAAGTAGTAGAAGGATTTTTCTTTCTTTCTCTCTTTTCTTTCTTTCTTCCTTCCTTTCTTCAGCAGGCTAACCGCTGCTCTTCTTCTGCTAGCTGTGGCACGCTCTTGCATTCGAGTGGACACCATACAGTTAGCCCTGCAGGCAATCATTTAGCATGCTTATTTAGAGGTAAAACCACAGCATGACACTAACAAACTCTGCACTCAAATATGCCGAGGTCATTATGACTTCCACTCAGAGTTTCTCCAGAGAAATAAGAAAGGCCAATTATTTTTTTGGTCACATGTCATATTTGTGGTGCAAGCCCACATGCGCCTGCAACGCCACTGTATTTACAGAAGAGTGCAAGCAGTCGTTTTCATCCATATATTTATTGTCCAGATCATGTGAAAGCAAAGGGCAGTAAATCAAATGCTGTCATCAGCATATGACCTTTGCATGTTTAACTCTCTCTGAGAGAGAGAGAGAGAGAGAGAGAGAGAGAGAGCACAAAAGAGAAAGAGAGAGAGAGAGAGAGCTTGTAGCTGTGTGCTTCTTCTTTGTTTTTATGACCAGTTTCCCTCCATTCAGTTTTAGCCTTTCCAATTAAAATGCAGTGTTTCCTGAGCAACAGAAGAAGTTAATGTGATTGAGCACAAGAGAGTCCATGTAGGTCTACCTTTTATAGACATTCATATAGAGTGAAAAGAGATATTCATAATTTCCCAGTGATAAGTAACTTAAAAATTTTAGAGCAGGTTATTACCTCCAGTGATATTATTTGGCCACTATGACATTTATGAGTGATTTTCTTCTAAGGAGGACAATGTTTTAGTGTCATCAGCAATTAAATATTCATTTACCTGTATCATTTTAATGGTCTTCTTTCTATTTATTCAGCTAATCGCATCTATCTCTTTTATACATTCTCAAAAAATAAAGTTGCCTAGGTACTAGGTTCTTTGGAACGAAAAAAAAGAAAAAAGTAAGGAGGATAAGTTCACTTTTTTTTGCTTGTGCACATACATTTGGACATCTGGAGTGTCTATCATACCACGGGCTGTGAAATACGACAACCCAGTTAGCTGTTTGTGGGCTGCCTAGAACAGAAAACATGAAAACATTAAACAGGCTGTTTTTAGATTCGGCTCCCTTTTCTTACATCAGGTGGGGGCTCATTAGAATAATACTGCCCCCATCTGAGTATTTCCGCCCACGGCTTCAGGATTACCTCAGTGAAGGTGTGCTGAAAGCCCCTGCATTATGTGGAATCCAAGAGCTAATCCCAGGAACTGCTAAGTGAATAAAGTTTACTTTTGATGGCAGTGTCCAGCTACAGTCTACAAAACCTGTACGGATGTGCTTGACACTAGCTTATTATTCACTAGCTTCTTGTTTGAATCTTCTTGTTCCATCATAAATGGTGTAGCAGTAAGGCAAACTGGTAACTGCTGCAGCATTTAAGGTGGAACAAAAAAATCCACTAACAGCTGATATATTAACAGTGATTGAAAGTGTTTGGAAAGTCTTTGCTGTTACTGCAGGATCTGCAGTAACATTAACATTATTAGTTTCTTAGTGGAATATGTACAAAATGAACATCTGATCAACAGGCAAATAGTGAAAGAGTAAAATGAGCATCACGAAAGATGGGTGGGGGTGGGGGGGGGGGGGGTAAACAGTGGTTCATTACCTATTTAAAGAAACAGCCCTTCTGCTGTCTTTGCTCCTGGTGGTGCATGTCACAGACATAATAAAAACCTGTGTTTGCTTGTGGATATAAAGATTTATAAATGCCATGTGTGAGTACCAGAAAGGGAGTAATAAATAATTAAATAAAAAAGTACCTAAATGGTTCTTGGGTAAGCTATACAGTTGAAGGAAACACTTTTACTTGCTCTAGAACCTTTAGGGGTCACTAATAGGCAGACCGCGGTCCGGATCCGGACCCAGGCGTTTTTACTTGAAGTTAGTAAAAAATATTTACTTGAAGTTTTATGAATAATTAATTCAGTTCAGCATTTAAATAAACTAAAATATACTGAATGGTATGTGTGATGTGTTGGTGTTTCAGTTGCTGATGGTATAAGATGCTGATACTAGACTACTTCACTATACAGGATACACCACTGAATCATTACACAATTTGGAAATGATAACAGTCCAGACCTTGGCCTGAGGAAATGTCCTCTGACTGGACCTTTGTCACTTCTAAATAAATATCACTGTTTTAGATTATGTGTAAGTTTTGTTTTTTAAACCATTGGTTCTTGAATTAGGCCACAGATCCTCGTTCATATTGTTGCTCCAACCTAACTTACAACAGTTTTGAGAACTACTGCTTTGAAATGTAAACTATTACATGTTCTTTACATTCTTATATTCCACTTAGAGAAGAAATTTTAAAGAGTCATCCATGAAGGCTGCGTAGGGAACCAAAAATGGTTCTTCTATGGCATTGCTCCAAGACGGTGGAACCATATGTCTGAGCCAAGAACTGGTCATTATCAAGAGCATGCCATGAAATGTATTTTTTTTAGAACTGCCGGCCATGTGGTACTGGCGATAACCCAGTCTCCACTGAAGAGAAGATTGAATGCCTGATTGTGCCACATAGCTGTGATGATGATGCCTGATTGGCATTGTTGAGGGTGGACAGACGGTCCCTGCCATCTTTCCTCCCAAGGTGAAAGCTGTCAGTCGGATTTCTGCGGACAAACGTCCAGCACTAACACATGCTTAAAACCTGTATACCATTTAGTATGCCTTCATCAACTTTCTGCGAAAATTGTTTATTTTTTTATAACCTATTAAAATTCATTAAAAATTTGTTTTTTGCTGCTCAACAGCTTGTTCCCATCAGGCATTTCAAGATAAAAATGCTTTCACTAACTGAATTCATGCATGCATTCTTTTTCTATAAAAAAATGGAATAAATATTTGTTGCCATTCATTAAATATTATTAACACTTAATTCACATTCATCTATATTTCCCGAGCCTGATTCGTGAACCCTTTGAAAGCAATAAAACATTCTTCATAAGAATGCTTTTCATGGAAAGGTGGCTGAGCTTACCTTAGTGTTGGGTGCATCATCTGAGTGCAACAGACTCATTTGCTCAAAATAAATAATCAATAAATCCATGCCTCGGGAGTCGCTTTCTGTGAGCTCAGAATGCTAACAATGCTACACTATAGCTGACTAAAAGCACCAAGGGTATTTTTCAACAAGATACTGAAACATCTCTTTCAGACATTTGAGGAGACCCAATGCATCAATCTTGCCCAGAGGCTCTGGATGGGTTTTTGCTTTTGACTGGAAACATGACCTCATTTGCACACTTCATTAACCCACCAACACTGGCTGCCTTCAAGGAGTCAGTGGACCCGAAGGGTTCTTATTTATCCAATGTTGTCATTAACAATGTCCGTCCCCCAAGCGGGCTCTAGCGCTGTACTGCGCGTGGAGGAAAACGAGAAAGTTCATTTGGAAAGAGCCCTGAGCTTCGGAGTGGAAATGCAGAAGAGAGCGCCATGTCTCATCCATCATGGACAGGACAGGACATGTGGCTGGCATGCACCTTCATCTCTGTCACCTGCGTCTTACTGACTTTGAGTACAGCAACATAGTAAATCCAATTGCACCTTTGCTAGAATCTTTATGAACTGTATAAATATCAATCCTAGAGGCAGATTGACTCGTTTCTTCACAATTGCAAAACTTTTTGGCATCCAGAAGTGGCTCTCACAATGTCCCCTTAGCACTCATTATAAGATTAAAGTTGCTGTTTTGCATTTTTTCCTCATTACGAGAGCCCCTTCTCTGATTTCCCAAGATTGATAGTAAATACCGAGTTTTTCATACACATTAATAACTTAATTACGATGTAAGCACTTCCTTCCAGCGCCTCGAGAGGTCGCAGTCACACACTCGCATACCCAGTAACCACCAACACCTGACAGTCATCAGTGCTAACGGCAGTAGCTCGTTAGCACAGCCCATAAACCCTAGCCACGCACGCCACTCGGTGAGTGGCATTGTTTGTAACAGCTCCTACCTGTCCTTGGTTGCAGACCATCAGCTAACGAGTCTCTCCGTAGGTCCAACTTCTCCTCGCATCTCCACAGTGGGGTCCTGTCATACTCCCTGGAGCCCAAGAGGTCTACGGGCTCACCAACCTGCCTGAGCACTCACTTCCAACCGTCTGAGCCTTCCCCCCTGGCGTATCTACCCCACTGGTCTCCATGGAGTGAGGTCGGTGTGACCAGCGGACTTTGTATCTGACTCATCCCCGGCTTTGGCTGGTCCCTTTAATGACTCTTGTCATACTCTCTGGAGCCCAAGAGGTCTACGGGCTCACCAACCTGCCTGAGCACTCACCTCCAACCGTCTGAGCCTTCCCCCCTGGCGTATCTACCCCACGGGTCTCCATGGAGTGAGGTCGGTGTGACCAGCGGACTTTGTATCTGACTCATCCCCGGCTGTGGCTGGTCCCTTTAATGACTCTTTAAATTCAGCGCACAGAGACTCTTGTTCTTACACCTTCTCTGGAAGCAGGGAAGGTGGTGCATATCCCGGCTAGTTCCTGTCTCTCTCCGCAGGACACGAGGTGCTGCTCTGTTCCCCATAGCACGGACGGGAGACCACCACAGGAGACTACGAGGCTTCACGGCTAGCACCAGCAGCTATCCATTCCATCTCACCTGCTCCATCGGCTGTCCAGCAGTAAGCCTCGAGCTCCCATCCACCTTGTTGCCCGGGATCCTCGCCTCTGCGAGCCCTAAACTGGTTCATTTGTTCATTTCCTGCCTTGATTGAGTGAATAAAGCCTTGCATATGGATCCCTCTCGAGTCTGATCCCTTGCATATGAATGCTTGACATGTCACATTATTCTTAGTTCGACGCAGTAAATACAATGTTTTATAGTGTTTTGAAGTCCCGTTAGCTAAATATTAATATCTTATACATATTCTGTATTTTATACTCATCACTCATTATAGTATCTTAAAACCAAGTAAGAATTGTCAGTTTTCCACACATTTAAACTATATAACCACTCGCTTTATGGATTGTGCCTTCTGTTGCAGAAATGGGACACAGTTTTTGGTGCACTTCATGTAACTCAATACCAGAGTGGGTAATCGGGAGAGCCGGCTGAATTCCCGGTGGGCCAGGAGTGTTTTGGGTCGCTTTCCGTCAGCTAATAAATAAACTCGCACATATAAGCACAAGAATTCTGACAAACTATAAATATTATGTTGAAGCAGGACAGGCACGTTCATATAGGTGACCTCTGATGAACTATATACGTTGAGTCCATATAGGCGAACTAGGCCGAGAGCAGCACTTGAGCAAGAGCGACAAAAATATAGCAATTTATTCTGTCATACTCTTGTGGATCTCAGAGCACAGCATTTTCCAAGCTGTGTGTGTGACTATGGAGCCTGCCAGTCACTGCTCAGACTGCCTCTCATCCCTCTCCATCCTTAGCAACTGGAACAAGGCATGTGTGCTTAATCGCTTAGAACTGACTTTGCATGTGGAAGGAACTTAGCAATCAGATACACAATACACTATATTGACAAACGTATTTACTCACCGATTCAAATCACTGGATTCTGGTGTTCCAATCACTTCCATGGCCACAGGTTTATACAACCAAGCATCTAGACATGCAGACTGTTTCTACACACATTAGTGGAAGTATGCTCTCAGAAGCTCAATGCATTTCAGACTGATACCGCAACGAGTCCAGCAATGAAATTTCCTCACTACTAAATATTCCACAGTCAACTGTGATATTATAACAAAGTGGAAGCGATTGAGACTGACAGCAATTTAGTCACAAAGTGGTAGCCTATGGAAAATAACAGAGAGGGGGCAGTGGATGCTGAGGCGCATAGTGCCCAGAGGTCACCCACTTTCTGCAGAGTCAATTGCTAAAGGCCTTCAAACTTCATGTGGCCCTCAGAACAGTTCAAGAACAGTGTGGAGAGAGCTTTATGAAATGGGTTTCTCTGGCTGAGCAACTCCATCCAAACCTTACATCACCAAGTGCAATGCAAAGCGTCAGATGCTGTGATGTAAAGTATGCCGTCACTGGACTCTAGAGCAATGAAGATATGTTCTCTGCAGTGATTAATCATGCTTCTTCATCTAGCAATCCGATGGATGATGGTCTGGGTTTGGCGGTTGCCAGCAGAACAGCATTTGTCAGACTGCATTGTGCCAAGTGCAAAGTTTGGTTGAGGGGGGATTATGGTGGAGTGGTTTTGCAGGCGTTTCAGTGAAAGGAACTCCTAATGCTCATCCAAGAGACCAAGACATCTTAGACTAATTCATGCTCCCAACTTTGTGGGAACAGTTTGGGCATGAGCTTCTCATCCAAAATTGGTGTCTGACCTCATCACTGCGCTTCGGAAAGCCTTTCCAGAAGAGTTATATGAGTGAAAATGAGTGAAATGTATCCATTTCCAAAGACAAATTGGGAGAAGTGTAGGATGTCGGTAAAACAGTGTGAAACACCACATGACACACAGTGCATGGCTGGTTGTGGACAAGTTAACTAACTAGCAAATCTGACTATCAAGAAACGGGGAGCGCAGGAGAGTCCATTATAATCACAATCTACAAATCCACCAGATAATATACAGGATCACAGTGCACAATACACAAATACCAGACTAAGATGAGTAGCAAACATAGAGGTTTAAATACGAAAGTGGAGACAGGGAACACATGGGAAGGGGAGAGGCCACAAACTAGGAACAGATGAGGGGTGTGACTAGAGGGTGGAGACAAGGAGGAAACCAAAACAAACAGAAACATATAGAAATAACTGGAGTGCAAATAAAGCACAAAGCATATAGGACTTTAATGTGAGAGTGTAATACCCCCTGATGGAGGATTTCAGGTTTATGGGGGCCTTGTGGACACATAGTTTACATGCAAACCAAGTAATAGTCGCCAGGCCCCCAAACACTGACATTCAGACTACACAAGTTCAAGTGAGCCTCCATTGATGTCTGCACCGGGGTTCTTGTACCTTAGAACCCACCCCAGACTTAATAAAACACATATAATAACATACACGCTGTTCAGTGACAATAGCATTCATACAGTTGCAACATATAGCATTCTTACCCCTCCACTCTACGCTGGTGGATTCTTTCAACTAGGACAAGAGGAACACTTGCTCTCGCCACCATCCTTCAAAGGACCCTCTAAGGACTACAGGGAAGTCACATTATATAACCATATGTTTACCCATCATAATAGTTGTAATACCAGCATCTGAGGTCAGTCTTGGGACTGGTGATGAGGTGTATAGCTCACCACATAACCACATAACATATCCCAATAACAGTTTTAGTAGTAGCTAAATCTGCTGGTCACTTCTTCCAGCACTGAGTAAATCAGACCCCTACATTGTAAAATGACCAGTGCCTGAAATCATGACTCTGAATGTGGAATATAGTCTATTAGGAATATGATATTCATATTCTGCTACAATAAACAGACAGCCTCACAGAATACAAATAAACACACACACACATACACAACAAACATCAGAAAGTACATCCATTTATTTCATGTACAAAATCAAATATACATGCTCGATTCATCATTAATAACAATTAACTATCCATGTCCAGTTTAAATGCAGGAGCTCTGAGCACTAAATAGATTTAGATACAAACAGCAGCATTGTTGTACACTTTGAGTGCAGTAGCACATTGCAAAAAATTTTCATCATGTTCATTCATCATAAGACCAAGAAGTACAATTGTCTTTCTGCCTGCAGTGGTAGTAAAAAAATATCATGTGGCAGCTAAAGATGACTGCGCTCAGTAAACGGCCTCATCTCTCAATGGAGAGGTGCATTGGGCAGCAGCAGCATGGACATTCCACAGTCTGACTAATGTCTTGTTGACAGACTGAAAGAGTGAAGGTTTTAGCGTCACACGCATCAATATTTTCCCAGCTCTTGCAGCGAAGGCCATAGATCTGCTCCAGTTAGCATCAAAGGCCATCGATGACTAAGAGCAGAGAGCAGGACAAAATCTTCATTTGGAATGAATAATACATGTTGTTCCCCCAAATATAATTCTTACTAATGTCACTTGTATCGTTCAACTTTTGTGATGTCTTTGCCCATCACATAACTTAAACATGACTTTTACAATGCAACACAAGCTATTTGCCTATAAAATATAGCACTGCTACTGCTTATTCTTTATATGTCCCAGGAAAAGAAGGAAAAGAGAGTAAAATATTATTGAACATCCATCACTACTAAAACACACACACACACACATATATATATATATATATATATATATATATATATATATATATATATATATATATATATATATATATATATGGCACAGTGGAGTGGTTAGCGCTTTCACCTCACAGCAAGATGATCTGGGTTCGATACCTGGTCCAGGCTGTTCTGTGTGTAGTTTGCATGTTCTCCCTGTGCTTGAGTGGGTTTCCTCCCACAGTCCAAAGATATGCATGTTAGGTTGATCGGTCACTCTAAATTAGCCATAAGAGTAAGTGTTTGTTGGACTGCAATGGACTGGCGACCTGTCCATAGTGTGCCCCGCTTTCACCACATGATGCTGGGATTGGCTCCAGCCCAATATATATGTCCAACACTCCTAGCCTGCTCTGCCCTCATACAGGATATGTATGTTGAATGAATAGATGGATGAATCAACATGAAAAGGAATGGATGGACGCACAAATGAACAGACTACAGCTACAGACAGGTGGCCCAGCACTCCTTGCGCAGAAGGCAGGAAACACCCTGGACAGGTCACAGGTCCATCAGAGCCTGCATAAACATGATTAACCTAATTAGATAGAAAACACAAATTTAAGTTCCACATGTTTCAGAGCCTAAAAAGCAGTTAAAATGTTTCACAAACTCAAAATGTTCTCAAAAGTGCTGCACCTTCTATAAGACAGAGCCAGCTCGCCTGCTCAGAACAGAGGCATCTAAGTCAGACACCAACACTGTTTTGTACTGTATGTCACAAGAACATAGAGAAGCTTGTTTTTAGTGTCTATAGTTACATGTTCAATCATTTCATTCCAGTTAGCATTGAAACCCAAAGTCTTTTGGTGATTATATTAATCACTGAGTTTATCATTGAAGCTGATGGTGTTAATGATGCCTGATATTAATGGGATTTTCCAACTTTTTCTCACATTAAATATGCTTCTGTTCTTGCTGGCTCTCTGATGATAAATATGAGAAATATGATGATGGTGTGTCACATGGAGGCAAGTTTAAACAAAAGTTTTAATAAAAACGAAACCAAACTAAAACATGAAAGACAAACAGAACAGGAAACACAGGGTGAACAGAAACAAAACCAACGAAAGTGACAACAGAAAATGAACCAAGAAGGAAGGGTGGAAAACATGAGGTATATATACAGAGACTAAAAAGGGAAATGACTAACACCTGGGAACAGGAGGAGAAGGCAAATCAGGAACTGGTGAGGGGCGGAGACAAGAGGGTGGAGACATGGAGCACATGATCAAAACTTAAACAATAGCACATGAGATTGACAGGGAAATGTAAACAAGGACAGAGATAGACAGAGAGCAGGGCAGGGCGTTACATGGTGATGATAATGTTCTTAGTAGGAAAATAACATGTAATGTTCTGAATTGATCACTTCAGTCTGAATTATTATTATTATTATTTTGTGCTGACACTCAGCACACAATATTGACTCTAGCTTCCTACTGGCTTGTGTCCTCTGGTTCCTCCGACTGTCTCCATCCATCTTGTTGCTGGTCGTCCACTTTTCAGGTTTATCTGGCCCGGCCATAATTTTTCACCTGTGCTTCAGTTTGGCTATCTTGGCTTCGAGTGGGAGGCGAGACGTGATTTGGTCAAGGGCCCTTTTGTCACCATTATCCAGCATTCACAGCCACAAAGAACCACAGAGAAGACAGTTCAGTCCTGATCAAATGCTAACAGCGAATTAGAAGACAAACTTACATTACTGTAATATATTTATTTCATGTGGAAATAATGTGCAAATACAAGTGCAATACAATTTAAAGGAAACTTAATATGCTAATGTTCAATGTTTAAAATTTTCTATTAGAATAGATTTATTTACCCTCTGTCTGAAACACCCTGTTGGAGCTCCTAAATCTTTAACACCTGTCTCCTAATGCGTTCAGTGTGCTCTGATTGGTCAGCTCAGCCACTCTGCTCTGATTGTTCATCTGCCAGAGCTCTTTTTAACTGCTTGTAGTTGCTGTGCATTTTCTAAGAACGTTCCAAGCTTGCACTGAGCAAGTAATAAAAAATATGTTACAAGGTGACATCACCATGTAACAGAAAAAGTGTTCCAACTCCAACAAGGTGGTTTATGTGGGAGAGAGTTTCTTCCTCTGGCATGTAATTTGGGCTTTATAACTTTACAGACCATTTACTTTATAGAAAAAAACCCCACATAAAACACTAAAGGAAGCAAAAGAAACTATAAAAAGACTGCAATATGTTACTTCTCCTTACAGGTATCACATATTTAGAAAGACACTAGTGAGCCATAAATAAAAATAAAGAAGACTGACATGTGTCAGTCATCAAATTGCAGGTAAGATCCAGCCTGTGGCTTTTCTCCAGGCCCAGCCTAACCTCAAAACTTCTTTCCTCTTTTCATAAGTTCTATTAAAATGTATGTAACTTCTAAAAATAGATGAAGCACTGTTCCACCACAAACACTTATTGTGAAGAATAAGCTCACATAGCAGATCCATCACCATTTTCACTTTAGAGGCGAGTGTCTTTTTGAGGTTTTATCAGGAGACAGCAGGCATTGTACAGAGTGTGTTAAAGAGGCTACATGAGCTGTGCTTGACAGCCTCCGTGTTCTTTTATAATAACTGTCCGACTGCAGATCAGACAGGCTGGCTAAGCATGTTAGGATGATAGTTTAATAAAGATAGTTTTTAAATATTTGCTTTATCGATTCTCTGAATCAGTGTTCCTCATTATGACCACTGTGAAGATAACAATAACCAACCAACACAGACATCTGAAGCTTGAAAGATTCATTCAATTAACAAGCACTTCACTTTTTATGATGCTGTTTGGCTGTGAATCCTTTAGACTATCCTGATGAGGGATCATGCCAGTTTCTTCTCTTTTAATGATGCAGTGAAACACTACTAGAGTGAATGAGTAGTAAGTAGGTGAGTAAGGTATAAGCCAGGCTTATAAGTTGCTTCAAATTATATGGACTATATGAAATGATTTTATTTCATACAACTTTTCTTGATCTTTTTTATATTGCATAGATATAACTAGACTGGGGAAAAAATTGTGTATAACATAAATGTTAAATTTTAAAAACATAAACTACCAGTCAAAAGTTTTAGTACAATACTGGTCAAATGTTTTAGAACACTACCAGACAAACATTTTAGAACAGTTCTAAAACGTTTGGCTGGTAGTGTACTAAAATATTTTACCAGTACTGTTCTTAAACCTTTGACCGGAATTATTCTAAAACCTTTGACTGGTTGTGTTCTAAAACATTTGGCTGGTAGTGTTGTAAAACCTTTGACTGATAGTGTACTAAAATGTTTGACTGGTAGTGTTCTAATACTCTTGACTGGTAGTGTTCTAAAACCTTTGATTGGTTGTGTTCTAAAACGTTTGATTGGTAGTGATCTAAAACCTTTGATTGGTTGTGTTCTAAAATGTTTGATTGGTAGTGTTCTAAAACTGTTGACTGGTAGTGTTCTAAAACCTTTGATTGGTTGTGGTTTAAAACTGTTGACTGGTAGTGTTCTAAAACCTTTGATTGGTTGTGTTCTAAAACGTTTGACTGGTAGTGTATATTAAAACATTAAGCCAATAAATAATAAAGAAGAAATGTGCTAGTAAAAGCTGAGGACAAATACGTGAAGGGACTGAGAAACCACTGGTAGGTTTTAAGGATGCATGACGCAGAGACAGACGCCGGTAGCCCATTTCTTAATAGAGCAGTAGCCCGAGCAGCGAACAGTTTGTGGAATCTTGAATAATGGATAAGACCTTATTGCAGGAGCAAATGATATAAATTTCATTGATTGAAGGAATGATGGGCAGGCCACATCCTGTAATCCTCTGTGTTATTCTGAGGACAGGCACTGCTGATGGACAACATCACACTGGTAGTCTCTTTTTACAAGCCCCCCCAGCCTCTGGTGGGTTGGTGCAGTTCACTTCGTAGGGGGAAGCCAGAATTTATTAGATGTTTCCAACCCATAATTAATTTGAATATGTCAATTACAGCAAATTGGTCAGTAATTATCCATGTGATGGCGAGAGAACCAGCACCTCAGTTCAGGGAGAGGAAACTTCTTTCTAGAGTCTAAATATACCTCTGGACCTTTGGGATTGTGAGATTGATGGATTAATTATATCTACAGAGCAAGGACGGAATATCTCCTACAGAGACAGCACTAACTCAGAACACACATGTAGAGCAAGTAGGCGTAAAAAGAAAAGTTAAACTTTTTTGTAACCACTTTGTGATCACTAGTAGTGAGCAAAAAAAGTCATTTCCATTTTGAAGGTCCCTCAGATATTGCATTATGTAATGTTAATATTATAATGCCTTATGATATTCCTTCTGTAATGTTTGTATGCGTCTCCATGGAAATATAAAAGAAAAACATAAAAATTGACACAAAATGACAAAATGTGAGTTTTGTAAGTTATTGTATTATATATGTGGTGCTATTCCAAGTGATTTTGGAACATTTCTATTGGTCCATTCAACATAAAAAGTATGTAATGTTGTGTGTGAATGAGAGCTATAGCGGTGAAAGAATGTGTTGCCAACAATGAAAATTGTATTTTTTTTGCTACAATATGATTTGCAAATGTTTAACATTTCATAATTGAGCAAGCAAGTTAACATTTCATAACATTGTGATTTCCTCTGTGCAGAAATGTTCATATTATTTTCCTGGCAAAAACTGTTCTTACCCCTCATTGCTCGCTAACAGCACAACACAGGGTCACAACACTGTGCAGCAGGGTGATTATAGTTTAAAAAAAACTAATACCAAGGCAAAAACTAGCAGTGATGTAAATGTGCTCATTAACTGTAACAAAAACACAAGTGACTAAATCCAAACTACCATGTCGAAGACAATACTAACTAAAATGAAGCGGAATTGCTAAGACAACCCCCTTTAGTTTTAGTTTTCTAACGAAAACTTTATAGTTTAGAAACTATTTGAACTATTTTGTGTTTGGTTGCCTTTAAAGCCATACATTGGAAGATGATGCAACCTGTCAAGCTCCAAACAAAAGGAGGCCACGTCATCAGAAAGTTTCATACCTATTGTAAAAAATAAGGACATGCACAGTTCTTCCTCTTTCCTCTTTAGTCTACAACAGCGGTCACTAATAGGCAGATCGTGGTCCAGACCGAAGCGTTGTCCAATGTGGACCCAAACTGATAATCTATTGAGAATGATTTACTGTGTTTATTTTAACTGGTGGAGCTTTTCTAGTCTTTACGGTATACGGGCTTAAACTCACAGACCAATCGCGTGCATAGTAAAATCAGCAAACGCGCTCCTCAGCCAATCAGATCTGTGCAGATTCGTGAGTGCTGCGCGCACACAGGCGAGAAGCAGCAGTCGGAGAATAGTCGGAGCTCTAAAAAAAGAAAAGTCAACAAAACAATTTTCAACCAGGAATGTCCCGAGACAGAAATGTATGCTCCACACAGAACGGCCCGGATATCTCATATGTGTGTGAGAATGGTCCTAACACAGCTTCAGCCCAGATTTAAAGTCCTGGCTGGACCACCAAGAGCTCACTTCTCTCACTAAACAAGAGAAAGTGTGGAGGAATACAGGAGGGAGATAAACTGTTAAGATGTGAAACCCAGTTAACGTTTTATTTCCCTTTTTATACATTTTTATAAAAAAACACTTTGTGATGCACTTTTTTTCAAAAGCATTTTAAATGCAGCCCTTGTTTTTACTTAAAGTGATTAAAAAAGGATTCATTCAGTTCAGCATTTAAACAGTAAATATACTAAAATATATAGAATGGTATGGGGGATGTGTTGGTCTTTCGGTAGCTGATGGTATAAGATGCTGGGCCTAAGGAAATCTCCTCTAGGTGGACCTTACTCAACTCTAATTAAATACCCCTGGTCTGGAAGAAATGTTGTGAGTTCAGCATCAAACTTTAGCCCTTTACTCACCAAGAGCATCTCTAGTGGTGAAAATCGAAACTTCCCTGGATGACCTATCGAATTTGGAGAAGTTTTGATATATGTGAATGCAGCACACTATGCTTCCCCATAACTTTTTTGGATCTGTAGAGGTGTTTAAAGCTGAGGAAGAAAAACAGCAGCTACTGCTAGTGCACTGCTGCTGCAGGTTAGCAGTACCTCTGTTTCTTCGGAAAAATTAACATTTTTAAATTATTAATTTAATTCAATTTAATTAAATTCTTCTCTTCTTGACGCCTGAGTGTGGATCTAGGATACATGCCTAAGAAGGAGGGTCTTTCAAAAAAAGTAATGATGAAAATAATGTCTTCAAATAGAGCTTTTAATGAATAGTGTGACTTTTACAGTCGTGGTCTTGCGTCAAAAGGCGTTGACGGCGGACGTAATGTGTTCGAGGTTGCATGGATACTACACACTCGCATACTGAAACAACCTACTGCTTTACTGTTCGAGCAGTACGCACTGTCGCCTCACAGCAAGACGCTTTGGGTTGAGTCTTGGCCACTCTGTGTGGAGTTGTGTACCCCGCCTTTGCCCGATGATGCTTTTATTGGCTCCAGCCCCCCCGTGACCTGGACTAGCGGGATAAAGCAGAAGATAATGTATGGATGGATGGTCGTCAGGGCAGTGCTACTTCTTCTTCCTCCCATGTTGGACTGATGACAGACACGATGATACAGTGGCTCATGAGTGCGTCTTCAGGTGCAGACAAAGGTAAGCCTGGGCTAGCCTGGGCTCAGACATCTTTGACGCATCTTCATATTCTTTTGATAATTTTAGTTTAGTTGAATTTTGGAATGAATCTTTAGGGTAAGCTGGAACTGAATTGAGCTCAGACTACTTTTAATTTTACTCTACACGTAAAACTACCATGCATTGTTAAAACTAGATTAAACTGAACTGAAATCAAAAGCCAAAATGGAAAATCAAATAACTACTAATTAAAACCTCAAAATTGTGATATTCCTGTTTAAGAATGAAAAGCGTTTAAAATAAATGATAAAGTATCTTAGTTGATTTCTTTAAGACCAGAATAATGGCCAGTAGGGGGCCTGAGAAAAAGGTTCATTAAAAATAGACTGCACACTGAGTAATGCTCTATGGTGCCTTTATGAAATGCAGTAGATTTTTCATGGTTAGCAGTAGCCATTAGAGTAAATGCACATGTTAATCAATGGTGGAAACTATAGATCATGTTGTGCACTCCAGGACTTTTGAATGCTAAATCACAGACCTACTGCACAGAGTCAACACATGGCAGCAAAAAAAAAGAAAAAAAAAAGGCAAAGCTGATGGCCCTGCTCTATTTTGCCATAAATTGCTGGCTGAGATGAAAGGTTCAATTTTAAAAATGAGACGATATTTTTACTCATTGCTCTGTGATCGAGTGGGTGCGTTGCGAAATAGAGTCTTTTGCATCTGAGGAAGATTTTAAATAAAACAAATGGAGTGTTTGGTATTTCGCATTCGAGTCGGCATAAGGGAAATAGTTTTTCTTCAGAGAGTCTGTTTTATCTTCGGTCTGTGGGCTGCTTTCTTCCTTTATTTATGAAGTCTGGCTGACACATCGCAACCCACTACTTTCATGACCTTGGCTGACCCTGCATGAAGAGAAGAATTGTTCTTTTAAGGCATATTCATTGCTGCTCGGGAGTCTTCCTTTACACAACAGGGACAGGGGAGGTTAGGGCTCGGGAGAACCACCACCTTTCAAAAGCAAACAGCAGCACGAATACCGTATAGGACACTGTAAACAAATGCTGAAAATTTGTCATGCTGTACTTGCTTTTAATAAACGACGAGCAAAACAATAGCCGTAATTAGCCTTCCTCTAAAAGCGCTCCACCTTAACCTCCCCGCATCCCTTTGGCTTACCTTCCACCTCGAGCAGGCCATTCCTCTTTATTCACCAGCTATTAGAGTTTGCAAGAAAGCAAAAGGAAGCAAACTTTTGACAAATGACCAGGATTCCTCTTGCTGATGACAGAGCTGTTCCGTGCAAGCTCCAAGACTTAGTGTGGCTATATTAGCCGCAGTCGCTGTCTTGAAGCACAGCGAGGAATTAGAGGAGCTTAGCGCAGCAGTTTAGGGATGTTTTGGTCTCTAAGAAGCTTGATAGTTGGGCAGCTGGTTTCCTTTATTCCTTCCTCTCTGACTGATTGATGTGACTGAACTCACGTTTGCCCAGAGTAATGCAAATGACAAACCACATTAGCCGTTATTACGCTCTGACATTCACGAGACACCCCTTCACTTGTTTATGCTTTGATTCCATGGGAGAAGATATTAAACAAATTTATCATAGTCAACAAGTTGCCTTGCAAAGCGAGGAACTGCAGGTATCATTGCTTTAATGAGGCGTGAAGTATGGCCTCAAGTGTGAATATGATACCGAGCTCAGAGTGCATATGATAAGCTGACAATGCGGGTCAATGGAGGCCTAGGATAAAAGAATCTGCTGCTATGAAGTGCCAAAAATCTTCACTTTTTGTTTTTCTATGTCAACAAAAACCATAGGAGCTTAAATCTCATTTCTATGTCATAGAATTACCCAAGGCTTAAGAATAAGGGATATTACACATGCTGTCTTCTGTTATTTGAAGGGGGAAAACTTTTGACATGGTCCACATTTTGAAACGGACTTGAAATGTCTATGGGGTTGGTGAACATGCAGCCTCAGCAGAAACAGAATCAAGTGGATTGGTTGCGTGATTGGAAGTGACAGTTCCTTCAGTTTTTGCTTATTTATTATTTTTTTTGGAGGGTGGCTCTGCAGTTGTGGGTAACCTTTTTTTCTGGAGTAATAGGGTTTGATAGCAGGTGCTATGATGCCTAACGGAATGGTCAAGGGGATGAGGCTTGTAGAGGCGGAAGCTGGGATGAATAAAAGCTCACACCGCATCAGACGACTGCAGAAGACTGCAACACTTTCACATGGTCCTAACATACTGTCTCTCATACGAGTGAAAGGGAGGAAACTTACGCTAATGCACTGAAAAGAAGGCAAACTTTACACTGCCATTACTGTCTGTTATATAGTGCACAGGTCTAGCCATGCCCAGCTCTTTGAAGTGTGTAAGTAATAACTTTCAGAATCCTTCATAGAAAAACATGGCCTTGTCCTTCGGAGACTGCAGTCCTTTAAAGCAGCCGAGTGCAAGAATACGCGAAAGGTAAAAGGAAGAAGGACCTGCTCTGAAATCCAATCTATCTACTGCAAAAAAGATGCAATTGACTTCATTTAGAGGGTAGCGAGCAATCCAAACCATGGAGCCGGATGTCTGTGGAACCAATCTTTATTACTTTTAATGCGTAGTCCTACGAACAAACTGGCCTGAACACCCAATGACAGACTCGTAGTCGTATGGGCTTCGGCACATAGGAGTTTGGTCCGTTGCCAACGAACAGCAATGGTGCATTTAGAGAAATAGAATGACCAGAATGTTCTCGTCCCAGCTTCACAGCAAATACATGCAATACACACACAATTTAGAATGTAATAGCATATCATACAGCACTGCATTCGTTTCCTTTCTTCCTGCCTATAAACATATACCACACAGTATACTTTCCTATCCAAGACAGGAATGCAGCTCCTTCAGACAGTTGCTTAGAGACCCCATACAATACCTGCTTACCTGCATTATGAAAGCTCTCTTTCATTCAAAACAGCTCTCGACCAACAAAGCTCTGCACCTTGATTCTTCATCATAGATCCTTCAATATTCTTCTTCTTCATAGCTTCTGCTAGTTGAGTCTTTCCTGCCCACGGCCACTTCTCTCCACATCTTAGGTTTAAATAGGCAAGCAAACCTTTACCTTGGCACCGGATGAAAAAAAAGAAGGTCAGTCTGCAGTGTCCTGAGCGAGGTGGGACGTTTGCGATGAGTCGGCGTTGTAAACGTAAGCAGCCGCTGCTTGCGTGGATTCCTCCTCGTGACATTAGGTAGTGCAGCCAAGCCTCGCAATCTGTTAAACAACTTGGCTTTGTCCTCTCACTCTCAGCGGTAAAGGGGAGTTACAGCCAAAAGCTGTGCTCGGCAGCGAGAAGGGGCGTTTGAATATTCATTAAACTGGCCATTAGAGCACTGGCCGGGCCCCTAACAAACCAATCAGTGCTAATGAATTTGATGCGCAATGCTTCAATCATTAAGATGGACCCATGCTGTGCAGGAAGAGATTTCCAGCTAAAGAGATTATTTCAAGTGGTGGGAGAGCAACGGCGGGGGGAAGACAGGAATATTCAAGTGTGAAATAGCCAAATATTCTCCTCAGTTCAGCTCAATGATTGAGAGCACAAGAATAAACATAAACTGAGAGTAGTAATATAACAAAACAAAATGAGATGCATCGTTGTAAAAAGCACTATACAAATAAACTTCCAATAAACTTAACAATCCAGTACAGTTTCTGAAAATGGAAATGAATATCCTAAGATCCCCAAATGACTCATGTAACTCACTTTTAGTATTTGCCCTTTAATAAAATGACATTTAATAGCTGATATACAAACACCAGAGGTGGGAGTAAGTCACACATGTGCAAGTCACAAGCAAGTCTCAAGTCTCAACCTTTAAGTCTCAACTGAGTCCCAAGTCACTGTGAAAAAAATTCAAGCAAGTCAAGTCCCTGCTAAAGGTCAAGCAAGTATCAAGTCAAATTTTAAACATTTTAAACACTTAAAAGACATGAAGCAGTCTTAAAGAGCTGAATTTTATTCATGTGCTGATTTTAACATATTGTGTAAAAAACAAAATGTGCCATGAGCATATATTGGGGAAAAACATATTTGATGTATTTGCCTTCACTTACATTCAGAAAATAAATATTTTTTTTAATATTTAAGTTTGTTTGCTGTGTTTTACAAAAACTTAATTTGAACTGCAGTGCTCACACTATTGTATACATTTACATTTATGGCATTTAGCAGACCCTCTTATCCAGAGTGACTTCCATAAGTGCTTTGTGTTTGGTCAGAGTATGTATCTCTAGCTAGTACAAACAGGCTTAAGTCTGAACTAACCTTGACCTCAAAAACCAACCTTAAAACCAATCACTGAAGACAAGGTCTTTTATTTAGAAGAGTGTCAAGCAATCATGAATGACCATAGCTGCCAGCCTCACACACTTCTTTGGGCTTTATGATTGCGATTCGGAGCAAGGTACAACATCACTACTAAAACTCAATTCAATCATTGGCGTGTTAATGCAAATGAATGTTCCACAGAGGTTGTGGGTAAAGTTCAAATCTGCCTTTTTATGTTCACCCTACAATTCAGTTGTGAGTTTACAAGTAAGAAGCTGATCAGATGGCATTCTGTATGATTGTAATTCTGGGAGCAGTGCAACTAAATAAACAAAAGTTCGCAGGCAGCAAACTGAACTGCCAACCTTATACAAGCCGATCTGAGTGAATGAAAAGCACAAAAAGTAGGCAAAATGCAAATTTGTATATCTGAACTTTAAATGGAAATAAATGACCTACAACCCCAAAAATACTCATATAACTCACTTTTAGTATTTGCCCTTTAATACAATTACATTTAATAGCTTATGTACAAATACAATACATTTTAGCTTACAGCTAATTCCATAAGTGAGCCTGTCATGACATCACAGACACCTACAGAACAGTGAGTTGAACACAGCACCTGAATGCATACGGTAAACGGCTTAAAAACTATGTTTTTGCAGTCACAGCTCTAAACACACTGTTTTTCCCATCTACCTGCACTCTTTCTGTATGATATTACTTAAACCCCACAGAAAACCACTTGAGATGGGGCCAATAAAACAATTAGGCAGGCAAATCCATAAAAAGTCATTTGCAACTACTACTGCTACAGACAACTTTGTTTAAAATGTTTACTGGAATTATATGCACTCCTCGTCATGCTTTCTTGGGCTGGATGGTGATTTGTTTGAAGCCATCGATGAAGTTTTGTCATCTATATCTGCTTTAGCTGTGGTCTTCATTACAACCGCTACATTCAACTGTTCCAAACCTGCAGCACACACTAAGAACTTGACTGACACTGTAGAAGGAGTTTATTGTAATTGTTTTTTGTCTTGTGAACGAAATATAATCACATTTTAGGAAAGAAAAAAATTGTCTGCTGAGAAGCCCTGCTTCAAAGTCATGTGCAACAAAATACAATGCAATATTTGTCTTACAAATGTAATGGAATTGTAATGCCAGAGGGACTAAGAGGACGCTCACAGATCTAAAAGCTGAGTCAGTTTTATTTACAAGAAATGATGATAAGGCAAACGACAAGATACAAACAGGAGAGACTGTCCAGTATGAGCAAACACTGGAATATATATATATATATATATATATATATATATATATATATATATATATATATATATATATATATGCACGCTGATAGTAAACATCATTCCTCTGGCAGTGTTTTACCGTATGTGACACAGACTCATCCAGGCGTTCTGTAAGATCTGTAAAATCAACGTGTCTCGTGGGGGAACCAGGATTAAGACATTTAACACTACTAATCTGATTCTTTACTAATCTGATACTAATCTGAAACTTGAAACGTTAACTTGAACTTAAACTTGATATGGCACTTAAGAGCGGCTGAATACAGTGTGTATCAGCAAACAGCAGAGCTAGCACGCACAGCTAGCACAAAACAAATAACTCAAAAAAAACGTTCAGACCAGATCTGACCGGTACGAACAGTACAGCAGCAGCAACAACCAAAGAGCTAAAGAAACCACAGCCAGAGTGATTGAGTTTTTGCATGTAGCCCTGCCGTAGTATATAGCTAGCGATCAGTATCGGCTATCGGCCGATCGTGCTGAAAGGTGATCAGCCCCAAAAACGCTGATCAGTCCATATATAATATATATATATATACATATATATATATATATATATATATATATATATATATATATATATATATATATATATATATATATATAATTAATGAGCTACAGGTGAATGGCATTAATACTCGGGGGAGGGGGAGGAACGGGGAAGGCGATGTTATGATGACGGTCATGAAGGCAGAAGGACAACCCAGAGGCATGAAAGGAATAAAATTCATAACTTTTTAAAAAATACTCAAGTACTAAAGTAAAGTACAGGCACTAGGAAAGTGTACAGTATTCAAGTAAATGTACTTTACGAATCACCACTATTTGAATTTTCAAACACAAAAGAACTCATTTTATTTGCTTCAGGAGCAACGTGCAATTCAGCCATGTAAAAAAGTAATCACCCCCTTGAAAAGTAAAGCAATGAATAATTCAAATGTATTGGCTAATGAGATTCAGCTGACTGAACACCACCAGGCTTGAAGGCAGTCAGCCCTGCTGAATGTAACCTTCACTCATTGTTTACCTTTACCATTACCAAGCGATGAAGTCACCACAAAGTTTTCACAAGGCCACGATCAAAAGACAGTCCAAACAAGACATAGGGGGAAACTATGTTGAAATATTCATCTGGAAATAATTTGAAAAACCATTTTTTTAGTTTCTAGAAAATCTCCAAACCACAGCAAGAGAGATTATCTACAAAGTGACAACCTTAGAAACACTAGGAATTTCTCCCGGAGTGGCCAGCCTGCCAACATTTTCTCAAGGGCACAAAGGCAAATCATCCAGTACATCACAAACGGTTCCAAGAGAACATCCAACATCTCCATCACAGCTAATGCCAGTGTTTATAAGTAAGAAAGGGACTGAAAAGTGGCATTCGTGCAAGAGCAGTAAAGCAGAAAACACTGCTAAAGGAAGCCTGTGTTCATCTCACATTTGCACCTTTTGGGACAATATTCTGCGGACAGACCAATCCAAAGTGAAACCTCATGGAGACCACAGGTCCCTTTCTATGTACTGCAAAGTATTAAACAGTAAAAACACCATAACAACATTGTGGCAGCAGTGTGGAAAACAAGTTAGAAACTCCCCAAAAACAACTTGAGAGGCTTACTCTTGGTGCCTCCAGTTTCTTAATATCTGGTCATCTGGACGTCTGAACATTCTGGACATCACATCTCCAAGACACTTCCCTCTGGCAGAAGACTCAGGACCATCAAGACCAGCACAACCAGACATGCTAACAGGCATGCTAACAAACAGCTTTTTCCCCAGAGCTGGTACTCTCATTAACCACAGTGATCGCCCTGCACTTCAAACTCATACCTGAACTGAATCTTACTGTATTACAGGAACTCCTAAGTAATAGCTCTTATAATCTATATCTACTCAGACTCACTTATGTGTAGAATATCCGTACATGTATAAGCACAGTTTTTATATATTTCATCAGCACCTTTCCTGGATTTTTATTACTCCTTTTTTATTTTTTTATTTATTATTCCTTATTCTTATTCTATTTATTGTATCGTGTTGTGTGTTTCTCTTAGTGTAATATTGTTCTTGTTACATGTCATACATGTGTGCCTCACCAAGAGAAATTCCTTGTATGTGTGACATACTTGGCGAATAAACAATTCTGATTCTGAGAATATCTTTAAATTAACTTATTTAGTAGACATACATTGAGCTGGGACACAGTGTTCACTTTTGTTTGTGTTATTTAATACATTTTCACATACGCATATATTCCTGTCAGATTTAAACACACAGGGGCAGATTTACTCACATTTGCTCCGTTACAAATTATATTTTGGTATTAAAAAGTGTCTGTTGTGATTTACTGAAGAGGGGCAGGGGCCCATAAAAAGATTAAAGGCGCGGTCGATGCCTCATTGCATATGCATTTATGCTCTTAAAGTGCAGAATACTGGGAGGAGATTATTATAATGAACCACCTTCATTGATTTATCAAGGCTGATAGTAAATACTGACAGCGCCATTTAACGCCTGAAGCGGCGCAGCTCATATCCCATGAAATCTGCATCTGAACCGCAAGGAATTCCCATTTAAAAACTTTTGCGAAGCCGAGAATGAACAGAGCAGATCTTTATGTGTAGTGTAATGGACAAAGAGAACACCACGTCACACATCACTGAAAAAAGACTATAGAAATGACATATATTGCACTTCATTTTGGAGGAGAAAACGTCTAAATCAGCCTATATGAACATCTGCAATACCTTAAACACTAAAGCAAGCAAAGAGACACAAGTATTAAAAAGTAATGTTAAAAGTATTCATATTCATTACTCAGGTAGAAGTATAGATACTTGGGTTTTTAAAAATAATTGAAGTATCAACTCAAGCTTTTTACTCCAGTAAAAGTGTAAAAGCACTGCTTTCTAAACTACTTAAAGTATAAAAGTAAAAGTAATGTAAGGAAAAAATGCCATTAAGGACAAAAGCTTAGGCAGCTCCCCGGGGTCTATAGTGCATTAGCTCACCTCCCCAAAAAAAAACATTCTTCTTAAAGCCATAATGACTATAATGTTATATTAAAATGTTAATGTTAATAAATTTGGGATGCGCTAGGCTTCCTGTTTCAGCCGCATATATAACCATTGTAAACGAAAGTGTTTTAGTACAATGTAAATATATTAAAGAAGCATATCTGTGTACTACTGAGCATTAACATGTGTTTCATGGAGCTGAAGATATGATGACTAGTTGTCTATAAGTATTGTAATGGTGCACAAAATCAAACTTCAAAGACATGTTATCAATAATCTTTACTGGAATGTAAATGTACATGAATGAAAACAAGCTGAAATGAAATAGAAGTAACGAGGCTATGTTTAAAATGTAAGGAGTAGAAAGTACAGGTAATGGAGTGTAAATGTAAGGAGTAGAAGTAAAAAATAATTACTCCAGTAAAGTATAAATAGACCAAATTTTCTACTTAAATAAGGTAACAAAGTATTTGTAGTTCATTACGTGACACCTCTGATTTTAAAATAACCAACTCACCAAGCTACAGTGGCGAGAGGTACTCATGCGTCTATTTTTAATGTTCTTTTTCACCAAACCAGTTTAACCCTCATCCTCTTGTCTTTGTCAGTTCCCCTCAGAGATCCCTGGCACCATCTAAAGGGTGGTTCTGTTTCTTTATTAGCTCAAGTGCAGGGCATTAGAAAAGCCCTCAGAGAGACAGGGGATCGAGCGAACACTAGTGTGGACTTAGGCAGTAGAGCTTGCCCAGAAATCGTTGCTTACCTAAAGCAGTTCTCTTAATGAACCCCAATATAACGGTGGACAAAACAGTTTACATGCTAAAGAGACCGAGAGCATTTCCATGCTGTTTGGGGGTACAATTCTGCACTTCCCAATGATTTGCATTGCGCACTTCTCTTTACTGGCCTAAAACTAAAATTGCTGTCAGTCCAGTCAGTCCCAGGTGCCTCTGTTTACCTTTCTTGTGTTTGCCATGTGCTCCTGTATCTCCGCCCTTGCCCTGCTCACCTGTGCCCCAGTAGTGTTTAGTCCCGTCACCTGTTGCCTCTTGTTAACCTGTGTTACTTATACCCTGTGTTTGTCGGTTATTGTTGTTGTATCTCTGTTGTTGTAATCTCGTTGTTGGTGTATCTCAGTCTTTGAATCCTGTTTGTTTACCCTTCGTTTTGGTTATTTTATTAAAAAGTCTAGTTTGTTCAAAAGCTTGCATGTGCATGGCCTTCGTCTGCTTCTGCTTCAGCTCACCAATTACCTGTGCCCCTGTTCCACTATGTGGTGGTGACGCATGGCCAATAAGATTATAACTCTGATTAAAGGATTCCAAGAAACAACACAGAGTGAAAAATATGTCATAATTGGCTCAAAGCTTTTACGAGATAGGAGAGTTTGCTAGCCACAGAGACATTCTGGGATAGTCTCCATGTCTATGTGTGCTGCAGACATTTTATGTCAGGTAGGCCAAAAAATGTATTCATTCTCTGAGAATCTGCTGTTAAAAGAAATTGGGATCCTATTCCCCAGATACTTTAGTTCAGCTAGTTGGTTATACTGTCTAGATTTAGCATGCTCTATGTTAGCTCGACATCTAGCTACTAAATTACTTTACCTTAATGTTTCCAGGGACTAAATAGCTTCTGACTGAATGGAATACCTTATCCTCACCCTTTTGTCACTTCTAATAGAGTCTTCTGGGAAGAGCATGTGGAGAATAACGTTGTATTCAGGGTTTGACATTAACATTTAGTTATTACTTTTATATGGTACTCCACCTGCATCCCTCCACTGATGAAGAAATTGTATGTGTGATCACAGATGTGTGAGTCTCCAATACAAGATTAATTGTTGCTGTAATGCTCCAACTACTCAGGGAGGATGTCATGACAATGACAATAATAATAACAGTAGTGACAGTTGTGGAATACAAGGCCTACAGTTAGATTTGAGCAATTCTTCTTGAATGACAAACATGGGAAGTTCAAAAGGCATTGATTCGGACTCATAGACAACATCGAGGGCAGTGGTAATAGTAGTGCTAATAATGTGTAATGTTACAGCTATACTTGTGGTTGGATCAGCTGCCAGGTACCAAGAGTTTTTACTGAACTGGGAAAATCTGCTTTTAGCTACAGTGCACCAGCGAGCTGGAATCTACTACAGGAAACACTAAAACTCAGCTCACTGGTGTCACTCAATCATTTTAAACTTTTAATATCTAACCACCACTTTCGTTATTTTTTTTAATTTATTTTATTATTTGATTTGATTGAATTAGTTCTGTATTTTATTTTATCTTTTATTTTATTTTAATGTTATTTTTTATTTATTATTATTATTATTATTATTCTATCTTGTTTTTTTAACTATTGAACTATATGAACTATTTTACTGTTTTAATTATTTGTAATCTCTTACCCTCTTTTTATCTTAATTTCTTACTAATTAAATCTATTTTTTAGTTTTATTATTATTTTTACATTTTCGTTTAATGTTCATTAATTACTTTCCTCTCAGATTGTTTTAATTCATACTGATTAAGTTTTGTTTTTATTTTCTTTGTGTCAATCCCTGTCCATGTAAATGCTCAACTACAGTGAAAATGAGGGTTGCCCTCAATGTACATCCGAGCTTAAATAAAGGTTAATTGATTAAAAATTTTACTTTGGGATGACAATAGCAAGATGGCAAGTTCAAAAGTATTTGATTGAGATTGATACAGGACGAGGAAGATGTTGATAATGAGAGCACTAATAATATGCAGCCTTATAGTCGGCTCTAGACTATTCGATCACAGCATTAGCTACTGTTAGTTATCTAGATGACAGTATTTACTAGCTGAGCTTACTTAGTGAATTGTGTAGTTCATGCTTGTCTGAGTTGGTCTATGCTGGTCTGGTGCTGGCTTAGCTGGTCGCCCTAGTTTGGTCATGCTGGTTGACCAGAATATCAGCATCCAATCATGGTAATTTGGTCTTTGCTTGCTTTTCTAGCAGGGTCAGATAATGGTATAAATAGATAATGGTGCACTTTGTAGTATGTTTCTCTGCATACTTAGTTAGCCCCCTCTCAGCCTGTTCTTCAATCATCAGGACCCGCAAAGGACCACCACAGAGCAGGTAGTATCTGGGTGGTGGGTTATTCTCAGCACTGCAGTGACACCGGCGTGTTACTGTATATTGTGCCGATATGAGTGGAACTGACATAGCAGTGCTGCTGGAGTTTTTAAACACTGTGTCCACTCCCTGTCCACTCTAATAGACACACCTACCTGTCTAGCTGTAAGGTCAGAGATTATCGCTCATCTGTTGCTGCACAGTTTGTGTTGGTCATTCTCTAGTGCTTTATCAGTGGTCACAGGATGCTGCCCACTGGACACTCTTGGCTGACTGTTGCTGGTTGGTGGACTATTCATGGTCCAGCACTAACACTGAGGTGGTTAAAACCACCTCCTTATATCTACACACATTGTCAATTCGATCAGATATACTTACCATAGAGAAGCAGGTACTATTAGGGAGGTGCTGCTGGAGATTTTTATATCATGACTGATCAGTATACATAGCTGTCTGTACAACTTCATCACTTTTTCTGCTAGCTGACCTGTAAGCATGCTAACGGCTACTTTATCATGGTTTACAGCTGTTGGGAATTTATATAAATCATAGCATTTGGTAAAAACTTATGCTTACATATGGGCCTGCTGATTGCTGCAGCTCGCAGGAAGGTCAAGGCTTTGTGACCCCCGAATTTCTGACAGGCAACCCTAGGCTCGAGAACAAGACCCTGCAGTGTTATCTTTAGACTTTCTAGGCTCGAGAACCACTCCACCCGGAAGTTAACAACTTGGCCAGGTGCAGTGGGAACTCTTATATTTGTTTTTCCTGGAAAATGCTTGTAAACAGCTGCCAGTTTTCTTTAGAACTATGGTTAAAAGTACATATTGAAACAGCTCTGCAATCCCTGCTTTGCTAAACTGCACCTTATTTACTCCTGCATGCTGTACGATTTCTGAATACGTTGGGCTTTACCTAAAATAACCTGAACTTAAAGTTAAACTTGAAGTTGTCCTGAAGTCAACTAACCATTTCATGAAACCTGTCTTTTTTTCCTGCCATGAGTAAAAGCATGATTTCCTGTGTATTTAGGAGGAAACGGATGAGAAGATATTTTTTTTTATATTTCAGATCTTTTTGGCTTGTTACCATTTTCTCTTGCTATTTCTGTCAATTTCCACTTCTGCAGGTAAAGAGGCAAAGCATGCAGGACCGGTGATGCAATACTGGTAAAATATGTCAGGGGGAAGGTGGGGGGCGGGGGGGGGCGTGGGGGGGGTGGGGAGGGTGGGGGGGTGGGGAGGGTGGGGGGGGTGGGGGGTGGCTGGTAAGAAGAGTGTGTTGGAAATTTTTAGCAGGAAGACTCCAGCAGTGAAACAATGCATTAATTCTATATCTTAGCTGAGTCAAGCTCTCTCTCACACCGAGTGAAAGTTTGCAGACGGCAGAATAGTGTTTACCACATTCAATGAACCAGTGTTCACACTCTCATCTCTGTGGTCCCTATCCATTTCACATGGTGACTACAAACCCACAGCAGAACAAGCCCGTTCCACACTTTGCTGCGCATCGCATCACTTACATCAATGCCTTCAGGCATCATGCTCAGTCTAACTAATATAACAAGACAACCAAGGTCAAAAGGAAGACTTCAGCAAGCATGTGACAATAGATATGTGAGTGTTTCGTGCTACATAGGGTTTGTACAAAGGGCGTCTGCGTCATAGCTCCACACTTTAAGCAAGGAGAAAGAGAGGATGAACTGCCGAGCATGCTCTTCTTCATGATATGATTTTACTTGACTGGTCCAAATGTGAGCAGGTGTTATGGATACACAGAAGCTGGGCAACGCCAAGGGTGCGTTCTGTAAAATGTCTTCTCCCTGTGCAATTCCTTGAGTCTCATAGGATATGGCAAGTTCATTGTGAACACTTGACAAACACGTCAACACAGCACACAGTCAGAGCCACAGGCCATGCTGCTGCACTGTCCAGGAAGGCGGTGTGGTCTCAATGCTGATTTGTTGATCTGTGTGCGCCTCTTCTAACTGTATTTAAATTAATGTCTTCTTTTGATGCCAGCTTTTATAACATCCATACCCAGAAGAAGGGTTGGGGAAGTATGTTTGTGGTACAGCACCCAGGGCAAACTGTGACTACTAGAGCTAGGGCATGTTGTCAGGCCATTAACGGTAAAACTCAATCACAAACAGGAGGAAAAACACCTCGATGTTTATGTTAACTTCTGATCGCACTGTATGGGATTCAAGAGTGTATGTCTACAAGAGTGATTTTCGTATTAATTTCCTGGCCATTCTAGAAGCTTCTGTTTCAACAGATGTTAACATATGGAAAAGAAAAACTCCATCTCCATTTTCCATGATTTGCATTTTTCTATATCATTTTCTACATCATAACACAATAGCTGCTCTTTATAGCCTGTACAATTTTCATGATGAATGAACCAATAGAAATGCTCCAAAATCACTTACATTACATGAACTTACATTTAAAGTAAATAAAGTTGTGGCCTCTTTTGTGAAGTTACTGTTTCAGAGATTTGCTTGATATACTTGTAGAGATATACTTGTTTTTCTTTGGACAGTGACAATATATTTGATCTTTTATGTAGCAGTGAATGTTTCAGTATAGACCTCTGGCAGACTTCTGGCACTGTTTTCTTCTATTTCTAACATTTGACTGTAAGTTAGGCCAGCGTATCAATTTTAGGCTACCATATACTCACAGTCAGCGATATATCTAGGTTTTTCTTGTTTTCACCCATGTGATTAGTTAATTCCATTATCACTTCTAAATTTTATTAGTGGTCAATTTGACTCATTAGCCCACCTCGTTAAGGCTTAACTAATAAGGCAGCTTACTTGGTTGTATCCAGATACCAAAAAGACTATAAATTAGATTGGATAATTCTCTGTTGGCCATTTAATCTTCCAACCAAAACACTGCACATGCAGAGTTTATGTACCACAAGCTGATCACATTTAATAAAATAAACAATACTTTTTTTTTTTTTCAAATAAGAAATCATTCAGCCTTTGTCCTGTGAAGGCCTAAAAGGCCTGAGGGTAGCACCCATCTGTTTATTTTAAACTGTTAATGCAGGAACACCTGTGGGCCAGCTATAATAAACCAAGCCTGGTGGATCTACTCACCCTACTGAGTTCAGTTCCTACCAGAACATTATATAGTTGATCAGTTAATCAGATCAAGAATGTGCAGATATTAGAGGTTTCCTAAAATAGGGTGCAATCTGCCCATAAAAAATTATGTGGGAAATTATATATGGGGCTTATATGCACAGTTTATATGACATATACATGTAAAGCACAGCATCAAGGTACATAGTAATGCACATTATTCCATAGGCACATTTGGCCCTGCTTTAGTCGTATGATATTAAGCAATTGATATCATAAGACTAAAGCTTTTTATGTCATGCTGAAAATATGACAGTTGTTCTATTCCATCCTCTGGCCAATGTAAAACTGTCCTATTTAAATGGCTTTCCTGGCTTTTAAAATGGGCATCATTGCTTTTTTAAAAACTTATTCTGGTGTTGTTCTGAAAACATACTGTTTTGAGATAAAAAGACTAAAAACCCAACAAACCTTTTTTTCCCCAGGCTGAGCTACCAGACCATATCAGTGTGAATTCATGTTCTGTGTCAAGAAAGTATGTGGGTTTTTTTCCTGGGTGCTATGTGCAGTATAGCATCCAGATAGGATAAATTATAGCAGGATTGGAACCAAGACGGCAGATGGAATCAAGCCGTGTGAGTGAACGTGCATCCAGGAAGACAAAGAGAAGAAATACAACTAAATAATCCCACGGTGCCTTAGAATAAATCACAATGCATGTGTATATGCATTTACTGAATGCACAGACACAGTCTGTCCACTCACCACCAGCCCTCCTCATGCAATGTTAGCGAGTATGTTTCATCAAATTCTTTAATCCTTCCTATCTGCCTGCCTCAGGAGCAGAGCCCAGGTGGATAAACAGGGTTTAGTGGGGCTGCAGGATGTATAAAGCAATACATACCACTCAGCGCATGAAATTTCATTAGCAAGACCTCCTAATCCAACACTTGAGGTCGCTGGGAAGGGAAGAAAAAAAGGTTGAGCATAAAGCTTGCATAACATAAAATATTTTAACATTAAGAATTTTCCTTTTCCTTTAGTGTGTGAACGTTCTGCAGAGCTGTAAAGTACACTAAGGTACACACCAATAACCAATTCTCTCAGCTACCTGTAATGCTTCGTTGGAATTCCAGCTCATTAATCGGTTACAAGGTGATGCCATCTCGTAATACAATCCTTATTGTCCACCAACTGGCAAGCTTGGCATAGCCTCACACAAAGCACAGGGAGATAAAACAGTAAAAACGTATCACTTTGAAACATTCTGCTCCTGTCTTGTTCTACCTGACTTTCAGTATCAGACTCTGACTCAAACCAATACAACACTTTTAATGACATTGTAGGAATAGCCACAGCGGTGTGGGGGCCGAACTTGTAGCTGACCAATGAGATCACAGTGGGCTTATCAAGGGTGGGGTGTCACGCCCTGCCGTGTTTTCCTGTCTGTCTTTGTTTATGTTCTCCTGCTCCTAGCCACGTGTATCTGTTTTTGATGGTCATGTGTCTGTCTTTGTCTCCGCCCCTCACCTGTTCCGTGTTCGTGGTTCCTCCCATTTCAGCTATTCCTTGTTGTCCTTTGGGGTAAACTGTCATATGTGAGTGTGGGGCTATGTAAGAAGGAAGAGGTCACGGGATGTGAGACTAATTGCTCTTTTGTCTTTGCTATTTTTCCATACATATGTTTGACAGCAACTGTGATATATAATCCAGGGACCTTAGCTCAAAACATGGGAACGGCCTTTTCAGTTTCCCGTTTTTTAGTGTCCCAAGAAATATAGCTATAATTGTTCCATATGTTACATCATATATGTGTCGTTGAGAAGAACTCACGTCATATATACATTTTGACCGAAAAAAAACAACTGGTGTGCTTAAGCTACGGACTTATCCTACAGGAGTCAGAGAAGCTTAGATTGGCGGTGCCCTCTCCAGATTAGAAAAATGTATCTGTATGACACTGTTCTTTCTTTTGTAAATTAAACTTATATATTTAAAAGTAAAGTCTGGTGTCATCAGAGATTTTCTTTAAGGCATCAACACAATATCACTATAGAATAAACAACACCTTGTATATTTAAACTCCCGGTTTTGCTGTCTTGGTTCATTATTGTAGTTCTGTGCGTATCTCTCTGTGTGTCTATACATGGGTATGCTATTGCTTTTAGTTCATTGCTGTGTTCCTGTGTCAAGTTTGTTTATAATAAAGAAACCTGCATTCATATCCACCTCTCCTGCGTATGTCTGCTCACACAACGTCACATGGGGCTTAAAGATATATATATATATATTGTTGGAAATGTATTATGAATTAATGAAATGAATTATAGTAGACCTATATTTTCAGAAATATTTTTATTTTATTTTATTTGTTTTTTTTCTTTATTACTCCCACAGTGGGGAAATTTACAGAGTTACAGCAGCAAAGGCATAGCAAGGTACTCAGTACAAAAGAAACTCATGAACAGCTAAAAAAGGAGCATACCCTTTAAGTGTTTTTTGATTCTTATGTTCTGTGAGGCTTGCTTAAGCATGAATTGGAGGATAAATTTCAAATTTAATAATATTATATTTAACAAAGAAACTATTAATTTGATTGTGAAAACGAATTCATTGCGTATTATCAAGAATAAAGCTGTTAGATATTCATCAAGTACTACATTACAAATTGTAATCATTGTGGGTCGATGAACACAAATGATGTGCCATTTCTCTCATCATTCCAAATGTAACTGTTTAATGCATATGACTGGGTTATTATTCAAAATTTTAAACAAAACACTGAACCCATAAGCGAATTCTAGTTATTGTTCTTTAACACTGTTTCAGATTCAAAGATGAAAGAAAAGCCATTCCACCAGAGCTGGACTCGAGAGTTTTTTTTAGTTTGCTGAGCAGTAATCAAATGATTTCTTTCTAGGTGTCTGTACCGGAGAAGTTCTGATAAAATTTTTGAGGAGTGAAGGTGGAAGATCTATGTGCCATGCGTTTGATAAGGCGATCAATAATGCATAGGCCTAAGAAGAGCTGTATTGAGCTGAATGTAAAAAATGTACGAGTGAAGGTAGCTTCAAAAGCACAGGAGGAAGAAGGAAGATGTTAGTTGTCGACTGAATCAGAGGAGGTTATTGGAGAAATCCAAAGCGCCACATTCCTGATAATACCTGATGTAGTCTCCAAAAAAAAAAAAGGGCTGCGGATCCAGAAGAAGTGGCAATGCGCAACCTTTAAGAGCTTAAGTCTCTCTGTCCTGCTTTGTGATAACTATCATGAGAGTTGCCAAGGCCACAGTTTAAAAAGGTCACGTATGGATTGTGGTGTTAGGTGCCCGATAGCTTCTTGGGCCAGAGTGAGTGACAGATAATGACTAACTGCTCTAAGAGAGCTTCCACCTATAACGGTAAAAACAATTCTATGAGCCTTTCTTTCAAAGGCTGGCCTAATCCCAGCGTAGTGTTGTAAACATAGGGCAGGCTTCTGGCTCTTGTAAAGATATGGGTGTGGGAATCACGTCGCAAGCCATGGCTCTCTTTTTTCCACCAGAGCATCTCTAAGAGTGGAGAGTATTGATCAGATGGAATCAGATTTCCCTTGACAGGACTGAATCAGTTGATTGATTTTGCCGCCGCACTCTGGGACGCACCAGAGGAGCTGATAGACTGGAGGTGGCCAATGCTCATACACGCAGCTCCACAGGTGACTGATTGCCAGAGGATGACAGATTGACCAAAACAGTGGCGGCAATCGAAGGCCAACGCTACGAGGGTGGTCAATCACTGCGGTTAGTCTCCTGGGGGGGGGTGGTAGTACAGCTGAGCTTTGAAAGTCCATCAGCTCAGCAAGATTTTCTAGTTAGTCCAATCATCCCAAACATATTCAGCAGCCTAATTGTAGATGGTGGAAAGACTTAATCAATCCTATAAAGGGTTGTACTCTAATGCCTTAAGTCTAAGCCTAGCCTCTCTTAAATAATCTCATTAGGAGCCTTCCATTTAACCTCTTCACATGAATTCTCGCTTTAAAACCTTCACTTTAGTGTTTGACCCTTAAACTGAAATACACTTGACATCCCTGTCTGAAGAAAGATCCAACCAAGATCTCTTTAAACCACTGAATGCAATAATAAAGCATCGTTTGGCTTTTAGGCCAAATTGAAAGCATATTGATTTTTACAATTAGTCATTTGTGTCACTGGTTTCTTTTGAGGCTGATTTATTGGTTAATCGTATAACGTCTCCAAGCTGTCATAATGAAAACTTTGAAGTCTGGAACATCCACAATGTCTACACAAAGATTTAAAGTCTCATTGTTTCATGCAGACATGACTTTAGACAAAGGAATGTGGGTCTAAATATGGTACAATTCTGTTTAACAATGAATACCCTGACAAAGATCTTGCAGGATTCCACTGTTCTACCTTACTAGTAATGTATTCCCTTTGGAGGCCGAAGTTTCCAGTTGGATTTTTAAGTGAACATGCTTCTGAAAGAACGCCAGCAGGGGACTGATGATGACACATTGGGGCAACAAAGTGATGACACACATCAAGATTATGTTTTTGTGTATTCCCTGGTCTTGGGTCAGTGGCAGCAGAAACAATCTCATTTCCCTTGTTACCATATTTCCTAATCCGAGCCATTGAATACAGAAAAACATGGCCGCAGAGCTTGTCAGGTTTTGTTTCACCTGCCATATGTGCCGTATGGGGTAATGACAAGAAATACATGAAACAAGAAAGTGGACGTCCTTATTTAACTTCTCTGTCTCTTAAAGGACCCATATAATGGAAAACCACATCTTCCGCTCTTCCTGAAATAAGATTGAAATAGGATTTAATTATTTTTAAGAATGTTTTTTAAGGATCTATTAGCAGATATATAATAATCTGCTAATCTATTAGCAGAAATATAATATAACATACAAAACTATGTTTCTATTAGTGTATAATCAACTGTAAGTTAAAATGATGTGTTTTCATTAGCTTAGAATGAGTGCTTTATATCTACATAGGTGCTCTTCTAATAGAGGCTGTCATGTTTATTAAAACAACTTGCTTGAATTTGGTGGGGCTATAGCCCCGGTTGGAAGACACAGAAAGAAGAAGAATCTGTGGTTGCTGAGAGTCTTGGCTAACCATTTTGAAGTTTGAGAAGTTGAGAAGTTTGGGAAACCATATCTTAATAAATGGATATCTCTGAAATTGTTTTATCTGTTTATTTCTTTCATATTTTCTACAGTCATACTCCTGAGCCGAACTAATTTTCTTTCTTCACTCTTCCTGAGATAATGACTGTCCTCCCTTCTAGCTAAACGCTGTTGGAAGATTGACCACCGGGGCCTCTTCATCACCTATCACCAACCAGCTCTCCTATCCATTTGTGCCAACTGCAACACCCTCAATTACATCACTGTGCCATCCAGATGTACCAGCATTAAGATAAGATGGGACTGTTTCAGTTCACTCCAACTTTTCATAAAGACTCAGTCAGAGACTGCCTCAGTCAGAGACTGCCTCTATGTGTGCAGTTTCTAAAACTTTGCCATCCAGACATCAAACAGAGATTCTCTTAGCTTTTCTTTGCTTATTTTAGCAAAATAGCTTATTAAATTGTAAATACTGTTTGACCAGAGGAGAATGTGTATACCCTTGTGAGTTCCTCCCAGGGTTTCTTCCTCCAGTCTGAGGGAGTTTGTCCTTGCCACTGTCGCCTCTGGCTTGCTCACTGGGGAATATATATCAAAAATCAAAAAATCATGTTTATTATGTCATCAACATTATGTTTCCAGCAATGGAAAACAGTAATAACAACAGCAATTGTATAGCACAGCATCACTATCCAAAAAATGAGCTTTTTACATTTTTTTCCCCATTTTTTATTGTAGGAAAATTTCATGATGAATAAATCAATACAAATAGTTTAAAACTGCTTGGAATTAAATCTCTTTAAATTAACTATTAACTATTAAGTTAACAGTTAGTAAGTTTGGTTGGTTTAGCATATACAGTAGAACAGAGATCGTTTTATTGTACAAACACTGGGGAATGACAGCTACCACATGGACTAGCATGAACACGTCAATGGCTCAATGCAGTGCTAAGAATGCTCCACCACCCAAGCAATGCCTGCTCTGTGGTGGTCCTGTGGGGATCCTCACTACTTAAGAACAGAGTACAAAGGTGTGAACAAAGTATGCATAGAAACAGATGCACTAAAGTTTGTAACTATAGAACTAAAATGTGCTCCCATAAGGTGAGGGGATCAGGTAAAGTGGACAATGAGTGTAGATGGAACATACGTATACCTACTAAAGTGAGTGTAGATGGAAGATGCGTATACCTACTAAAGTGAGTGTAGATGTACATAGTGTGATGTTTTAAGTCAAGCAAAAAACTAATTTTGCCCGAGAACCAAAACATAAATGAATGGCAGACCTCTAAATGTGGGAAAAGTATACATACAAAGAAAATACAGAAAAACACATGAAGCTGTATTTAAACATACATGTCTCCAGCATTGCGTAATGGTCTGATTACTGACCCAGAGGCTCTTCTGGTTTGATGCAGAAGAATATGCTGGCTGAGAGACTTCCAGTGAGGAGTTTGCAGACACAACAGATGGCTAAAATACTCCGCATTTTGGAGAAAGCATGTGTATCATTTTGGTACAATTATCTCAGCTTCTGTTTCTTCATTGAAGCATGTAACATATTCTGCAGGCATACGGCCATCAGCATCTGTGTTCAGACTAAGAAAGCGGGATGTTTGATTGGGTTATCTGACGACACAAACTTTTGAACTATACTCTCCAGTGTCTGGGTTACTGAACATCAGATTACAGCTACTGTGGATTCTGTAGTGCCACCGTAAGAACTTTGAAAAGATGGATGGCATTATTAAATGAACCACATGATCAACAAGCATGTTCCAACATCCTAACATATTATCTTTTTCTCTGAATGTCACTGAATATTCTTAATTACAAGATTAGTAGGTACTCAAAACACTAATATTGCTACATTCTGTACATGTAACAAGAACACTAATACTATAGTGTATTAAACTGTTGGTGCATGCCAGAAAGGCTACTATACTAAAATACATCATATACCATCACCAACCACTGGAACTGTAGGTAAAACAACCTGATCACCACACCTCACTAGGCTCGTTGGTCAGTATGGGATATTTTTGAGATATTGATGTCATTCATTGAGGAGCAGAATTAGTTTGTGACATTCTCCAGAAACTGTTGCCATTCAGATTTCAACCGTCTCCTCATTTATAACATCTCTGCTAGCAGTAAACAGACTGAGCCAGGCCACGAATGGTTCAGCTAACAGTTTTTTATTAAAGCTGATTTATGAATCAGACCTTCAATCTGTCTGAACATTTTGGAAGAAGGTCAGAATGTTTAGGTACAAATTTTTAGTGATTACAAATTTTTTGTCTTTAATTTCATTTTGTTTTGTTCTTGACAACTGACCTCCCAGGTATTAACCCTAATGAAGCATATTTAATCATATTTAATACACATCTTTTTGAGATCTGTAAATTATCGCTGTTATAATTTTACCTAAACTTTGCTCAAAACCACAATTTGTTTTAAAATTTGGTGGAGAACCAAATATAGTAGTGGTTACAGAATGTGTAACACACTGTTGTACAAAATAGAAAAATGTTCTTTTTAGTTAGGAATTGCTTGAGTAAACATTTAAAATAATCTTAGAGTATAAAGGGTTAAGACATCAAGATCTGAATTCTTTTATTTGTTACTGCAAAAACTGCAAAACAAAGTACCAAATATAATACAAAACAAAATTCATATATGCAAAGTGTTATTTAATTGTATTATTATTATTATTATTATTATTATTATTATTATTATTATTATTATTATTATTATTATTATTTATTGAAGTTCTAATATACACTCCATTTACGAAGAATTTGTTTTTTTTCTGGGCTTTAAAGTGTTAATACTTTTCTTTGAGTATAGGCTTATCTACATTTAAAGTGTATCCTCAATGACCTATGAAAACATAATGACTCTCATTTTTAATAATACAATCATTTTTGCACTATTGAATATTCCCAGCTGCCCTTTATAATGAATGAACACTTCACAATGAATGCACCTGTGAACACCATTCAAAACTAAACTGTGCTAAATACATAATCAGACTTTTTTTTTTTATTCATTTGCATTGTTTCCATTTCTGAGATACAATGTTTTGCTGGTGGTAATATTTCTGGAGGCTTTAATAGAAGTACGGCAGAACCGACTGAGCTCTGTGGTGCAGCTTGTTCAGGCAACAATACTGCATCACCTACAAAACACACTCCCTTCACTCTCCCTGTACTCCTTCATCCTTCTGTTTATGTATTCATGAAAGTGCATGCAGTAGTGATATCCTGATTCACAGGCTGGGGTACCAGATCTAAAGCACACACAGACAGTATTGCCCTTAGAGAAAACAGCTCCTTACCTACCATCTTACCATTTACAGAGTGTTATAATTTCTAATTATGAAACCGGTGTAAGAATTTTAAGCAATTTGCTGCTTGTTTACAAAAAATACTACAAAAAAAACAACACCATTTGACAGTGGAATAAAATCATTTTACTGTAGAATTTTCTTAAAACAAGTAAACTTGTCTAAGAATAGGTTGAATAATCTTGGAATATGCTTACAACAAGCTAATAATAGCTAGAAACAAGGGCGTAGGAGCGGATTTAACATGGGGGGGCACATTTGCTAATATGAATCAATGCCCACCCTATCCCCTAAATATTACCTATAAGCTGATTCCACTGTAGGTAAGGTAATAAATCACTGTATGTATTGTAACGTAGAACAACATTTGTGGAATTACAGTAAATTACAAATAAATACAAAATACAACATTATCTGTACTTCTGTTAATTATTAGATAAATCCAATTTAAGCTCACTTTACAAACTAAACAAGATACTCCACATTACATGGTACTGTCATTAGAAAAAAAAATCTGGATTATATACACATATAACTAAAAATATTTCATTTTCTTTGGTGGAATAATGCTGAAATGAAATAAATGTATGTTAAGGTTTCCTGACTAGACTAACATTAATGTTAGACAGTAAGGCTGTGTCCCAAACAGCACACTCTAGGACATTACATACAGCAATTCTTACTTCTAACTATTTATTCATTTATTTATTTTATTTATTATATTTTATTTTTTACATATGTAGTGTAGTAGCAGTCTGCAGTTTGAAGTGGGGCAAGAGAGTAATGTAACTTTATGTTTCAGAGTTCTTTCTGACAAAAGTTAATAGAAACGTTAGCTAACCCAAACACTCCTAGTCCGTTACCATAACAACACGTTATACAGTATATTTTGCTATTCGTTGTTCTCATCACTGAGCTCACGCTTTAAGCTGGTGCAAGCTACCCACCGCTCCAACGAGGTGAGAGCTCCACTCAGTGAAGCTGCTGACTGCAGGATATTTCTGAACAGGCATCTCAACACAAGCCTTTTTCTGTGGTTAAATTTTTGAATCTACCGGTTTCTGATATTGGGTGGGACAAGTCCCCCTCATCCCCCCAGGTTCCTACACCAATGGCTAGAAATAAGTAGTGACTAGATTTAAGATGCATTTGTTTGTAAATGTATGTCTTTTTTTACTACAGGTTTAGAATGTCTAAGCCAATGTTTGGATTGGTTGCCACTATAGGGACCAACTGATCAAACAGCGTCTAAAAACTCACAGTGCAATGGATGTGATGTGGTGCTGCCCGGTTGCAGGATTCACTGTCAGGGAGTGCATAGTACTGTTGGAAAACATTCCAAGCATGCATATGCAGAAAGGTGAGGATGCCCCCTTAAAAACATTGTCCATTTACTGTAATAAAAATTTTAATAAAAGTAATGGCATTCGACATTTAATCTGTAAGTGTAAATGAGTATTAAGCCCAAAATGAACAGTTGAGGGACGTTGTCTAAGCTGATAAGGGTCAAGGGCTCAGCCCAGGGTTGCTTGAAGATATTCTTACCCAGTCCAATTTTTAGTCGTGCAGTAAAATGTGTAGTTCTTGTTGAGTCTGAATGCTATATCATGGTTATTAATTATAGATATAAAGATGTGTGTTCTATTATACATCAACTCTTAACTATTCCAAAAACTTCTATCCACAATGGACATCTTGCATTTGGAATAAAACTCAGTTGTTTAAATATTTATGTATTTTAGTGACACTTTACAGAGTTAAAAACTGTGTTGGTCTACCTGAGTTGAGGAAGGTTTTATATTGATTTTAGGCTTTATTTATTTATTTATTTATTTATTTATTTATTTATTTATTGTAATGTAATAGTTTTTTTACAGAAATTTTATATACTCTCTCCCTCGCATGCACTCTCTCTCTCACTCTAGCCTACAGCTACATTCGGAATAACAAAATGAGTTTGCAAAATAGGTAAATGTGCCCCTAAATGAAACCATGCATGTTGATGAGTGATGTGAAAACGTGCTGTCGGGGTGAAACATGTGATATGATATTGTCATAAGTTTCAGGGCTAATAAAAAATATTCTGAGGTTTTAGACCCAGATGTCCCAGAAAGAAATTCTAAAAACCCTGAGTTGAACAAACATATCTCCAATAAGTCAGCTAAAAATGTTAGCTAATTAAAACTACTGAATATTTTGGCAATCATGTTTGCTAGTTGTTGAAAAACTTTTCTTTCCTCTAATTCACATGTATTAGTTTCTCCCCAAAAGTTATCCTTGCATAACTTTGTATAAATGCTTATATCACTATTCCACTATTTCACAATGAACTTAATCAACTGACGCTGTAGAAGAATAAATCCAAGAAATGTATTAATCTAGTTCCCTTCCATCATGAACCAAACTAAAAAAACATGTTTGTTAGTATGTGTGTTTAGGAGATGAATGTTGCTGGAGGAAGAGTGCACATTTCAGAAACTATAGCAGTTCCAAGTCAGCTACCTTAGTGCACCAGGGCATTATTTAAAAGAAAATCTGTAATAATATCAAACGTATTTGTCTTCGGACCCAGTTAAAAAAGAGATATTGTAATGTCTAATCTGTTCTAAAACAAGATAGAGTAAACTGATAAAGCAATAAAAAGGCTGTCTAGTTAGAGTTTGATTTCTACCAGCACAGCTGATGTGATATGTGCTATACTGTGCAGCATATGAGCTTTATATGCACTCCAGAGGGTTTTGTTTGCATTTCATTATGTTGTTTTATTAGAAACAATCTGCCATTCAAACCATATAACACATATAACATATAACACAAACACATATGCCATAAGTTAATAAAATAATCTTGAAGAAACATCTTACTGCTCTACATTTCATATATAGGACATTTCAGGCGGTATAGAAAACTATTATAAAAATATTTTATAAATGTGATCAGACCTTTATTAAATTGATTCAACATGACATTAACTATATGTCTTTGTTGGCAAGTGTATGTGAACCTCTAGAATGATCTGTTTGGTATATAGGTGATAATTAAGGGCAGGAGGTTTAATCAATAGGATGCCAATTGGGCATGAGTGTGAACCTACCCTATTTCGAAACATCAACCTGAGCCTCCACCATTAAAGTCTTGTCTTTACAACACACATTTGTAAGAGCATGCCATGTCTCAGTCAAAGTAGATTTCTATGGACCTCAGAAGATTCAGTGCTCATTAGGTTGGAAAGACGTTCCAAAACAATGGATGGGTTTCTGATGGGTTTGGACCTCACTGATCCTCTGTTAGGCAGGTAATGTACAACTGGAGGAAATTCAACATCATTATTACCCTTCTCTTTAACAAAAACGACTTAAAGAACCTCAGGGTAACATCTGAAGTTCTAAAGGCCTTTCTCGTAATAGCTTATGTCAGCATGTCTACCATCTGGAAAACACTAAACAAGGATAGTAAGTATGGAATGATAGCATGGAGAAAGCCACTACTCTCAAGGAATAACGAAGTTATTACACTACTCTCTATGAATAGGGTTTTTAAAGACCGCTTGGATGAGCCAAAAGACTACTGGAATAATGGTATGTGGGCAGATAAGGCAGGAACAGGTATTTATGGCTTAAATGTGAGCTGTAATGTTTGGGTTTTTTTTGGTATAAGTACCTCACCCCAACTATAAAACATGGTGATGGCAGTATCATGGATTGGAGTTGTTTTGTTGCTATTAGACTAGGACAAAGTGCCATGTTGATGGAGCTATGAATTTTGGACTTCATCTAAATGTTCTATAGGAGAATGTTAGTTCATCCATCTGTAAACTCAACCTCAACAGAAGATGGATCCTGCTGAAAGTCAACAACCCTAAAAACACCAGTTAGTCTATAAAAGAAATGTTAAGACAAATCCTAAAATGTGCCATCCTTCTGTAAATGATGAATACTTGCTTTTGATGGATCAATTGGAGTGACACCGTTTTATTTTTTTTACTCCAGTGCGCATACAACACCATTAACCACAAGTAATGCTGGCGTAATAGTATCATGACCTAATCTGAAATCACTCTGGAAAGTGTTTCCTGGTTCAAATGGCACATACCTGGCAATTTACAAAGAACTTCAATATTCTAAAAGAGGACAACCCCTAATCTAGCCTTGTAATTATCTTGATTACTAGCGGCGCTGTTTTTGAAGAGGACCATCATCTGCTTTCATAGTAATTCCTCAATCAATAATTTAATTGAACATTTTCTACAGTGTGCTGACAACAATGGCTGCAGTTAACCTGCACATTTTTAAAATAAATTTATATATCAAATACACCATTGGGGCTGATTAAATTAATCTAAGGTATTAAATGAATCAAAGAGTAATCAAAGAGTTATCACCTCACGGAAAAACTTATGACGAGCAATCAACAGAAGCTCTTCTTGAACATTCTAGTGGCACTGGGCAGCAATTTTATCAAGTAGTGACAAAGAATAGAGAGACAGTGGGGTAGAATGTCTGTAGACTGGAATCACGTTTCAACGTGCAAGTCTCAGCAGAAGTCTGTTTTGACAGTGAAGGTGGGGGGTGTAAGAAGATGAGAAGCAGTGTGCTTTAAAATGGGTATATATATATATATATATATATATATATATATATATATATATATATATATATATATATATATATATTAGCAGGCTCGGATCATCAAATTATAGGCCCTTGGGCACAAAGATTTCGTGAGCCTGGATATCTTTTTTTGGTGGTCCTTGAGCTTTAATGACATCGCACGTGCACCATTGTGGCAGTACACTAACCACAGTGTCAGGCTTAACACTAGCAATGGCCAAAAACAGGCCAAAAACAATAGCAATGATTCATTTAAGAAATATTAGGTAGACCTTTTCTTAAACTACAAGATGCTGAGAAGCTGATCTGTGCTTTTGTTTGTTCATGGTTAGACTGTTGTAATGCATTGTTTACTAGATTACCAAAATCTACAACTGACAGATTACAGCTTGTTCAGAATGCTGCAGCTACTAAGAGTACTCAGAGTACTACTGGAGCACTTGCATAAAAAGAGAGAACACATTTGGAATAGATTCTAAAATTCTTTTATTGGTATAAATCTTTTAATGGAATTTCACCTACATACATATCAGAACACATATCAGAATATGCCTTGAGATCATCTACTGCTGTCTTACTGAATATTCCCCAAACGAAACTCAGAAAGCCAGGTGAAGCAGCCTTCTGCTTATTTTTATGCACCAAAAATCTGAAACTCACTACCAGTTCATATTCATCAGGCATCACCTGTTAATACTCCTAATAAACAACTGAAAACATTTATTTACCTTAGTGTTCTCTGAGTTTTGTTAATGTTTAATACATCCCATTCATTATTTTTCTAGTATTTGTTACATTTTATTATTTTATCTACTTTTACCCATGTTGATCATTCTTTTTATACCCATTATTGTTTTATTGATTGTTATTAAATCAGCGTTTATTTTTCTTCTCTTATTTTGAAACTGTACTGTCTATACCATATTTCTATTTTCTATGGCTTGATTCTCTTTTATTACTTTTACTGTAAAGCACTTTAAATGCAGTCTGTGTATGAAACATGCTATAAATAAAATAAAATGACAAGGTGGTATAAGATAAAACCAAAATTATTATTATTGTTATTATTATTATTATTAGTAGTAGTAGTAGTAGTAGTAGTAGTAGTAGTAGTAGTAGTAGATTAACATAAACCCAACAATTAATGCAGCAGTTCCTCATAAAGCTAGTAACACAACTGCCCAGTGAAGACAACATCTATATAAATATCTATATATAGCTGGGAAAATGCAGCAAACATAAAAACTTTTTTATGATTTTACATTTTTTTATTCATATATTTTCTCTGATGATGAGGCAGGGCAAAAGAGATGCAATTTGTTAAGTCGGGTGGTTGGCATTTTATGTTTTGCTTTGATATTGCCATCCTCCACAAGTTTCAGATCTCAGTTTTACACATCCCAAAGGCACATCTTTCGAATAACTGGAGCTTCAAATTCACTGCTAAAAGCTCACAGCTAAAAACCTGAAAGCTTGACTGAGTTAATGGTAGATAGTGTAAAGGTTAAAAAAGCAGTGACTGGAGGAGAAAATGAAACATGAATCATTTAAAAAAAGATCTGGATTTCGATAGGCCATAACACCAAGACACTCTGTCCTAATGGCAAAATACAACAGACTCGCCAGTTGACTCCAAATGCAGCTAATCTCTCCACATTCCACATTTACCACATTGCCCAGAGAATCATGCCCTGTCATTTATACCAGATGCCTCTACTCAGAGGCACCTGGTATAAATGAGGGTGGTAGGGTTCCCTCTCTTTCAAAAAAAATAAAAAAAGGATTTGCCATTAAAATAGGATCTACATTTGTTTTTGGATCTATGTCATGTTCCTCACTGTTAACAAATGACTAGCTGATTCTTCTGGACTTCAGTGGAGCTGAGGAGAATTGCACCACAAAAATTGGCATTGAGAAAAATACGATTATGATTTGGCTAAGATGGGACTGATTTACATCTAGCATAAGTTGTTTGTTGCCAAAGCAATCAGCACTCTTACTACTAAGTATACAGTATAGCAGCGTTATGTACTGTACGCAGTGCTATACAGTGCTCTGGTAGGCAGTGGACTTCTAATTGTCCACCCTTTCTCTGTTTATTACCTAATATATATATTTTTAATTACATAGTGATACATAATAATACATAATGTCTAGTTACAGTTCTCTTTGCTGGACAAATTGTGGGCTAAAATTCAGACCATTTGCTGGCAATTACAAAAACACAGACAAGCTATAGTGTTTCCCCCACGGCCTAAAATAAAAACTCTGCAAGCAAAGACATATTTATTGGCATATGTCCTGACTGCGAACAGACTTTTTTTTTTTAAATTCTGTCAAAATAACACTGATATTTAAAGTTACTCAGCAGTCTGAGACATTTTCAAACTTTAAGCTTCAGTTTTGTACTGCAGTGCTGAGGACTGGTGCACTACATTTTATAACCTTCAGTTGGTCAAGTATATGGTTCATAAAATTATAGAAAATAATATTGTCATCTCATGCATGTGCACAATTTTTTTTTTCCAAATAACATGGGACCTCCTATGTGCAGTATTGTGGCTCTAATGCGGGGAGGTCCCTTAACTCTTGTTAAATCAATTTTTGATTGCTTTTAATCATAAAGGACAGTGTTCTAGTTAGCTATGTGTTTAGAGCTGACAGTGAGTGTCAGGTAAAGGTGGCCATGTCATTACATGACAATGTGTAACGCACAGTTTGTACTTCTTCATGAAGCCAATGTTTATTCAAGGGCTACGACTAAATGAATGCTATTGCTTTCTAACCCTATCCTATGGGATTTGCAATATTCTGTTAGTTCCAGGCTATAGATGCGCGTAGACATTTTAAGCTTGTAACCCTGAAATTCAAAGCTATTAACTTCTTGTTACAGGCCTTTAGATATTTTTATATATACAGATATTTTATTAATATGAGTTACGTTTCAGTTTTAGTCTTCCAGTTAAGATTTGAACATAGCACTTGTCATGTTCTATTAATGCTAATGTTAATAAGTGCTGTGGAATGTAGTGTGATTGGTTTGTAAGCTTGTTCTGGCATTAGGTAACGGGATGCAACGTTTTGATATTTAAGTGTGTCCAGTAACCAGCTGGACAATTTATTTCATTTCATTACGTTGTCTCAGGACGCGGTCTATGAACTTGTATGAACCTTGGACACTCCGTATTCTTTTGTCCTCACTGGCACGCAAAGAACCTCAGGAAATGTTGGCTGGCAAAGGATTCATCCATTTGATGCAACCCCTGAGTTGGGACACAGCTATTGTTTCATTGTTGCAGTGAGCTGTTCACAGGAGTTATTTTTTCAAATAAGACAAAAGAATGAAACTAAAGAACAACTTTTTTTTCGAGCTGTGCAGAACATAGGGTGTCATTTGTTTACATTTTTTGCCAAACCTTTTCTATTAACCAATCGCCAATGTTGATGAATGTTGATCAGCTACTGTGAGATGATCCTACAATGCAAAACTTGCTTATAGAGTCCCTGAAGAATTATTTAAAAGGAGACCTAATTCATTTGCATGCATTCATTCAGCAAGTTTGTTGCTAAATTAATTTGCTGAATACATAAACTTCCCTTTAAACCAATTGCAGCCATCTCTATGACTCTATACAGAGGAATTGCTAGCTCACAGACCAGGTTGTGATATGGACCCTGAAGGCTTGGCCTGTTTGTCTCTGAGGTCAGGTGCCTGTTAATCAGCCTAAGTCAAGGTCCCAAGGACAGGCAGGCAGTCATTATCCGCATATGCCCATTATTCAGCCGCCTTCACTTTACCCATTACAGTACACATTACAGTACACATCAGTGGCCAACCTTCAGGGCCTGGGCTTTAATGACTTTTGTGAAATTAATACATGTTTGTATTTTTAGTTCATGCGTGTTGCAGTACAAAGGCATGCAAAATTTGTAGTCTGGTAAAAATTTCTATCAGCATGACTACAGAAGTGAGTAAAAGACCTGATTTCCAAACAGCATTAACTGGTAGTTGACATATTTCTTCAATATTTTAAGCAACATTACTTTTTATTTAAATCTTGTACAGTTTCAAAATGACAAAACAGAAAAAAGTGTCCAAAGCAACGGTCAGTAATATTGTATTTGGTGAACATCACAGGCTGTTAAGAACCTGTTTTTGGGATTTTGTTTATTCTTCTAGTTCTGTGAGACTCTTGCACTGTTCTTTTGAGCTCCATCAACAGGTTTTCTGTATTGTTTAAATCAGGAGACAGTGGCGGCCATAGCAAAACTTTTAAGCTTGCACCTCTTCAGGTAGTCCATTGTGTCCATTTGAGGCGTGTTTAGGATCATTATCCAGCTCTAGAAATCAACATCTTTAAGACTGAAGAATGTTTGCAGGTATTAAAATGTATCTCTTTACCTCAATCAGTGATATATATTACCTGTCTTACTGGTTGTAATACAAGGCAAAAGCATGATTAAGAATTGGAGAGGTGTTGTTTTCATAAAAATCCACACCCTTTTTTCTCCAAATATAGCTTTTCTCATCGCAGCCAGTATTTTCTATTTTAACCCCATCAGTCCACAGGACTTTTCAAAATGCATAAGACTTAATTATCAATCAATCAATCAATCAATGTTTATTTTGACCCAGAAATACATTGAGGGTGACTCTCATGTTCAATGTAGCTGTGCATATACAATAAATAGGGATTGAAAAAAGTAAAAAACTGATTTAATTATTAAGTAAAAAGCAGAGGGAAAGCAGCTAATAAACATTAAAATAAACAAAATAATAATAAATGAATAAAGAAAAGAAAAGAAAAAAATAGGAAGTAAAAAACAAATTGAGTTATCTTAAGTAAAAACAACAAAGCTGAAAGCAGCTATTAACAATAAAATAAAATAAAAAATAAAATAAAATAAATGTAAGTTTAAGTAAAACAGGTACAGACTGTTTAAGTGGTCACTATAGCACTGGTGCACTATAGCTAGGCATGCTGGCAGCTGATCCAACAACTAGAGCGTGTATTATTATTTGTATTTGTTAATCAGAGAGTGATGTATTTTGTCATTTGGCCAGAGAGTATTTTATAAATAAAAAATGTGTTTCTTTTATAGCAGCTAATAAAGGCCATCCAACATTTTTATACAGCTCATAGTGGTGTTTTCTATAAGGGTCACCTCAGTGCAGTGTGGTGAAATGTAAAGAAAACATGTTTTCTTTACATTTAAAGTTTTATACAATGCCACCTGTAGAGCATTAAATGAACTCTGTAATTTTGTTGCTGCATCATGAATAAAATCATGTCATCTGCAAAGAGGTGTATTTTGCAATGTGTTGAAGAGGCAGCAATTTCATTAATATAGAATTGGACCCAAGAAGGAACCTTGTGGGATGCCCTTACATACAGAAAATGATTTTTGGATGGATTTTGGTCCATTCTAGTGCATTTACATCAAAGCCGATATTTTCTGTTATTTAAATTATCAACTGTATCAAAAGGTCTTTTGCTGTGAAACTGATTTGCCTTTCTAGGAATCCTACAGGAGGTTCTCTTGGAAGGTTTTCTTGGTTTTCCAGATGACAACTTGAGTCCTGTGTGAGGGGTCAGAGTATTTTTAAAGCCTTTTAAAAGACAATTACTGTGAACAAACCATAGCTAATCGGGTTTTGGACATTGCATGGTGGTCTTTTCTTTTTCTTTACTCTGAAATTATGCATAGCAAATATAAAACACTGCTATTGCTGTGTTTTTTTTAATTAACTTTATTCCTTCATAGGTTACAAGTTATTATAGTTCATCTACTTGCTTAACTATTGGGTGCTCAAACTTTTGCATCATGCCACTGTAACTTCACCATTCAGGAAGATACTAAAATATAAGTTAATATATCTGTTACAAGCTTTAAATAAAACATTGAATGTCCTTTGCATGCCATATTTAATCTACCATCATAGAGATAATATCCTGAGCTGAATTTCAAACAGCAAAGAAGCTTAGACGTACACGGGCATGTATATAAAATCATATCCTCAAGGAGGATATATATATATATATATATATATATATATATATATATATATATATATATATATATATATATAATGTTTTATTTTTATATAGAGTTGACTTGGTTATGGAATTGTATGGATTCTTAACTAAAGGTATAAAATACTGAAATTTTTTAGTCACAACGTGTGGCTGGCAACATTACCAAAGGTACTGCAGTGACACATTTCCAAAGGTAGTGAGGAGATTTTTCGAATCAGTAGTTTATAAGTAAAGAAAGGAGTAATCTGGTTTGGCTCAGCAATGGTTTGCTGTTTTCAACACATGCTGCCACCTCATAGCAATGTCATCATTGCACATCACCAACACACGCAGGTACACACACAGACCCTGCTCCGAGGGGAATAGGCTGTCACTGCATCTCCCCTATCCTCTCAGCTCAGCAGTCAGCCGATACACAGTGTCTGACTCATTAAACTAATGTGGAAAACGCTGCTGTTTAGCTAATTGGTGGAAATGGAAAGGCATTCTGCCACCTCTTGATCTTTGCCCGTGCAGGTTCTAGGTAATGGTTTAATTGTGGTGACTGTAGTCACACAAAGCTTTTTCGATTGTTGTTTTACTCCTGGCGCCTAATTCTGGATCTGCTTCGGTGCCGACTCCTTTCGCCTCACTTTGAGTACACATTTGTGTATTCAGTACACAAGGGAAGCCCTTTTACAAGCACTCACACACAAGTTTAAGGTTCATTTATCAAGTTATGAGACCTAATTAATGAGGAAACAAAAACAAATAGCTTTTAATCATCTACAGAGAATTAGGAATGAGTTGGTTAACGGCTTTATTAGCCTTCAAATGCTTTATAAAGCAATTATGAGCTCTTGTACCTGAGGGCATGGACGTGCATTTGCCTTTGGTGGATAAGCCCACCAGGCACTACAGGCTGCTGACGTTACTCTGTGAGCACATTTTGCCCTTTTTGTAAAACAAACAAACAGAAAAAACGCTCTGTGGTTGGTTTGAATGAGTTACTTGTGTTCTTTCAGTGAAAGTTTAGTCAGATTTCTTAGGATGATTCTAACCCCCTGTAATTGACAGGGGTCCCAAAAATGATTAGAACATTAAACCTTTTTAATGTTAAATTGTTGTCATGGCGATGACATAGCTAAGCTCTAAACTTTTTGGGTCATACCTCCAACACCGTATGTCAGAGGTCACTAATGCGCGGGCCGCGGTCCGGATCCGGACCCAGACGTAGGTCCAATGTGGACTCAAACCGATAATCTATTGAGAATGATTTAATTTTGACTGTTTATTTTGAGCCGCGGAGCTTTACTCGTCTTTACGGTATACAGGCTTCACGGCGCAGTGAACTCCGAGACCAATCGCGTGTGCTATAAGATCACCGAAGGCGCTCCGCAGCCAATCAGATCTGTGCACATTGGGGCGCGTGGACACAGGTGAAGCGAGGAGCAGCAGCTGGAGATTAAGTGAGTCAGAAAGAATAACATGCTCTAAAAACAGAAAAGTCAACAGAGAAAACTGACTGTTTAACCAGGAACGGTTCTGGAATAGACTCGCTCGTCTAGTTTTGGAGAATACCGCTCTGTAAAACCAACATGTCAATCTGTGAAGCAGAGTTAACACGACTTTCTCTATAAATAAACACTAGGATGCACTTTTTTTCAAAAGCATTTTTTTTAATGTAGCACTTTCAGCTCAGCATTTAAACAGAAAATATACTGAACAGTATTTGTAATAAGTTTGTCTTTGTAAGGAATCAGACTCGAGAGGAGACATGCGATCCATGTGCAAGGCTTTAATGCGACAGAGCAGTTCAAAATTCAACAAAAACAGTTCAATGTGCTCGCTAAGGCGTGAATTTCCAAAGGGTTGGGGCTAGAGGTAGCCACCGGCTGATCCAGAGGGCAGGCTGGATGGAGATAATGGATCGGCGAGATGAAGAGACTCACTCGCTCCTCCTGCGTTGGTCCGATGGTCCTGGGGAACCTGAGCAACACTCGCGTCCCACGGTGAAGGAGGGACCAGATTCAGCCCTGTGTGGACAGGTTAGAGCAGTGCGCCATATGGCGACTTTCAATAGACTGCGCAGCAGCAACACAAACGGTCTCTATAGAGGACCGGCGGTGGCTGGGGAAACGAACCCATACTGAAATTGGAGTTCGTGGATCCATGGTGGCACCAGCCTCACTCTTTGGGCACCGTCGTAGTGGGGCTCAGCCGCTCGGAGGTGGGTGATGAGGCTTGTGTTGGAGTCTGCGGGTTCTCTTGGGTTCCAGGGAGGTAGACGGCACCCCGCTGTGGAAATGCCAAACTTGATGAACCTGGGAAAAGACCTTGAGAGCACACCAGCCTAGAGACTTTGACTTTGACTTGACCACGGACAGGTAGGATCTGATCCTCACAGTTCCAGGTTACTAAGAACAACACCACACGCTGAAGCTAGCTTGTGGCTAGTTTAAATGGGTTGTGCTAATGAGAGCTGCCGCTAGCACTAACGGGATACAGGTGTTAGTGATAGGTAGCCATGGTGATATGGGTGTGTGCAAGGTATGTCTAGGTTGCCATGGTGATGTAGGGGTGTGTGCAGAGTGTGTCCTAGGCTACCTAGTAAACAGGTGACTGCGACTGTACAATGCGGCGAGTAGGGGAGCTTACAGTCTTTCAGTTGCTAATGGTATAAAATGCTGATACTATAACCCACTATACTATACTTTAACACATGATACTATAACCCACCAATAGGTAATCCAAAACAACACAGCAGAATTTCATTAACAGTCTATTAGACTATGCACAAAATGAAATATGGAGTCATTTTACTGCAGCCAAAGTTACCAAATCAGTTCATTCCGTTTGTGTTTTGCACTCTTATCTGATTGATTCATAAATTAAACTCATAATAAAACAGATACTACCAACAAGTACACCACTTGAGAAGCCAAATATTGTAAAAAATATTAATAAATAATTAACATGGAATTGTGCACACTGCTACTTTGTTGCTATGCTGGTTTAGATTCTATGAGATAGACAACATGGCTAATTAGACTTTATCTGGGAATTCAGCATGACCAATCACTATAAAACTTCACTTGTATGTTCGTAACCTCACTAGCATGTAGTTGAAGGGGTCGTAGCCAAAATAGATAGAACAGTTAGAACCACTTGTGAATGCAGCTTGGTCCCCACAAATTGTGACCTGTGGCTATATTCTTCTTTTATTTTTGTCAAAAAGTAAACATCCAGAGAGCTTGCATTGCTCACCCTCATTACATGAAATGGTTTGGCCTTGCCTCCAGGTGCTAATGGCACTGGCTAGCAATGAGTGAGTGAGGAGTGGGAAATGCAGGTGGGGCATCATGGCTTAGCTTCCTAAAGTAAAACTGGCTTCCAAAAACTGAAAGCAAGAAAAGAAAGGATAACAGTACTTCCTCCAATATTTCACAAAGAAAGAAATATTTTCACAGTAGCCTGTGAGCGCACTAAATTATTTAGAGTATTTTGTTTCACTCCTATTTTAACCGTTTATTAAGTTATTTGTACTTTATTAGCTGTCCCTGCCCCCTGCCTAGTGTCCAGCCCAACAGATGCAGCTTTGTTTCCTGACCCCTACCAATGAACAAGCCTAACTGGAGGAGTAGGTGAGCAGAATTCTGTTGAATGATATGCTGATATGATCAGTGGGAATTTCTATTTTATTGCTATGGAAAGTCAGGGTCAGTGAATTCAGTGCGTTGATGGTGGTGCACACTGTGCTATCTTTTCATAAAGTCCAAAATTCTTAACAGCACTTCTGTTTATACTTACTAACTTTATATTATTTTATGATTGTGGTTTATTTGAATTCACTGACCATGGAAGTCAATAATGGTGAATAAAAAAAGTATAAGAAAAAATACATGATAACAAAATAATCAGAAGGCACATAGACAGCAAGAAATTAACAGACAGGAACATAACCTACAGATGTGACCATAACTACAGACTGAAACTTTAGTACGAGCGAAACATCAAAGCACGACAAACACAGGGAGCGAACAGAGGGAATATGAAGACACAGGAAACAGGGAACACCCGGGAGCGAAAGGAGAGACAAACTCGAAGCAGGTAAGGTGGCGTAACAAGAGGGCGGAGACAAGGAGGAGCACACAACCAAACCAAAACATGAGCACATGACTAAGACAGTGAAGTGTAAACCAAGACATAGGCAGGAAAAGGTAGATTGTGACAGTATGTTACTCTAAACATCTTAAAAGCTACTTAAATCAGTTAAAACCACTTGACATAGCGTTCTTGAGTAAAGCCAATGCTACATGTACAAAGGACATTACTCTATTTGTTTTTAGTGTTCTAGTTAGTTGCCTATAGTTTAGCGTTTTGCATGTAGTTCTTATTTCTGCCACTAGGGTTATTCCGCATACACCAATGCATAATCCTTCAGAGAGGTATCAGTATGACACAGACTTCTTTCAATCGGTCTCATTAACTGTGTGTGTCCATTGGAAGTGAGTAGGTGTGCTTTATCCTTGTTTGTATAAGCCCCAAAGTGGCATTTTCACTAAGTTCTGTCAAGTGTAATGATAGTTTGAAGCCCTTTCAGGGTATTTTGGGGAAGTTAACTGCTAACCACCTAGCATTACCTAATTGGTGCCTGTAGGCTCTTGTGTAGCACAGTGCATGTCCATGGCTCGTGTGTTCCAGCTAAAATGCCTCAATACAATGTTTGTGTGATGTATAATTTATGCTGAGTGAATCACTGGTCGCTGTGATAATTATTTTATGTGTTTTTATGTTGTACGTTTCATAGCTAATCAATAGCCCGTTCTAAGCCTCGTGGCAGGCCTTTAATTATGTTTATTTTTTTGTAGGCACTTAAGTTGTATTTGTAGTAAAAGGAGCAACCAGAGACCAGTACTTATGATTTATATTTATTGTATTCTTTCTTTGTAGAAAACCATACACACACTCACACATGTTGATACCTGTATCAGGTGACTGTTCATGAAAAAAGTCAAATTAAAGACAAACTGGAAGTTTAATCCTGGACCTGGACATTCTCTTCTTTCTTCTCAACTTGAACGTATAAAATTGTATCCTGGCCCGATCTCTGAATTGATTGCTAATCTGCATACAAACCAGTTACAGTCCTCATTACAATACACCTTGTACCACCTTCACAGTGACAAAGTGATAAATAAACTTTAAAATGGGAGCTTTGGATTGGTGTGGTAAACCTGTGTGGTTTCCAGACACACCTGTTTTTTTTTCTCCCCTTGTGTTTCATTTTATTTCCATTGCACTCATAGTTGGCAGTATGAGCTAGTCGGACTGAACAATAAGCAGTGTGACTCCACATGGGAACCCAAAAAAGCCGGTGCTGAGCAGAGTTACTGTGTTTATGCATGGTATGGAGAAACTGCATGAGGACACTTAAGTAGTTACGTTCTCCCAGAACGGCCATCTTGCATTTTTGGATGCAGTACATCATGAAGATAGCTCTGCTCGCGTGCTGGAGCGCCTTCCCGGAGCAGTATGTCATATTTGGCGTTCTAGGGAAACACATTTATAACACAGCCAGTGAATCCAGAACGAGCTGCAGTTGATGATTATGATAATTGGTGGGCAGAGCCAGGCTGGAACTGAAACTGGAGTGCACCAATGCCAAACGGCGATGCTTTTGCACTGCCTTTTCCTGAGGGAGGAGTTAGGGTGGAGCTGGTGCTAGAGTGAGGAGAGTCCATGTGCTGTCTGCCCACGTTCTGCAGAGGGGGGGGGGGCTTTATATTTCATTATTTAAGATGTTAAAAATTTCCTTTTTATTATGTTTTCTTTTTTTGTTTTACTTGTCTTGTTTTTTCCTTTTGTTCCTGCCCTTCTTTTCTTTTTCAAGTCACCAAGGAAGACTTGATGTTTTAAGGTCTAGTGGCAAAGTATTGGACTGAACCTGGTCTAGGGCAGTAATAGAGGGGTAGCACAGCGAAACAGAGGTCGAAGCAGCATGATGAGGCTTGTCAGTGGAGCCCAGCTGGAAAACGATCTAGTGAGGCTTAACGGCAAGGCTGTAGCAGGAAGGCTGGAGTCGAAAGGCTGGAGTCAGAGAGTTCTAGTGACAGGGCTGGTGCAAGGAGGCTCAGCAGTGAGTTTGTCACAGCAAGGCGGGCGACCAGAGGCAGCCCACATAGCTAAGGGTTGGGTTCTGCGGACACGTGCAGAACTCTCAATGGTCTGTTTATCCATTAAAGGATAAAATGATGTTTAAAGCTTTAGGATTACAAATTCATGATGTGTCAGTTGTGAACACTTTATGGACACTGTTTACATTCTCTCTGAAGAGCGCTCTTTGGAACTCAGAACAATGCCCCAGGACATGCCTTTGGACAATTGACCAATTAGCAGCCTTTGAGCGAGTCGCTGGGAAAAACTGACAATTGGCCTTGGTTGAACTGTGTAAATCGGAGGCGCTCTGATCCGACTGCTGAGTGGAGTTCATTTCAGCAGAGAGATGCTTTGGGTAGAGTCAGTTCCTCAACTATCTCAGAGTGAGATTCCCTGATCATCAATTTCTGCCTTGCTTTTCTGACTGTGAACTGTTACTGAGCAGGCATTAATCTCAGTCAGACTGCTCTGTGGACCCACAGCACACTGAACCGCTCCCTTTATGTACTTCATCGTCCTAAGGTTTGGTTTGCAATGTCTCTGAGTTGACTCAAGCCCTGACTCCTCAATCATGAAACCAAGGACACGCTTCAAGGACACATGCGTACTGAGACAACTTTATTGGAGCTTTTTATTGGAGTCTCCTGTTTCTCAATTACATATACATATAATCTCATTAAGTCTCTTTTTGCTTAACTTGTTAAAAAAAAAATTGTGCATGCAAGTCAAACAGCTGGTTAACCTGCGCTTCTCAAATGTGTTTGATGCTTTGATTAACATTTTAATAAATAAATTAATTAAATTAATAAAATGAATCTGGCAGTTAATGACAAACATGGCTGCAGCTGCACAAATAACATATTTTCCCAGAATTGGTGTCACCTTAGAACCAGGCTCATTAGGTAATGCGCAGAGATCGAGCCAAACAAGATGAAGACAGTCATAGCCATGACATGTGATTTTGCTGATGTAGACAGAAAGATGAAATCTCGAATCATACTCAGTTTTACATCATCACGCTTGAGGAGAAGGGGACTTAGGGACAGCTCTTTGACTCCCAAAGCCCTTCTTGATCTGCGGAAATGTCTGGTCTGCTGAAATGTCAGAGTTCAAAGCATCAGACATGGTAGGTAAAAATGTGAGTCCGTATCAGGTGAAAGCACTATCAAAAACTGGACAGCTAACAACAAAGCAGAGCAGCAGTGAGAAAGCAAAAATCAACATCAATATTGATTATTGATGTTTATTATTGGTAAGTAAACCAGAACAACACATTGATCAACAAAATCTAAATACACATAAAGCACAATGCAGACCAGAAACACACGAGCCCAAAGTGAGAGCAGCAGTTTGCTAGGCAGCAAAGCCAAGGCCACTGACGAAAGCCGTTGTCATCATCTTCCTGCCACCTCTCATCGTTGCCGATCTCCTACCACTGTTTCTCATGGCCGATGGCTTCCTCCGGCTGTCTCTCACGGCTATCGTTAGCACGTAGAGTTCGGTCACCCACTTCTCACCTCCTCTCATGGCAAGTGACTACACCTGATTCAAGAACAAGTGATGGGTATGATATATCACACAAACCAGCCGGGGCATTCAAGCACCAGTGACATAAATTAGGGTATCTGGTGTCCTGATAGACACTGATAGACAACAGTAAACCTTCTGAATAGCAATGCCCATGATATGTCTGCAGAATATGTCATGTTTGAGCCAACTGACGGCCAATGGTAAGACTTCCTTCTCCACATTCTATGCGTCTGTCTCAAAACCTGGTGAGCTGTCTATGTAGGCAGTGTCTATGTAGGCAGCTGTTTAAGTAGCAGCGTTCTATCAGACATCCCTCCTCATAACACAGATTACTGAGACACTCTAGTTAGAGAGCAACTGCGTCACAGCTTATTCCCGCCCACTGCAGCATGCGACCGGTGGTTTAGCTGGTTGCTAAGCTACCGGCCGGCATCCAAAACAATAGGCCGAATAAAATGCTGTTTTGTGTGATTTCATGACAAGCCTACATGTCGGGAGTGCGCATAGTATGATGTAAAATGCTTTCTATGTAGACCCTCACTCGGTTTTGAGACACACCCTATGTGATTCCGGGCAACTAGGGCTCATTGCTAAATCATAAAACTGCCTCTGAGCTTGGACTGTTGGAGCTGGTATGCTCAAAAAATCCAGTTCCTCCTGCTATGCCAGTGGGTGACCAGTTAATTCTCTGCTAACCTAACATCACAAAAGGCAATAGAACATATGTTCAGGTGAAACTGAAGAACCAGTTGTGCAGTCACATCACAGCAACCCTTTTCACATCCACAAGAAAGATGAGGGCATAACTGAAAAGGTGAAACCCCCAATTTCTTGGGTCTCCCCAGTCATTGCAACACCAAAACCAAAAATCCACATGTAGTCCACCAAACCAGGCTCTCCTCAAAGAATATCAAAGATCTCACCAACAGTGGATGATATTCATTGCCTGAATGGTCCAAACATGCTTACAAAACTCAATTCAAGCAACTAAATTAACATGAATCAACATCAGAGTTAACATACAGCACAACATTTCCATGTCGGAATAAGGAGATACACAAGGCTCATTTTTGCTATTTCATGTGCAGCTAAAGAATTCCAGAACACCATTCAGCAAGTCCTGCATGGAATCACGGACATGAGATTCTGCTGTGTGGAAAGGATGTAGATGCACACAAGCACTCCCTGGAGTTTTCCAAAGGCTTTCTGAGAACAATCTCACACTCATCAAAGACAGGTATGAATTTCACAAGGCATCTTTGGAATTCTATGACTACGTCTTCTCAAAGGATGGTATCTCTGCAGATCCGAAAAAGATTGAGGCAATCACCAACACAGCATCACCTTAAAACTCCAAGTGAAGTGAAAGGTCTCCTAGCAATGACAAATTACAGTGCACGTTTCATTCCTGACAATGCCACAATCACACAACCACTCAGAGAACTCACAAAGAAAGATGGTCCTGGAACGTGAAACACACTGAAGCACTGAAGGAACTGAAAGAAAGACTAGTGAACTACCCCGTAATGAGCTACTTTCATCCTGACAGAGACGGACGTCCTTGTTGATGCAAGTCCAGTTGGCTTTTGTGCAATTTTACCCCAAAGAGGCAAACAAACAAACGGGACACATACTGTCACTTATGCAAGCAGAGCACTTGCTTCAGTTGAACAACACTATTCACAGACTGGAATAGAGGCACTCGCTATAATCCGGAGCTGTGAACACTTCCACCTACATGCCTGTTTAGGCTATTTAAGAGCTGATCTTCAACAATCCCAAGTCAAAACCACCAGCACAAATTGAGCAGTGGGTTTTCAGGCGCAAGCCTTACAAATTCATCATATATGGAGCAGGAACAACAAATCTACAGTGGTGCTTGAAAGTTTGTGAACCCCTTAGCAATGTCTGTATTTCCAAAAAAAATATGACCTCAAGTCCAAAAAGTAGACAATGAGATCCCAGCCAAACATATAAAACAAAAATATCACACATGGACATTTATTATTATTACGTGAGTATGTAAACTAAAATGATTAGAATTTCAGTTAAAAAAATATCAGGACGTTTGTCTGTGAACTGAACCTCAAAAGAGCCATAAGTCATTGTACCAAAGCAGAATAAAGATAATGTTTTGGAAAGTCAAAGTCCAGACCTCAATCCTACAGAAATGCTCCTGAAGCGAGAAAATCTACCAACGTCCCAGAGGAATGGGCTACAGCCGGTGTGCGGGACTGATCAGCGGTTTAGTTGCAGTTATATGATGTGCACAAGGGGGTTACACCAGGCACTGAAAGCAAAGGTTTACATAATTAGGCCATTTAGAAATATGGAATATGGGATTTTTTCCAAGTTGCCATGTATATTATTTTCATCTAATTTTTTAACTGCAGTAACGTATGAGGTCATATTAATCCAGAAATATAAAAATTGGGGTCACCAACTTTGAAACACCACTTCACATGTCTTAACATTTGCAAAGACTTTGGCCACCAACAAACATAGATAATGCTGAGGCATATGTGGTTCAAAAGCATTGAGGCTTGTTGAGGAGAAATCTGAAAGCACAAAAGATTCGCTGCTGTAGAACATGTCCTTAGTCATTCAAACTTGTAAATGCGATAAACTGTATAGCTCCAACATGTCTGAAGCACACCAAAGAATGTGCTCTTGATGAAGGAAATCTGATTCTCAGATGACATAGACTAGTAATTCTGAAGACACTGCGACCACAGACATGATGGCCATAGGGGCATGAAAAAGATACAATAATAAACTTAATAAACAGTTACTCAGAGAAAACTGTCTGGTTTCCTGGGAAATACATGCAAACAAACAAGCTGATCTCCTGCTGCATTCCATATCAGTCAACTATGCCATGAACAGCCCATCAGTCCTTATAAATGTGTACAGGGAAGGGGTACAGGGACCATGACAGAGGATCTCTGTAGATCTTTGTGGGCTGCTTCCTTGACTGTTCTAGGGAACCTAGACCACTGCAAGCAAAGTGAGACCGATCCTGGACAAAGCATTTTCATAATAGGGGTACCTAAGAAACTGAAATAAGACAGTGGTCCAGCATTCTCTACTCACACGTTTGCAACCTTTGCAACCCAGCTTCTGCCTACTGACCACAATCAATGAAGTGAAGATAGATAGATAGATAGATAGATAGATAGATAGATAGATAGATAGATAGATAGATAGATAGATAGATAGATAGATAGATAGATAGATAAATAGATAGATATTAACAATAATAATATTGTAACAACATTAGCAATAATAACAGTATAGTTGTTATTGTATATAATTAACAGTATAGTTATATATAGCATACAGTTATACAGATACATCTGAAATAAATAAATAATAAGATACAGTCTGAGAACTGATATAGGGGTCCGAAGTATAACAGTGTCTTATAACTGTCTTAGAGTTCCAGAGTATAGCAGTGTCTGATAACTGTCATAGATGTCTGGAGTATAACAGTCTATGATAGCTGATATAGGGGTCCGGAGTATAACAGTGCCTGATAGATGATATAGGGGTCTGGAGTATACAGTGTCTGATAGCTGATATACATGTCTGGAGTATAGAGTGTCTGATAGCTGATGTAGTGGTCTGGAGTATACAGTGTCTGATAACTGATACAGAGGTCTGGAGTATAACAGTGTCTGATAGCTGATATAGGGGTCTGGAATATAACAGTGTCTAATAACTAATACAGAGGTCTGGAGTACACAGTGTCTGATAACTGATATAGGGATCCGGAGTATAATAGTGTCTGATTGCTGATATAGGGATCCGGAGTATAACAGTGTCTGATAGATGATATAGGGATCCGGAGTATAACAGTGTCTGATAGCTGATATAGGGATCCGGAGTATAACAGTGTCTGATAGCTGACAGAGAGGTCCGGAGTATAACAGTGTCTAATTGCTGATATAGGGATCCGGAGTATAACAGTGTCTGATAGCTGATATAGGGATCTGGAGTATAACAGTGTCTGATAGCTGATATAGGGATCCGGAGTATAACAGTGTCTGATAGATGATATAGGGGTCTGGAGTATAACAATGTCTGATAGCTGATATAGGGATCCGGAGTATAACAATGTCTGATAGCTGATATAGGGATCCGGAGTATAACAGTGTCTGATTGCTGATATAGGGATCCGGAGTATAACAGTGTCTGATAGATGATATAGGGGTCTGGAGTATACAGTGTCTGATAGCTGATATAGGTGTCTGGAGTATACAGTGTCGGATAGCTAATATAGGGGTCTGGAGTATACAGTGTCTGATAGCTGATATAGGGGTCTGGAGTATACAGTGTCTGATAGCTGATATAGGGATCCGGAGTATACAATGTCTGTTAGCTGATATAGGGTTCTGGAGTATACAGTGTCTGATAGGTAATATAGGGGTCTGGAGTATAACAGTGTCTGATAGATGACATTATATATATATATATATATATATATATATATATATATATATATATATATATATATATATATATTTATATATATATATATATATATATATATATATACGGGGTATATACGGAGTATAACAGTGTTGCAGGATTATGTTTTACTGTGCTGTGATAAGTTGAACAGTCTGATGGCCTTAGGGATGAAAGACTTCCTGAATCTGGCTGTGGAGCAGGACTGGGACAGAAGTCTGCCACTGAATGAGCTCCTCTACCTGATAATGGCTCGGTGTTCAGGGTGGTCAACATTGTCCATGAGGGTCAGCAGTTTAATGAGGGTCCTTCTCTCTGCTACTGATATAAGACACTCCAGCTCTGTTGCCAGCACAGTGAAGACATTCATGAGAACCCTGAATGAAGGGGTTATGACAGAAACACTTAAAAGTAAATCATGTAAATAAGAGTGACAGAAATTCTTAGGAATTACACAACGACACCTCACCAGACCCCTGTCACTGCTCCTGCTGAGCTACTCGGTGGTAGGCCCATGTAGGTCAAACTGCTCACCGTTGATTGACTTAGAAACAATCCTGCACTTAGTTAGATGGTTTCAAAGAAGAAGCACATGCAGACAAGATCCGAAACAGAACTCGCTCAGAGCTCAGCGTGGGTGACGTTGTATTGCCCTGCCAGAGGAAGACATGGAAACTTGTGGCCCCTTTTGATCCAAACCCTTACAAGGTCACAGGCGTGAAGGGCTCTGTGATCACAGTGCAAAAGAATGGATACACAAGAAATCAGTCACCCTTCAAAGACGAAACTGCCCTGACGGTCTGACCACTGCACATGGCAGTACTGACTTTGGGAGTGATGATCATGACGATGACAGAGTATTTCAGCACCCCATAAAAATCAGTTGGAGGTCTCACCCCAGACAGCAAGACGATATCCTCAGAGGGAGAACAGAGCAACAGAAAAGAGAGTAAGTTGTAAAATATTAAAGAGGACATCACATAGAAATAAAACACATGCACCAATCAGCAGTGGCATTAAACCTTATATCCACACACACTGTCTATCAGCTCCACTCACCATATAGAAGCACTTTGTTGTTCAACAATTACAGACTGTAGTCCTTTTGATTTGCTGCATACATCGTTTATCTCCTTTCACCCTGTTCTTTAATGCTCACGACCCCAACAGGACCACAAAGCAGGGACTATTAGGGAGGCGGATCCTTTTTAGCACTGCAGTGTCCTGTGGGCAGTGTCCTGTGATCAGTGCCCTGTGACCACTGGTGAAGGACTAGTGAAGGACCAACACAAACTGCCTCTGACTTTACATTTACAAGGTGGACCAGCAAGACATGAGTGTCTAATAGAATGGGCTGTGAATGGACACAGTGTTTAAAACTCCAGCAGCACTGCGGTGTCCGATCCACTTATACTAGCACAACACACATCAGTGTCACTGCAGTGCTGAGAATGACCCACCACCCAAATAATATTTGCCCTGTGGTGGTCCTTTGGGGATGCTGTTTATTGAAGAACAGACTGAAAGGGGATTAACAAAGCATACAAAGAATCAGATGAACTACAGTCTGGAAGTGCAGAACCACACAGTGCACCTGTATTGTAAAATGGATCTGATGAAATTGACAATGTGTGTAGATACGTGTATAGACACAAGGAGGTTGTCTTAATGCTATGACTGGTCGGTGTGTATATATAAGCATAATACTCATATAGAGCAAACATTAACTAAGATTCTGTCAAATGTTTGGTGGAGTGGCAAGTTTAGATGTCCTGTTGTAGTTTTAGTGTTTGATTGTTCAGTGGTGGTTTATTAAAACGCTTGAGGGAAACTGAATTTGTAAACAAAGAGAAGAATAAAAAGTTGTACTGTTGCTTTCAAGATGATAATTCAGTAATGCAAATAAGGCAGAGTTTCAGGGAGTACAGTAATAGTGAATGTTGGCCACCTATTTAAAAAAAACTCTGTATGGCTTATTTCAGTCAGCAGTGGGTTTACTTTATCTGAACTCAGTTGCATAATTCAGTATTAATAAGTATATACACAAAGAAAACTGAGAAAAAAATCTTGTCCTACTTTTCCATGCCTTGCTTACATGTTGCTGAAATGTTTGTGCTGTGTTGTAGTACGTGACCAATGCTACCATGTAACCGTGGAAACATTGCCATAGCGACAGTATCACCAGGGAAAATGGATGATGACTTAAAATCTTTTTTCTTTAAGGTGGAGAAAGGCAGATGTTTCTGTCTGCATAAAGTTCCATTAAACGTAGACCACCAAGTATTGTCAAAACACTTTTATTCAGAAATAATCTGGCTTTACACTTTACACTGGCTTTAAATTTAAATAAAAAAAAATACATACATAAATAAAACAGAATGGAAACCAGTGAAACCCAATACAGGGATGTAAATTCTACAGTTACAGTAACTCTAAAACTAACACTGGAGCTAGTCAGTACCACGTAAAATAGATTATTCTGTAAATTTTGTTGAAAAATGTTAGCAAAATAGAATGAAACAATACAAATGATGGCATGCATACTATTGTTATGTATTTGATACAGTGACATTTATATTTTCATTGATTTTTTTTACACATACACATCGTTGACTAAGGTTGCGTGCAAAACATGCATCATCTACAGAGAACACACTTTAGAGAAAATATTTGTTTCGTTGATACATATATATATATATATATATATATATATATATATATATATATATATATATATATATATATATATATATATATATATCAACATTTTAAGTAATTTTTTGCCCCAATATGTTAAATCCAGTAAATAAACAGTAATAAAATGTATATATATATATATATATATATATATATAAAATGTGTATATATATGAAAAAAATAGTTTGGTGAACTATTCTTATCATTGTTCTGTAGCTTTCTGCATCATTAGACAGCTTATTAATAAGTTTAGCTCATCTTAGAGCTGTTTGTTAATAACTTTGACATTGAGCTATGAGTGTGATCTTCCATATGATTTGATTCAAGACCTTTTCTTGCTTTGGAAAGGAAATAACAACATTTCTTTAGCTGTTATGACAGCAATCTTCATTCCCATTTTTTTCTGTGGAATTTTATGAGAGATTTTATTATTAGCGTTATGCTGTAATTGGCTCTAAGGCATGTCACTAAATATATTGCAAATCAATTAACTGTTTATTCTGAAATAATTTGTGTGGTTTACACAGCTTATTTTGATGTATACAGTATGTCAGCTGCAGGGCTGTTTCTAGCTATAAATGGTATAAGCAGCCACTGAAGGCTCCCGAGGGCTCCCAGGGGCCATGTAAGAATACAGGATTTATTTTGCTTAATTTACTTTGGCAGTAATATCATTTTCATTTATTACAGCTGTTTTAATGGATCTGCAAATTGGCCTGTACTTTGAGGATAGAACATTTGGCTAATATGAAATCCCAAATAAATTATATATAAATATAGGATAAGTGGACTATGTAGGAGCTATGTTCAGAACCCAGATATATTCAATGGGCTACAAAACCTTAGAACACATTCCCTGTTTAAAGCTTAAATGCAACGGCTAATGAGTGACTCTTCTCTTCCCCAACTAAAATTTCATTCGCAAATTGGAAGCAGTGATGTGAAAAGTAAGACACACTGCACCATGCTGGTCATTATTTCAAGTTTTAAAAAGTTGACACAGCATCGCTGCTGGCCTGGAAGCTACTGTCAGTGACCACTGTGCTAGTTCTGCAAATCTCCAGGGGTTGCACAGGGAGTGTGTCAGCAAGACCTCAAGTCCTCCACCTGAGGTCAAGGATCCTGAAATCTGACCATTACTCCAATTTAAAAGTAAAATGAAGAGCTGGCCCTTACCCTGCAAAATCCCACTTTAACCAGTGATGACGGCCCTACAGGATAAACCCTTACAAACTTCTGAGTCTCTGCGTGTATAAATCACCCACTCCAAACTTTCAAGATACCTCCAGTGATGTATTAGAAATACCAACATGACAAATGGATTGTTAAATGAGATTAGAGTTCCTGTGAATAGGAAGAGAGAAAGGCCTTCATAGTTATTACACCGTGTTAACATTTCTTAAACTCTATCACAGTGTAATTATTTGAATGCACAGTGCATTACCTTGGGAACAAAGTCCTATAAGAACGAGAGTGGCGCTCAATTAATTAGCATGCAATAATAATCATTCCAGGAATGGATCTTTATGTAATCACTCAGAGCAATTACAATAAGATAAAATGCATGCAAATATTTTTAGCTGCTTAATGGCTTCACCGTTCGCCATTAAAGCTACATAGGCAGCGGACTCCTATAAAACAGGAACATCAAATGGGAGCTCTTGGAAGAGCTGAAGAGCAACAACAAAGAAACTGCGTCAATGTTTGAGGGGAAAGGGCCATGACTCAAATGCCCTGTCCTTTTATTATACAGCGGCGGTGCTTATGTAATGCAGCACAGGAAGATGCAGAGACACTGTAAATGTGGAGAAGTTTATTACGGACAACAAAATGAGTGATTTTCTTTTTTTGGAAAAGGCTCTGTATGAGTTAATGAGGATGGTATATATATATATATATATATATAGATATATATATATATATATAAATAAAAACACTACCGCTCAAAAGTTTAGGATCACAGTTTTAATTTCATGGAATTTTCATGCAATTCATGCCATTTTTTTTAAAGAATAAAAATGTTTGTATTAAAGCCTATTTTTATATAGAGGCTTATTTTGCATATAGTCCTATTATTAGCAATTCTCAGTCCTCTGCCAAAATCTCCTGGTACAGCCACCAATCCAAGTTAAGGATGTTATTGGGCTAATTGGTTGATAGGACACTCTTGCTCAATTGTGATGCACAGCTGAAATCATTCTACTAATAAGTGAGTATGAAACAGAGCACAACATTCTAGGTTAGTTTAGTATCTGAAGCATCAGCAGTTGATGGCTTGCTGACTGGTTCAAAATGACCAGAAAGAAACAACTTTCTTTAGAGACCCGTCAGTTAAGGAACGAAGGCTACTCCATTGAAAACAAGAACATTTCACTGTGATCCCAAACATTTGAGCCATAGTGTATATATATATATATATATATATATATATATATATATATATATATATATATATATATATATATATATATATATATATACACTCCTTGGACCTCATTTTCAAAATACAAATGGGTTAGGTTGAGCCCCCCATCTTCATTTTTCATCTATTTTTGTGGACTTCTACCCTGATTCCTATGTGTTTCCTCCCTGTCATCACCTCTGGCTTATTCACTGGGGGTTTGAGACTTGAGCAAAATGTATAAACAAAGCGAGCGGTAACAATGTGAATGCACTAATGAATTCCAAGCCTATGTACGTTTTGTTTCATGAATATTTAATAGTAAATAAACTGAAAGAAGGCTATTTCGGCCAGCCGCTTAACATCATCAAGCTACATTCCGGGCTCCTCACAAGGAGGGAGTGGCCTTAAACAAGCTCATGCTAATTATCCCCCCCCCGTGCCTATGACAGTTTTAACCGTGAAAGTGCCGCCTTAGTTGCCCGTCTTCCTTCTCATCTCTGTCCATTTGAAATGATAGAGACACCCAGGTGTGAAGCTGGCTTCTCATTTACCCCGACAGACACTGACTCACAGCTCTGCTTTGATGCGCTTGTAATGAATCGCCTGGGTGACACACTTTAGACGCCATGGCAACACAGCTTGTGGCAGAAGAAATGACTGGGCCGAGGAAGCACCACGGGCGCTCGCAGAGGAAAGCAAACTGCACGGCTTCTCGCGGAACAATGCAGGGCTTCTCTTGATGTTGGAGCTCTGGGCGCAAATCAAAGAGCACCAAGCTTCATTGTTGGTACACCTGCCAAGGCAGCATGTGCACATAAAGACAAACGCTTGGGTTTTGTTTATGAGGAGATGTGGATGGTGGTATTTGTGAAATTGTAATATATATTCAAAAAACAACAACAAAAGAAATATATATATATATATATATATATATCAACATTGTTGATGCATTTATTTAAGGCACATTAGTATCACAGACTACTATTTGGAACAAGAAAACTATAAATAAATGCAATGCATTAGTGTCTATGGCTTGGGCATATTCCGTAATTAGGAGCATTAATCACTCATCATTTTATCATTACTTTGTTAAAACAATACAACAATGAGCAATTACTGATCTGAACTGTGTTCTAATTAAGCTTTACAGTGCATCCAACAATAAATGAAGCCCTATGCATCTTTTCATGCACTGAGGGAAATTTTAATTGCTAGCACACTGAGAGTGCCAATTTTACATGCTGACGCATTTCACCATGACCAGTGTGGACTCGCACATGCCATAACTTATCTAGTGGCACTGATATGAATGAACTGGCGCCAAATACTCAGAACTGATCACAAGCAAGACATTTAAGTACTGGTGGCTGCTACTTTCTTGACCTAAACTAAAAGTCCTGCACTAACTAACCAGCTAGCGTGTTTACTAAGCAGTGCTATCTGCTCCTGTATAAAGCTGTCACTCACTCACTCCAATTTCATCTGCAGCCCCAGACAAGCCACCAATCATCAGAGGACAGTTAAAGATGGCATTTTAGGCTCATGAAAAGGTCAGGCAGACCATTTCCATTCTATATAGGACCCCAACCCCAGTGAATAAAACACGTCTAAATCACAGCAACAATTAGGCTGTGTCCAGTTTTCCATAGCATGCATGACAGCCCAGTTGTGCATATTCTTGATAAAGAGGTTGCCAAGTCCTCCAGAACTCTCCACATGCTGTTGGAAAATGAATGGATAAATCCCTTTCCCAAGCTGCCCTTGCAGAACAATGAAACGTTCAATAATGTGTAGTGTGCATTTTTGAATATGAGTATGAAAAAAGCTTTATATGTAATTTATCAGTGGTGACACATGCTGTAAAAATTGACATGTTTACAGGGATACAGAGATTTGGCAGCATATGTGATGCAGCCACACACATAATTCTGACAAAGCTGATACACATCCAGCTGTGCCTGCTCTGTTTTACCAGACAAACTTTATGCCAGCGTCGATCCAGCATGTAAATACTTGTGACACGCCCATAGAATATGACAATATTTGGCAAAGAAATGGGTGGCAGATAATTATATTGGTTGAAAACAAAGTTTTTGAAACAATATTAGGCTGCTGCAGGGCACAGAACCACCCTACAACAGCTTGTGTTTTAGTGCCATGCCCCCAATGCAACAACAACAGCTGGCAAGAGAAGTGATTCAGTGCACTCTAAAAGGCGAAGTCAACTTAAACAGTGCATCAATTTCCAACACATACAAATAAAAAAAAAAAATAATGCATGTGTCACCCCCAGTCTCAAATGCTCAGTGCTCAAAACAAAAAAGGTCTGTTCTATTGTAATTTGTTCGTTAATGTTTTTTAGCAGGTGCAGTAAAACATTCCTGAGTTAGGGACAGAAGCAGCCCCCTCGGCACACTTTCTTCCCACCTCTCTGTGTGCATAAGATTAGCTCTCAGCTTCAGTGCTGGTTTTAGCATGCTCTTGCCCACCTCACCTCATGTCTTGGAGATGCATAACCCATGGCCAATCACAGCGCAAGTGGAGAAGGAGGACCTGACATCAGTTCAGCCTAAATAGCCAGCTAAGCAAACTTTATAATACAAATCATTTTTTGAGAGAACTTTTAGGGCATAACATGCTTTGACACTGGCGTAGAGGAAGACGAGGGAGACAGCACTTTAAGCAAATGCTCTTTTATTGAATACAATACAGCGCTGACTGAAACGGCCTGGAAGCTGGCAGGTCACTTCCCACCATACATCCTCCATTGGTGGTAGGCAGACATGCCCATACTACTTTTACAGAACCCAGCAGAGAATGACACAAATAACATGTGAATTCACTAATGATGTCCATAACAACAGCACATGTACATTAAAACCACAGCAACCAACGCCGTGCAACCACTGCACGCTCTTGCATTACTAAACTATACTAATTTATAGAGATCAGCGTTTTGAGGCCGATTTCGATCGCCGATCACCTTTCGGCACGATCGATACCGATACCGATCCAGGGTGGGGCTATATGCCAATGCAGTCAAAACTGCAGTCATTAAACACAGACTCTGTTATTTTAAACAACAATCTGCAATCATTAAATGTAGATCTTGAATTGTTGCTGCTGTTCTGTTCATACCGGTCAGATCTGGTCTGTATGGTGTTCTGGGTGCTAGCTGTGCGTGCTAGCTCTCCTGTTTGCTGATACTCACTGTATTGCTGCATGCAGTGTCATATCAGATTAATAGTGTTTAATGTCTTTGTCTTGGTTCGTCAACGAGACACGGCGATATTACATATTTTATTAAATGTCCTGGATGAGTCTGTATCACATGTGGTAACAAACTGCCAGACATGTTTTCTGTCATCGCATGCCATCAACGCAAACTGTTCTCGCGAGGCACGCTGCTTTAGTCAGTCTGTCGAAAATGAAAGAGTATGTGTTTCCACCTAGTGGTTCAGATAGGAATTGCAGGGAGCTGGCCAGAGCGGGTTTTAACAAAACGCTAGCTGGAAATACCGAAAGTAAGCTCATCTGTTTGATGCCATAGATCGGCTCTGGGGATCGGCTAAATTGGAGAAATATCGGCCGATCACCGATCACATATTTTAAATAAAAATTGGCCAATACCGATACATAGCCAAACGATTTCCATCTCTACTAAATTAACAGATTGCGAGCAGTGCAGTTAACCAGTGTAAACAGTGTAGACTTCAGTAGTGCAAATACGCAGTTATGCAGTCAGCAGTGCAAATATGCAATAAAAAGCAGCAGCACTGTGTACATGTATAGACCGTATACATGATGTATAATATAACAGGCAAAGTGTAATAATAACAGTATAGTCATCATTATGTATAGTTAACAATATAGTTATATATAACAATAGTGAATAACTGTTTCATTGGCTTCAGTTTTAGGTTAAGAACCATAGGGCACATTCTTCTTTTTTAGTTTTAGTTACTAGCTGTGTAAGTGCTTACTTTTTTTTTCATTATTATAGATTTCATATTCAGTTCTAATTAAATGTTTGATTCTACTATTTTTTCAAAAGAAGAAGCAAAAAAATAACACTGGAATATTTCAATTTGGTTAATTATAAGAAATTATGTCACTTGTCTTTCATTTCCCAATTAACCTTTCCTAATGCCCATAATCTTTCAAACAAAGGCCTGCAGAAGCAAAGATGCCTCCTCTAATGAATGAATTGATGATGGATAAAACACAGAATTAAACGTCCTTTCTGAAATCAAATTTAAATTTTCAGTGGCTTGGTCAACAGTTACTAAATTCCAGACATTCTTCCCTTCGTCTGTCACTTGTGCTGTAGGTAAAATTTGTGTGGATAGAATTTGAATTTAGAACTATTTGTCACTTGTGTTTGCACACAGCGGAATTTGAAGTCTGTATTTAACCCATCTGTGCAGTGAAACACCCACATATACGCACACACTAGTGAACGTACACACTAGGGGGTAGTGAGCACACTTGCCCAAAGTGGTGGGCAGCCCTATCCACAGCGCCTGGGGAATAGTCAGGGGTTAGGTGCTTTGCTCAAGGGCAGTTCAGTTACGTCCTGTCAGTTAATGGGCCTAGCAACCTTTCACAAGGCCAGTTCCCTAACCTCCAGCTCACGACGATAAACTAACTCCAAACTGGAACAAAAGGCAGCTTCACAGTTGTGGGCCTGTGAATCCAAACAATGAATTGTCTGAAATTCAAGGCAACGTTTATAGTTATGTTTATAGTTTGTAATAACCAAGAAGAAAGAAATACTGCAGCTCACTAACTACTCAGAGAAAATATAAAAAATAAGACATTTTCTTAATCAAATTTAATTTATGCTCATGTTCTGTATGTGATTCTTGCATTTATTCTAAAGTAAATAAAAATCCTGAGAATTAATACAGAGTCCCTATTGAGGAACGATTGTTTCACCCAGCTTTGTATTTTCTCCAATTTCATCCTAAAAACGAGGCAAATATTAGACCCAGTTAAAGAAGCTGGCTTAATTTAGCATGGCAATTAAATTGGATACTGTGCTGAGTCTTAATTAAGCCTAAATATTCTCCCTGAGTGAATGCAGCTATGTAACAAAACTAGAGAATCTCAGCTTTTGGGTGATTGTGCATTGCTTTTCTGTGTGTGCTTCCCTGAGGCAGGAGCTTGAGAAGAACTGACCGTATCTCTTGAAGGGGTGTCACCAGACTATAAACAAGTGATCCAGGATGTTGACCTGTGTCACTGTCAGATGATTCCTGCAGGACATTTTTCTGATGTGAGGACAGTAGTTTGTATTATATTGCTAGCAGTGCTACACTTCTTGTCACTGCCTGTTTTTATTGGTATAAGGTCTTGATCTGTGTGCTGTTGCATAAAGAATGTCCACTGTGCTTTGGTCAGTGGGATTCAAATAAAAAGTAGATTCCTTTAATATATATATATGACATAATGTTGGGTGGGAGTCCACTGAAGCTGGTAAAACCATCTAGCAGCTTTACTAGCGCAGCTTTATATTAATGGAAAAGTGTTAGCCTGTAGCCTGTTGGCCTTGTTTTGTAAGCAGAAAGTATCGGACAGAGACGCAACAACTTTACCTCATGGTCTGACTGGGTATTCAAAGAACCACACAGCCGATATCACCATCAGAAGGGGCCGGCAATCCGAAATAGGAGCCGTGGCTCGCAGTGTGAAACACAGCCACTGGGCACTAACTTAGCTATTGCCAGCTTGCTCTAATTTTTGTGATTATATAATGTTTGTTGAGGGGTTATGCTAAGTATGGCTCCACTGATTTCAGACCTGAACACAAAAATGATGAAAATCAGTTTAGTTCCATAGTTCACAGTCTTTTCATCGTTTTTTAGCAATTGCTTTCTAACATTTAAAGTGCTTAAAAATCAAATTTCTTTAAGTTAATAAACCATGTTGTGAAAATTAAGACCTACTATGAATTTACCTCAAATAAATTTAGATTTAGAATTAAGCTAGTCTAAAGATTCAGACTCAAGAGGTGTTATACGATCTATTTGCAAGGTTTATTTACTCAGAGCAGTCATAATAAGCAACAAAACAGTCCAGAGGCTTGCTAGCGCGAGGAGTCCAGGAGTATGAGAGCAGTGGGCCTGGTGCAGGCTGAGATGCAGTCCTCGGAGCAGGCTGGATGGAGAATAGGACCGTGGGTGTAGACTCATTGCCTTACTGGGTCACCACAGGGTCTCCAGGCTGTGCACGGGAAACCAGAGCAGTACCTCGCGTCCTGTAGGGAGGAGAGAGAGAAACCAGCCCCTGTGTGGACAGTTCGAACAGTGATTAATAACTCCTCACCATGGTCTCAGAGCTCCTCTGGTGGCAGCCGCAAACAGAGAGCACCCTCACCGAGGGTCATTCCAGTGTCAATGCTAACTAAAAACAGTCATTAATTGGACTGGCCAGAGCCGGGGAATGAACTCGCTACGGGGAATGAGTCCGGAAGTCCGCTGGTTCACCAACCTCACTTCACAGGGACGCCTATGGGAAGGCTCAGCCGGATGGAGGTGAATGCCGGGCAGGTCAGGGGGACTGCAGATCCTCTTGGGCTCCAGGGGGTATGACGGGACTCCGCTGTGGAGAAGCCAAGTCTGGTCCTGTGGAGAGACCCTTTAAATGACGGCCCAGAGACAGGTAAGTGCTGTCCGTGGTCAATGCTCAATGCCACGCACTGAGAAGTGTGTGTGGCTAGGCTATATAGGAAGCGCTAACAAGCTGCTGCCACTAGCACTGATGAATGACAGCTGTGGGTGATGTGCATGTGAGCGAGGGGTGTGTGTGTGTCCGGAGCTACCTAAAACTCCAGAGACAGCGATCTCTCGATTGGCGAGTCGAAGGGCTTAAAGCTAGACTTTATTGCACCGATTAAATGTAGCTTTGTAAAATCAAATATATACATGAAAACATTAATTTAGTCTTTCTTGATTAATTAATATTCAGTTCAAAGTTTAGCAACAAATTATTGGGTAACAAGCAAGAATGTCAGCTGGTGGCATTTTTTTAATAATGCTGTTGTCAGCTGAAATGAACCCATTAAGAGTTTAACATACTGCTGAATCAGGGAACAAGCTAAACTGTGATAATGAAAAATAAAGTTGATTAGTGTCTAAGTATGTTTATTATATGATTATTAAGTGTGCTGTTTAAAAGGGGAACTCGTTTGATGTTTCAAATATTAGACATAATTAAATGGTTAAAATATGAACAAAGTCATTCACAGTGGCTGGGCGTGAAATTCTCTCTTCAGGCAGAATTGCTCCCCGTGGAGGGGATAGGAACCAGATGTCTGCAGCCCCTAAAAAGCTCCCTTACAGAAAGTTATTACATAAAATAGTTAGACATGTGCTGCCTGGGGTCTGACACTGATAGTTTTGTGATAAATGTTTGGCTTAAAATTTGCTTTTTCAGATTCGTGGTGATTTTTTCAATATCAACACTACATGTAAAACTCAGAAGACGTGTAGAGTCACTAGTGGTTTTGAATATTATGTAAAATGGCTATATTTTTGTTGTAGATGTATCGTCTGTAGACATTGTTGATAATGTTTTCTATTCTGTTTACTGTCCATTTGTTGTGACAGACTACACTGTTTGATCAGCCCTGTTTATTTACTACAACTTTTCTAACAGCGAGTGCAGTTCATATACATATTGTATGTTTTGTTGGTTGTAACTTCTCGTTACTGACAGATAATGCATTCAGCACTGACACATGCACAGCTGTTCGACATTGGGGTAAAATGCCATGGTGACATACGACCATATATTGCAGTTGTGAATACAAATGTATTTTTTGAAACACAAGTTACTGTTTCTTACAGGGTAGGTTTAGTAAGTGTAAGTTGTAACTATTCCATATACAAACCTCTAAGCAGACAATCACATGTCAACATTACACTACATCATTATCCTATAGTGTCGCACGACTCCTCTCAGATGTGTACTGTACAGGGCAATCGATGGGCCTCTCTCAAATCCTAGAGTGTCTACATAGACAGCATTTCACGTCATAGTATTCGCTCCCGACATGTAGGATGTCCCAATTCTTAGATACCTTAAACATGCTGTCTGATTTTAAGGAAGCATCGAACGCTTCCTCAACCACTACGACAATCCCATGATGCAACGCTGGCAAATCTACAAGCAGTGAAGTTGTTTTAAAATGTAAGTTATTTTGATTCTCTCTGGAGTTTGTGTTTCTTGTCATATAATCACACAGTATTTTATTTACAACTTTGTAACAAGTCATTGCCCATTTTGCATAAATGCTAGCAGATTTTTAAGCCTCAGGCTATTGTTTTGGATGCTGGCCGGTAGCTTAGCAACCAGCTAAACCACCGGTCGCGTGCTGCAGTTGGCGGGAACAAGCCATGACAGTCACTTTCTAACTAGAGCATCTCAATAATCTGTGTTATGAGGAGAGATGTCAGACAGAACACTATGTATACTATCAATACACAAGTTTTGCTGTTTTGGAGTTCCTCCAACAAAACACTCTTATCTGAAGAAACAGTGAACATGATATTAAAGTGCAGCATGATGCATGGAGACTCCTGTGTGTTAACAATCGATACTAGGTGAACTACATTGGATAGAATTCTTTATACTGTCTTCCTAAATTTGCTCAGTGGGCATTAACGATTGCACAGTTCTTGTATGATCTTAGTTCACAACAAGCTGCAGACCACATTTGATCTCTGGATGATGCTCTTTTAAGGTTCAGCATATCACACAAGCAGCACCAAGTAACCATGTGTGATGTGTTCTCTGCACACTGGACACAAATCTACATGTTTAATTGGAGTTGGGAATCTTACACTGCATTGATGCGATACTGACAGACAGAAAAAGTTAGGAGCACCAAAGCCTGCCACTTTGAGCTCCACCTTCACGAGATGCCGGTTTTAAATTTCACAATCAATTTGTTTTCAACCCTAGAAGTGTACACTGCTCAGTCATTACTTTAAAACCAGCTGCTTCTACACTCCTTGTCCATTTTATCAGCTCCATGTATCATGTAGGGGCATGTTGTAGTTCTATAATTACAGACTGTAGTCCATCTGATTCCTTGCATGCATTGTTAGCCCCCTGTTAACCTTTTCAGCAATAGGCAGGACCCTCATGGGACCACAATATAGCAGGTATAATGTGGATGGTAATTCTTTCTTAGTCTTGACATGGTGGTGGTGTGTTAGTGTGTGCTGTGCTGGTAGAAATGGCTCATACAAAGCAGTGCTGCTGGACACATCTCATGGTGTCACTCCCAGACTAAGAACTGTCCATCAACTCGAAATATTCAGCCAACAGTGTCCTGACCCTAACCCACAGGATGACCAACACAACCTGTGCAGAAGCAGATCACCACCACCACATTAGTATCACTGTAATGCCTCCTCCGTCCAGGTCCTGTGAGGGGCCTGACCATTGAGAAACAGGGTAAAGAGAAGTAAACAAAGTATATACAGACAAACAGATATAACTGTAACTGTAAAACTACAGAGTGCTCCTGAATGAAAAGTGATGCTGATGAAATAAATAAGAGTAGAAACTAGAAGGTTGCTTTAATGTTGTAGCTGATCAGTGTATATTTAGGACAACAACGTAGACTTGACATTGGTGGGGACCCATCACTCCCACCCCCCTATTTTTTTGTTGTTATTTCTTTGTTCCATGATAAAATGATAAAGGACTGACATACTACATATGCTTTTTTATGTTCTTTTCACATACTAAATAACAAGTTAGAATTTCATTCATGAATTAGATTATGTTAAACTATTGGCTGACAAAGAATTAGTTTAGACATCAATGCAAATGAAACAGGTCTCTTACATCAGCAGTAATAATAAAAGTAGATGTAGCGCTGCATATTAAAAAAATAAAATTAATTATTTCTTAATGTCTCAATTAAACTACAAGACATAGGCTCGTTTCAGCTAGTTTCAAACCACTAAACACTGAGTTTACATCTAAAGACATATCACCAGTACTTCAGCCATAGTGCAACTGAAGTCTCTAATGCAATAGCATTAATAAAAGTAGGAAGACTGCTTGTTAGTCATAGCTACAGGCGATTTTAGCCTGCTGTATGCTCTGCGCTAGAGCCTAGCATCGCCATTAATGTTATTATGACGGTCTAATTTCTTGACTTGACTTTAAGTGACTTACACGTTACATGCTTTTACACCCATGTGTCTCCCACGTTGGACCTGAGTCTAGCACAGTGAGTTGCATATGACTGGAAAGTTCTCCTTCAGTTTTTGCGCTGCTAACAACCAAACGTAGCTCACGTGACAGCAAGGAAATACCTATCACAGCCAATCACACTGGCCATATGTGTTACTGCAAGGCAGGACTCGAGTAGAGAATGTGATTTAACCCTTTCTGCACCTCTAGGTTAATGAGTCGTTGACAGATCGAGGTTTTTTTTTTGTAAGAGATAAAATTATTGGTGGGGACACGTCACTAAGTCTACACTAATTCTACGCCCTTGATTTAGCACCCTAGACCCGCTTGTCCATCTCAGGAGCAGAAAGGCCAGGTTACAGTTTGTTTGGAAAGTACTTTAGAAAGTAGGAAGAAGAAAACCTGAAGCCGAGTGACGGAATGAGGAAAGTGCAGTTGAAAAAAGTCACTGCTCATGATCCAAACTTACAGCCTCATCTGTGAAAAATGATGGCATGAGCATGTATGACTTGACTTTATTGATGATGCGACTGCTGACAGCAGCAGCAGCAGCATGAATTCTGAAGTGTACCGCAGCGTCTTAACTGCTCAAACACATCAGAACTCAAGGGACGGTGATTCACCTTGCAGTAGGACAGCGACCCAAAACATGCTGCTTCTCAAGGTCAAAAAGTAGAACATTCTAAACTGCCCAAATGAATCATCTGACCTCCACTGAATGTCCATTCACATTCAAGCCTTCTTAAATCTAGTCAATTTATCTCATATAATCCTTCTGACTGTCGCAAGAATATTATCTAGCCTCTGTATAGTGTTCCTTGTTAAGAAATGCTTGAAAATGTAGCAGTGAAAAATGAATTTATGGAAAAATGTGTATGTTATGATGAAGATATATTATGTATAAAGCATATATAAAGTATGGTTATGTATGGACCATTTTTCAAAAGTTTAAGATCACTTTAGAATTTCATTTCATGCAATTTTCATGCAATTCACAAACAATATTGTCCATTTCACAATTAATTTAAGTGTATCAGATGATTTTAAAGATTAAAAATGTTTGTATTACAGCCTATTTTTGTATAGAGGCTTATTTTGCATATAGTCCTCTTATCAGCAATTCTCAGTCCTCTGTCTAAATCTCCTGGTACGGCCGCCAATCCAAGTTAAGGATGTTATTGAGCTAATTGGTTGTTAGAACACCCTTGCTCAATTGTGATGCACAGCTGAAAAACATTATACTAAACATTATACTATATACTATACTATACTAAGTGAACATAAAAAGGAGTGCAACATTCTAGGTTATTTTAGTATCTGAAGCATCAGCAGTTGATGGCTTGCTGACTGACTCAAAATGGCCTAATATTTGAAAATCAGTGTGGAAATGTCAGAAACACATATTTCTTCCAATAATAAATAACATTTGTGTTTATGTACATATTCAGTATGTATATATATATATATATATATATATATATATATATATATATATATATATATATATATATATATATATATATATATATATATATATATATGATTCTGTTCACAACTGTCATGTGCTGGCAAGCATATTTTGGGGTATGCTTAAAAACAGTGCTGAAACATTTCATAAAGGTTTTATATTATTGCATTGCTGCATTTCTAATTACACATTTTTCAATCATTTATTTTTATAAAATAGTAAAATTAAGGCATATGTTCCTCCAAATGTTCATGTCCACTACATTCTAATGATTGTGTCAGTTAAAAGCCCAGAGTGCGTTTTGAGCTAGATTTTACTTTCCGAGCTTTTCAGTAGTTAACTTACTGAAGACACTCCAAACAAGCAAGATCTGCTGAATTATTGACCTAAGAGAACATCACCAGAGAAGATCTGCAGCATCGGGTGATGCTTATAGGTCTTCTTAACTGCAAATACATAAAACTTTATCTAAGATTGTGTTCACTTACCTCCTATAACATTTGAATTGAGTGAAGATTCCTCTTAAATATAAGCTAATATGATGGACTATGACCACATTTCAAATCCAACGTAAACACATTATGTCATTGTCCAATTACTTACAGACTGCACTGTATGTGTCCTACCCCCGGCCCCTTTCAACCTGCTAATGGATGAAGATGGTGACAGCCGATGCGTGACCCGGGGTGAATGGTGAAGGTGTTAAGTGGATAATGAGGGAAGCCTCATTCACTCTGTCATCCAGCTGTGTCACAGCACAGGTGCACTGCTGAGCTACTCCAGGTGTGACACAATCATGTGACTCACGCCGTCTCCCACTGCCTTCCCAGCAATCCCTATTGTGACAGCACTTTAGCGAACACATTTAATTAGATTTACACCATAACTCATTCATCACAATTAAGCACATCTTTCTCCCTTCACATTTAAGGTCTCCCACAAACGCTTTGCTAGACGTGTGAATAGCAGTGATGCAATTGACAGGTTTTCCTGTGAGTTGTTTTGATATAAGTACCTTTTTTCAGTGCGAGCTGTGGCTGCTAAAAGACCAGCGCCTGCTATTTAATAGACACTCACCCTTCATTCATTATTAAAACCACTGTAAGTTATTTTGACATCCAATCTGAATCCATATTCCACTGATACGCATCCACAGAAATAGCCCAGCCTGCTTTATTTCCCAGCGTGTTTGATTACTAAGGGAGTTACAGTATTGGTTTGACAGCTGTAATAACAATGAGCTGATAGGGATGAAATTAAATCGAAATTGTGCGCCCAAATATACTAATAGCAAGTGGGCCTACATTTGTTTAGCGCACTGTAATGTTTATATAAAACCGTACGAGCACATCTAATATCTAAAGTAGAAAATGCAGATAGATTTAAAGCTTTGTTTAAAGCGGAACCTGTTTAAAAACACTTTTTTTGTTTTGGCAGCCTTCACAATTCACGCAGAGATGCTGTTCAGCATGTGTGCAGTACATTGTTACATTGTTTACTCTGTTGATATTCTGCTGCTGCGATTACAGTAAAACTAAATTTATTAGTTAAATAATTATTCATTATTCTGTACATTGGCATTTTGTCATATTTTGAAGACAGTGTTATATATAATTTATGAATAATACTTTTGGAAAGAGCCCTTAGGTATTTTGATATTGTCTATTCCAGCCCCCATGTCCATTAAAGGGTTAAGAGTAATTAACCTAAACTAAAACTAAAAACTAAAAATACCTGTAATGTTTTTTTGCTCACTTTGTAGAATTATCATTGTTGTTGTATTTATAGTTGGAAAGGTTGGAGTTTGCATGTTCTTTCAGTGTCTGAGTGGATTTTCTCCTAATTTAGATTTTTTCAGACTGGTACGTAAATAGCTGTTAATGCTAACATTGAGGCAGGGTCACTGTGCGTTTAGTAGTTTTCTTATGATATGGAGAGGACGCTACAACTTTCTGGTCATATGTTGCCTCCTGGGTTTTCTGTTGGAGGGTGTTGGGAATGTATGTAAATTATAGCAATTGGTAAAAACGTATGCTTACATATGGGCCTGCTGATTGCTGCAGCTCGCAGGAAGGTCATGGCTTTGTGACCCCCAGCATTTGGGGCATTTATGTAAGGCAACTCTAAGCTCGAGAACAAGACCCTGCAGCATTATCTATAAGAACCACTGTCCACCCATAAGAATTATGACGTAGCCAGGTGTACAAAGGCCAAAAGAAGCAGAGGTGCTGGCTTATTCACCATATTTCACCACACCCACTTTCAAGCGTGTGTTTCTTCCGCCTTTGTGTTAGAACTTACGGTCAGCTAACCAAAATGAATACAGTTACATGGGAGGAGACCAGAGAGGCAATAAGAAATTCGAATGGGACAACACTGTCTCATCCGAGGTTAATAACACAGTAGGTGGATTATATGAAAAGATGGTCTGAGGTTACCTACGGCGATGTTTTTAATTATTTTGTACTCTCGGAAGTTGTAGACGGTTCGGCAATGAAAAACTATACAAGTAGTAAAGCGTATCAGTACCTGCACAGTGGGAAGGTAGGCCGTGTACTCCTACATAAAGACGGTGAGTTTATATTTCTGAAAGCCGGTTAAACCCAAGTCAAGCCAGCTGCCTGAGCCACTCTGTGTGGGTGCTACATCCCAGATAGCCTAGCGCGGTGGACACTGATCATAAAACAGTTATTTAACTCGCAAGCACACGACGCGTCTGCTTTCTCTGAGCTTCATAATTGAGCCATTTCTCTGGATAAGGATGCTCTGGTTCTGGTTCTCCTCCACAGAATGGTAAGAGCAGACATTCGGAGGTTTGGGTGGATGTTTTAAATTTAGCGTCTTCAGCCATAGACGCAGGTACTCTTCTTTGGAAGGCGGCTTTACAACACTCTGATCTTTATGTGCTGTGTTCGTAACTCTGTTGTTCAAGCCAAGTTTCCCTCTTCTTCTAATTACTGGCTCCCATAAAATAGCATAAAATTCATTTCAATTAATAATTTTTAACTACTACTATAAATTACCTACTTCATTCTGACTGCAAAAACGAAGTTCCGACAAGGGTGAATTCAACGGTTTGCCCCATCTTACAAACTGTTCCTGAAATGTTACATTGATCAGCATGTGGAATTGGAGTTTTCACTGTACTGTTATGCTTCCTATCACTCTAAAGTCTGATATTCGTTTATCTCTGTTAGGTGATTTAGTCTTCTCTATGGTTCATCAAACAAAAGCTGGTTAAGAGAGAACAATGACCTTTTCGTAACTTTTCCTCACACTCGTCTACTCAGCTGCCCTATGAGTCTATCTCTGTGGAGTGTAGAACAATAGAAGCCGTGACTGATATTTCCGGGTAGTTGAGATGTATCACCCACACAGTGTATGACTGTCAGGCAGCAGGACAGGAGATTGATACCAGTAGTTAAGCATGATTTATTATAGTTAGTTCCTCATTGGTCTCTGAGCAGAAGTGGTCTTCCTCAGCCTAATGCTTACGTATGGGGTAGATGATTTATAGTAGTAGTTAAAAGTGATTAATTTGACTTAGTTCCTCTTTGCTCTCCAAGCAGACGTGGTCTTTTTCAGTCCAAAACTCCTGCCAAATTCTCTTCCAAACATTTCAGCAAGATCAGAGCAAGATTCAAACTTGCAGTGGACCAAATGGTGGTCAAGTGTTCTGTTCACTTTGTGTAGTGGACTTTTGCTTAGGTTTTTGGTTCCAAACTGTATCACATCAGTCTTTACTGTTCTTTAAAGGATAGCGGACTGTGTTAGTTCTGTGTTCTGTTTAGCTGCAGTGATCTGTCTGTTGTTTAATACAGATAAAAGACTTAAGCAAAGTTACAATCCATCAATTTAAAGCAGCCATGACTGAGAATTACTTTCCTTTACAATCCTATGATTCCAAATTTGACCTCAGCATTGAGCTTCTATGGACTACAAACCACCACATGTGACCACTGATCCATGGAACATTGATTGTCGTTTATCAAGTGCTAATGTATAAGCCATTTTAACCATCTATCTTTCTCCACTGTGATTGAAAAGCACAAACTGAGTGACAGAGAGTTATGAAATAATTGTTCTATGGATTCATTTGGCAGCTGCGCTCAGTTATATGCAGGCTGTAATTGTACGCTACTGTTTAATGAGATCATTGGATATCTTAATCGGCATCATTTGTTCCCCCTGCTATGCCCCGGACCATTAACCTTCTGTGATCGTTTAGCACAACACCTGCAAACGTTGCCTTCGCTGCGCATGCGTTCATTGCTTATAATAATTCATTGTATTTTGTTTTCGCTTCAGATGTTTGCTGTAATCACAGTTTGCATCTTTATTCCATTTTCCAAACTCAGAGCGGTTAAGGTACCAGAGTCACAGGGGCTTGTTAATTTTGTAATGCAGGGTTGGAGCTGTTGAGCTGGTGAGATCAGAATACCTTATCCTATTTCTTGCTCTGTGCTTTAGCCCTGTTACCAGTGTCTTATTTAATGTCAAATAAGTCATTAGTATTTATATCTCAGCCTAGGTGCTTAATTGCTTTGGGGATCGATACATGCACTATTCTTTTCTGCCTTAGCACGGGGAATTAAAATTAAGCTGGACAAAGGAATGTGCACTTTTGAATCTTAAGCTTTGTAAAGCAAATAAACTTTAACTTATTGAACAGTTGCATTAAACAAGTGAAGCTGTTTATGACATTCTATTTTTATATTTATTGTTTATTTATTGCTAGTCTTTATCTACACATTTCTTTTCTCCACTGTTATGGTCTATTATTATGTCATCGCTTTCCAAAGAAAAAACTGCAAATCCAAAACAGGACAAGACAAAAAATGTCTTTACTTTTAGCATAAGTCAATGAAACCAGAATATTTACAAGCTACACTATTGTGCCAAACGTATTTGCTCGTCTGCCTTCAAACACATATATGAGTGACATCCCATTCTTAATCCATAGGGTTTAATATGATGTTGGCCCAACGTTTACAGCTATAACAGCTTCAACTGTTCTGGGAAGACTTTTCACACAGTTTAAGAATATGTTTATGGGAATGTTTGACTGTTCTTCCAGAAGTGCAATTGTGAGGTCAGACACTGATGTCAATCAGTCAATCAATCAGCCTTTATTTTCACTTGGAAAAACATTGAGGGAGACCCTCATTTACAATGTCGCATAGCATTACAATTATTAAACAAAAAGGGATTAAAAATAAATTAAAATTAATTTTAATGAGTACTTAAAATATTGTTGGATGAGAAATGATGTTGGATGAGAAGGCCTGGCTCATAGTCTCTAATTCATCCCAAAGGTGTTCTATCTGCATCCAATGCTTTGCATTGCGTTTGGTGATGTGAGACTTGGATGCAGCTGCTCGGCCATGAAAACCCATTCCACGAAGCTCTCTATGCACCGCTCTTGAGCTGATCTGAAGGTCACATGAAGTTTGGAGGTCTGTAGCAGAAAGTTGGCGACCTCTGCGCACTCTGCACCTCAGCATAGCTCTGTCTGACCTGCTCTGTCATTTGACATGGATACCATTTCATGGCTGAGTTGCTGTCGTTCCCAATCGCTTCCACTTTGTTATAATACCACTGACAGTTGACAGTGGAATATATAGTAGTGAGGAAACTTCACGACTAGACTTATTGCACAGGTCGCAATCCTATCACGATACCATGCTGGAGTTCACTGAGCTCCTGAGAGCGACTTATTCTTTTACTAATGTGTGTAGAGAGTCTGCATGACTAGGTGCTTGGTTTTATACACCTGTGGCCATGGAAGTGATTGGAACACCTGAATCCAATGATTAGGATGGATGAGTGAATACGTTTGGAGCTTTTCTATTGGTCCATTCATTATTAAATTTTCATACAGTATCAATGGCAGCTGCTGCTTTCAAAAAAAAAAAGGACAAAAATAAAGTTCCATGTTTTCCAACTTTATAGTGCCATACTTCATGTTACACACCCACCATAAGATATATGAAATGTTTTAGATGTCACAGAATCAGTGAACTGAGCCATGTCACATCTTCATCCACACTTTCCTCTGCCCTCCCATCTTTCAGTGTCACTGAACTTCTAACCATCAACACCTGTGTCTCTCATCTACTGTTCATTCCCACCAGCTTCTGAAACCTATTTATACCCAGTGTTTTTGTTTTGTATAGTCTCACTACAGTGCCGTGCAGTCTGAGCAATTACGTTCATATTGTACTTTGTTGTTTCCCAGTTTCTACCTTGTTTGTTTTCTGTCTACAACACTACTAATTAGCTGTGGATTTGCACCTTGCTTTTAGGACTATGAGCATACATACCCAAAATTTCTAAGAAAATAGCTTCCCAGCACCTGCCATCCGCTGAATCAGTCTAGGTTGTTAAAATCCCAGACTGCTGATTTTTAAATGTCATATTTATAAATGAACTGGGGATTGATTCGTGATTTATGATCCTTTGTGCCTGGTACTTTTTATAACCAACACCTACAGTTTAATATTAGCTGTAGGATCATTTAAATGTTATAAGCTTTGGTCTTACAACTTAAAGTGAAAAAGAAAATGACCTATTTTGACCAGATATTCATTAATCTGTATGTAATTATAAGCACACATAAACTTCATTTGGCACCGAGGGCATTGTAACTATAGATATTAAAATATATTCATTTCATACTTCTTTTTATACAAGAAGTATAGAAGAACATATTTACAAGAAGAAGTACAAGAGGAAATATTTATACAATTACAGAATGTAGTTCATCTGTTTCTCTGTATACATTGTTACCCTGGTCCATAATGGTCAGAACCCTCACAGGACCACCACAGGGTGGTTTTGGGTGGTGGATCATTGTCAGCAATACAGCGACACTGACATGATGGTGGTGTGTTAGTGTGTGTTGTGAGTGTATTGAAATAGCAATGCTGCTGAAGTTCTTATACATGAAGAACTAGAGGATGACCAACACAAACTGTACAGCAACATACAGATGGGCTATCAAGAGAGTGCCTGCATCCGTACTGCTGTATCTGATCCATTTGTACTAGTGCAACACACTCTAACACACCAGTACAATGTCTATGTTGCTGCAGTAGTCAGTCAGTGTATATGCAATATTCAAAATCCCAAATCACATTGTAATAGTTTAATATAAACTAATATAACAAGATGTTTTGCCAAAGGACCATTTCCATTGGCTAATTCATGGTGAACTGTTTTCAGAAGTTTTGATCTGAAAGCAATGATTAGTTGAGTTATCCACAGAATGTGCGAAAGTGTATATAGTGGTTTTTTGTAAATAGTCAACTGTGACAGCGGAGATGACACACATTCTTAAGTAAATCAAAAGCAACATTCATCGTGACCAAGAATGAGTGACAGCAACATTGACATGCTCAGGGCACAACAGAGCACAACACAACAACATGTCATTTCCGTGAAGAAAACTGAGTCACTAAGATTTAGAATCAATATTCAACCAGTGACAGACTATTATGTTGGTGCCTTTTTGCATTGAGGTTAAAAAGTGCAGCCGTTTATTCAAAGTTTTGTACTTTGTACTAGCCTACGACCTCCTAATAGCAGTTAATTTGCTTTTAATGTTGAACAAGTGAATATCTGTTGAAACGGGTGTCTGTTCCTAGTTATTAAATTTACATAAATGCATTTTAATAGCTATAGTGTGATTTTCCTTGGGCTGTTAATTTGGACTGGTTTTAGTGTTTTAAACATATTTGTCATTCCCAATTTGCCAAATATCACACTAATTACAACACTACTACTTCCATTTTTCCATTAATTGTGCTAACAGTAAAAACAAAATGCATGAATTTCTAAATAAACAACAGTAGTCTCCTTATTGCACAACTGTATTATAAAACCAAATGAAAGCCCACTTAATCTTTATATGTTACCACAGATTTAGAGTATTTATACTGTGGGATGCTCTCCAGTGTTTTGTATAGGGGGTGTTCAACTATTGTTTTCAAGGTTAGTAGACCACATTTGTCCTATAAACTACTTCTTATTTTCGCTACTTGACAGCGTAGGGTTTAAAGTATTTCATAAATGTTTCAGACCTACAAGACAGAGATTGCAGCAATCACTGGTCACAAAGCCCATGTCATTCATGCTGGCTGTTCTATCTAGTGTCTTCCAAAGCCAGTGCCATTTCTTTTACTCCAAAGCATTTGGCTTAGATGGGATCTCAAATGGATTAATTGAAACTGCAGTTTTCTTTTTTTAATTTGAAGATAACTCATCCGTTGAGCTGCTAGTGCTTGGGGCATTGGGGAAATTTGATATCAACAGCTTCCAGGGCCCTCCAGGGATAAGCCCTATATTGCATCAGTATTCAGCAATAAGGATTTGGATTGCTAAAAAAAAGTATTTTAAAAAGGTATATATATGGCCAAAAGTATGTGGACACCTGACCCTCACACCTAAATGAGCTTGTTGGACATCTCGTTCCAAGACCATGGGCTTTAATATGGGGTTGCCCACCTTCCTATAACAGCCTAGGCTCTTGAGGGAAGGCTTTCCACATGACGTTGGAGCTTGTCTGTTGAAATTTGTGCCCATTCAATCAAAAGAGCATTCATGGGGTCAGGGACTGATGTTGGACAAGGTTTGGCTTCCAATCGATGTTCTATTTCATCCCAAAAGGTAACCAGCAGAGCTGAGTTCTAAAATGTACATATACACTGTTGTATTAACATTACCCTTCACTAGAACAAAGCAACCCAGATCCTGAAAAACAAGTTCCCTCTTCAAATGTAACGATGGTATGCATGACCAAAACCAATTTTTACCCTCATGAGAGCTCACCACACCATTTGTAGCTCCAATGACATTTTGCAAAGTTCAGGCACTGCATATTGTGGACTCTTCCAAAAAGCTTTTGGTCACAGAGGTGGTGTCAGACAGTGGTTTTAACAAATTGAACAGAGCTGTGCAGTTCTGAAATTAGAATCCTCTCTTTTTCCCTCTTACCATTCTTCTGGCTGTACGCGAGGGCAGTATGCTCATGCATCCTCTTCCTGGCAAACATTACACCTGTTCCATGATTTTAAAACCTTTTTTTATTATTCCCCTGATTATGCTTGATGGTAATTTTAACCTACTTCTATTTTTTATAACCTTTTCTCAATCTATGCAGGCCCACAGCAATTTGAACTTAAAGCTCTTTGGATTTATTAATATGAATGGATGCCAAACGGATCTTAGAGGTGTGTAAGCTTACATTTAAATCCAGGGAAAACAGAAATGGTCATACACAGCAGTGGTGTTCCTGGAGACTAGAAGCAACACTGTATCTGAAAAAAATCGAACCAATATTATCGTAGGAATGATTTCTTTTAGGGAAGTAATTTATTGAACATGCCCATTGCATATTTATATGTTTTTTTGTATTGATAATTTTATAATAAGTGAGGGGTGTGAAAGACTATATATATATATATATATATATATATATATATATATATATATATATATATATAGTATGACACCAATGGAAAATCTGGCAAAGGCATCATGTTGTTGTCAGACAGCTCTTGGACAGCAGTGCTCAGAGAATCATGTTGTAATGCAGACAGTCAGAGGCCCACAGCAAGCACACAAACGTTAAACCCCAACAAATCTGTGACAAGTCAAGCCTGCAGGCCCACATTTACAACGAGTTCTCTCTCCAGGCTGTGACTGACATCAGAGAGGGAATGAGGAGAACTGTGTGATTAGAAGGATCAGTCATATGGTAGAGAGGGAGGAGAAGAAAAGGGGTGAAAGCCATTAGTGCTCCTTTTACCTTGAAGGCGAAACAATATTCTGATATTAGTGTGAGAAAATGTCAAAGATTTATAACTTTAAATATAAAAATAATGAATATGCACTGTAATTGTTCCAATAAATATTTAGAAATTGCTGTAAGAATGTATACATATACATTTACATACATATTTGTTAATTACATTACTGTTAATGTATTATTTTTATCATTTATTTTTTATTTATTTATTTGCAAGCTGTCAACAAACCTGTTTTAATCAAAAAGAGGAGACTAATGCACAGTAAAAGTAAGCAAGTTTCCTCCCACCTGTTTATGTTTATCTAAGTGGTGTATATTAGTAAGTGGCTTTGCCGAAGAACCTTTTTCAATAAAGAAAGAATAAGAATATGAAATTAGAAAGCTGTAGAATTCTCAAAGGAGCTCAAAGGGAAAAGTAAGCCTTTGTTGTAAATCAGCTTGATATTACATTCAAATCACAAGAGACATATGACATTTGTGTTTATTTAAAGAAACAAAACAAAGCATTGTTCTTTGTAATGCAATATATTATGTCAATATCAGCAACACTGGAAATCGTTATGAACAAATCTAATGGACATACACGAGCCATACATTTGGCCATGGACCATTTTATCAAGTTCCCTACATATAGCTTAATGAAGATGAGTGATTCACCACTCAAACAATACATGCTCTGTGGTGCTCCTATGAGGATCCTGAAAAGAGGGGCGAGCAAATTATACAGAGAACAAGATGAACTACAGTCTATGCAGTGCACCTATATAGTAAAGAGGGCTGATAAATTAGACAGTGAGTGTAGGTTCTTTTTAATCTCATGCATCCATGAATTCTTGTTTCAGTGGAATATAAGAGGATGTAGATGTAATTATTTAACATTATTAACATTGGGTGTGAGTTAACATAATTTCATTCAAAATTATTTTGCACCATTTATATAGGTGACTATTATTATTTTTAAATAATTATTTAAAATAGGAAAATGTGATGGAAATACAGCTTTTTACATCAAACAGCAGTGCAGGTCTTAGCACAAAAAGAGTCAAGGCTCTGCAGATCAAAGCTAATCCCCAGTGTGCAGTGGTCAGGTCAAGTCAGGAGGTCTATGTTGTCATTTCTCAATATAACTTGTATACACTGGAACTGAATTTTATTCCTCGGGCCCCAGGGTGCAACACAACAACAGCACATTACACAGGACAACACAGAGTGCAGGTACACAACCTTGTAAAATGAGTGCAGAATATAAAACAAATGCAACAGACAAGAAGTATATAGAGTGTAAACACTAGACAGAATGATAAAAGAAAATGTGACTGAGCATCATATAGGTATTCATTCTGACATGCATATATACACATCGGCAATAAAGCAGCATAAGTCTGATGAAGGGTCTAGTGCAAACATGGTCAGCTGTAAACTGTACACAGTGATTAAGGTCTTATAGCAGTATCCCTATAGTTAAAAGAAGTACAGGCATGTAGTGATGGTGTCTATAGTGGTGGATGTTGGAAAGGATCTAGAGTAGTCCAGGTGGATGTTAAAGGGAGGCATTAGTAGATTTAGTAATCTGACCACCTTGGGGAAGAAGCTGTTGCAGAGTCTAGAGCTGGTGCCAGATGGCAGGAGGGTGAAGAGTCCATGAGCAAAAGGGAGGGTTTATCCATAATGCTAGGGGTCTTGTGGATGTGGATGCGCTTGTGGATGGTAGCCCTCACAACCTTCTCAGGGTCCTACAGTGGAGACAGTACAGTTCCCATACCAGACAGTAAAGCAGCTGGTCGCTGTCAGTCTACTGTTTGCCTGTAGAATATGAGTACATTGATGGCCGACCTCCACCATAAGCCTAAGACTGAAACACCCGCAAACTTTGACCGGACATCTTGCGCTGCATGCCTTAGCAGGACAAAACCACTGCACCAGACCATTCCAAATTCACTCAGATCTAAAATTACCCTTCACTTATGATGTTTTGTGTTTATTTGTGTTTACTGCCCTATGCCCTATATGTGACATTGTTAAAAATGTTAGAAAATTCAATTCAATTCAAATTTATTTGTATAGCACTTTTTACAATGATGTTGTCTCAAAGCAGCTTTATAGAAGTTTTGAAAATAGACAGTTACAACATATATATTTCCCCCTGTGAGAAAGCCAGAGGCGACAGTGGCAAGGAAAAACTCCCTCAGACTGGAGGAAGAAACCTTGGGAGGAACCAAGACTCACAAGGGGAGACCCATCTTCCTCTGGTCAAACAGTATTTACAGTTTAAAAAGCTAAATACTAATTAAAGGGTCTCTGCTGGAAATCTGGATGGCAAAGCTTTAGAAGCTGCACAGGTAGAGGCAGTCTCTGACTAAGTCTTTATGTAAAGTGGGCATGGGCGTGAGCTGAAAAAGTCCCATCCTTAATGCTGGGGCATCTGGATTTCACAGTGATGTAATGGAGGGTGTAGCAGTTGACACAAATGGACAGGAGAGCTGGCTGGTGATGGGTGAGGAGGAGGCCCTGATGGTTAGTCCTTCAACAGCGTTGAATGTCTGTTCAATGTCTGTAATCATTTATGTACTGTGCAAAAGTCAGAGGCCATCATTCATTTATTTAATCTCTAGTCAATAAATGGCCATTTAAAGGTGCAACTTAGTATGCTAACCAGCTAACCCCAGTCTATCCTGTCTTTTAATATGACTTATAGTGAGTCACTGTAGCATTGAGTCAGCCCATTAGCCCAACATGAGAGGATGAAGAAGTAGTACTGCCCTGATGGCATATTCTAAACTCTCGTCAATCATGTTAAGGATTCTGGTCCAGGTTCGAATATTTAATGATAGGTAGCCAATGAATGGAGAAGTACAGGCCACAATGGCTGAAGTTCTTGGCAAGCCACCATCATCACCACTGCCGCCAGCTACCAGCAAAAAAAGGACAGTTCCGCAGTTCACCACTGCTTTGGTGGTATGAATTCACAGGTCGCGTCATCTTGCAAGCTGATCCATTACAGCCTGACTAATGTGTCAGTGTCAGAAGAAAGTGGATAGGTATTCAACAGAATACTACACAGAAGCCTTAACAAGAAAATATTGTGGCATCTGCTACTTGCCTCTTCAGAAGAAGGCAAATGGTGTTCAGTTAAAAGATGCTGTTGTTTATTTGTTAATGATGTGCTAGGTGTGTTTTCTTGTGTTCGACTGTGGGTCTGTGAGCGTGGGTTATAGTGAACAGCAGCGCCTGTGTTATGGCTGGAGGTGACATTTCCTATTGTTTTCCCTGCAATTCAGAGCCCATTTCTGCTCGTTCAATAAAGGAGCGATTTCTTGAGTAGAAATAATGGCATCCTGTGGTCCACACTGTGATGTCACAGTATACTGTCCTGTTTCAGTATTTATTACAGTGGCCATTCCTGTCTGGCGATTTGCTTTCAGTTTTTATTTTATTGTTTATTCTGCATGTATATTTTTTTGCACCGTCGAAGTTCAGTCTTAGAAGTTGGTTGTATTATCTGATTCTTACAGTTCAAGAAGTCGCAAACATATTCAGTGATGTTGAGGTCTAGACTATGGGGTGATCAGTCTATTGTACCGGGAACATCGGCAGCTTATTTGTTTAATCTGAAGCAAAGGTGCATTTGATTTTCTCCTGTGTCTAAAACATAATAGCTTTAAGTACTGTTTGTCCTACAATATTATAGCTTTAAGTACTGTTTATCCTACAATATTATAGCTTTAAGTACTGTTTGTTCTACAATAGGATAGCTTTAAGTACTGTTTGTCCTACAATAGGCTAGCTTTAAATACTGTATGTCCTACAATATTATAGCTTTAAGTACTGTTTGTCCTACAATAGGATAGGTTTAAGTACTGTTTGTCCTACAATATTATAGCTTTAAGTACTGTTTGTCCTACAATAGGATAGCTTTAAGTACTGTTTGTCCTACAATATTATAGCTTTAAGTACTGTTTGTTCTACAATAGGATAGCTTTAAGTACTGTTTGTCCTACAATAGGCTAGCTTTAAATACTGTTTGTCCTACAATAGGATAGCTTTAAGTACTGTTTGTCCTACAATAGGCTAGCCTTAAATACTGTATGTCCTACAATATTATAGCTTTAAGTACTGTTTGTCCTACAATAGGATAGCTTTAAGCACTGTATGTCCTACAATATTATAGCTTTAAGTACTGTTTGTCCTACAATAGGATAGCTTTAAGTACTGTTTGTCCTACAATATTATAGCTTTAAGTACTGTTTATCCTACAATATTATAGCTTTAAGTACTGTTTATCCTACAGTAGAATAGCTTTAAGTACTGTTTGTCCTACAATAGGATAGGTTTAAGTACTGTTTGTCCTACAATATTATAGCTTTAAGTACTGTTTGTCCTACAATAGGCTAGCTTTAAATACTGTATGTCCTACAATATTATAGCTTTAAGTACTGTTTGTCCTACAATAGGATAGGTTTAAGTACTGTTTGTCCTACAATATTATAGCTTTAAGTACTGTTTGTCCTACAATAGGATAGCTTTAAGTACTGTTTGTCCTACAATATTATAGCTTTAAGTACTGTTTGTTCTACAATAGGATAGCTTTAAGTACTGTTTGTCCTACAATAGGCTAGCTTTAAATACTGTTTGTCCTACAATAGGATAGCTTTAAGTACTGTTTGTCCTACATAGGCTAGCCTTAAATACTGTATGTCCTACAATATTATAGCTTTAAGTACTGTTTGTCCTATAATAGGATAGCTTTAAGCACTGTATGTCCTACAATATTATAGCTTTAAGTACTGTTTGTCCTACAATAGGATAGCTTTAAGTACTGTTTGTCCTACAATAGGCTAGCTTTAAATACTGTTTGTCCTACAATAGGATAGCTTTAAGTACTGTTTGTCCTACAATATTATAGCTCTAAGTACTGTTTGTCCTACAATAGGATAGCTTTAAGTACTGTTTGTCTTACAATAGGCTAGCTTTAAATACTGTTTGTCCTACAATAGGATAGCTTTAAGTACTGTTTGTCCTACAATATGATAGCTTTAAATACACTATGTCCTACAATATTATAGCTTTAAGTACTGTTTGTCCTACAATAGGATAGCTTTAAGTACTGTTTGTCCTACAATATTATAGCTTTAAGTACTGTTTGTCCTACAATAGGATAGGTTTAAGTACTGTTTGTCCTACAGTAGGCTAGCTTTAAATACTGTATGTCCTACAATATTATAGCTTTAAGTACTGTTTGTCCTACAATATTATAGCTTTAAGTACTGTTTGTCCTACAATAGGATAGGTTTAAGTACTGTTTGTCCTACAATAGGCTAGCTTTAAATACTGTTTGTCCTACAATAGGATAGCTTTAAGTACTGTTTGTCCTACAATAGGATAGCTTTAAATACTGTATGTCCTACAATATTATAGCTTTAAGTACTGTTTGTCCTACAATAGGATAGCTTTAAGCACTGTATGTCCTACAATATGATTGCTTTAAGTACTGTTTGTCCTACAATAGGATAGGTTTAAGTACTGTTTGTCCTACAATATGATAGCTTTAAATACTGTATGTCCTACAATATTATAGCTTTAAGTACTGTTTGTCCTACAATAGGATAGCTTTAAGTACTGTTTGTCCTACAATAGGCTAGTTTTAAATACTGTTTGTCCTACAATATTCTAGCTTTAAGTACTGTTTGTCCTACAATAGGATAGGTTTAAGTACTGTTTGTCCTACAGTAGGCTAGCTTTAAATACTGTATGTCCTACAATATCATAGCTTTAAGTACTGTTTGTCCTACAATATTACAGCTTTAAGTACTGTTTGTCCTACAATATTATAGCTTTAAGTACTGTTTGTCCTACAATAGGATAGCTTTAAGCACTGTATGTCCTACAATATGATAGCTTTAAGTACTGTTTGTCCTACAATATTACAGCTTTAAGCACTGTTTGTCCTACAATATGATAGCTTTAAATACTGTATGTCCTACAATATTATAGCTTTAAGTACTGTTTGTCCTACAATAGGATAGCTTTAAGTACTGTTTGTCCTACAATAGGATAGCTTTAAGTACTGTTTGTCCTACAATATAATAGCTTTAAGTACTGTTTGTCCTACAATATTACAGCTTTAAGTACTGTTTGTCCTACAATATGATAGCTTTAAGTACTGTTTGTCCTACAATATTATAGCTTTAAGTACTGTTTGTCCTACAATATTATAGCTTTAAGCACTGTTTGTCCTACAATATTTTAGCTTTAAGTACTGTTTGTCCTACAATAGGATAGCTTTAAGGACTGTTTGTCCTACAATAGGCTAGCTTTAAATACTGTATGTCCTACAATATTATAGCTTTAAGTACTGTTTGTCCTACAATATTATAGCTTTAAGTACTGTTTGTCCTACAATATTTTAGCTTTAAGTACTGTTTGTCCTACAATATGATAGCTTTAAGTACTGTTTGTCCTACAATATTACAGCTTTAAGTACTGTTTGTCCTACAATATGATAGCTTTAAGTACTGTTTGTCCTACAATATTATAGCTTTAAGTACTGTTTGTCCTACAATATTATAGCTTTAAGCACTGTTTGTCCTACAATATTTTAGCTTTAAGTACTGTTTGTCCTACAATAGGATAGCTTTAAGGACTGTTTGTCCTACAATAGGCTAGCTTTAAATACTGTATGTCCTACAATATTATAGCTTTAAGTACTGTTTGTCCTACAATATTATAGCTTTAAGTACTGTATGTCCTACAATAGGATAGCTTTAAGTACTGTTTGTCCTACATCAGGATAGCTTTAAGCACTGTTTGTCCTACAATATTATAGCTTTAAGCACTGTTTGTCCTACAATATTTTAGCTTTAAGTACTTTTTGTCCTACAATATAGCTTTAAGTACTGTTTGTCCTACAATAGGCTAGCTTTAAATACTGTATGTCCAACAATATGATAGCTTTAAGTACTGTTTGTCCTACAATAGGCTAGCTTTAAATACTGTATGTCCTACAATATTATAGCTTTAAGTACTGTTTGTCCTACAATATGATAGCTTTAAGTACTGTTTGTCCTACAATATGATAGCTTTAAGTACTGTTTGTCCTACAATATTATAGCTTTAAGTACTGTTTGTCCTACAGTATTATAGCTTGAAGTACTGTTTGTCCTAAAATATGATAGCTTAAGCTTTGTTTTTTTTACTTCAATCTTTTTAATTTTATCATACTAGTTATCCAGCATAACAGATAGCAGACAATTATTATACATACATTTTGGTATACTGATTAATCAAAATTTACAAAATCATAGAAGATACAAGCTTAATTACTCACAAAGACATGTAACAAGCAAATAAATAAATAAATAAATAATTTTTTAAAAATCAAATCAAGATCAAAGCTTTAAGCTCTTTTATACAATTGAATTGCTTTTGATCTAATTTCCTCAAAAATATCTCATGAAAAGTTAGCAACTTGTACTTAATAACAAGAAATTCAATAAATAAAGGTTGGTCTCTGATCTTTGCATGGTATTGTACATCACATATTGTCACACAGAAAGGTGAATGAACAATACGAATGAACAATTTTTCTGCCCTCAGTGCTGGTCTGTGAAGGGTGCTTTGCTGGTACCAATCTTCTGCATGTAACCGGTCTGTACTGTGGACTGTGATTCATTTTGTTTCCACAGTTTCAACATGCCATTATGATTTGACAAGAAAATTGGTTTTAGAACCATGAATCTCGGCTGTTAACCATTTACTTTCATCTCAGCATGTTTTGAAACCAAGAAGACTTGCTTCTGGCCATTACTATAGTTTGATGAGTGAGACTAATATGTGGCCTAGACTAAACTGCAAAAATAATTTAACTGATGAAAAAAAAAATTATTGAATTTGAAAATTGTTTAATACATTTATACATACATGTATACATGGTTTTAGAAATAGGTGTGGATGTGAATAAGCATTATACTGTACTATGCAATACTACACTATACTGTATAGAATGCTACATTTAGATTTCAAGATATTTTTTTTTCGAAGCTAATATTTCATTTTGTTAATTTTTTTCTTCAGTTAAAGTCCATATATGTGTGTATGTACACACACACACACACGCACACACATGCATATATTAGGTACACCAACCTTGTCATTGCCTTTTTTTCATCAGCTCCACTTACGGTCTACTCTATTAGACACTCTTAGCTTGTTGGTCCACCTTGTAGACGCTCATCTGTTGCTACAGAGTTTGTGTTGGTCATTCTCTAGTTCTTCATCAGTGGTCACACGATGCTGCCCACAAGATGCTATCAGCTGGATATTTTTGGTTGGTAGACTACACATACACTAACACATCACCACCACAGCAGTGTCACCCAAATAATACCTGCTCTGTGGTGGTCCTAATCATTGGTGAACGGGTGCGATAACAAAGTATGCAGATGGAAAATTGTATATATGTGTTACTAGTTTGGAACGCAGAATATGTTGGAAAATGTTTCAGTACACCTTTTAAGCATGACTGACTACAATTTAGCATTTTCACATTTTTGTAAACAGTAGATTTGTATCCTGTTGGAACTCAAATGTAATTTGTGTAGTTTATATTCCACATACTCATCCAAAGAATTATCTTTACACATTTGAAGTGCACCCACTTGGAGGAATTATGCACAAAGCAATAATAAACCTGCTTGATTATGTTTAACATTTTCATTACAAGATTGCATGTCCTTGTTAAAAGGCTCATTTACTACAGGTTTCTGTTGTACTTGCCCTGTGGGATCCACTTATTGTGTTAATTTATGCACCAAAAAAATTCAATGTTTCATGTGACCATTTTCTGACCTCTCTCTACCTCTTAGAATCAACCAGACTGTGTTTACCGACTGATATACACCACCGCTCAAAAGTTTAGGAGCACTTTAGAATTTCATTTCATGCAATTTTCATGCAATTCATGCAATTTTCATGCAATTTTCATGCAATTCACAAACAATATTGTCCATTTCACAATTCATGTAAGTGTATCAGATGATTTTTTAAGAATAAAAATGTTTGTATTAAAGCCTATTTTTGTATAGAGGCTTATTTTGCATATAGTCCTATTATCAGCAATTCTCAGTCCTCTGCCTAAATTTCCTGGTACGGCCGCCAATTCAAGTTAAGTTATTGGGCTAATTGGTTGGGACACTCTTGCTTAATTGTGATGCACAGCTGAAAAACATTCTACTAATAAGTGAGCATAAAAAGAAGCACAACATTCTAGGTTAGTTTAGTATCTGAAGCATCAGCAGTTGATGGCTTGCTGACAGACTCAAAATGGCCAGAAAGAAACAACTTTCTTTAGAGACCCGTCAGTCAATTGTTGTGTTAAGGAAGGAAGATACTCCATTGAAAACAAGAACATTTCACTGTGATCCCAAACTTTTGAGCGGTAGTGTATGCACTCTGTTCTGATTTCAGAAGACTTTCAGCCAAGGCTGAAACACTCCTTGTATCTTCAATAGGCTGTGGGATAAACAGACAAATATATATATAATATATAAATATGTTGGTTGTTATGACATCATAAAACCAATAAATTTGATTTTTTTTTTCTGTTTAAATTCTTTTTTGGTTTTTAGGTTTATATTTTTCATACTGGATTTATTAAACATAAATTAAACATAATTTAAAGTAATAACATATCATAATTTAAGAAAATCACATGTTAGTAGTATTTACCATAAACTATAAAACATCAACTGATTTCATTTTCAAAAATGACAGGACAGCAGGACATATACCAATACATATACCTGTACTGTATTATCACTGAGCAAATAATAACACATGGTGCAGTGTTGTCTGTGCCATGGTTGGAAAATCAGATATTAGATGTAGTAGTACATGTCTATGCTTAGCAAATAAGACCAGCTTTCTTAGCAAAGGCTAAACTATGACTCACCTCACACATCTCAGAGACAATGTATATCTGCCCCAGAAGGTCTGAACTTTGCTTCAAACTGTATTATGTTTACAAGTGTGTCCTGGAGTCATGTACAATATTCTCATTGAACAACCCCATTTCATGCTGCTCAGCCTTTCAGCAAAGAAGACTGTGGAATGCACACAAAGGGCTGAACCTAGCCTCCATGAAAACATTCACCTGATGCATCGTCTCACCTTCTGAATTCCAATGAATCAATAACTTCCGGGGAGACAATGGACTTTGAAGAAGGAGCATGTTTCAAAAACAAGGCAGTCATTATTTGCAGTGAATCAGTGGTGAGGCAGAATTTCTACTTTTGTTGTTCAGTAAAACTGAGCAAAATACGGGTGTCAGTGCAGAATTTTAGATCTCTGTGCTTACTGAGAGGATTTAAAATTCAGTCGGTAAACACTACCGGTCAAAAGTTTTAGAAAACTACTAGTGAAACGTTTTAGAACACTACCAGCCAAGCATTTTAATACACAACCAATCAAAAACTACCAGTGAAACATTTTCTAAAATGTTTCTAAAATGTTTGACAATATAATAATAATAATAATAATAACAATAATAATAATAATAATAATAATAATAATAATAATAAATAGTAAATTATTATTATTATTATTATTATTATTATTATTATTATTATTATTATTATTCATTACTATTATAATAACTAATAGTATTAGTAGTAGTATATTATTATTATTATTATTAGTAGTAGTAGTAGTAGTAGTAGTAGTAGTAGTAGTGGTGGTAGTAGTAATAGTAGAAGTGGTGGTGGTGGTAGTAGTAGTAGTAGCATTTGGTATTATTATTATTATTATTATTAGTAATAGTAGTAGTAGTAATAATGGTAGTAGTAGTAGTAATAGTAGTTTTAGAAGTAATGGTAGTATTAAAAACATTATACACTTAGAGTGTAAGAGTGTTTTTCCCCCATTTTTCCCCCGCATGGTTTTATTCCAACAGTGATGAGATAAAAATAAATGTGTTTGGCTCAGATTAGCGTCTGCCAGGCCAATTTTAGCATTTTAAATGTGAATGGACTTTTCCACTGATTATTATCAGAGGTCAAATCATATTCCTTTGTTTTGCCTCCTCGTAGCGCTCCCCCTAAATGACCTCGTCTGCGCAGAACCAAATGTTTTGGGAAACAGGGTAACAGAAAAAAGGCTCCTCCCCAGTGCGAACGGTTAGTGAGGAGAGAGCCAGGAGGCAATCTTCTGTTACTTGCTCATGTGCCAGCATGGGCTGCGGGGCTGAGCCTGGGCAGCTGGCCCCCTCTCCCACTGACAGCATGTCCTGCCAGCTTCTTCTGCTGCCTCTCTCAGAGGAGAAAGAGAATCCCTCTATGTGTCCAGTGCAATTGCATGTACCTCTTTTCCTCCTTCTGCTCTCATGAGGCTTACACTCTCTCTCACTCTCTCTCTCACTCTCAGATTACAGATTATCTGTTTGTTTTTTTCCTTTCGCTTTCTAAACCCCCACTTATTCTGTAAATCTCTTTCCAAAAACTGTTCTTTCCTCTGCTCTTTTTCTTTTTTTTAAAGACCCCTCTCTGACCACCCTCAAAGCAACGTCAACCACAAACATCAAGATCTTGATTAAGCCACTGATAAACTGCACTAATAGGTGCAAAAAGGTGTCCTGACATGCTTTCAATTAGTGTAACCTCTCTCTCTGCAGACCCCTCAGTGGCAATCAGTTTCAATATTTTAGTAAATATAATCAAATATGTTTTCCATGTAACTCTGAAATCAGATTAAAGGCTTGGTCACACTATAAATCCTAACAGATTAGGAAAAGACTGGGCACTAAACACAAAACATCACCACACATATAAGTGTTTTTCACTATTTGTCTTTGTTTACTTGCTGTACCTTCTTCTCTTATGCTTTCAGTTTCTATTGGTTGTTGGAGAAGCCCATTCAGACTGACTCACTGACCAGTATACAGTAGCATATCATGCTCAGAATCGGGTCTTTGATAAACTTCAACTGGTGTAAAACAAGATCGGGAGGTCAAAAATCGAATTCTATGACCTTGGCACACTACTCAATTCTCTCTCCAGCTCTCCGTTTCGACTGAATTAATAATCTGCAGACTAGAGCCCATCAGCAGAGACTGGGCAGACTGAGAATCTCAGCTAAAACTGGGGTGAAAGTTGTTTAATGTAACTCCAGCTTAATCAGCCTACTGTTGGATCTCTGTGTGTATATTGGTTGAGAAATCCAGTCGAGTTCCAATTTTTTACACCATACACATTATCAGCATATTCCAGTAAAGCTAACTCTCTGATCTCTGAAGAGGTGGAATATTTATTTAATATGTACTGTAAAAAAGCACTAAGGCCCACTCTTTTCTTGAGTGATGGCACACCATCGAATAATTGGAGTGGTGATCAAGAACTAATCTGCCAACATCAGTACCTGATCTCACTAATGTTGCTGTAGCTGAATGCAGTCCAGTCCTTACAGCAATGTTCTAATATATAGTGTAAAGCCTTCCAAGCTGTAGTAAAGGTAGTAAACTTCCTATTAATTTCTGTGATTTCAGAAGAAACATTGGATTAGCAGGTGTCTACAAACCAATTTTGGACATATGGTGTAGCCAATGATTGATGCTAATATACCATGGCATTGGAAAAGAATAAGAAGACATGGGAAACATAGCGTTTTAAGCAAATGCTATTTTATTGAGCATGGCCTCAGTGGAGAATCTGCCTGAAATCAGTAAGAAACTCAGTCTGAAACAGCCGAGCAGCAATCAGGTCACTGCTTAACATACAAGTCTCCTTAAAAGTAAGTACTAATACTCCACTTCTACCGCACTGCCCAGCACATGATAGCACAACTAACACATAAATGTCTTTTAGCTGACACCTACTACTAGTCTCTGAAGTCCAGTGCTCCCATGGTGCTCTATGCATTGATGCGGTGCACGGTCACAACATCCCATGTGTCTATGGCTGAATGAGCCAATGGCAGGACACTACAATATCAATCTTTCTCATAAAAGTCACCCATCACTTTCACAACATCACTTACACAACAAATAAAAACAGGAAATAATAGAGCTGCGAATGACAGGATAGATTTGTATTGACCAACACAATACAAAACTTACAGAATGTCTACATGACTTTTAATACATTGCAATGTTTGTGCTTTACATTCAGTCGAGATAGTTGTATCAGTCAATAAAGCTCTGATGTTCATGCATGTAAATTAGCATTGCATTATCTATTTGGTTGATGTCAAGGCACCTGCTGAAATTTGCTCATAATGTAGCTTATTAACATTTATTAACTGTTATTTGTTGTTTATATAAAAAAAAACAATTGGGTTCTACATGACACTCAGCCATAACGTCATTAGCAGAGCACTGCATTCGATATTTTCCATAATTTAAAAATACCATTGCCATTTATTTTATTTCAATATTATATGATAATCAAATCAAAGAAAGATGAACGAACGAGAAAAACAGTTTAAAATGACACATAATAAAACCCTGTTTCATTAACTTATTTAATTTATAAGTTAAATGTGTTTTTTCCTTTTCTCTAAATTTTTTTGCTCCAGAGTTGATGATGAACAAAAACCCTGTGTTGCAAACAGACTGGCTGTTTATTTCTGACCCACAAAAGCAGCTCAGCTGACAAAGTCAGTAATGTTAGGATGGGGATAACAGGAGAAGGTTGGAATTGGAGTCCTGATCAGGCTTAGTTTGGGATAAGGGTCATGGTCAGAAAGAACTAGATCTTGACTTGTGGATAGGGAGAGGAAAACTGGCTGCGTCTGTGAGAAGCTTGGCACTGAGCTGGGGTTTTAAGATCGAGATCTCACAGCTTGCTATTTATATTGACTTCAGATTAAGGTTGTTTCTGTAGTTTTCTGATTCTCATGGCTGGATCTGAAGGCAATATTTACTTGCCGTGTGAATCATAGGATGTAGATATTAGTAGCATCATTTGTGCAGCATTAATAAGAACCAAAAAAAGACATTCACACAGACCTCAGTGTGCTAGTCTCAGGTGAGCAGTAGTCATACATAGCTCTAAAGAAGACAGCAATCTTAGCAATCAAAATAGCTATTCTAGTAGCCATATGTTGTTTGAATGCACAACATAAACAAATAAACTGATGGCTCATAAAGGGTTCTTTAGTAAAGACCATGGTTCCACATATAACATTGTGTTCTATATATAACCATATCATGATTAATTGGTTCTTTGCACCAAAAATGAATGTTAAACTTAGAATACATTTTGTTACTGTACAACTGTTACCGTTACAAACCATGTAGAACCATATACATTCTAAAGAATCATTTAAAGCCCCAGAGAACTTGAACCATGATTTTTTTTCTACCCTAGTTAATCTTGCTCCTATAGACCACTAAGTAAGTGTTATGATTACCTACTCAAAGTCTCTTAAACATCTTCAGTATTTCACCAAATTTTTCTCTTCTCTATTAAACTGGGTGGTCCTACTCCTGGGTAACGATTCCATAAGCATTTCCAAACTGATCACAAGGCTGATGTCTCTTACTGACCCAAAGCCAAAGTACCTGTCTGTTAACCATTCATTTGTTTATCCATACACAAAAACTGTTCCTTCATCGGTTCTTTCATTCACTCGTTGCTTCATCTGTCTGTTTATCCGTACATCTGTTCATCTGTTCCTTCACACCCAACTGTCCATATGTACGTCTGTTCCTCAATGACTTTTCTGTTCAATCACCGTTACATGAAAGAGTTTAGTTCTGTATGAGTGTCAAAGCAGGATAACCATGCTGGACAGAGAGCTGTCAATCAGGCTGCTCATTAGCCACGCCCACACAGTTCTCATATAGGTCTGATCAGAAGTTTTAAAGACATGTTTTATCATATTTTTTTATCACATTTCAAATATTTTACTCAGTGTTTTGGGGGATTTAAGCATGAAATGGTTCCATATAGAAGTCATAGAACCATCATCTTTACTAAAGAATCTTGAATTATAATCTTTTTCAAGTGGTAGGTAAACATGTGAAAGAACATAAACCATTGACCTTTATCTAGTATCTCTGAAATAAGAGGTCTGATGTAATGGACTTGAACTAACCAATGTTCTTTGAAAGGAAGACAGCGTGTTCATATGTACAAAAGAAAAACGAAAGCTAGATTTGCTCAAAATATTCTCCTTTAGGTAAGTAGGCTATGCTTTTCTCATATACCAGTTACAGACATTCTGCCAGCCAGCTCAGCATAGACTTAGAAAGTAAAAGGCCTTAAGCATTGGCCTCGTTCAAGACTTCCTAATCTGCGGGGGTTGAACTAAATTTGACCTGGATGATTCTGACATTCAGTGAGCTGAAGATGGCATGAGTATAAGGGCATGTCATGTGTCAATCAAACTTAATTATTCTCCGAGTTATTTTTCTGCTAAAGTAAAGGGGAACGCGCTCAACCTTGAGACCTTTTATGGTCCTGGGTTCCAAGAAAAGTCTTTAATGGACATAAGGAAATCACATTGTGGGCACATTCTTCGCTCTTACATGTCTTATATACAAAAATAGTTATTTTAAGGAGCTTTTACTTTTGAATGACCCTTTAGGCAAGCAACAGCCAACAACAGCAAGTTGGCAGTGCGGTAAATCTGTGGATATCTATGAAAAGTCAAGCTTCATCAGGTCTATTATTTTCACTATTTTTTAAGAAAAAAAAATCACAAATTCCTGGCCTGCACAGCTAATTGCAATATTTTTACAAATTATATATTTAGTTGATTTTTGAAATAAAAAATAATGCAGACTTTGCTATAAACTACTGTATATATTGACAGTTAAAAGGAGTGAATTGTTAATAGTCAATTCAAAATAGTCAATACATACGATACATACGATAAAATTCGATACATACATTTATTCCACAATGAGTTTTGCACATACACTAGTATTTGTTCAATTAATTTACTTTTTTTTCCACACCCGAATGTTAAATAAATAATAAAAATACCTTCTCATCCCATTCAAATCAGAATCAAATATCTCTTTTCTACTTATAAACATGGTTAGTTTAGGGTCTGGTTTAGTTGCTTGTTTCAATGAGCTTTGAGTGAGAAATAATTCACATCAAATTACATCACAGGTTTCTAAAGGTTAATTATCAATAGTATTATCAATATTTATTAAACACATTAACACTGATTTGACCCTTGAAATTCACTGCAGATCTGTGACCAACACAGCATGTATGATGGTGAAACCTGAGTGCTGATGTCAATCAAATGAAGTCTGAATATAAATCAGGCGCAGGGTTGGCGCATATCTGTGACAGCTTATTGTGAATAGATTTTTCTCCCTCCTTGTCAGGCTATTACAAATTCATCTACTTTTTCATTCCAGGCGTTCCACATGACCTATAGGTGCCACTAATGTATGGAATTGTATCCAGGCCACGCAGACATTATCGAATATTTAAGGCATATTGGTTTTTAACACTCTGCACGCATCCATTCACATTAACTTCCTGAATTACCCATGAGAGGTATTTATAAATGGGAGCTGTGATTGTATTTTGCTCTGGTTTATGAGAAGGGTTTTATATATAGGGATATAAGATTACGCTCTTATAGAGAAAATGGCGGCACAGAGGGAGCTGTACAGACTCCCTCTGTCGTTCTTATCCTCCACAGTATACTGCTGGATTTGTTCTATTGATGAATAACTCTTGAATCTAATTATACAAATGCTTATGCAATAATTAAGCATATGGTGACTGTGATAATAATATATGTAAATAGCTTCTTTCAATTAAATAGGAGACGCTTGACAGGAGACAGATAATACTTTAAACTGTATTTGTTTTTGACTCTCTGTTCCTAAGTGTATATTCAGCAATTTATTCAAATAAACCTTAAACTCTTTAGACTAAGGTAGTTGAGCTGGTTGAGCGTATGTCCTAATTGAGCATAGTGAGATGGATCAGCTTGTGGAACTGGAGCGTTCTGTGTGCTAATGCTATTTTCTATCATTGTGTAAAAGAAGCATGATGCTATGTTTTGTTATTGAGTATGCACGTTATAAACAGAATTTAGATCTCTTACACTTATTTATTATGTATGGTCACCATCCAAAAACATAAACAATGGACTAGAATGGACGACAAACAGGTAGGAACAGAGGTACACGGGCTGGAAAAGAGACAATGATCGACAACACGGGCAGCAAATGGGCAGAGAGACAAACTTGGAACAGGTAAGGGGCGGAGACAAGGACGGACACATGACCAGGGGCGTAGCAGCGAATTCTGGGCCCTGTACACTCTCAATGTCAATGTCAATGTCCATGCCAGTACTCGAGGAACGTGAGCAAAAAAAAAAAAATCAGGATTTTCATGGGCCCCTCTCCCTACTCGGGCCCTGGGTAGTCAGGTCCACTTTTCCCCCCACTTCCACGGCCATGCACGTGACCAAAACAAACAGACGCACATGGCTAACACATGACTAGGACACGGGATGTAAACGAAAGGATCAAGACAGATGAAACATTGCAGAGCATGGCAACCGTCTTCATTTTTAATGTAAGTCAATGGAACAAGAATTTTTTCAAGTCATTTTGAAGCATTACTATTGGTCCGTTCATTAAGGAATATTCACACAATATAAAGAGCAGCTGTAGTATTGAAATGATGTAGAGATATAAAAATGGACAACAATAGAGATGCATGTTTTTCATTGGACAGTGATAATATAATATACAGATATTTTTAGTATAGTGACAAGAAAAAGCAGTAAACATAAGCAAACCTACAAAATTGTTTACATCTAGTGCAATAAAACACTATGTAACATACATAAAATAAAGAAATAAACACAAATACAGCAAAACGTCATGTGTTCAATTGAAAGAACATAAGTTTAGGTTCTGACATCATACTCCAACCTTTATACAGACTTGTTAAATTCCTTTGTTAAATGTGTTTTAATTTTAACAGCTCTACTAATCATACAGGTGCACCTTGTAGTTCTGCACATACAGACCGCTGTCCATCTGTTTCTCTGCATACTGCATTGTTAATACCCCCTTATCCTGTACTTTAATGATCAGGAACCCCACCATAAAGCAGGTATTATTTGGGTATTGAATCATTCTCAGTACTGCAGTGACACTGATGTGATGCAGGTGCGTTAATGTGTGTTGTGCTGGTACGAGTGGAACACACACATTAGCTCTCCTGTCTAGAGTCCAAACCTCCAGTTTCATGAATGCTACCCAGGGCTTGTTGGAAAGGTCATATTAAACTTTACCCGACCCCTAAAGAGGCTTCTTTTTTTTTATATCAGATTTTGAAAGTCAAAGCGTTCCCTTCTCCTGTGTGACTTTCATCACACAAATGTCAACTTCACAAGTCATAAACATATGTGTATGAGTGTGCATGTCAACGTTCACATCTTTTAAGTGAAAGAGTGAAAGACTAGACAGAGAGAGAGTGAGATCATTTGTTTAAAGGGTTGCATGCAGTTGTGTGAATCTGCAATGCTTATATATATATATATATATATATATATATATATATATATATATATATATATATATATATATATATATATATATATATACAGATATTTGTTTGTAGTGAGAGAAGACAGAGGGGATGGGGTCAGGGGGCAGGAGGGACTGAATGAAAGTGAGAATTAAAGAGGGGAAGAGTGAGAGAAAAATAGAGGGACAAAAAAGGGAGGCAGGAGAGAAGAGGAGGAAATGAAGAAAGAAAAACAAGAGAGACTGGATGAGTTTGATTACTTGAAGATTTGTATGCAGGTGAATGAATCTGATTCTGCATGAATATAAGGATGTTTGTTTGTTTGGCTGTTCTTATTCTACAACATGATCTGTATTAATAGAAAATATTGAATTCAGTGCTTTGCCAACAGTTATTAGAATTAGAAAGAAAGAGAGAGAGTAAAAGAGAGAGAGAGAGAGAGAGAGAGATGGAAGAAGATGCCATTCCCAGCCTCCCCAGTTCAATCATTGTGGGTAGAGAGTTCATTAGTGGAGTTAACTGGCTAATTAACAAATGATGAATAGTGTCAGCATTCCCCCGAGACGCAAGTGGAGGAGCAGCTGGTGAGGCTCGGAGGGCCCAGCGCGGCAGGAGAGAAAGAGTCTTTACCCCAGAAATAAATTCCCAATGACAACTCAGTCAGTGGCACTGTCAGAGCAGCCGGGTAGGCCGGACACCTGCAGGCCAGAGGAGAGCTCATCTCACACCAGAAATGAAATGAACAGCTGAACATCATGTGACTTTTTGAGCGCAGATTTAAAAAGAGATGCGAATCCAGCCATAGGAAGAAACAGCTTTTGATCAGGATGTGCAAAATGTGTCGGACTGACTTTTCTTATATCGCATCTGAGAGATGCACAGTCATCCCACTGGACTGACAGTCTTATTACTATGCTGCTGTTTGCCCCAGATTTGGATAACATGAGGAAAACTGGGTTATTAAGAAAGCCAGATTGTCATATTTATTCCGGTATGCATTTCTCTGTCATTATGAAACTACCTTATTTGGCATTAACCATTAAAGCTATACATGCCTATGTAAAATTTTAGCCCTAAAGGAGATTTCCTAGCAAAATAATATACAAAGCTTAAAGAACAATGTTAATGTGTGTATATAAGCATGTTTATGCTCTTAGACTTGTTACTTCTTTATGCAATGGAATATCATTATATCCTCCTCAAAAATATTTCCTAAAAGAATGAGTTGTGCAGTAACTTCTTTCTTGCCATCAGAATGAAGAGGGAGACCAGTTCAGAGTATATATTCTTAAGATACTGTGGTACAGACATTCTGTGAGCTCTCCAACCCTGGTCTAACTTTAAACTAGTCCAGGCTGACAACAAGTCAACCACCCTCAACCCACCAGATCTGTAAACCAACATGATCTGCTAAGCTATAAACTATAAACGATTGGTGTCTCAAAATCCTGACCTTTCAGCGATCTCTGTAACATTCAGTAGACCCATCTGTAAACATAAGCTTTTAACAGACACAATGGTATATAAAAATATTTACAACAGTGGCTTTTACTTAATGACAGAAAATACAATAACTGAAGGTTGCTGTAAATTTGGGGTGTCCATTTCGTTGCTGTCCAATGAAAACCAAGTGTCCCTAATTTTTTTCAGCAGAATTTCATCTCTATGGTCGTTCTTTACATTGACTTAATATTTTGTGATGATTGGACCAAAACAATTGCTCCAAAACTGCTTTAAACAAACTACCTTTACATTAACGTACACTGAAAGTAAAGAATGTTTTTATTCTCTTCTGTAAATTTATCATTTTGAATAGCACCAGTTTATAAAAGATACTGTTCCTGTCATAAGAAGTCATTAATGTATCCACAACTTTTAAGGAGATGTAAAGCATCTTGGACCTTTTCTGTTGGTCCATTTGTCATTAAATATCACATAAACTAAAGAGAGGTTGGCATTTTCAGATGGCAAATAAAAAGAAATCCGTCTGAAGTGAATATTATTCTTTACCTGAGCTTTATTGCAATATAGAAAGGATTTCCAAACAGTTACACCCGTAGACTGTTATTGCACTCTGGCAGACAATTTAGAATATGCGAATGCCAGGTGGATTTCATTGTGTCGGTGTAGCAAAGCTCTGAACACATTTCCCTGCATTTCTCTCTCATTACAAACTGCTTACACAATTTCTGCAGCAGGAAACTGAACATGGTTATCCATTTCTAATCACAAATTTCATGATAATCTCGTGTGAAATATTTTTTTTCAAAGATAAAGGCAGAAATTGCAGAAATTTGGAAATTAGTTACAGAGCTAGGTACAAATATTACAAAGCTAGTCTCTACACTGCAGTATCACTGGGAGAGAAATTAGAAGAATATACAGTCAAAGTGTTAATCAAAATGTGTAATGAGAAAAGCTATTAATAGACACAAGCACTTATAATATGCAATGCATGTATACATGTTTGCCTTCATGTAGTAAAGCCAAAGTTTTTGTGTGAACTGGCTATACCTGCCGGCATTCAGCAAAAGTACTTTAAACCAGTATCAGACACATCAGATATAGGTACTACATTGCAACCTGAGGAAGCGAGCTGAAAGAAGAAGAGAGGGAGAGGAGGAGAAGTGCAGGGGCTGAGAAAGAGAAAGGCTGGGCCTGTGTTTAGTAAATAGTAAGCTTAGTGGGTGGTTCAGGCCTGAGGACTAATTGATGCAGAAGATCTAACTATTGTTAACTAATGTTTTACATACTGTTATTTTCAGGTTTGGGATGGTTCCTGTGTTACAGATTATGGATTACTGATAACATATAATGGTGGCGTAATTTAAAGGATTATTAAATTACAGTAATGCAATCTAATTACTTTTCATTACTTTTGGATTTTATTATTATTATTATTATTATTATTATTATTATTATTATTATTATTATTATTATTATTGGTTTTATTTTATTTAAAAAAAGAGAAGAAAAAGAGAGAAAACTATTTAAACAGGAAAATAATTAAACTTACAGATTTACATAAACATTTACATAAACAGTCACTGCTATATAAGGTTTAGCGAAATTACCAAATCTAAATGGACTAATATGTGTAAATATTAAAACCATGAAGATGACAAATATGTATAACGATTTTGTATAACAAAGTTTAGACAGAATACATGCACACTGAGACTTAAAGCTTGTAGACTGAATCACAGAGGAATGAGTAATCAGTGTAGAATTAGTCAGTACACTAGATTAAATGCAGTTTAATTAAAAACTCTGCTGCTCATCAGGGACTTTTCCTTATTTGCCTTATATGCTAACAATCTGCTGTTAATCAGGCCAAAGTCAAAAGATCAATCTGGTCGAAAGTTCAATCTTCTTTTGAGACGCTTCATTATCAATAATCATAAATAGAGGTCAATATTAAAACTCTACCCAGCCACCATCTGTGTTCTATCAGCTAAACTTTTCATAAAGTTTAGCTCATACTGATGTGTCATGCTTGGATTAATTAACTCTCTGTGGCTTTATACGATAACTAAGTGGGAGCTGACCATCCCAGATATAAATATAGATCATGTACACATGCAATGTTTGTAAGGTTATTGATGCACTGTGTTTTATGTATTGAGAGGATACATGTAGGAACATCAGAGTCGTGAATTGCTGAACTGGAGAGCACATTCTAGAATATTGTAGAAGATTTGATAGAATTTTAGAAATGCTCGGAACTAGCTTTAGATAAAATCTCTCTACATTAATTGCACTGAAAGGAAAGAAAGTGAATTTGACCTCGTACATTTAACCCATCTGTGGAGTGAAACCACTATGTATACACACACCAGTGAACACACACACTAGGGGCAGTTAGAACATTTGCCCAGAGTAGCGAAGGATGTATGTACACAGACAGTGTCGAGCTGTAGCTTTGAATTCACTTTGAATTCCTCTGCGTCTCCAGGTGAATCATGGGCAGTGTCCTGTGTTCGCCTACATAAAAATGGCTGCCGATTCAGTAGGTAATCCGGGTACCGTTCACCTACTACTCAATACCTACTGAGTATTCAGACATACTAGCCGCGCTCGCCTACTGATTTCGCCTACTGAGCAGTAGGAAAGTAGATGATTTCGGACACATCTGTAATCTCAAAAACTCTAGGTTGAGTTTGCAAAATCTTTCAGAAAAAGAAGAAGCAAAGAAAAATATAGAAGAAAGAAGAAAGAAGAAAAATATAAAGAAGCAGAGGAAGAAGAAGAAGAAGAGGAGCAGGAAGTGTTGCCTTTGCTGTTATAATCATTCATCAGCCACACTCTAAAATGCTTCACATCATCTATAATAATTAATAACAAACCAGGACTAACTTTGTTTCTTCGCTCTTCCTGAGATAATGACCGCCCTCCTGTCCTGTCAATTACTGTTGGAAGACTGACCATCAGGGCCTCCTCCTCTCCTAACTCCAATCAGTTCTCCTCTTCATTCGTGCCATCTGCTACACCCTCTACTGCATCACTGAGTCATCCAGATGTACCAGCATTAAGATAAGACGGGACTGTTTTCAGCTCACTCCCACTTTCCACAAAGGCTGAGTCAGAGACGGCCTCTACAGTTTATTTTACCATTCAAGCAGAGATTCTCTTAGTTCTATATTTTTAGTCCTGTTTTATCTTAATAAACTGTAAATACTGTTTGACCAGAGGAGGACGGATTGCCCCTTGTGAGCCTTGGGTCCTCCCAAGGTTTCTTCCTCCAGTCTGAGGGAGTTTTCCTTGCCACCATTGCCTCTGGCTTGCTCACAGCGGGGTACATGCAGTGACTTAATGTTTTCAAACTTCTGTAAAGCTGCTTTGTGACAAGATCATTTAAGAGCGTATTCACACTAGACCCAGTTTGCTCGTTCCGTGCTGGGGCCCGGTTGTCCCCTCTCCCCACTCCCCCACTGGCCTGCACTCACACTGCCTTTATCAATCCGCGCCCGAGCACGCTTATGTTATCACAATGCGACTTCTTATTGGAAGAACAGCGCGCTCGCACAACACGATGGAGTTCATGATTGTTTAACATGAGCGTCGCATTACTGACGTCATGTTTGCGTTCCAGCAAAATGAACAGTGGGCTGTACGGGCTTTGCAGACGGTATTTGTGGTTCAACTCTATACTGCAAAGAATGACACTCATTAGAACTTTAGAACAACAGCAGAGATGTATCTGTCATAATAACATGTCCAGATAAGGTTCTCTGGAGCAATGTCAAACAAGAACTACTGTTGGTGCCTTAAAGTGGTGTGAGGGTTCTTTAAAGTGGAATTATGCACTGTTCCCTTGCTCTATGCCCCCCAGTGTGCAGCCTTGCTTTTACATTTGTTGACAAACTGAACTACAGAATCTGTGTGCGCGTGCATCACGAAGGCAAATGCTACCGACTACACTTACAAAAGTTGGGATTCGGCATAACATGGCAAAGACATGGCTATGCTTCTCCTCCTAAGAATCAGAATCAGGATCGGACTTTATTGGCCAAGTATGCTCACACATCCAAGGAATTAGTTTTTGGTTACTGTAGCTCACAGTGCTCTCCTGATGATGGTGCTGATGTTGCAGTCCCATTTCAAGTCCTTGAAGATTATTGTACCCAGGAACTTGTAGGAGTCCACAGCCGTTACAGTACTGTTGGGGATGGTGAGTGCTGGAGAGGTTGGAGGGCTTCTCCTGAAGTCCACTCTCATTTCCACTGTCCTGGCTGTGTTCAGCTCCAGGTTGTTGTGATTGCTCCAGAGGACCACCTGCTTCACAACCCGTCTGTAGGCAGACTTGTCACTGTCCCGGATGAGACCAATGACTGTCAAATCATCTGCAAACTTCAGGATTTTGACTGAGGGGTCCGTGGAGGTACACTCATTTGTGTAGAATGAGAAGAGCAGCGGGGAGAGAACACAGCCTTGTGGAGCTCCTGTGCTGATGGTCCTGGTTCCTGAGGTGATCTTTCCCAGCCTCACCTGCTGCTCTCTGCCAGTGAGGAAGTTTGTGATCAACTGGCAGGTGGAGGCTGGCACGCTGAGGTGGGTTAGTTTGGTGTAGATGTCTGGGGATGATTGTGTTGAAATCCAAGAACAGAACTCTTGCATATATACTTGGACGGTCGAGGTGCTGGAGAATGTGGTGAAGTCCCATGTTTACTTCATCGTCCACAGACCTGTTGGCCCGATACACGAACTGCAGGGGGTCTAGTTGCGGTTGGTGATCTCCTTCAGGTGGGTGAGAACCAGCCTCTCAAAGGATTTCATGACCACAGAGGTCAGTGCGACAGGTCTGTAGTCATTCAGTCCTGAGATGGTTGGCTTTTTGGGGATGGGAATTATTGTGGAGCGCTTGAAGCATGCCGGTACAACACACTGCTTCAGTGATTTATTGAAAATCTTGGTGAAGACAGGAGCAAGCTGGTCTGCACAGTTCCATGTACTTCTGTTTGTTTTGGTTGCTAGCTCTTCCTTGTCTCTGCCCACTTGTCATGCCCCTCCCTGTCCCAGGTGTTCCTTGACTCTTTTATATACCTTTTGTGTTTGCTCCTTGTATTTGTTTAGCATTGTTGGTATATTTGATATTCTGTTATTGTTAATGTTTATATTGCTAAACTCTTATTTTGGTATAGCGAATGTGTGTATCTGTAACTTGGAGTGTAGTTATTTAAGATTTCTGTTCCTGGTTTACCACACAGGCTCCAATAAACAATTCTTTTGCCTGCTACACCATCAGACAACATCAGAGGAGGAAGAACTATGTTGATTTGTATTTAAAAAAACGTATTAGATTTAATTAAAAGTAATTAAATATTACTTTAAATTAAATTTACCGTAATATTGACAAATCCTTCTCTTACTTAACTCTAGGCCCGAGTAGAAACTTCCAGGTCTTTGTCCCTGCATGACCTAAGGCCTGTTTTACTAGAGCTAGCAGATGCTGAATCTCTGTGGCCTTGAAGGATATCTAGTTTGAGCCGGAAGATAGTGCTGAAGAGCTGGGGAAATAGTGATGGAAAGCAGAAAAGTAACTAGAAAAAGAGGGCTTGTAGAAGTGTGGAAACTAGGACAGGCTCAAGGCTGCATGAGATATTTAACAATAAACAAATAAATAATGTTAATTTGGTTCTAATGTGTCTAAGATGTTACTTTGTTAAAAAAGAGAAAACTGTCAAATTGAGGAAGGTGTCGTCATAATGCAAGGTGGTGTGGTTATTATATAACCTGAGAAAGATTGTATGAAATATGATCTCTGTAAAAACTTCCTCTCTGTTTAAGAGCTATTTAAGAGTTGTGGGACACCCTAATTGGTAGCACTGAAGAGACTTGACAGTGTGATGACAGTAGAGTAGTATTATTATAAGATTTTATTACAGGATGTTTTAAACTTTAAAGATTTATTTGTCATGAGGTTAACAAAAATTAACCAAACTTGAGAGTGGCACATCAACTGATTGCTTCGCATGCTAGGCTGAAAAGGCACTGAGGAGGCTTCTGGCATCCAGAAAACCTACCTTATAGCTTATATTGCAAACTTTCATCAATAACTTTGGGAAGGATGCTGGTGGATTTCTGTTGTTTTCCTGTTAGCCATGAGACGGTCCTGCATCGGTTTATCCCTTAGGGCTCTTGCCAATGAGTAAAAGCCAGACTACGATTTAATCTGGTCTCTAGTTCGATAGTTGTTACTGTTTCTCCTGACCATGATGGCCATAGACAAAACTCAGCTCTGAAACATTATTATCAACAGACAGAACCCAGGAATTTGTGAAGCCATCAGTGGAATCACATTTACTAAATAGTTTACATTTACTAAATCTTAATTTCAGAAATATTCATTTGATGTGTTATCACACAATTGAATTGTTTTGTCCCAAACTCTGCATTTAAGTTTTAATAACTCAAATAGGCAATTAAAATATTTAGCAACACTAATTATATTAAAGATAGATAGAGCACATAGATTCAAACACAAAAAATATATACTATTGTAATGCAGATATAAAGATATAAGACGTTGGGCCACCATGAACCCAGAATAGCTTCAATAAGCCTTGGCACTGATTCTACCAACTCATTGGTTTAATGATGGTTGAGGAGAGTGTTGTGTAACAGGCTGGCTCAAAATCTCTAATAGGTGTTCAACTTGGCTGAGATCTGTTGACTGTGAAAGCCTTAGCATATAAATAAAATCTCTTTCATACCCATCAAACCATTCCGTGACCCATCGTGCCTTGTGAACGAGGGTATTGTTATCCTGGAAGATACCGCTCCCATCAGGACATAAACGTGTCATTATAGGATAAAGATGATGAGCCAGAATGACTTTGTGTTGATTAGCCTTGGCCCTTCCCTCCAAGGGGAAAAGTATACTCTAACCATGGCAGCAATATGTCCCACCCACAGCATAGAATAGCCAACGAACCCTCTCACTGCATGGATCAGGCATTCAGACTTGTGCTGTTCTGTTGGTGCACACCACATATGCACTCATTCACTTTTGGAGAAAATGATGAAGGATGACTTGTCTGGCCATATCACTTTTTCCCCACATCTCTGTAAACCCATGTCTCTGGTTTTTGCCCTACTGAAGTGCATTCATCTTTGTAATGAGGGTATGTGCAGTTTTGACCACAATTTCCAAACCCTATTTAACTAATGTCTTTTCTCATAGACCAAAATGTCACTTTAGTCATTGTATTTACTGAAACACTAGCCAGTTGAGCAGTCTTTGTGGCTGCAGCGCCTTCTATCTGTTTCCCAATAATGAACCCTCTTTCACACATTTTCCACCGGCCAATTGAGGTCAACTGGGTCGGTTCAGCATTTTTCATGCATGTCACAGAGCATGGGAGGATGTTACAGTCTTTCTTGATTGCTTACACACATTTCAGTGCACAGCGTCTCTGCTCCTGAATCTGCTCCCATGTTGAGAGCAAAATTAACCTCTGGCCGCAAAGCCATGAACATGCTCTTAAAAATCTGATACAAACATCAAAATTCCAAACCCATCTACCATATGAATGTCTACAACAAATCAGGCTTTTCCTAGTGCAAAACAAACAGAGTAGACTCAGAAGTTGTATTGCCCTTCAGAAAAAGGTGGCAAAATAGATAATACAGAATGCAATGATGTGCAAATCATTTAAACTCTCAGTATTTAATTGAAGTTTGTACAAAGTAGGGGGGCAACAATGCACTTATGAAATTGTAAGGATGCAATGCAAAACTGTGGCAATAGGCATCATGAAGGGGTACAATCACAATGCATCACGGAGAATGGACATTCTAATAATTGCGCCCAACTACACTGGCCAAATGCCAACATTTGTAAACAATCAGCACCAATTAACACCTCACCCCGGCACTAATTCTGCCTGCTGTCAATAGAAGGTTTGTTTCGTTTGGGAACTGAGGAGACCGACTGCTGTAGTTTTGAAAGTGAAATGTTTTGCCATTCTTTCTTCCAATGGGTGACATGTTTGGACTGCAAGTGGGCCAGTTTAGCACCCGGACACTTTTACTGCAGAGCCATGCTCTTATAGTATAAGCAGAACGTGGTTTGGTGGTTTCTTATTTGCTGAAATAAGCAAGGCTTTCCCTAAAAAAGACGTTTTCTGCATGGCAGCATATGTTGCTCCAAAGCCATGAATGCTCCCACCCATGCCACGTGCACTAACCCATACCTTCACGACTGCTGGCTTTGGAACTGTGCACTCATAACAAGCTGGATAGTCTCTTTCCTCTTTAGCCGAATGACATGACATCCATAATTTTCTTGCATGGATAAATGGATGGATAGATATGCATATCTGTCTGCACCTATTTGCATTAAGTGGAACGTTAAATGACACATAGACTTAGAATATCTTCTCAATTTCTCTCCCACTGATACAGGAATGTAGAGAAAAGCTCTATAATGTTTGTCTCGTTGCAGTCGGAGCCCTGTAACTAATTTCCAAAGGCTTGCATTATCTTTGGAAAAGATTTCTGAAGAGATTATTGTGATTAGGTGGATAATTGTGTTTAGTGTTCTTCTGCAAAATAGTGTGTACGTAGTTTGTAATGAGACAGAAGTGCAGTGAAATGTATTCCAAACTTTGTTACACAGGCTTGAGTAAAAAAAGATATTTTCATTTATTCTAAATCGTGTGCCAGCGTGCATTAACAGTCTGTATGCAGTTGAGAAAAGCTGTAATTTGCTTTATCGTATAATGCAGTACACCTGTCTGAAAGCATCTCATTCATTATGTGTCTCTACACATAAATTTAGGCTTTTTTCCCTTTAATGTGTCACATTTTTTATGTAAATGACCTTTGTTCTGATTGGCTAACTGTCAGCTAAACTGTTGTATGCTGACTGTCCAAATGACATTAAGGCCATTTTTGCAGCTTAAATACGATACATATGGGGTCTGTGGGCTACAGAGTGAATAGTATGGTTGAGAGAATGCTTAGTGAAGAGTATTGCCACTCCTGAGAAGCCCATAATGAATGCAGTCCTACAGAATCATAGAACTTAAACGTGCATCATGTGCCTTGACATGCTAATAGTAAACCCAAGCTTTACTTAGCCTGGTGATCAGCTTACCATCCAATCAGCGCTCTTAAATCTTTGCATCCTACTGTCCAAACACCTGTTTATGGTAAATAAATGGAATGGCACTGGTAAGACTTCCTTCTACAAAATTAAAACTCATTTCCACATACGTAGCTATTAATCTGGTTAACTTTTAGTCATTTATTTTCATCACACCAGTTCACTGAATGCACTTGCAGGGATTTAATAATACAACAACAGCAGGAAATCAGATTTGGTCAGATTTTGATCTGTATAACGTGTTTACAAGCACTTGGGTAATCAGATATTTGTCAGATCAACTGCTGGATCTCACTGAGTAAGATTTCTGCTTTGCAACTGGGCGTTAAACTCACAGATTAAAACATGATATAGACATAACTTCTGTAACGATTCAGACTCGGCCATTGGGTTACGATCCATATACACATCTTTATTAACTCAAACAAGGATAGGAAATGTGAAACAAGGTCCTCAGGCGGATCGGTGAGTCCAGCGGCCTCAAGGACTCCAGGGAGGATGGCAGGCCCCCGCTGTGGAGGGAATGGCGCTACTGGAACAAAGTAGGAAGCCGGCTAGACACGGGCTTCAGAGATAAATAAAGGTAAGGTGTGTCACAAACAGTGTCACAAACAATGTCACAATTAATTCTACGCACCGAGTGCAGTGCGTTGACAGACTATATACACCTGCTAATGAGGTACAAGTGTATTGGTGTTGCCGGGGTGTGTGTGAGCCCTGGCGGCAAGGACCCTGCAGGCGCTGAGAGGCGGTGCTTACAACTTTATTCTGTGGGTTGTTATTTTTTTTTTTTTTAAGAAAAGTTGCTGTACCTACAAGATATGAATACACATCATTTAGAAGATGAAAAATATTTAAATCCTTATTTTTGTAAAGAATGTAGTGTTTCAGTACCGCTCCAAAAGTGTCAGAACATGCAAAAGTACACACAAGAACAAAATTGTTGGTACCCTTGTGTAAAGAAATAACTTAAATGTAATAAATGTAATGTAAATAAATAAAAATGTACTGAAAACCAACTAATCAAAATCTGACATGGTTTTTGAATTGTGATTCAACAATATAATAAAAAATAAATATATATTTAAAAAAAATTATATATATATTTATATATATATATATATATATATCTATATATATATATATATATATTAAAAACAACTAATATAACTGACCTGGAAAAAAAACAGAAATTATGGTGCCACTAGAAAAGATTGAAAATTATTTTACTGTAGGGATATGTTCATCTAAGGTGTGAGGAATAAGGAAAATAAGGAAAAGCAAACTTGTTTTTAAACTTGTAATTAGTCAGTCTGCCTGTTTAAAGGGTGAAACATTATCATTGTGCTGTTTGGTATCATGGTGTGTACCACACTGAACATAGAAAGCTGAGAAGAGAGTCATCTCAGGGGATTAGAAAGAATATAATAGACAAATATGGTAAATGTAAAGACTATAAGACTCTCCAAGCAGCTTGATGTTCCTGGTATTACTGTTGCACATATTATTCTGAAGTTTAAGGTCTGTGAATTGAAGAGACGGATAATACGAATGGTAACCAAAGGGACCAGAACAACTTCCAAAGAGATTAGAGGTGAACTCCAAGGTCAAGTTACATCAGTGTCAGATCGCACCAACTGTCGCTCTTTTAGCCAAAGTGGACTTAACTGAGGATGATCAAGGAGGAAACCTCTGTTCAGAGCAAATCATAAAAAAGTGGGATTGGAATTTGCCAAGATCCATACTGACAAGCCACAAAGCTTCTGGGAGAATGTCCTTTGGACAGATGAGACAAAACTGGAACTTTGTACCAAGTCACATCAGCTCAATGTTCACAGACACAAAAATTAAACATATATGGAAAAGAACATTGGACCTACTGTGAAACATGTTTTGGGGCTGCTTTGCTGCACAGGGTGTCTTGAATCAAGGCATTCTGAAGTGAAATGTGCTGCCCAGTGTCAGAAAGCTTGGTCGCAGTCGCAGGTCATGGGCCCTTCAACAGGATAAAGACCCAAAACACACAGTTAAAATCATCCAAGAATGGCTAAGAGGAAAGCATTTGCCTGTTCTGAAGTGGCTTTCTATGAGCCCTGAACTAAGTCCTGTTGAACATCTGTGGAAGGAGCTGAAACATGCAGTCTGGACAGCTGGAGCAGTTTGCTCAGGAAGAGTGGAGCCAAAACACCTGTGGACAGGTGCAGAAGTCGCATGATTGCAGTGATTGCCTCAAAAGGTTGTGCAACAAAATAACTCACAAGTTTGATTTTTAGAATTCTTGTTTAACCACAATTCCAAATGTCTGATTTTCATTAGTTATTTTTCAGTAAATGTGTATTTATTATTACTTTTGTCAGTTTCAAGTTATTTCAGTGACCATTGTGAGTTTTTCTTACCAAAAAACAAAGGGTACCAACAATTTCGTCCACATGTGTATAAGACTATACAAATTCAATTACTGAGCTAAAATCTAGATCTCTTCATCAGATTTCTTAATCACATCTTAAAACCTAGATGAGCATGTTGTTAACATGACCATGTGAATAACTGAACAAATTCTATTCTAATAAAATTATTAGGTGCATGTAAATGCACTCAAAAGGACTCATGCTTGGACACCAGCTTGTATTTCACCATCATGTTTTTAGTATAGTGAGAGAAATGGGAAGAGGCAAGACTCCCTTTAAACCTTGGTCTTTGGTGACACTTTCATTAAAAAACAAGAATGTGGAACATCATGTACTGTCATGAGCAGTTATTGTATATGTGCAGTAATACAACAGTGTCATGTTACCACTACACAACTACCATATGCATAGCCAAAAATCTGTGACATAATTAGTTATGACATCAAGCATTACGACATGTGTCATGACAGTGGTAACACGCTGCTGTTACATTACTAATCAAAATCAGCATAACAGCATTCAATATCAGCCACAACGTATCAGTTTCCATTAAACAGCTACCGAATCTCGCAAAGCTAGTTATCGTTTATTTTGTGTTTTATTCAGAGGTGCGCTTTTCCAGCCTCCTCTCTTCTGTTTTATCTGAAATAGGAGGAGACTTTTTTGCGATGTTGTATAACTATGTTTTCTCAAGTGAGATTGTTAAATTACAGAAACACACAGTAGGTAATGTGATACAGCTGAATTCGGCCACACTGTTGCGAAAAAAAGTGGTATTGCATAGTTTTTCTTTAGCAGCCAGTAAACACTTAAAAATAGACTCATTTTTAAGTGAGTGTACCATTACTCACAGCCAACTGTCTGCGCTTGCTGTTTTCCCACCTGCACACCCTTAAGAAATAGATTCCCCTGGCAGTTTAAAAGATGTCTATAAGAAACTGGAGATTTTCAGAATCCACAAGTGAAAAACCTTTCGCTCCTCTGTGGGGATTGTTTTGTATTCAGACTACTGCACAGTTCAAGAGTTCTGAGGGACATCCATTTATCTTCCAGGAGCTGACTAAGAATGGGCTTCCTGCATTCTCTTATGAAGCAGGCGCGGAATGCCACAGAACAAAATTGCAATCATAGCTTAATGATATAGAGTGTCAAGAGAGGCCTTGCTGGAAAGGATCGTTTGCCGATGGCATGCTTTTGATAAGCTCCCTTGATGTTCAAACATATACCTGTAAGCCTGCTGCATAAACATTTAAAACCATACCGTGTAGACACACTGTGAATGCTGAATAAGGCTTTCAGTAAAGGCCACGAACCATGCACGATACGTTCTTCCTTTCTTTCTTCAGGGCTAAAGGAGAGATGGGCCAAAGAAGAACAGATTGCGTTAAACTGGACGAGAACTGATTAAAAATGTACACCTGCATACATTAAAGAGCGACGATATGAAAGATGCACAAAGCCTAATGTCTTTAATAATGAATGAGCTTCACTAGAGAAAGCAAGTTTACGTTTCCCTGCAGGACTGCGCCTTGTATTTGTGCGACTTCTTTCTTTTGAACCGAGTGGAAGTTCATGAGTCACCAGTGAGAGTGCTGCTGGAGAATGCGGCGGATGAGTCGTGACCTGAAACCGGCGAGGTCTTTCGTTGTAATTACTGTAGGCTAGTACCATTAAATATGTACCCCACAACCTGCCCCTGCAGTAATGACGCTTCAGAAGCTGCTTATGAAGATTTACTAAAGATCCTGTTGGCAGAGCGTTGCACTGTTTAACATGGAGATGAACAACCAGATGAAGGGAATTTTAGAGGAACATCATACATGCAATCTTTTATTGCACTAAGCTGGGTAGGCATGGGACTCCCAACCCTGAGGAAAACAAAGCATGATCATAATAAGGGTGCTTAAATGGTTTCATTACATGTCTTGTTTTATATCTCTTGGTTCTTCAAAGAATCATCAACTGAAAGGTTGTTTTTTTGGGTAACTCTGAAGTTTCAAAGAATTATTTTTGGCACACAGACTTTATGATCAGACCTGGTACTGTGGAGGGAGGACCTGTAATACACATCACCACGGGAGGGCTCTCACAGTTGGTGTTGCACCAATGCGAAATTGTTGGCAGTATTTTAAGAGCTGTTGTGATTGGAACAGTTTGAGCATTCCTTTATATTGTAAGTATTGGTTGAGTCAGTCTGTAAGCAGCAACTTTATGTAATGGTTTTATCTTAAAATTGCACAGTTTCTCTGTCACAAGAACACAAGCATAATGCTTTATAGCACCCCACCAAAACTTTGGGTCTTCAGGTAGTTGTCATGCTTTTATCTGTCTTTCTCTGCCTTTGTTAATCTTGCCCTCCTGTTCTTTCCTTGTGTTGCTGTTTGTTTTGGTTTCCTAGCACTTCCCTCCCCTGTTCCTAGCCCTAGTTTGTGGCTCCTTCCCCTGAGTATTTAAATCCCGCCTTGTCATTTTCTGGCATTTGTGTGTTGTGGAATTGTGATTGTGGTTGTGGATTTGTGGATTGTTATGTATGCTTTGGTATCCTTGTTTGAGTTTGTTTTCTTATTTCTGAGTGTTTTTGTTGAATTATGGACCTGTTTAATTATAACCTGCACTCTCCACTCTGTCTGCACCTTAAACCCGAACTTCCTCGGCATCAAGCTTCCTTGCCTGCTTCTGCTACATCGCAAAGACGCTAGCATGGTATTCCCAGTGTGGACATCATGGTGGAGGCTGTGGAGAGACAAGAGTAAATCTCAGACTAACTTTTACTCATTGGTGAGAGATTAACATAAAAAGGGATGCAAGACAGCCTCACAGCTAATGAGAAAACATGGAAAATCTGATAGCAGAATGCTATTTACTGCATGTAGATTTCAACCCTATGTGTTTCATACCTCTTTTTACAGTTTTTAACTTTTTCTGTTGACAAAGGTCATCTAACCTCAGACCTGCTGCAGGTTAGCATGCAAAGTAACAAATTCATCTCACAGCAAAAAGCCTTTGAAGTTTGCAATGTCCTGTAATAAATGTTGTCTTTGCCGGTGTTGGGCCTAATTCAGACTCTCCAGCAGAATCTAACTTCACACAGACCTTTGGACGCTTTAGATTTTCACATAGAAACAATCAAAACCAAAGGTGTAACTGGTAGCACCCATATGCCGGAATGATGTGTGCAGATACCAAGGGGAGTCAGATTCTGTATCCTTCAGCCCATCAAAAAACAGCTTTCCATGAGGAGGGCTCAGAGCATAATTTGTATTTTGGAATGGTAGTGTAAATGTGAATTATGCTCTGCAACTGTAGGGGGGCCCCAAGAGCAATAAATAAATAAATAAATAAATAAATAAATAAAATAAAGAACACAGTTATTCTACAAATAACCCAACTGTGATGATATGAAAACTCTTACAAATAAAGATTCTTGTATTTTATTATAAAGATTAATACACACTGTTGTATCTTCGTTTTTTGCCGTCAGAATGAAGAGGGAGACCAGTCCAGGGTTTAAGCTGTTTATTCAAAGGGCTTGTGGTACGGACGTTCACACCCTGGTCTGCCCTGGTCCAACCTGGTCTAACCTGGTCTGCTGGTCTGAACCTGGTCTCAAAGATGCCTGTGCTAGTTTGTCTTTTATGGCCCTTGAACACCTGGCCACGTCATTTATTGAGTAGAGTGGTTCTTAAATAGAAGTTCCCAAGATAATGCTGCAGGGTATATGGCCCTATATGGTGGGGGTCCCAAAAAGCCCTGACCTTCTCGTGAGCTCGGAGCCTTTTGTCTAATGAGCTGTTAATACAAATTCCCAACAATACTTATATGCATCCTTGAATTGTTACCAAGCTTTAAATTATGTGCAGCGCTGGTTCTGCTTTGTAAACAGCATATGTGGCTGCCTCCAAAATAAACCCTAGGTTATTGTTGTTATTACTTTATCATCATCTTAGATAAGACACTTGATTTGGGAGAGCAACTGATTAATCATGTCTGAAAAATGAATGTACGCGTCTGAAGCTGAAACGAAGAAGATAAATAGAAAATGAACAGAAAAAGCTTAAAGATAAGGATGTGTTTTGTTTTTTTGCTGTTGTTAATGTTATGTCATTTGTTTTGGCTAGGAGCTGAACAACAAGAACTCGTCAATCTAGGGTCTGTCTGACGAAGCAGGTTCAACTTAGAGATTCTGACGGAGTTTCAGTTTCATGAAACTTAATGAACACAGACACAGTTAACTCACTAACAGCTGTTAACACTCTCTGTTATTTCAGGTTTAGATACTCAGGCTGTGATCAATCCTTGCTTGCCTACTGACATGAGTAGGAGAAATAAGAGAAATAAGAAATCAAGAGAAATAAGAAATCAAGCAAGTTAAATATGTAGAAAGCCTTTAAACTGGAGAAAAATGTTAGATCTGACAATTTACTATAGTGTGCTGTTTGTTAATGCACATTTAAATAAATGACATCTGTCATAAGGGTTCCATTAACCAACTTTTTAACTTTTCATTAATTAACTTTTATAGTGCATGATTCTTATTGGAATAAGCATTAATAGACATTAATGTAGAGCCGTGTCAGACAAGATTGTGTAGGTGTGATGTAGGATCCAACTAAGCTTAAAGTTAACTGGATGAGACTGGACCTAGAACATTGAGAAAATGATCTGTAATTTAAATTCTATCTTATTAGAACCAAGTGTTTAATTATAAGCAATACGTAAATTAAGCTGTTATCTTTTTTGTAGTAATTTAAGTACTAGCAAGATGGGTGGTCACCCTAAAAACCCCCTTTTTATGTGGAATTAGTACTTCAGCCTCAACCATATTGCACTTTTCTACCACATACCAGGTACTTTACTGTCCACTGTAGATATAATACCTCCTCAAAGAAGCTGGTCATCATAGCACTTGCAGGAGGCTGCTGTGGTATGAGGCTGATAACAGCAAGACAAACTACTGCTGAAAGAAACACAATAAGATAATTCTGATTGTTGAAAAGCACCACAAGAGGGTAAACTTACCTGGTCACTAGCACACATGTTTTGTGACAATTCTCTCTGACCAGTCAGTTGTCTGCAGTGTTCCTACCTTGGAACCACAGTGGAGTTGAAACCAGCTTTACTCAATGAAAAGCAATAAAAGGCAGTAGAGTCAACCCTGTACCGTGCGGTGGAAAAGAAGCTTTACTGTCTCTTTTATTAAAACAGCTCCTAAAGAAACACTTTCTGGGAATCAAAGGCAGATCTTTATTGGCAAGTCTCCAAGAAATCATTTTGGTTCCATTTGGCACCTTAATTTTTAATAAAGTAGCTCCAGAGACATCCTGACACAAACCCATGGATTAGTCGTAACACAAGTAGAAATTATAGAATACGGAAAGAAAAAAAGGGTCTTCTATTACACTATCATCGCCTCTATTCAACAGTAACCCTTAAATTATAGCTTAATAATGACATCTAGCCCGACTACGCACTGTAGCTGCCTGAGGCAACATGAACTGTAATACCTCTAAATTCCAGATTTCTTCTTCTTCAGGATCTGCGGTGACGTTTTTCACCCAGAATGAGCCGTAAGAACTCATTTTTGTTGTTCTACTGACAGGTTCATAATTCATCTCCCCTGTCCATACTTATCAATCTTTCTCTGCAGCTCCTGTTACTGAGAGTTCTACAAGTTTGACTTCGTGGTGAATGTCATGAATTTTCAGCTCAGCATCAGGAGCGTTGTTGGAATAATCATATTCCACTGGAGGCTCTTACCTCTCATTTGCTGGCTACAGCACTGACATGAACACCCAGACGTCCACGGCTCACTGTCCCCTCTCACATCATTGTTCACGACTGCACCGCATGTTTTATAATACTCTACTACTTTTAATGGTAGTTCCAATGAAATCATCACATCACATTGAAAACATATCACTTACCCAAAAGGTTTTTACTCTAAACAAACATTCTCAGTAAAAACTGCTGCAGTTGTTGGTTAACAGTATATAAGAGTTTATACCACTACACAGTTTTGTAGTTTTACTGTGAAAGCATTGAGAAACAGCAAGTGGTATAAATACAAAAAGGACAAATCAGAAACCCCTAATGAGAGGGCAGGTTTACAGGCTATGGACAGGTGAGGCAAATCAACTGCAAGGAAAATCAAAATGAAAAACAAAAACTAATGCACATGACTGGACATACAATATAAACGAGAGTGCAGGAACGAACAAAGACAAGGGCAGCAAAGGACAGGAAATTACAGTTTGGTTGATTTTGTGAGAATAAGTTAAGACTTATGAAATAGGTTTTGGAGTCATATATTGCCAAGCAACAGTCAGAGTGGAGATTAAAGATGATTCACAACATGAGGAACACATTCTAAAGCTATCTAAAGCTGAATATCAGTTTTTTTATTAAACAAATGAAAGTATAGAAAGGATAATAACAGTACGTCATGAACACCTATAACCTGTTTGAACCAGTATAGACAATAAAGAAATAAATGTGTTGAGTATGTTATAAGAAGTGGTATAAAATATATTACTATGAATATTAATTTATTGTTATGTAGTCATATGAGTGAGGAACTGAACTATGGGCCCACAGTTGTAGGGGTTAATTCAAATATAAAGGATAACATGAATCACTTTATATTTCTCACTTGTGCACAAGTAATTGCATATTAATAAGCTTTCATAGTAATTACATAATAATGAGATTCACAGTAATTACTTAATAATAAGACTTACCATTCACCTGCCTTCTATTCCTCCAGTCAGCCATAGTTCACAATGACTAAATGATTTACTATGATGTAACATTAGAGAAAACAATGACACGGCAAGTAAGGTAACTAACATTAGCTAAGCTGTAGTTCAGCAAACTGTTGTTACAATTGTTGCTGTTATGCTAAACAGTTACTATTACAAGCATTACCAAATGGCCAAAAACAATAATAGTTATTTATCATTAAAATTCAATTTACGATGCAGCTGAAGTCAGTTCCAGTTTTCTGTCCCACCTTAAATGGTGCAGCATTTATATTCTGACACTGACACTCAGCTTCTTTTTTGCTAGCTACTTGTTCAAGTTTTCTTATTCCACCTTAAACGGTGGAACAATTTCATTCAGGCATATCAGCTTCCATTATTTAACTCCAGCACAATTTAAAATGGAATGAGAGAATTCCAATAATGTGTTGGCAAATAGGAGTCCTCATAGTCCCATCAACTCTCTGAGCTTTCTCCACCATCTTAAGGCTACACTGATGTTAACACAGGCCTTCACTTGTTTAAGAAGTTCTCTCTGAATCTTTGTTCTTCAGATCGTCTCCTCTTTGGTTGTTTCTAAGCCATATCTCCTGGGTAGGAGTTTAACATGTAGCCCTTTCTATCTCCCTGTCCTGATTGCCCCTGATTGGCAGAAAGAGTGTTGTGTAGCTCAACGTGAGCTTCTTTGTTTCCCATTAACAGAGCCAGAGCTGTATACCAACACTAGATTTTTTCCAGGGTGCACAGAGAACAGACAGCTAGCAGACTGGGGGTAGATATTCCCTGGATTCGACAAACAGTATATTGGATTACCACTGCTTACTGTGCCTTGAATTTTTAGAGATTTTCACCTGAGGTATAATTGAGTACTTTATACTACTTCTAATTATATTATATATTTCATTTTGATTCAAACCACTTTCAGATAGCTTTAGAATGTGTTCCTCATGTCATGAATCATCTTTTTTTGTGATCAAATTTTTTTATTTCTTTAGTAACATACAGCAGTACACATTGAACATTGAGAAAACTATGTACACAAGCCAGGTTTTGCACAAATTAAATGAGAGGAGCAAAGAAGGAGAAGAGGGAGGGAAAAAAAATGCAACCACACCCTAGAGTCTAACACCCCCCCCCCCCACCCCTTACAATCATAAACAGACTTTTAAGGCCAACAATCTATCGAAAATACCTGACCAGTCATTAAGTGTCCTAAAGTTGGCTATATTAATGTCATGATCATCTTTAATCTCAATATATAAATCCAAATGATCCTAAATCTCATGAGAATGTGTTATTTTCACAGTATTTATTTTTCCTGTCCTTTGCTGCTCTTGTCTTTGTTTCTCCCCTCTTGTTTATTATCTCGTATGTCTAGTCATGTGCATTTGTTTTTGATCTTGTTACCCCCCAGCTCGCCTGTCCCTGGTCAGTAGCCCCAGCCTCCCATTAGGTGTTTCTTGTTTGTCCTCTGTGTATTTATACCCCTAGCTGTTTGCCCTGTGTTTGCTCAGTGCTGTGTTTAATAGGACCTGTTTTGAGTTTTTCTCATGTATGTATTGGTTTCCTTGATTTTCTTTAGTCTTTTATTTTCTTGTAGTTTAAAGGGGCGGACTGTGTTAATTTCCCACATTTATATAAACATGTGTCCCCCTTGTAAAAGTGAAGGCACATTATATTTCAGGCTTTATTTATCCATAATATGATCAACTCAACAAATCAATGGAAACTGATAGGATGCCTGGGTTTACGTTGGCTCCCTGTAGAGGACATGGCAGCAATACACAACATTTAAGTAGACACGTTCAAACCTTTGCATACAACTGTATTTATGCACCGTTTTTACGAGCCCTGATAAGGCATGCAAAAAATGTAAACAAATCTAGTCCCACATGAACGAGGGCTTTCAAAGAACCAGCCGCCACTCAAAATCCAAAATAAGAAAAAAACCATAAGACATCGTCCTCACCTTTGGATTAGAGCAGCCACACTCGTCAGTATTCTGGCTCACTGAAGTCTCTCTAAGCACGATAGTCTACTGTCTCTCAGTTTCCTCCCTCACTCCACAGTCACCGAGGGCTTAACTGTTTCTCCACTTTCTGGTACACCCCTTAAGTGTATTTCAGTTCATGTCCCCTCCACCCACAGGTGTTCACTCGTATTGCTGACCCTTCTTTTCTGCCGTATAATTACTGTGTCCCCCTGTTAATAAACCAGGCTGCACACTCTGAATGCGCCCACCTCCCACTGGATGTTCAGACTTTGTCACTGTGAACGTTTCACAAAAATCACATCCGGAGAAATCCCAGCATTCTCTACGGCATTTGAGTCACATTCATTTCACAATAGAAAAATATGAACATCAAAGCCGCAGGCTTTCCTTGGAAAGGTTTCTTTGGAAGCGGATTCTTTTGCGTCCTCTCTTAAATTATGTGAAGGTCTGAATTGTCTCATCGTCTTCTCTCCAGCAGTAAAAAAAAAAAGCACATCAATTATTCTCAGGCTCTTAACCAATTAATTATTAAATAAATAAATGGACATATCATTTCTAATTGCTATAAACCAGCCCTCGCTGAAAGTTACATACTACACAGAAAATCTGTTGTGTCTCTCAAACAAATGAAATAAATAAATCAGTTCTTCACCACATCCTTGACATCTCTTTTTTCTTAACCTCAGAGAGCATCTTTGACCATGACCTGCTCGCAGTTTGCTGTTTGCCATGGCAACAATAATAAGCATTCTAAATATAATGACAGCGTATGTAATGCTGAAGCCCGGGAAGACAAGAAGTAATTGGATCTGTTATATGCAGAGCCAAGTTTTGCAGTGGAGCTTTTTATCTCTCTCGCAATCGAATATTAAGGTAGGATGAAGTTCTTTTGTCCTTGTGAGGACACATGAATTTCTAGTTAACCACAACAGAGCCGTTCCATGTGGTTCGCTGTATAAATGAATACATCCGAACAGTCATTTGACTTGCAGTAATTGATTATTTATGCTGCATAAAGAGGATTCATTACAGAATGAGGCTAATACAGCTGTGTCCAAAAGTATGTGGACAGTGATGCATTTGTTTGTTTCGTTTTGCCCCCTGTAGACCACCCCTGGATTGAAAGTGAAGTGAATTATAGAGGTTCAGCTCTAATTTAAGAGGTTGAACAAAAATGCTGCATTCATTTCTAAGCAATTACAGCCATTTTTACATAACACCTCCATTTTCACAGGCTTACATATGAAACTGACTGCATACATTTAGAGATCTGATGTTGATGACAAGAAGCTGCCCTCTCACAGAACACAGTAATACATTTTCCTCCATATTACTCACATTTAGAGATGCTAGGCAAATAACATTGATATTTTCTGGCCTAAAACAAGTAAAAACAAGTTTATTAAAGATCTTATCACTAATACAAATATCTTACAGTACAGAATGTGATATTTCCAACTGCATAATACCATTCATTTTCCACTGTAAATAAAAAAGAAAGAACTTCCAACCAGAGCTGTGGGATCACTGGGATTTGAATTTCATGATGTTCAGGCACTTCACTGTGCCTCTTATGCCAGACTGCAGTCACGAAGTTACAGAACATTACACAGTTCTGAGCAATGAGACATCACTTTGTTTTTACTTCAATTTGAACTCATCATGAACTAATCAGGTATTACATGCTATTGGTGAATGGAGGAGCAGCAAAGTAAGAATTTCATTGTACAGTGTAACTGTCTGTTCTGCTGTACATATGACAATAAAACTCTTGAATCTTGAATCTTGAATGCTATACATCATTCATGATTGTATTCACATAACATTAGACATATAACAGACATGCAAGCTACTATAAAGTAATGAGTCTCTATTTCATAATTTACAAATCATGTGCTAAGCAGAAATTCAATTTTTAGTTTATAAAGTAACAGTAAGTAACAGTACATTTGCACCTACCAAACTTTTTCTTTAAGGAACAACTTCCATGTATCTAGACAATATCCATTTTATCAGCTCTACTTAACCTATAGGTGCACTAATACATTTACAGACTGTAGTCAATCTGATTCTCTGCATACTTTGTTATATATTAAATCATTCTGAGCACTGCAGTGATACAAACGTGGTGAAGGCATAGTGTTAGTGTAAATTACTTTGTGGCTCCTGAGTGGTGCATATCAGAAGGTCCTGAGTTCAAATCTTTACAACCTCCATGGCTGTCAGTTAACACTACCCACAACCTGGAGGCTTCTTACAAATATAGGGGGGTCCTAGTGTGAGTGCAGGAATTAGCAAAGACTGATTGTTATTTTAACTTGGCTTAAGTTGGGAAACATTGTGCTAAGTGCTTCTTGCATTCCCAACCATGGACAGCTGTGAGCATTGTTGGGATTCAAAGTCTTAATGTTCATTCACTTCAAAAGTCCCTCTTACTATTGACCTTCTATTGACTATTGACATGTGATAAACTACAAAGGTGATTGTATAGCTTAAACTTGCTAAGGTATTGCTATGTTACCCCAAGTGGTTGCTAGATAGTTGCAGTGGTAATCCAGGCTGTTGCAAAGGGGTTGTTAGGTGGTTGCTGCTAGTTGGTATGATGTCCTACATAGTTAGTAGTGTGTTACTAATGGAATTATGTGATTGCAGCATAAGCTGCAGTGCACAGGCATTAAAATGATATTTAAATACAGGTAGCTGTACTTGTGCAAGTAAGTCCTGCCAATATCCATGGTTGGGAGTCTGAAAACAGAAAAATCTCACCCCTCACTACCTCCAGCCTGGAGGCATCATACAAATATTAGAGGTCCTAGCTTCAGGGTGGGAATGAGCAAGCTTGAGCTGTATTGCTAGCCTAACTGAGGTGCAGTTGTAAAAAATGAGGAGGGCCTCTGACTAAACCAAGTGGAATGAAGTTGAAATTTTAAGTTGAACTAACTTATTTCTGAGTATTTACACCTGTGAGCTTGAGCACACACCAAAGCTACACTTACAGAGACACTTACTTACGATTTTAGTAAGTCATTTTATTTATAATGGTTTTGAATGGTTCAAAAGAAATGTTTTCTGGTTCTGTTGACTTACTGTAAAAGTAAAACATGTTTTTCCTTTTGTTGATTTTAAGTATTTGACATAAAGAACATGTTACCCTTTACATTTTGTGTTTATTTCCTAAAAAATGGACCCAAAAACCAACAAGGCCCTAAAAAGCCTTGATAACATCTGGTTCCATTGACTTACATTAAAAGTGAAATATGTTTTTCTTCTGCTGTAAAGGTACCATTTTGGAGATACGTCTTTCATATAATACTTAGTATTTCTGAGTATTAGTATTAGTATTTCAAGTGTATTTCTTTTGAATTCTAATGAATCACAACTGAGATTATAATAATCCTCATACTAAAGCAAAAATCACTCACGATTGAACATAACAGCACACTTTTATATATTTTTATCAGATCTTATGAAGTAAAATGCCACCAAACGCTATCTTGCAGAGTGGACGTGAGTAATGATAAAAAGAGGATACTGTTTTCCTTTCCTATTTTCATCTTTTTTTATAGGCATATGTTTATTCCACCCCTTAGACTGTCTGTCTGGGGACACGTATTGAAAATGCACATTTCTCTAAACTTACCAAGCAGGTAATTTGGGTGCACCATAGCGTATTAGTATTTTATTTCAATATCCAACAGGACATAAAATGCAATTTATCAAACATGACAAGCTAAAGGTGGTGGCGTATTTGATTTTTTTTTTTCCTCAACTGCTGGATGTGGAAATGTAAAAAAGAGCATAAGCCTCAGTGGGCATTTAGTGACACGTTGGTCGGTGTCTGTCTAGCTGCAGGAGAATTTGCTGTTGAGCTCCAGTAACATTTAATGACACGTGGAATGGGAAAGCATCATGCAGGTCAAGAATAAAGATGTTATTGGAATAATGTGTTGATGAGCCTCTGACACTTCATCTCCAGCAGAGCTACACAGGTCACGTCAATGAAGATGAGTGACATGCACCACAAGAAAGAATATTGATTGTTCTCTTCCTCAGGCTCCTCTTCCTCCATTCAGCCCTGCTGTCCAACCTTTGCACTGCAATTTAAAGCCATCACTTTATTGCTGAATTAATAATACATGCCTTTATGCACTATCCAACTGTTTGGTTCCACTTCGGACAGTCTAATAGAGATATTCTGTCTGTGGTGAAGAACGTGGGGTTAGGATTATAAACATGGTTAGATTTGTTTTGTTGTTTGTTTTTCTTTTTCAAATAACACTTTACACAACAATAACCTTTTAGTCAAATATATCAACTTTTACTTACAAACTTATTGATTGTTATTGATTGACATTTAAGGATCCTTACTTATGAGAGAAGTTCTTTACTTACACCAAACAGCCATATTATTAAAACCACCTCCTTGTTTTTTCACTCATTGCCCAATTAATCAGCTCCACTTACCATAACGGAGCTCTTTGTAGTTATACACTTACAGACTGTAGTCCATCTGTTCCTCTGTGTACCTTGCCAGCCCCATTTCACTTTGTTCTTTAGTGGTGCTGGTTTGAGTGGATCAGACACAGCAGTGCTGCTGGAGTTTTTAAACGCCTCAGTGTCACTGCTGGACTGAGAATAGCTCTCCAACCCAAACTATCCAGCCATCACCTTCCTTTGGGTAGCATCCCGTGACCACTGATGAAGGACTAGAGGATGGACAACACAAAGTGTGCAGCAACAGATGAGCTACTATTTCTGACTTTAAATATATAAGGTCTAATAGAGTGGACAGTGAGGGGGCACAGTGCCAGTCAAACGTTTCAGTACACTACCAGTCAAACGTTTCAGTACACTACCAGTCAAACGTTTCAGTACACTACCAGTCAAACGTTCAAATCACTACCAGTCAAACGTTTTAAAACACTACCAGTCAAACGTTTTAAAACACTACCAGTCAAACATTTTAGAACACTACCAGTCAAACGTTTTAGTACACTACCAACCAAACATTTTAGAACACTACAAACCAAACGTTTTAGTACACTACCAGCCAAACATTTTAGAACACTACCAGTCAAACATTTTAGAACACTACCAACCAAACGTTTTAGTATCAACGTTTTAAAACACTACCAGTCAAAAATTTTAGATCACTACCAGTCAAACATTTTAGAACACTACCAACCAAACGTTATAGTACACTACCAACCAAACGTTTTAGTACACTACCAATCAAACGTTTTAGTACACTACCAACCAAACGTTTTAGTACACTACCAATCAAACGTTTTAGAACACTACCAACCAAACGTTTTAGTACACTACCAATCAAACGTTTTAGAACACTACCAACCAAACGTTTTAGTACACTACCAATCAAACGTTTTAGTACATTACCAGTCAAATGTTTTAGTACACTACCAGCCAAACGTTTTATTACATTATCAGTCAAATGTTTTAGTACACTACCAGCCAAACGTTTTATTACATTATCAGTCAAATGTTTTAGTACACTACCAGCCAAATGTTTTAGTACACTACCAACCAAACGTTTTAGTACACTACCAGCCAAACGTTTTGGCGAGTAAATTGGATAAAGGTTGTCGTTGAACTCAAAGAAGGTGGTTCTTCTGGTGATATATTGGCCCCTATTGATGGGATAATGAATTTGACAGGTTTGGTTATCTTACAAATGGCTCCTTTGGCTTTTTTAAATTAATATTAAGATTTATTATGCCTCAGACAGTTTTATTATTCAGACAGTGGTTCATTACCAAATTACCAAAATGCCAAGAGTTTTTAGCCCATAGGTACATAGGAGAGCACAGTGAATGTTTAAAGCATAAGTGTTTTAGAACAAATTTGGTAATATGATCCATCTAAATAATTCTGCAATTGCATTATAAACTGGGATAGTTGTGCAGCTCTAAAATGTTCACACCCTATAAATAAACAAATAATTACATTTTACTGACTTTTACCATTGAAAAGTCACCAATTCACATGAAATGATCATGTCAAGAATTGCTCTTCAGTTTGAGTTTAGCAGTCTTTCAGTCTATTTTTGTGAAAGAGGGTCGCCATGAAGGAATCACTGAATGCTTCAGCAATTGGAGCTTTTATTAGCATATATTTCAAAAATCCCTATTAATCCACTCAACCAAATTCAGTTCAGTAAATGGCAGTGCTACCGTCGGCATTAGCCGTACAATGCTCAAAAAGCCAGAGCGGGGTTTTGATTCCCTCTGTCCTTCTTTGGATAGCATAATTGATACCAGGTGCAAATTCATTTCAACAGCAAAATGGAGTGTGGAAGGGAGAATGTTTGGGAGAGGGCGGGTGGGTAGTGTTCAGAGATATGGATGCTGGTGAGTAATGTGTGAATACTAATGAAGGAGCACAGTAAAACTGCGTACATCCACGAAGGTTGACATTTCCCTGACCTTCAGCCCTGGAAGCAGCAGCAGACTGAAATGAAGAAAAAGAAGGGACTGCTAATGAGGACGACAGTGGGGGAAACGCCTCCCTGAGGCCATGCTCCTCCAGGCCAGACTAACAGGGTAGGTTAGCTGCCGGCAGGACGCTGATGGCTGCGGCGTGTGAGGGCATCAGGAGATGTGCTGCATGTAGTAAAACCACCGCTCAGCAGCGCTGAGCCACCATTCTACAGACTGGATTCAGGTTTGAGCCCCTGTTATGTCTGTGGTCAGTAGTCTGTGAAGAAGCAACTAACTAAAAGGGGGTTATGAGAAATAAAAGAGGAGTCAATTTCTTCATTTGCTGTATGGAATGATCCAGCCTGTCAAGCCTCTGTAAGGTCTGAACTATACTGAACTATGCCTCCACCCACAAATGTGTTGTAACTGGTGTGAGGTTGGACAAGCTTTACAAAACTTTGGATTAGGTTTTTGTTTTATAATTGAGAATTAATATGATAGCAAATAACAGTGAGGATTGCAACAGTAGATATCGGGTCTGTTTCAAAACCTAGTGAGTGTCTAAGTGGGCTCTGACTATGTAGACGGCTGTTTATCTGACAACTCTCCTCATAAAACAGATTATTGAGATGCTCTAGTTAGAAAGGTCTCAATAATGGTTTAGTTAGATGCTAAGCTACCGGCCAGCTATTCAAAACAATAGCCCGAGGCTTAAAAATCCCCTAGCATAAATGCTAATGGCTCGAGTATAAAACTTAAAGTTCTAAAGTTTTGTGTGATTATATGACAAGAAACACATTAAAACTCCAGAGATAATCGAAATAACTCACATTTCAAAATGACTTCACTACTTGTAGATTTGCCTGCATGGCATCATGGGATTGCTTTAGCGGCTGAGGATTCTTCGCCTCAGTAGACAGCATGTTTACGGTATCTAAGAATTGGAACTAGTCAGGAGCGCATACTATGACGTAAAATGTTGTCCATGTAGGCAGCTTACTAAGTTTTGAGACCAATCAAGATGAAGCTTTTGCCAGCTGAAAATGCATATTTTTTATTTCATTATTGTGTTTTTACATGGGATATTTTGCTAAATAATGTCTACTCTTTACAAACAAAAATAGTCTGAATCAAAATATATGAATACTTATTTAATTTTAAAGATATGCTACAGATTTAGGAGTAATTGAAATTTTATTTTGTTTAAAACATTTTTCATGTCATTTTGTCGTATATAATTTACAATAATGCCAGCAGTGAGTAAAATCCTTCTAGAATATCTGGAATATCTTTTAGAATATGGATAGGAATTTGCTTTTCATCACCAAATAACATCTCAGAAAAAAACTGCTATGTATTTGAAAGGTGTTGGTACAAAGAAAATAGTATATATGGATATCCTTGTTAGATTCTATGCAGAAAAAAAAGACATGGCACGCTGGGTCGAGTGTGGATGGACATAAACCATGATAAAGTTACTGACACAAGAGAAGAAATGGTGCAATGGTGCAAATTATCCCAAAAAGTCCAAAAAACGTTTTGACAGGACTACAATTGTGATTTCTGTCTGTTGTGTTTAGTCGCCAGCATTTGCAACAAAAGTAAGAATTGAAGTGTCCAAATATCATCTTTCACTTTATCACACTATTTAGGATGACGAGAGTCAATCCCAGCATCATCAGTCGAAAGTGGGGTACACCATGGACAGGTCACCCGTCCATCGCATTGCCAGAACACACTCACAACTATAGGCAATTTAGAGTGCGCGATCAACCAAACATGCATGTGAATGAATGAATGAATGAATGCCTTTATTGTCATAGAGTCACAAGTACAAGAACTGGTGAAGTTAGCCATCAACCTGTCCATACATACAAGTACAAGGTAAGGGGAAGAGGTCGGAAGGGAGACAGGACAGGAAGACAGGGAATGAGAAAAAATAAGAAGGCATGCATGGGGGAAAGAAGAGGGTAATAAACATACCCCCAGACTGCGCTCCTAGAGAACACAGTGTGGGAACATAAAAAACCTCAGCATATAGAATACATTAAAGAGAAATAGCAACAGGTTGGGGGGAGGGGAAGTGTTTGGACTGTGTTTGTGGGAAAAAAACGGCTCAAGCACGAGTGGTAGGGGTGGACGATATGGCCCTACAATAATATCACGATATTTCATGGCATTTTTGTGATAATGATACTCTTGGCGAGAATACACTACTGCAACAAAATGAATGTTAAATTTTATTATTGCATACGATATGATGTGGCACAAACCTTACTGAGATATTAACAAATACACCATTTTTTTGATCAGATTGTAACAGAAGTCAATGATCCAGAATGTCACGATACTAATTAATGCACTCCAAATATCTCCATATATCCAGGACTGAAGTAAAATGAATGATACTGGACGGATAAAATCTGTCTCTCGTAGATATATAATGGGAAATGAGAAAAGTGTAAATTTTTCTTTTGCTAAAAACAGTAAAAAGTAGTACCCTGATGTGATAATTAGGGATGGGTGATATGGCACACATGATATTTCAGGGTATAATATCGTTCACAATATTAAAAAATGTTGCCGATATTATTGTGTACGATATATCACACTCCTAACGGGTAGAATATGCAAACTCCACACAGAACAGGAGTTTAACCCAGATCGTTTTGCTGAGAGGTAAAAACATGCTAACTACTACACCACCATGCCACCAAGAACAGAAGAATTGACAGTTAAATTAAATCTTATCTTAGAATATGTGCTAGAGAATTCTGTGTTGGTTAAATGTTAAGCTTGGGCTTATTTACCATAACTATATACGCTAGTGTCTAAAGGAGTCTAAAGAGGTCTGAGTCTTTGTCAAGATCAAGCCTTAAATAACCTTCATCTTCTTTTGGTACAAATTACTGGGAAAATATAATTGAAAGACTTTCCTTTCTACAAAACAAAACTGTACATAAAAAATAAAAATAACTCCACAAACTTCAAACCACAATAAAATACCCCCTCTTCTACTTACAGACTCAAATGTGGTTTGGATTGAATATTTCTTTGTATTCAGTGCCCAATCTAAATAAATCCAACCAGTGGCTGCTTTAAATGAATCCGCCCAATGCCCACTTTAAATGAGTCCAACCAGTGCCTGTTCTGAATGAGTGACCACTTTTAATGGATGCAACCAGTGCTCACTTTAAATAAATCCATCTTGAAACAACAGCTTATCTGTTTCTGCCTTGATGGCATAATTCAATCCAACATTTTACTTGCCTATTTTAAGTAATCCATGTTTGTCAGGTTTGCCATCAAAATCATATCAAGATGTTTTCTGATTCTTTTCTGACCGAAATTAAAGTCAAACTAAAGACTTTAAATTAGCAAAACAAACTGTTCCGATTACTAACCTTTCCATTAACCTACACCGATCATCTGCTTCTTGTTTCTAAGAGAATACAATACAATTTATACAGAAAACCTATGAAATGGTTCCAGAGTCATAGACTGTATTAGGCCCGATCAAAATAAGTGTGTTACCCAATTCAAGGTCACCCAATAAAACAGAAACATGCTTTTTAAACTACTGCAGGCAGCCCCCCTCCACCCATATCACTAACCAGTTCAACTCTTATTAAGAGAATGCTTTAATAGAAATATACACACATAAGTATATAATAGTTAAATTTGCAATAGTCAGTTGGCAAAACAGTGGACAGTTATGCCAGGCTGTTAAATTCAAACTATGGTGGCCTGCAGATTCACAAACGCACTGCAAACAGAAAACACTTTCATCAAAACGGCATCAAAACAGAACCACGCGGAGCTGCGGTAGCATCTAATAGTGATGGGCAAACGATACCGATGCTTCTGAGCTTGTGTCAAGAAGTCCTCGAGGCTTGCTTCATTAACGGCGAGTGACGTCACTGTTGGCGTTGTCACAGGACGTGGTTTGAGTATTGGCGTGATTTATTGTATCTTAATAAAATTTAAAGTCATCATCACCCCACAATCACTGTCCCATCTCATAAAACCACTGCAACAGTTTTATCAATATCTCACGTCCTATTGGATTTATTTACTGACTGAAATCATACTGGCAGTTTTTTAAATTAACAGACACACACAATCAAACGCAGATCAGATGAACAAATGAATGAACCACAGAAAATGAAATTAAGGTGTTTTATGTATATACTAGTTCCCATGCTGTCAACGGTGCAGGAGGCCATCGCAAATAGTTAAAATGACAATAAAAGTTTTGGCCAGCAGGGGGGTTCGTGTGCACATGAGGTTTTGAGTAAGCTTTGGCCATCACTAGCGTCTAATGAGAAGTAAGTCTGGATAGTTAGCAAACATAGCCAAACTTACTTCTCATTAGACGCTACCGCGGCTCCACATGGTTCTCTTTACATTACATATGGTCCCACGTCCTTTAAGTGTCCTCCGGAAACACTTCCGCTGTGTTGTGGACGGTTTTGCAACGCGTTTGTGTTTTTGCAGTGCATTGAGTCTTCTTGGCTACCGTAGCAAACAACTGATTGAATAAATGTTTGAATGTCTTTAGCTGTGTCTGACCACAGAAACTTAACCAGTACCTCTGCGACAGGTTGATGTAATTCACTTTCAAGGTGATCTAACATTAAATAAGATTCAACAGCTTAAATAACAGCAAATTTAAATAGTATTAAAATTGATGAAATTGAAATCTACTTGCGTAGTTAAAACATCACTGTCATGGTAAGTGTAACATTGACGAAACAGACAGACGTTCAAGGATATGGATAAAAGTTTTACTATAGACACGTGTCTCCACCAACACACTGAGAGAACCTCTCAGTAGTATACAACACAATACACGGTTAAGGCTAAATCGTAAAGCCATAAACAGGCAAAGGTCAAAACCAGAGATCACCAGGCAAACAAGCCAAAATGGGGCTAAGCAGAGACATAAACACTATAACAGGCAAAAGGTACGTTACCATGTAGACACAGAAAACACTACACAAAGGGCAAGGCAAAAAGACAGAAGTCGGAAAACGGATACGGGTCAATAACATGAGAACAGGAACTAGAAACTCTCGGTAAGGCACAACAAGGAAAACAGACACAATACTTTGCAACAAAGAAGTTCAAACACTGAGCTTAAATAGTCCTCGCTAGTCATCAATACTGAACCTGATCTATACCGCTTACCTGACCGAGAGTCCGAAGTCACGTGATCAACAGATGACTGCTGGGAAATGAAGTTCATGGGCGTAAGCAAAGAGTCCTGTGCAGCAGCGTTGGCGTGCAGTGTGACAGTAAGGCAGGTGAGCAAGGCGGATGCATGTGCAAGTGTCTTTTAACTGAGTCCACAGTGCAACAAAACAGAAACAAAAATAAAAAACTAAATAACAGAATAACAAACCAACAAAGTAACAAAGGAACAATGAGATAATGAATCAGATTAACAGAATAATAGCTTAAGCACAGACCACAAAATAACCACAATCTACAGCAATGCTAAACAAGGACAGGTACCACACAGAGGGGATATAAGCGCACAGGAAAACAATGAACACGTGGGACATGGAGGAGCACAAACTAGGAGCAGGTGAAGGGCGTAACGAGAGGGTGGAGACAAGGAGAAGCAAATGACCAAAACAAACATAAGCACATGGAACATGACAGAATAATGACAACAAAAGCAGGAGGAGGAGCAAAGCGTGACAATCACAAACTAGCATGAACTCAGTAGAACTATCATTTCTGCCAGAACTACGATCAGGTGTATAATTTGAAGGTTAGTTATTTTAGGACATAGAGATAAAGTCTTTGGCATAGGCCCAGTCTTAGACCCAGGTCTTTAAGCTTGCAGACCCATGCTGATCCTGCTGAATATAGACAGCAGGGTTGGAGACAACTCGGGACCAACTGGGACCAAACTGGTGGAAATGGTGGTGGGGAGGAGGGAGGAGCACTTTTAAACATCAGCACCTCAAAGCAGCAGAGCGGGAACGTAAGTTTAATCCTTTTAAAGACAGGTGGTGGGCTGCGATTGGTCAGAGTAATGAATGAAAGAGTGCTGCAGCATAAGAATTTTTTTGACAGAACTTGCACTAAAGCTTTCATAGTTCTAAAAGCAGGATGATTTTAAAATAAACTGATTTAAAACAGGTGAAAGTTGGGGCTTATTTCTCACATGAATAAGTATAATAGATTTCTTAATAGAACTTAATACAGAACCGATTCACATTTCCATCACATTACAATACTGGAGCTCAGCTGGTGAGACAGATCAAAGTTGCTGTGTCTCTGCTCCAGTTCACTTCTGGCCGGTTAAACCTTCTGACCTGTTTGAACTTGGGACAGTTTGCACTGGTGAAAGTCAAAAAAAAGAAAATATTTTGAAAATGGTAGTTGAACTTGGTCAAAGTCAAAAATAAATAAATTAGGCACCAAAAAAAAATACTACGCACAGTCCAAGCCAAGTGTGAGATGCTAAAAAATGCCTGACTATGTGCTGTTGCCCTAAAAGCTGCTAATATATTCTTAAAAACAGTTCTTTAAAGAGAAGCGAACGAGAAAAACTTTCAAAAGAAGTAGATGTATGAAATATTCTTGTGACCATTCATATCTCTTCTCTTCCATAAAATCATTTTTGCCGCTGTTGTGTACTGTACTTTACCAGAGATCAAGTCGCACTCAAGCTGCATGTTGACTTGACACACTTAAGTGACTCACAACTCGAGCCTCAAGACTTTTGACATTTTAGCCAGAGATAAGAAAAGCACAATTGAATTTGAAACGTTAATCTTAAAGCAGAATTAAAAAACCTTTAGTTTCGAACCCCGCAGTCATAATTTTGTTAGATTTTTCTTACCTTTACTGCAGTCGTGAGCAGTTTGGCAGCATTGCATTATGGGTATTGCTGTGAATTTATATTAGTACCTTGGCGAATGTAATCACTGCCGCAATGCAAAATTTTAATAACTTGCTGAAATATCTGTAATAAATATCCAAATCAGATTAGCTGGAGCTGGTTATGGGAAAAAAGCTCCCGAGTCTGGTGACCACAGCCTGGAGGCACAATCTGGGAAGGTCAACTGCAATAATTACTGTAAGGCAGTTCTCTTCAGAGCTCGCAGTGGCATCAGGTTTAGTACCGCTACAAATAGCCAGTCTTTCATTACAGAAAACCCTTTCGATTGAAAGGACAGAATAAAGCACTACATGCAGTAAAGTTGTTTGCCAATTTGGCCAAAGTTTAGAACATCTGCAACATTCCTTTAAAACACGCTCAAGCTGGATTAACTATTGCACTAGCCCACTCACATACTAATAAACAAGACATACTTTTAAACTAACTAAACTAGAAAACCGACCAATCAAGCCTTTTAAAGGTTTTAACTGGGCTGCACTTCAGTTACATCTATAACTTTACTGAAAGCAGCGTCAAAGCTGACACGGGTCCCAAAGCCTTACATGTAGCAACTTCTCTATATTCTACACGCTGTAACCTTTTCCCCTGAAAATAATGGTATTATTTTGGAGTTTTCATTACATTTTGTTCCCTAATGGAAGATTCTTTAAAGCTCTGTTTTTATAATTGAGACATATGCCTGTGAGGAACCTTTTTAAAGTTTTAAAGAGTCTCCACGTACTGTTAAAGTTCCAAACCACTTACAAGTTTTCCAGCATGCCCGAGACAAGATGCATTTAAAAACCTTTGTGATTATGCAGAAGTTTCTGGCATAGAAAAGTACATTATAAAAGCATATATTACGCCTTTATATTATTCCTAACTGAATATACATCCCTGCTCCACCCTTAAGATTTGATGAACTGAGAGTCTTGGAAGAAAGAAATTCTGTGCTTAGACCTATTGTGTCCTATTGACCACGCATCTGATCACACATAGCATGGCAATTAATGTGGAATGAGAGAATGCTGCAGGAAAGCTGTGTCACAGCATTCAAATTGTGTCAACTGAGCCGAACTTGAACGGACTGACCTTGTTAGAGCGGAGACGAAAAGGGAAACGAAACAGTCAATTTAACACAAGCTGGTTAAATCGTTTAATTAATGCTTGTGAAGAAAACAATGATAAAGCTTGAGCTGTTTCTGACATTTCTCCATGCTGTGTCCATCACAGCTATTGGAATAAACCATGCATTCTGTAACAGATATTGTTTAAAAAAAACACAATCCATTTTTTACATCACTTGAATTTTCTCCTCATACTTCAGGATTGATGGCGACAGATGTGGAAATACATTTGAATCAGAAGCAGCGAACCTTACAAGAATAACAGAACAGAAATCGCTATGACAACAGTGAACAGTGTTGAAGGAATAGGCCTGGCGCACAATGAAACAGATGAGCACCGTATAAATCTCTTGCAGTGGCCATATTAATGACCGCTACTGCTTCATCCCAACAGTAAAATCTCAGTTCTGTAAACCAGTGACATGTTCAAACTGTAACGGTGGAGGAGACTGGAGAGGCGGATACACACGCAGATGAGGGTACTGAGTTTTAATAATGTCGTGAACATTTTTAATAATGTAGTGAAGGAACAGAAAAAAAAGCAGAACGAAATAGGAAATACACAGCACAGAGACAGCAAACTAACAGGAACAATGTCGGACGAAGACAGACTGCAAACACAGGGTATATAACGAGACAGACGACACAAAACACCTGGACACAGGAGGGGTAACAGATACGAACCAGGTGGGAGGCAGAGACAGTAGGAGCACATGATCAAAACAAAAACCACATGGACCTGACAGGACGTAAACAAGGACTTAGACAGGGGAGGACGAGCAGGGCGTGACACAAACTAAATGCATTTTTTAATTCATCTATGTTTTACTGTATTTACAGTCTAAAACTCTTCAGCGCTAATGGTCAGTAGCCCAACTCATTTTCTATTATTTGACAAAAAAAATAGGGCAGGTGTGTGATCTCCCTGTTGTGAAAAAAAAAAGTTTTACATCTAAAAAGGACCTGAAAGACTTGTTGGCTTGCTTACGCGTGTGCAAAGATGAAAATCTAGCTTAATGCTTTGTAAATACTCACACACGTCTCCTTAGAAAAACATCCAGTCAATGATATCGAAGGGAAAATGTAGCTGAAGGAGTAGTTGGTTGTGTAAGGTTACTGTGAAACAAGGCTAAACTCATCTGTGGATAACACACACACACATTCAAAACTCCATACACATTATAATTGCCTATCATTGTAAGTCACTGGTAAATTTGAATGGGATGTTTACAGACATACTGGGTGTGTCTCAAAACTTAGTGGGCTGCCTACATAGACAGCATTTTATATCATAGTATACGCTCCCGACATGTAGGCTGTCCCAATTCTTAGATACCTGAAACACACTGTCTACTAAGGCACCTTATTTTGGCCTGATTTTAAGGAAGCATCGGATGCTTCCTCAGCCGTTAAGGCAATCCCATGATGCAACGCAGGCAAATCTACGAGCAGTGAAGTGGTTTTAAAATGTGAGATATTTTGATTCTCTCTGGTGTTTTAATGTGTTTCTTGTCATATAATCACACAAAACAGTATTTTATTTACAACTTTGTAACGAGTCGTTGACCATTTAGCAGTTTTATATTTGATCCATTAGCATTTATGCTAGCGTATTTTTAAATCTCGGGCTATTGTTTTGAATGCCAGCTGGTAACTTAGCAACCAGCTAAACCACCGGTCGCATGCTGCAGTGGGCGAGAACAAGCTGTGACGCAGCTGCTCTCTAACTAGAGCGTCTCAATAATCTGTTTTATGAGGAGAGATGTCAGACAGAACACTGCTACTTAAACAGATGCCTACCTAGACAGCCTACTTAGACACTCACTAGGTTTTAAGACACACCCACTGTGTATGGGCCTGGATCATCCTGTGTGTTTTATGTGTGCATGCCCAGGGGGCCGAGCCACTAACCAACCCTCATGAAAACTTATTACAGAATTTAAGTTGCTGCCTTGACTTGTGTCAAATTTACTAGAATCATAGACTTTACTGTATTATGCCCGGTCAAAATCCTGACACTCTCCACATCATTCCCACTTGATTTTCTTTTACAGTCCAATACAAGACATCTGTACTGGACCGGTGAAGGAAAGTATAGTCTTCCATATCTTGTCTTGATTTCAACAGTTCTCTTTAACTTTCATTACGGTTGCGCAATTATATTGTAATTTGTTTTTCGCATTCTGCCAGATCTTCACCGCATAACTCGTTTTTAAAATATCAACACCATTCCAGATTGGTCTGGTTGTGTGATTCGAGCTTGTATAGAGCTTTTTGATCGGATGCACGAATTCTGGAAAACATCAGATTTTTCCTTAAAAGAATGAATAGGATGGAAACGTGCATGCCAATCAACTGCCAGACACCATTTCACATACACTGACTCAGGGTAGACCCCAGATCACGACTAGTGTAGTGTTGGTTCGACCCGCACTCATCTGTTTAATTTTTTTTTCTTCCCTCTTTTATCCCTTTAGAGTCCTATTCATTTTTAGTCACATCTAAACCTCTTAGTTTCTTCTAACCTACATATAACATACTGACCTGTACTCGTCTATTTGTCGTTTATGCACAAACATCCTATGTTTCCTTTAGGAAATGCACTTTTCTAGTTTCTTAATGAGATTTCTGTGAAATACAACCAGGACACCTGTAATGTACCTGTATTCAGACATCCTGGATTGGACTGGAGGAGAAAATCGAATGGATGTTCAGGAATGATGTGAACTATTAGTAACTGATTCTCTATCTGCCATTAGCTCAGTCATGATTTCATTCAACTTTTTCTATGAATATATTTTTTGCCTGGGGGGGGCTGCTTCTTTTTTTTCTCTCCAAACATACCTTTAGTGATTAGAACCAAAGAGATCGTTTTTTATTTCTTCACACCACCGCGCTATTCTCTTCACACTTCAGGATTTATGGTGATAGATGTGGGAATACATTTGGATCGGAAGCAGCAAACCTCACAAGACAAAACTGAAATTGTTATGACAACAGTGTTAAGGGAGAGTGCTACCACAGACCAGTGCTATACAAATCATGTGATCTTTTCTTGCACTGGTCATATGAATGACCATCTTCTGCAGCATCTAAACAAGATGCTGGATGATTGAAAGATTGTGAATATCAGTTCTAAAAAAAAGTGATGCTCAAACATTAAAACTAATGATGTATTCTTTTGCAGTTCACTTGTTAACATTAATACCCAGTGTTCCACCTATGACTTATCTAGAACCTTGTTTTGAATACATATGTTGACCTGCACCTAAGCCATCCACGCAAATTACGTTTGTCCAACAACACTGCACATTGATCTATCTCTATTTCTAAGGCAAATAAATCCAAATTTAGGTCTTTGGCAGTGATGTGGGGGTTTTGCTTTGCATTTCCAACATTAAGCCTAAATCTTGTTTTGGTTCCAACAGTTCTCCGTTACATCCCTTTCTTAATTACTTTTATTTTGTGAAAAGAAAGGTTATCTTTACTTTCATTACTTTCTTTTAGCTCTTCAGTTAACGGCATAAGTCCTATTCATTTAAAGAGTTAGCCTGCACCACCGGCCACCAGCAAGACCCCTAGGTGAAGGGCTATGTAAGCAAGCACCTCTGGTTCCCAGAACTCCAAATCCAATACTTCTCAGCGCTGACTATGTATATAAGCATGTACAGACGCCCACATGTGCACCCTTGTATAGGGGTGACTGTTACGGTAAATGTAGACATGGTTTGTATGGAAAAGAAAAGAAAAGATAAGAAAAGAAAAGAGTTAACTGAGATTTGAAATAAAAGGCTGAGTAAAACAGCTCTGAATTAAAAAACACATCACTAATTTTAAAGAGAAGAGAAAACTGGGAGAAACTAATTAACCTCTAGATTTGACAGCTGTTTTATGCTGGATTTTGAGAGCACTCTGCTTTGTTTGAGCACAGCACTCTGGAGTGTCCTCTCTTTGGCCTTCCCTGCCTTTGTGTTTGCGTCTGTTTTCTGTGTCTGAGAGTAGCGCAGTGATAATACTCAGAATCAACTGAGGATAGGTCTTCTTATCATCTTTAGGTCTTTCACACAAGTGCTCTCAAATTCTCTCCGCCCCAAACATTCAGAAATAAATAAACAACTCCAACAAAACATTAATCAACACACACCACCCACCCACCTGGTAACCAAGCTGGATTAGCCTTACAGGAGGAGGTCCGCTAATGTAATCTGTGTGATTTAACTGGTCAGTTTATGTAGGATAAAGAATATCTGTATTTTTTTTTCTAAATGGTCCGAATTGAAACATCATCACTTGTACGTTTACATTAGCATTATGCAACCTCTGAACAACAGCATCATGTACTACAGCTAGGACTAGCACTGGTCTATTGGTCATTTTCAATTATCCGGTTTTATTACATTACAAAGATGGCAATTCGAATGGGATTATTATTACTGAGGGAGCTCAGAGTTAAAATATGAAGGTAATTTGTCCAGAATGATTACTCAACAGCCTTGTGAATACAAAGTATATGTCAAATCACAGATCTGGTTGGTGACCACTCTAATTACAGCACATTCCCATGTAATACTAATCCAGCTCCTATAAGGCTTTAGACGAGCCCAGTGGTTGTTGAGTATAAGCACAACACCCAGTGAGGTTTGAAGCATCACACGGCACTTTTTACCCAAATACATTAATTCAACAAATACATGGCAATAATATATTAATATGTGCAGACATTTGTCATGTTTACTTTTATTTTTTTACATTTAATTTCATTTAACCTTTCAACTTTTATGTAAAATTGTATACCTGCGAATTGCATCCACACATGAGCTTAGATAATGTTAGCACATAAAGATGATTAAAAGAAAGAAAAAGAAGAGTTCACAGAAACCAACAAAACTGTGGCGAATGCTGGGAGCTCCACTAAATCAAAAAAAAAAAAAATTTTTAAAGATGGAAATATTTGCTGAGTTTATATTAGAATGTTTAAGTTTTTTAATTAATTTAGTGAATTTAAACATTGGGTTTTACAATGTACAGATTTGTGAATGTGAATACTAAATGAATAAATACATAAATAAATCAACCTATTCAAATGTCTACCTCTCAACATCACTCTGACCTTCAGGCCATTTGCTGTCAACTTTCATTAGTGTTATCATCTATAATTCACTCTGCCTGTTGGGATATACATATTATCGGAAGATGGAGTGGATCGCCATCTTGCAATCATCCTGATGGAATTTTGCCTTTATTATTTAAAGGATGGAGAAAAGTTTTGTCTGTTTATTTCATGTTCCTTTTTTTTTCTCTCCCTCAGTGGCTCCGTCGACCATATGCCGGCTGACAGTACTTTAGTCAATTAAAAAGTCTTTGAACTCGAAATGCTGGGATCTGTTTTTAAGCAACATTACAACATCCGCATCCAAGTCACACAGGAATACAGTGCCAAGACATTACCATAATTACAGCTCCCACATAACACAACACAAACAAGGGCCCTAAAAAAAGAACTTTCAGTCTGCGCCCTGCGAGCGAACGGGAAAATGGAAAACAGACCGATGCTGTCGAAAGCTGCTGCCATTGTTTTGTCCTCGTATCCAATCCATCATCATTAAGGGAGAGAGGAGGCTGGCAGAGAGCAGAGCAGCTTCACAGAGAGAGAGAGAGAGCGAGAGACAGAGAGACAGAGCATTCCATTCCAATTCAACCTAAAACATGCCACGTTCTTCCCATTTCCATCCAGTCGGCACACATGCTCGACTCCAAGGATCAACACATAAAGCCGGTGTGAGCAATCTTAGCCCTGCGTAGGGTCTTGCCAAGCATGCGCGAGCTGTGTCGTTTCATTACCCCATACCAACACTACCAGGCTGGTGCAGAGCAGCTCATTTTATTAGTCCAAGCTTCGTGCAGGCCAGGCATGAATAACTGTATCAGTTTATCCGACTCTGCAAACATGACAGATGGTGTGCTTTATTGGCCATCACGCAGCGACCATATTGTCTGCTTCCAGAGTAACAGTTTACACACACACTCAGGACTTTAATGCGTGCTGCCTGCCTCCTTTACAAACGCACAAGAGGTCCCCTTGACCCACCGATCAACAATGAGACAATGCTCTTTTGTTTTGCCAGGGTACTGATTGCAACTATTGTGGCAATTCATTCAGAAGGAGTGTTTTATGCATTCATTCATTATTCTCAGATTAAGTGAGCCACCTGGAGTTTCAGCAGTGGCTGCTCAATTCTCAACTACAATGGACCTTCTTTGTACTGGTGCCAGCCTCGTTGTGCTGTTGCCATGCTAGAGGTCAATACTCTGTTCTATCCTATTCTATCTGGGACTGTCAATGGCAAACCAGATATTCAATGGAAAATTCAGCCACTGGCAGCGGCTCCGTACCACAGTGGTCAGCAGAATGTTCCAGCAAGAGTAGAATTTCTGAATGATTCAGTCCTTCAGCTGTGAACACAGTGGGTTGATGTAAAGCGGTTAATTTGGATGGACCCTGAGGTGTTTACAGTGGTGGTAGTGGGAACCATGGGTCAAAGTATCTGCAACATCAATGGCCAGTGATGGACCCTGAGGTGTTTACAGTGGTGGTAGTGGGAACCATGGGTCAAAGTATCTGCAACATCAATGGCCAGTGAATTTGCATGTGTCTTCTTTGTTTTTAAGTGTATATATATATATATATATATTTATTTTTGGGAGGGGGACGTTTTAGCTGGCATATGTGGATATATGGATCAGAGACAGCATTTTTATTCCCTTGATAAATTTTATTCCCCTATAAAACATGAGGTCTCCTCCACCATACTTCACAGTTGGTGTGGAGCATCTTCCTCCAGGCATAGCACTGTCCATTTGTGCTGAGCAAATCCCATTTTGGTCTCATCTGTACATGAAACACTTTCCCAGAAGCATTGTAGAACATCCAGGTGGTCTTAAGGGGGGGACCTTGACGCTAGTCGCAATTTGTTATTTATTTATTTATTTTTTCTTCTTCATGGTGTTCTTTCACGAACATCAAGTCAAGTCAAGTCAAGTCAAGTCAATTTATTTATATAGCGCTTTTTACAACGATGTTGTCTCAAAGCAGCTTTACAGAGTTTTGAAAACAGTTATAACATATATCCCCCAGTGAGCAAGCCAGAGGCAACAGTGGCAAGGAAAAACTCCCTCAACTGGAGGAAGAAACCTTGGGAGGAACCAGACTCACAAGGGGAGACCCATCCTCCTCTGGTCAAACAGTATTTACAGTTTGAACTAAATACCAAAGAAAGGAGTCTCTGTTTGAAATCTGGATAGCAAAGCTTTAGAAGCTGCACAGATAGAGGCAGTGTATGACTGAGGCAGTCTCTGGCTGAGGCAGTCTATGACAGTCTTTATGTAAAGTGGGCGTGAGCTGAAACAGTCCCATCCTATCTCAGTGCTGGTGCATCTGGATGGCACAGTGATGTAACTGAGGGTGTAGCAGTAAATGGACAGGTGAGCTGGCTGGTGATGGTGGGGTGATGATCAGTCCTTCAACAGCCTTCAACAGACAGGAGGACAGTCATTTCCTCAGGAAGAGTAAAGAGAAAGAGTTAGTTGGGCTCAGGAGTAAGACTGTAGAGAATATGAATTTTCAGAATTTTAGAGTGTGGTTGGTGACTCCTGGCAGATCTAACTATAACACCGAAACTAAAAGGAGAGAACCAGAAGGTACTTGGACATGAGAGTACCCCTGAGACACTGGGGTCCCCCCACTCTCCACCATCAACATACCTTGTTGATCGCGTGAAGTGTTTGGACCCAATAGCACCAACGAGCTTCTGTTTACCAGAAACATCTGTGTCCAAGAAACCCCCAAGATCTCCTGCCTTCATCTAAAAGAGAAGCGTAATTACCAAAAGCTACACTAAACAAGGTATGTTTTTTAGTCTAGGTACTTAAATATTGAGACTGTGTCAGAGTCCCGAACATTAACTGGGAGATGTATTCCACCATTTTTGGGCCTTTGTAGGAAAAAGCTCTTCCCCCCATTGTAGTCTTCTGAATTTTAGGAACTATTAGAAAACCAGCATCCTGTGATCTGAGTGAACGTGGCGGTTCATAATAGGAAATTAGATCTTGCAGGTACTCCGGTGTGAGACCGTGCAGGGCTTTATACGTCAGTAATAGAATTTTATAGTCGATACGGAATTTAACAGGAAGCCAGTGTAGCGCTGATAAAACTGGACTGATGTGATCAAATTTCCTGGTTTTAGTTAGTACTCTAGCTGCAGCGTTCTGAACTAACTGAAGTTTATTCAGGTTCCTGCTGGAGCATCCTGACAATAATGCATTACAGTAATCTAGCCTTGAGGTTATAAAGGCATGTATCAACTTTTCAGCATCAGACACAGATAACGCATTTCTTAACTTTGAAATGTTTCGTAGGTGAAGAAACGCTGTTCTTGTAATATTACCGATGTGTTGATTAAATGTCAGATCTGAGTCAATTGTTACACCAAGATTTTTGGCTACTGAACCAGGAACTACAGAGAGAGTCAGCAAGATTTAACATTAAATCTGAACATTTAGTCCGAGCGAGCCCTTTTGGGCCGAGGAGGAGAACTTCCGTTTTATCTGGTTTAAAAGAAGGAAGTTCTGTAGCATCCAAAGTCTAATATCTCTTACACAGATCTTCTATCTTATTTAATCTGGATTTGTCATCTGTTTGGCTGATATGTACATTGTGTATCTATCGGCATAACAGTGGAAACTAATTCCATGTCTATTTATAACTGAGCCTAATGTAGCATATATAGTGTAAATAACAGAGGACCTAAAACAGAACCGTGTGGGAAGCTCCATATTTTCACTTGTTTGTAGTGTTAGACGATACATTATTTATCTTTTACAAACTGAAAGCGATCACTAAGGTAAGATGTGAACCAGGATAACGCTGTTCCTGTGATTCCAACTATATTTTCTAGCCTGTCCTAAAGAATATGTTGATCTATAGTGTCAAAAGCTGCACTTAGATCTAGTAACACCAGTAGAGATACGTGGCCCTGATCAGAGGCCAAGGAAGAAGATCGATTTGTTATCTTAACTAAAGGCGGTCTCTGTGCTGTTATGTGGCCTAAAACCAGATTGGAAGTTTTTCATATATGTGTTCTTATGTAGATGAGAACAGAGTTGTCGAGCTACAGCCTTTTTCTAAAATCTAGAGATAAAAGGTAAATTGAAATGGGTCTATAACTGGACATTCTCTGGGGTCAAGATTTGGCTTCTTTATCAAGGGGTTTATCACAGCTAGTTTAAAAGACTTAGGTACATGACCCAGACTAAGAGAAGAGTTGATGATAGTTAAGATAGGTTTTAATAATAGCTGGTAATACTTGTTTCAATAAGCTTGGTTGGAATCATATCAAGTGTGCATGTAGCAGAAGTTGAGGAAGAGATAGAGTTTTTCTAGGTCTGGTCTGCGGTAGTGGAGAAAATGTTTCTTAGTCTTTCTTCTAAAATCACATTTTGTGCTGTTTTGAGCCAAATCGGTATGAAGGATAGGGTTACTCGTATTGGTAGAACTTTTTGTCTAATATTCTCGATTTTGCTATTGATAAAGTCCATGAAACATTAGTCAAGTCAAGTGGTTTTTTATTGTCATTTTCAACTACATACAGAGTACACATGAAACGAAACAACGTTCCTTCCAGGACCATGGTGCAACATAGACAGTGCAATACAGACACAAGTGCAACACAAACAAACAAGTACGGACAGACAACACAACACAACACAGTACAGACAGAGAATAATAAATATTTGCTGTTGTGTGCAAATTGTGCAATGTGTAATAAATAGAGTCCAGTGAGGTAGTAAAGTTTATTAGTGCAATGCTTTGTGCAAAAATGCTTCCCTTTTTTTTTTTATCTGGGGTAAATGGTTGGAGAAAGATATCAGTTCAGACGTTGAGTTTGTTAGAAGTCTGATGGCTTGGGGGAAGAAGCTGTTTGCAGAGTCTGGGGTGCGTGGTTGGACCGACGCTGCGGTACCTTCTTCATGAGGCAGGAGGGGAGAACAGTCTGTGTGAAGGGTGGTGGGTCATCCACAATGCTGGTTGCTTTGTTGCGGATGCAGCGGGTGGTGTAAATGTCCAAGACGGAGGGAGAGAGACTCCGATGATTCCTCTCAGCTGTCCTCACAATTGCGTTTGGTGGGACTGCGGTCAGAGCTGTGCAGGTCCCAAACCAGGCAGTGATGCAGCTGCTTTAGGATGATCTCTATGGTTCCCCTATAAAGAGGGGTGAGGATGGGTGGAGGGAGGACGGCCTTCTCTCAGCTTCCCGTGGAAGTAGAGACGCTGCTGGGCTTTGCCTTGCTGTAGAGCTGGTGTTTCAGGGACCAAGTGAGGTTTCTTCTCCGCTAGGTGGACACCAAAAAAGGGAAAAACTTGGTGCTCTTAAACGATCTCCACAGAGGAGCCGTTGCTTGTGAAGCGGAGAGTGGTCCGGTCTTGATTTCCTGAAGTCAACAACCATTTCCTTGTTCTTCTCTACATTCCATTGAAGGGTTGTTGACTGTACACCAGGTCTGTCAGCTGCTGTACCTCCTCCCTGTATGCTGACAGTCGTCGCCTTTGCTGATGAGACCCAGCACAGTTGGTATCATCGGCGAACTTTATGATGCTGTTAGAACTGTGTTTCGCAACAACAGTCATGAGTCCAGCAGGGTGAACAACAGAGGACTCAGTACACTGCCCTGGGGTGCCCCAGTGTTCATGGTGATGGTGCCTGGAGGCTGCTGTTCCCGAACACGGACTAACTGGGGCACTCCCTGTCAGGAAGTCCAGGATCCAGTTGCACAGGGGGTGTTGAGGCCCAGTGCAGGCTTAACTTCCTGGTGAGATTCTGTGGGATGATGGTGTTGAATGCTGAACTGAAGTCTATGAACAGCATTCTGACGTAGGTGTCCTTCTTCTCCAGGTGGGTAAGGAGAGATGAAGGGTGGTGGTGATGGCATCGTCCGTGGAGCGGTTGGGACGATATGCAAATTGCAAGGGGTCCAATGAAGAGGGCAGTTGGGTTTTGATGTTCCTCATGACTAGCCTCTCGAAGCACTTCATGATGATGGGCGTGAGAGCTACGGGACGGTAGTCATTGAGGCAGGACACCGTGGACTTCTTCGGCACGGGGATGATGGTGGTGGTCTTGAGGCACGTTGGAATGAGGCATCATTCTTGTTTACCATTCATGAACAAAGGCCTTTGCAGTTTGAGTTTTCTGTAGGCTTTTTGCTGTAAGCCTGTTTTTTTTCTAACTTCTTTTAGGAATGCTTTCTGTGCTCTTGATTGGAGGGATGTTAACAGGACACCCACACCTAGACCCACACCAAGTAGCAGCAGTCCTGGATTTTCTCAATTGGTGAAGAATGTGTAACTGTGGATTAATGTGTTTTGTAGCCTTTTTCAGCACCATGCATGTCTATACCACATGTTTTGAAAGTAGTTTGCACTGAGGCATGGTTCACACTAACCTTTCTTGAGGAGAACAGATTTGTCAGTAAGCAGGCTTTGTGTGCTGCCTTCATTTAATGAGCAAAGCACCTGTGAAACGTATTAGTTGAAACGCTTTTTGCCAATTAGCTTTGGGAGAAGTCGTTAACATAGAGGTTCTGCCTGCACTGGGTATGTTACTCAGTGTGCTCAATAAAAGACATGAAAAGTACAACTGTTTGTTTGTTATTTAGTTAGATTTGAGATGTTTTTCCATAATTGTGACTTAAATAATGGTAAATATTTATTAATAACTAGTACAAAAATTCAGATAATTGCAATGGGTGTTCACTTGCTTATATATATATATATATATATATATATATATATATATATATATATATATATATATATATATATATATAGAAACACTTTAGTGCTATGTTTTTGGGGACTGTTCTTTAAATGCCACATCTTTTAACTTAAAACATATGTAACATGCTTAACTTAAAAATTCATTGAATGTCTATTATGTTAACAGTTTGACTTTTATTAACTTATCATTTGAAGTTCATAGTGAACTCCATATCATAGTGAACTCAAATGCTATGTTTCTTTGACGTTTTTGGTTGCATTATATTTTACAGCGAGTAGCAATTTTAAGTGGGATTTTTGCCAGTGTCCGCATTGGGGGGCGGAGCTTGAATGAGCCAATTGTCACAATACTTCACAACACACATAATCACACAGTGATTCAGAGCCCGTATGAGATCAGTGTTAAACAAATCACCTCAATTTACGTCATCCGATCAACATCGCAAGACCAGCAGACACACCGGAATGTCTCATCTGAACATCATGCAGACACTTTAATACCTCCTTTCTTTTCTTTTAGATCGCCTACTAGCGTGTTGCCTAGGTAACCTGCAGTCTCAAACTCAGCGTTTCAGGTTAGTGGCCAGTCCCCAGAGCCAAGGCTGGTCAGCCCCAGTCCCATCTTCACCATGGTTACGTTCTCGAGGTTCCCATTTAATGAGTGCCAGCCTCTGCAGTGAGCTGGCTCACATGTCAGAACTAATCCTGCCTGGAGAGGACTTTGTGTGGAGAAAAATAGAGTCATGTATTCAGTCATATGATTTTGCAGAGTGAAGTGTATGTGTCTCTCCCTCTCTCCTGCTCTCCTCTCTGCTTTTTTAAAAAAGGGCCGAACCATCTGCGCCATCCCTATTCAGCCACACGTGTACAGCATATTTATATTAAGTCCATTCATCAGGAAATTCGCACACAATGTAAAGGGCAACATATCCCTTCAAATCATGTCAAAAACGAATATGTGAGGTTTTGTTCTGCTATAATATCACAGCTTGCAATTATAGAAGAGACAAATTGTTAGGCACATCGTAAAACAGCAAAAACCTCAAAGAAGGATGTTTATGTTAAGCTACTTTTGATATAACTTTGACATTAATAACAATAATAATGCTTCATTTATACTAATTACTATTCATTTTCTCTTCTATGGTGGTACCATTTAAGGTGACAGAAGAGTCAACTTTAGCTTCATGGTGTCATGGTCTGCCTTCTCCTCCTGTCTGTCTCTGTCCTTGTTTACGTTCCCCGGTCCTAGCTATGTGCTAATGTTTGTTTTGCTTTCTGTGCCCCTTCTGGTCTCTGCCCTCTAGTCACACCCATCACCTGCTCCTTGTTCGTGTCTCCTCTCCTTCCCAGGTGTTCCTTGTTCCTTTATTCATATATACTTTGTATCCTCCTTGTCTTTGTCTGGCAATGTTGTTGCTGTAGTGGTAATGTTGATGTGTTAATGTTGTTTCTGTATCAGGTATAGACAACACCAGCGTTTGTATCCACCTCTCCTGCCTACGCCTGCTTCCGCATTACAGAATGTTAGACCACACCACATACAGCTGGACTTTTTGCCGATGGACTGTTTCCACTTTCTGAGGACCTTGTTGTCATCATTTTGTCTCTGGTTACTGCGTAGGACCCAGCATAACTGACGGCTAAGATAGCAGCTGCAGATGAGATTAGGAAGGGCAAACATGGCCTACCCCGGTCTTCAAACGTAGACTGAAGACCCATCTCTTTGTAAGGCACTTATAAGCACTAATCTACTAAAGCATTGGTATAAACTGTAATTGCACTTCTAGGAACACTGGTTAAGTATTGCACTGATACTGTATGTAGTCTTGTATTTATTCTCTTCTCTGTAGGTGTTCCAGTCTTGCTAGGTATTGCACTGTGTCTAACTTTTTATTTTGTTGTCTTCTTTCTAGGTATCAGCACTGGCACTTGTTAATGGCAGTGTTTGAGCTTGAGTAGTTTGGACTTAAACCTGTTTGTACTAGATAGAGATTCATACTCTAACTGAACTCTAAGCACTTATGTAAGTCGCTCTGGATAAGGGCGTCTGCTAAATGCCTTAAATGCAAATGTAAATGTACCCCTCCTGGGGAGTGGGGCTAGTACTCAGTCCTGTTGGTGTCCCTCAGTCAGGGCCTGCTGGTGCAGCGGGTTTGGTTGATAAATGCCACAGCACTACCTGGGGTCTTGGAGAGCACCTACGTGGTGGCTGCCGTCATTGCGGCACTGTCTGGTGGTCTGGAGACCTCAGGCGAGAAGAAACCTGCCTCCATGGACGTCACTACAAGCCTGCCCACCTCCTTGGACATCGGTGAAGCCCAGCCTACTCCCAAGGTTTTTCCCCGTGCCATTCCTGCTCCCTGGGCCACTCCTGTTTCTGCTCCTTGTCCTGGTTCTGCTCCCCGGGCTGCTCCTGTTCCCTGGTCTGCTCCTGGTTCTGGTCCTGGTTCTGGTCCTGGTCCTTGCCCTGCTCCTGTTCCTGTTTTTGTTCCTTGCCCTGCTCAGTCACCTCGCTCCATTCCTGTGCCTGCCACATCCACTCTTCCTGGTTTCGTGTCAGTCCCTGTTACTATGCATGTCCCTGTTACCATCACAGTCTGTGTTTCTGCCTGTGTTTTCTTAGGTTTTTCTGTCCCCTTCCTGTCATTCTGTCCATCCCCGTCCAGGTGACTGTTTCTGTTCCTGTCCCCATGTCATCATTGTTCTTGTCCCCAATCCAGTTTCCTGCCTTGTATTAGGTCCTGTCCCCAGTCTCCTGTCCAGACAACTTTCCAAGAGTCCTCCGCTTTGAGTCTCAAAGGCTTCTGGAACACAGGGACCAGTTTGCGTCATCAAATCTGAGATGTAGACAAATACCTCACTGTAGACATGAGATATGTCTCATGTCTACACATCTGCAAAGAAGATAGTAAAAGCATTTTTTTCACCAGAAAGTAAAGTGCAGCATGCTACAACTACTTTTCGCAACCCAGAAGTATCGTCTCATAAACAACCATAAAAAGTAGGCAGGGGTGATGACAAATTTGTGGCAGCGTTTGAACCATCAGTGGTCTGGACTACATCAGGCCACTCCAATACATTTTGGCAGAACACGTTTTTGGTAGCCTAACAAGAAGACTGACTAAATACAATAAAGGTACTCCTATATGGTATAGTTCACTTTATGGTTCACTATAGATATCATTAAATTCATTACACTTCATAAAGTAAGAGAATATGACTTTATAATCTTCTTAGACCCATCAGAACAGCGGCTGCCAACTGAACCAAAGTTAAGAAGGTCTTTGTCATGACCACATGGTAACACTTGCTATTTTTGCTAGTCCTGTATTTATTGTGCTTTATAAATGCATTTATATAGCATTATGAATCCAGGATTCACAGAAAATGTTACTGAAAATATATACCTGAAGCAGATACTCATCAGAATTATCAGGACGACAAAATTCAAATCTGGTGTTTACTTTAACTGGAAATAACATCACTGCAGTTCAGTGAGCAATGATGTAAAACGTGCCTTGGCATTAGATAACGCCACCTATGACTTATTGGTATAACTATTGACTGTTCCTGTGATTAATCTGCCTGAGTAAAATTCTTTCTTTCATTTATGTGAGCCATACACTAGGCCTAACCCACGTTTGTAGTATCTGTTTGTTTTTGGAATATGGACAACATACCGTCAGGCGTAGCTGATGCCAAACTCAGTACGTGACAAATGGACCAATATGTCAATTAATCAGTCAAGTCCCCACTAATTAAAACACTAATTCAGCTCTCTTTGGCACAGCCACTTTCATAGGGGTAGTCATGGCTGCAACAGTAATTTATGTTAATCCCGTCCTCTGCAATAAATAATAAAGATTTATTTACAGCATGTTCTTCAGCCCTCTGAAAACTAGTTTTTCATTAGCATGCCCAGAGTGTGTTGACCACTTGGTTTCAAGTCATCAACTTAAAAGCCACAGGGATAAAGACCCTGTACTGCTGCATTCACGTTACCTGCTGAGTTTTTAAATAGTAAAACAATCCTCGTTGTATGCTCAAAACTGATTACAGTTTAATATTCAACAATTTGCGTTAAAAAAAAAAGTGATTAGTTATATCACCTAATTGTTTATCAATATCATTATTTATTTTAGCAAAAATACCACAAATACTGATAATGATTGTGCACAATTACATCATGTACTAAGATAGTGGGCAATTTGTTAACATGTGATCTGTAAAGTAAATGTTAATTAGCTGACTGGTAAGTGTTGGAAAATTTGCAGTGAATGCAGATTTTAATCTTGTGTTTGGTTTCTAGTGGCTCATATATATATATATATATATATATATATATATATATATATATATATATATATATATATATATATATATGTATGTATAGCACCCCACCTATGCCTTAAACTTGCAGTGGCCATCAGGTTTTCTGATGTTGCCAAGGGGTTCACCATAGGCTACCAAAACATCCTAAAGGCTTCTGGATCGTTGTGAGGAGTTGCTCTTGCAGGATGATTTTGAGAGAACCCATTTCCTTAGATGAGAAGCAACCGCACACATGAATGGTCTCAGGATGCTTCACTGTTGGTATGACACCTTTTCTTCTCCGGACAATCATTTTTCCAGATGTCCCAGGCAGTTGGAAGGGTCTTCATCAGAGAAAATCATTTTACCCCAGTCCTCTGCAGTCCAATCACTATACTTCCTGCAGAATCAGTCTGTCCTTGATGCTTGGCTTCTTTGCTGCCCATTCTCCAAAGGCCTTCCTCTCACTATGTGTTCAGATGCACTCACACCTGCCCTCTGCCATACCTGAGCAAGCTCTGCACTGGTGGTGACCCGATCTCATAGCTGCATCTTTTTTTTGAGATGATCCTGACGCTTGCTTGACATTCTTGGGTGCCCTAAGACCTTCATCATTGCAATTGAATCACTCTACTTGAAGTTCTTGATGATTGGATAAATGGTTGATTGGGGTGCTATCTTACAAGCAGCAATGTCCTTACCTGTGAAACCCTTTTAATTGCCACCATAAGAATGGGGGGGCATTCTCAAAACTTTTGGCCACAATTGTACAAGGCAAAAGATTCACATTGTTCACTGTGGACTGTACATTACAAAAGTGCCCCTGTTTTCATATTGAATTTCATAACTGGGGCTATATGAACAACTACCCTTCTGCAACTGCCGAAGTCCAGTTTCTGTGTAGATAGATACTTTATTGATCCCAGAGAAAAATTCAAGATCTCTGCATTTAACCCATCCGTGCTGTGAAACACTTACATATACACTCACATTAGTGAACACACACACTAGGGGGCAGTTGCCTAGAGCGGTGGGCAGCCCAAAAACAGCACCCAGGAAGCAGTCAGAGGTTAGGTGCCTTGCTCAAGGGCACTTCAGTCATGTCCTGTCGGTTCATAGGTTTTAACTTCAGTCATGTCCTGTCGGTTAATGGGATTGAACCAGCAACCTTCCTGTCACGAGGCTGGTTCCCAGACCTTCAGCAACGTTCATGAGCCTGCAGAATGCTTACCCTTCACTGGCTCACTGTCGGCCTGAATTACAGTATGTTTCATGTAAATTATATGGCTCACTGACAACATGAATTAGGGTATAAAGGTCAACCAGGATGTGTCCTTTGCAACCGTAAATAATAATAATGTAAATATGGCTTCAGGGGTGGGTGCTTGTTACCATGTGCCAGTTGCTGATTCAGTAGTTGCACTCAAATCGCTGCTTGTTTCAGTGTTGAACATCAGACACGAATCCGATGTGAAGTAGTTTGTATGTCGTTGTGGGCGCTTAAGTCTGCATTCAGTTCCGCCCAGCTTTGATGAATAAGGGTCATCATCTCAAGAACTGGGGCAAACGTTTCTGACAAGTCAAGTCTGAGGTTGGAAACAGATGGTGTAGTTGAAAAGGTTTTACTTTTTTTTTAACCTCTGGTTCTTTCCTCCTCAACTGACTGAAATTGCGAATTCTCCAAGGAGCAATATGTTGAATTTGCCATTAGCAAGTCTGAAATGTTGCAAGGCGATGGGAACAGCAAGGCAGGGGAATGGCTTTTTTTCTGTAGTACTTTGAACACATATCAATGTAACATTCAGCTGCAGTGACCAGCCATGTGGCAAGCCACACAACCAGTAGCAAGCCAATATGTGGCACAATCGTAACCAGCAATCAAAACAGGAAAAAACAGTTTTCCTGCTGTTGCAGTAGTGCCCTTCACAAGACGAGCACCACCACGTGACTGCATGTTTTATAGTGGCACATAACCACCTCTTCTTTATTCTTTGGGTCTTGGTGACACCGGCTCTATTTTTATCAATGCTTGACCACAAAATGTTAAAGCAATTAGTTTTCCCACAGCTGGTAATCAGGGTCTGTGAATTGCCTCATGAGAATTCTGTTTCGCTGTTCACATTGCTTTTAAAAAGTGCATACGTGTAAGCACCGCCTTTCTGCACCCACAGGGCACGCACACACTCCCCTGCACGCCATTACCTGGGTGGCGTCTCACCTGTGGCTCATTAGCCTGTCTTCTTAAGAGTCCCCAGCACAGTACACAGTGCTGGTTATGTGTTGTATGTGACTTAGCATGAAGAGGTATCATTGTTTATGTTAATAAAGCCTCGCACATGAATCGTAACGTACATTCCGAGTCTGAATCCTTACAATAAGATGTACGATAATAATAATAATAATAATAATCTTTATTTATAGAGTACTTGGCATACAGGTGGCAGCTCTATGTAACAGAGCAGTAACAGTAACAGATGAAACTATGAGCATTCATTAAAAATCATATAAGCCAATGACAGATCAAATTAGAAAAACAAATACCAAGGAGACAGAATTTTAATTAAGCTCTACATTAAAGAGATGCATTTCAAATGTTTCTTAAAAGTGGGCACTGAACTCAACTGTCTTATAAAAGGTGAGTTCAACAGTTCAGAAGCAAAATAACTGAAAGAGGGCTTTCCAAGTGTTCAGTATTTCAGCTGTTCATGTGTTTTCATGCTCAGGATTCTTACTTTGCAGTTAAAGAAGCCAGCCTCTTATAAAGCAGCTTTTTCTGACATTAGCTTTTTCGTAACTTAGTTGTATGAAGACATCCACGGAGAAATACCCGGCACACACCAGGCAATCCGGGACATGGAATCTTGATTATCAGAAGTAATATAACTGTATAATTGCATGTCATCAGCATAGCTATGAAAATCAATATCATGTGTTCTAGTGACATCATCTAGAGGTAACGTGCAAAGAGAAAAGCAAAGGCCCTAAAACTGACCCTTGCAGAACTCCATGTGAATTGTTTTGATAAATGATTTTTCGATGAAGCCAAGGACTGTCTATTCGTTAAAAATGGTTTGAACCATTCTAAAACTGTGCCTGAGAGGCTTACGCAGCTTTCAGGATGGTGGATTAGATTCTTGTGATCAGTGGTATCAAAAGCTGCACAATGCGATCCAATAAGACCAGAACAGAAGGATTTTGTGCAACAGTGTTAAGCCTGAGGTCACTGACCACATGAGTCAGTGCTGTTCCAGTACTACGGTTATTCACATTTATTTATTTTTAATTGATCTGATCTCAGACAGAGGGTGAATATAGATGTACAATACTTTCACAGTGATATAGACCCAACAGAGCTAGACAGACTAACTGACTGTGTAGAAAATAAGCTCCGATTAACTTTAGACAATGTTGCACCTATAAAAGCTAAAAGGACGCAACAGAAAAAGCTCGCTCCGTGGTACAACAATGAAATACGCACCTTAAGACAGACAGTACGGAAATTAGAACGCAAATGGAGAGTGACCAAGCTGGAGGTATTTCACTCTGCTTGGAAGGACAGCCTTAGCAGGTATAGAAAGACACTTATTAAAAACACGCTCAGCATACCTGTCCACACTCATCGAACACAACAAAAACAATCCTAGAGTTTTATTTAGCACAATCGCAAAACTTACCAAAAATCAGGCAGGAACGGAACCTCAGATACCCGCCAACTACAGCAGCAATGATTTCATGGACTTTTTCAATAGCAAAATCGAGAATATTAGACAACATGTTCAACTGACACCAGTAACCTATCCTTCATCTGGTTTGGCTGACACAGCACAAAATGTGATTTTAGAAGAAAGACTAGAAACATTCTGTCCACTTCAGCAGACAGAACTAGAAAAAACTAATCTCTTCTTCAAATTCTGCTACATGCACACTTGATATGATTCCAACAAGCCTATTGAAACAAGTATTACCAGCTATTATTAAACCCATCTCAACTATCATCAACTCTTCTCTTAGTCTGGGTCATGTACCCAAGTCTTTTAAACTAGCTGTGATAAAACCCTTGATAAAGAAGCCAAATCTTGACCCCAGAGAACTGTCCAGTTATAGACCCATTTCCAATTTACCTTTTATCTCTAAGATTTTAGAAAAGGCTGTAGCTCGACAACTCTGTTCTCATCTACATAAGAACAACATATATGAAAAATTCCAATCTGGTTTTAGGCCACATCACAGTACAGAGACAGCTTTAGTTAAGATAACAAATGATCTTCTTCTTGCCTCTGATCAGGGCCACGTATCTCTACTGGTGCTACTAGATCTAAGTGCAGCTTTTGACACTATAGATCACACTATTCTCTTGGACAGGCTAGAAAATGTGGTTGGAATCACAGGAACAGCGTTATCCTGGTTCACATCTTACCTTAGTGATCGCTTTCAGTTTGTAAAGATAAATAATGTATCATCTAATTATACAAGAGTGAAATATGGAGTTCCACAAGGTTCTGTTTTAGGTCCTCTGTTATTTACACTATATATGCTACCATTAGGCTCAGTTATAAATAGACATGGAATTAGTTTCCACTGTTATGCCGATGACACACAGCTGTACATATCAGCCAAACCAGATGATAAATCCAGATTAAAGAAGATAGAAGATTGTGTAAGAGATATTAGACTTTGGATGCTACAAAACTTCCTTCTTTTAAACCCAGATAAAACGGAAGTTCTCCTCCTCGGCCCAAAGGCTGCTCGGACTAAATGTTCAGATTTAATGTTAAATCTTGCTGACTTCTCTGTAGTTCCTGGTTCAGTAGCCAAAAATCTTGGTGTAACAATCGACTCAGATCTGACATTTAATCAACACATAGGTAACATTACAAGAACAGCGTTTCTTCACCTACGAAACATTTCAAAGTTAAGAAATATGTTATCTGTGTCTGATGCTGAAAAGTTGATACATGCCTTTATAACCTCAAGGCTAGATTATTGCAATGCATTATTGTCAGGATGCTCCAGCAGGAACCTGAATAAACTCCAGTTAGTTCAGAACTCTGCAGCTAGAGTACTAACTAAAACCAGGAAATTCCATCACATCAGTCCAGTTTTATCAGCACTACACTGGCTTCCTGTTAAATTTCGTATCGACTATAAAATTCTATTACTGACGTATAAAACCCTGCACGGTCTCGCACCGGAGTACCTGCAAGATCTTATTTCCTATTATGAACCGCCACGTTCACTCAGATCACAGGATGCTGGTTTTCTAATAGTTCCTAAAATTCAGAAGACTACAGTGGGGGGAAGAGCTTTTTCCTACAAAGCCCCCAAATTGTGGAATAATCTCCCAGTTAATGTTTGGGACTCTGACACAGTCTCAATATTTAAGTCCAGACTAAAAACATACTTGTTCAGTTTAGCTTTTGGTGACTGAGCTATGCTTCTCATCCACTGTATTACTCCAAACCTGAACTAACCTTGTTTTTCTTTTCTTTTTCTTTCCTTTTCTTTTCTCCTTCTTTCTGAGGTAATAACAGCCCACCTGTTCTGCCGAATACTGTTGGAGGACTGACCATCAGTACCCCTTGTTACCTTATAACCTCTTCATCTATGTCATCTTTATGGATGTTAGTCATCTGCTGCACCTTGATTGCATTACTGTATCATCCAGATGTAGCACGTGTGCAGTTTCTCTTCCTTTTAGTTCGTTTTGTTTAAAATCTGATCTGTCAGAGTCACCAGCTGCACTCTAAACACTCCATATCCCCTTATCCTCATATCCTCTGTACACCCCCTCGTTATCCCAACCGTGTTAGCATGAGGGAGATTGGACGGGTGAATAACAAAAGCCAAGCTAGGTCTTCAGGGTGTCATGCTAAGTCTAGTGGCGTACTCCTCGTTTCACCCGTTAGTTCTTCTTCTCCTGTTTCTTGACCTACTTAGTTGCTGCGAGTATCTCTAAATTGATTTATTGACTTATTCCACACCCCTTCGTTCTCCTAACCATGTTAGCGTGAGGGAGATCGGACGGGTGAATAACAAAGGCCAAGTTAGGTCTTGAGGGTGTCCTGCTCAGTCTAGTGGCGCACTCCTCGTTTCACCCGTTAGTTCTTCTTCTTCTGTTTATTGACTTAGGACGTGGAACTCTCTAAAGGTAGAGAGGCCTAAAGTACGGTAGTAACGCTTAACAAGCGCCAGCCTCTGTCTCTGTACTAACACAAACCAGAACTAACTCTGTCTCTGTACTAACCCAAACCAGAACTAACTCTGTCTCTGTACTAACCTAAACCAGAACTAACTCTGTCTCTGTACTAACACAAACCAGAACTAACTCTGTCTCTGTACTAACCCAAACCAGAACTAACTCTGTCTCTGTACTAACCTAAACCAGAACTAACTCTGTCTCTGTACTGACACAAACCAGAACTAACTCTGTCTCTGTATTAACCTAAACCAGAACTAACTCTGTCTCTGTACTAACCTAAACCAGAACTAACTCTGTCTCTGTACTAACACAAACCAGAACTAACTCTTTCTTTTCTCTTTCCGAGGAAAAAAAAAAAACCGCCCACCTGTCCCGCCGAATACTGTAAAGGACTGACCACCAGGGCCCCCCCCGTCACTTGGCACCAACCAGTTCTCCTCTCCATTTGTGCCATTTGCTCCATCCTTGACTGCATCACTGTATCATCCACCTGATGTAGCACCCGTACAGCTTCTAAAGCTTCTACCTTCAGACTCAGCTTTAGTTTATAAACTGTAAATACTGTTCGACCTGAGGAGGATGGGTCTCCCCTTGTGAGTCTGGTTCCTCCCAAGGTTTCTTCCTCCAGTTGAGGGAGTTTTTCCTTGCCACTGTTGCCTCTGGCTTGCTCACAGGGGGATAAACAGCTGTGATTTCATGTTTTTCATGTTTTTAAAATTCCTGTAAAGCTGCTTTGTGACAACATCGTTGTAAAAAGCGCTATACAAATAAACTTGACTTGACATATAGACCATCATAATCTTGAGGGAGCAAGGCAGCTGTAGTTTTCAGAGACAGGCACCTGGGGTGGTTGTCTGAATTAGATTTATGTTGAGGGGCACAACTTAGCAGTCTAAGACCAGCTGAAACATTAAAAGTATGAAAACTACATATACATGTACATGCACAACAGCTTACAGAGAAATCAAAATATATATTTTACAAAAACCATATATAAGCATATTTTAATGAACTTGACAAATGCATGAAGTTCATTTATTCAATGCAGCAAAGAGTGTGTATGTTTGCTTTTAAAAAGGAGATAATGCTGTGTGTGTTTATATATAAATATGTATATGTATATATATATATATATATATATATATTTATATATGAATATATATGATTCCAGCATCTTTGGGCAAAGGCGGGGTACACCATGGACAGGTCGCCAGTCCATCGCATGGCCAACATTCACTCACACACTCTTACACCTACAGGCAATTTAGAGTGACTGATCAATCTAACATGCATGTGTTTGGACTGTTTGGAGTACTCGGAGGAACCCACTCAAGCACCGGGAGAACATGCACACTTCACACAGAACAGCCAGGGCCGGGAATCCAACCCGCATGATCTTGCTGTGAGGTGACAGTGCTAACCACTACACCACCATGTCGTGATATAGCAACAATCTGGGTGCCTAACATTAATTAGATGGGTGATAACTTGAAATAGTGTGAAAAACAAAATAGTGAAATTAATGGTCTGTGCATAGATTTAACCAACCCCTATGTCTGTGTGTTGATTGATCCATAACACATCTCATTTAAAGGTAGAGAAGCGCTTCATTACTACTGAAGGTGTAGTGTTGATGAGAACACCTTCCTAGGTTCTTACTTTGCAAGTAAGAACTCTTACCTGTGGTGATGTTTCTATGACTTTTCCTTGTCAATAGTAGAAAATTCTGATTTACAAGCTTTAGTCAAATGCGGCATAAACAAAATATATGACTTTCGAAGTGAAAATATGTACATGTCCTCTAAAAAGATACAATTAAAAAATTACTACAGGTTTATATTTTATTCTTCATTTTTTCCAATGTATTGAATCAGTGACAACCCGCTGGTTGGTAAAAGAAAGCATGTGACAGTTTGTTAGTAAAAGCCCCCCAACCCCGAGTTGTGGAATAAATTTAAATATGATTGTAATGTTTTTAGAAGTTTCCCCATTTTAGGAGATAAAAGATTGGCCTTGCATGACTGGTAGTAACTGATATTGCCAGGATGGCCACCAAGTATACAGAATCCAGTGGTCTCGAACCCTGGTCCTGGAGCACTACCTTCCTGCAGCTGATCAACCTTGTCCCAAGTTGACTTGACTGGCTGCATCAGAATCTATATGGGTTTAGTATGTGGTGGAACAGCTCATAGGATACAGTTTGGTACTAAACACTTCAGGAAAGTAGTTCTCTGGGACTATGGCTCGAGACCACTGCTGTAGAGAATGTGTTCATATTTTCATTTAGAAAACCATTTAGTAAACCACTATATATATATATATATATATATATATATATATATATATATATATATATATATATATATATATATATATATAAACATGTATTTGCATAATACTTTATACATATTGGATAGACTATGTTTTTTTATTTTTTTTGCCCTGACCCTGTCCTGCAATAGCATTTGATTTTAATGAGCATGCTTCCTCCAACAGTGGCACTGAAAATGAAAGTTTTCAGTCATATTTCAGCTATCAAATATTGCTTTGTTAAGAATGACAGAATGATGAACATTTAATTGCAGAGCAAACATTTATCAAAGTGATGAAATATGACATTTTGGTATTAGAAGATGTCATCATAAGGTGACTCATTAGATGAAGCATGACATCATTACTGTGGTTCAACGTGTGACTGCATTCTTGAGACTCCCAGCATATTGCTAGTCTCTAATAATACATGTCATACACGTGAAATCAAGCCAGCAGCACTGGGGACAGACTTCATGTCTGTTTTTAGCCCCATAACAGAGAAAGCACTGGAGCGAACTGCTGTACTGAAAAAAAAAAAAAATCTGTATCAAGCGAAAAAGAATCAAGTGCTTCTGGTATATATGAGAATTAAACTGAGGTACATTAAAGATGAGACCTGCTTTCAGTAAATGACTAAATAGAACAGAATGGAAAGCATAAAAAGGCTCTTTTTAAGACAATGGAACCTGCTAGAAGTAGGTGTATGAATGCTTTTAACACTCGCCAATGTAGCAGGGACATGCGCTTGCACTCGGCCGTGTCCAAGATGGCATTTATTCATCACATTAGAGTGCATTATCGCGACTGTCCAACCACCTATTAGGCAGAGTCATTTCTGCCATTTCATTTAGCACTAGCATTTAGTGGGAGAATAACTTTGCTGTGGTGTTTTATGATAGCCCAGCACTCCTATCCAATCAGGGAAAGGTCAGAGGGCTAACTATCTGGCGGCTGCAGGACTCATATGGGGGAGAAGTCCCAGAGAGCTTGGGCTAATGTGTCCTCTGCAGTCTATGTGCACTAATGAATGCCTGTAGGTGCTACATTCCATATCCTTCCGTTTGAAAGGAAGTGGTGGGAAAAAATAGCCGTGGCAAACAAACACTTATCATAAATCTTTCAGCAGCATTCTGTCATGTGTTGCACAATTGCTTGTGCTTTAGCATTTTGCTGTAGAACACTTCTCAAAAGAGCACCAGTGTTTAACCCATATATCTTAATTTTTGTCGATTTTTATTTTTCAATATCATTTGAACACAACAGCTGCTGTTTACATTGTGTAAAAATTTCATGATGAATAGACCAATGGAAATGCTTAAAAAAAAAACTGGTTCCATTGACTTACATTTAAAGTAAAGTAGGTTTTTGGCCACTCCTGTAAAGCTGCCATTTCGGAGAGGCTTGTTTTGCGTTGGACAGCGACAATGTTGTAGCATGCTTGTTTTTCCATGAAAGGACATTGTCTTTCTCCAGTGGGGCTGTAGACCGCCTAATTTACCTCCTCAAACGGCTTAAAGTTGCCACGGCTCATTCGCAGCTCTACACCGGTCATTGTTCCATGCACTTTCATTCTATCAAGTTATGACAATTAAAGGTAATCCTGTAAGGTGGATTAAATGCAGATGACTGCCGTGGCCAGGCGAGGCTTCTAATCCTCTATTAAGACCTCGGAAAGACGAACTTGTCTATACAAGGGATTTTCTGCTTCAGGGGCTCCTGATATAGCCGCTGATACTTAAACATAAATTAAAGCTGAATACCTGACTTTGCAGACATTTAACAAAAAGTCACAATGGCACACAATGAAGGTTAAAGCATAGATGGAATTCCACTAGCGTGTTAGATTCGAACATTATAATTCATATTCAAGCCTTGTGTGCCTTTGGTGTCTCCTGCAGTCATTTCAGTTTCATTCAAACATTGTGAATCAATTAAGTTTTCAAGCTTTACTCTGAAGGATCACATTGTTGCAAATAATTAGGAATGTCAACTTTCTATTTAAAGGGGACCTATTATGCTTTTCTGGTTTTTCCCTTGCTTTAGTGTTTTATAAAGCTTTTCTGTGCATGTGAAGGGGCTGCAAAGTTATAAAGGTCAAATTCTCCACCGGAAGAAGAAACTCTTTCTCACAGAAACCACTTTTCTCAGCTGCCTGAAAGGCTGGGTTGGAATTCCAGCTCAGTTACAAGGTGATGTCATCTCATAGCACAATTCTTATTGGCTGCCTGTAAGGGCAGGCCTTGTGGCAGGATGCTGCTACTATTTTCCATGCAGAACATAGTGGGCAAGCTGACCGATCTGAGCACATTGTGCTTAACAAGAGGTGGGTTTAACAACACAGGAGACACTTTAGACAGAAGGTGAATACAGATGTTCTAATAGACTACAAAAATGAAATTATGAACACTGAAAATCAGTATAATAGGTCACTAAAATAAATTCTGCATATTTGATACATGTAGATGTTTCAATGTCTGGGGTGCTGCATGGTTATGTTGAATGACAACTGTAATGGGTTAATTTAGTTCAAAATATAATTCAAAATTTTCTGAAAGTTTTAAAGATGATTGTTAATAATTAAAGCAATATGATCATGTGTTTTACCATTTTCATAAAATATTTCGGGATACCTCCTCTTTGGTCTCAGTGAGATTACATGTTTTTCTTCAATAAACTGAAGACACATGCTGCATTTTCAATAACTATGAAAGTTAATTTCAATTATTTTTTCTCACATTGTGTCCTTATTGTGTCCAAGCTAAAGATGTCCACACATCTTGAGTGATAAGCTTAGGTATTTATCAATTTCTCAGTAATCTATATTATCATAACTATGCTGAATTTTTAGAGGAATTAAAAAACTCACAGTATACTGATAATGGCTCATAATTAAGCTTCAAGCCATGACAGGCTATGTATTACAATGATTTTATTATAACTAAGGTTATCAGTCATCACACAACTGGCATTTATCATTATAAAATATTATAAAAATACACTCAGTTCCAAAAAAATATCTAAATTATTATTCATAATAATTAAGGCAAACAATGCCCCTGCCAAAAATGTAATTAATTTAGGATTTGTTGTTGCTACCAAGCAAACATGGACTTCTGACAATAATAGGGAACAATGTGTGGTTCATCACTGCATATTGCATGAACTTTGAAACATTTTTCATAATGAACAAATCATAATACAGCACTGTTTAATGCAAACATCCTGCTTTTGAAGTAGTTCTTGCTTCCAAATTGCAATGCTAGTTTCAATTAGTGTCTCTATATGATTTATGGTCTTATTCAGCACCGGATTATCAGTGTTGCACATCCTATTTCTGCCATCTGGGGGCTTTTAAAAGGTCCCCTACTACCTATGTATTATCATGCCGTCATAAAAAGTGCTTTGTTGGTACAACCTAAAGAAATACTTAATGTGGTAAACAAAGAGTTCCACTTAAAAAGTACTTAAAGTGTTGAATGAGCAATGCTTTGAGTGAAAGTATTTTTTTGAGTTGAGTAAAACTCATAAAATTTTTTGGTTGCGCCAACAAAGCACTTTTTACGTTTATGGAGAAATTAAAAGTAACAGACATTTTTGATTCAGCTATGTGCGTACAATCACATACTGGACACTATTTATTCACTAATTAATCAAATTCTTATATTCAGTATGCAATCGTACTCATAAAATCCGGCCTGGGTTTGAAGATACATAAGACATACGTCACTAAAACACAAACATTTGAAATTTGAAGCCATTCATTTTACACATTCTTTACTTTTTTTTAAATAGAAGTCTTTAGGCTCATTTATACTCAACATTAAAGACGGATACGGATACCCATGGAGCTTTCTGTCCGCACTCTGCGTTCATTTCGTGCGTAATTTACACGTTTTCGGAAAGCTTTTTTTCTTTGTTTTGGACGTAAATATATGAGCTACGAGCTCATGCAACGTCGCCATGTTTGATTTACTCCGTACTGCCCTCTACTGGAAGTGTTGCTCAACAACCATGTGAACAGAGCTGACGCAGAACAGTATGTGTGCAGTGATGGTTATATCACTTGGAACACATGCAGACATTTCCACGCGTAGAGGGAGTATAAATGAATCTTTACAGTAAATCACAGGGCCAGATTCAAACGGCACAGCCTTGGTTCGCTGATTGAGTCCCATACAATGGATAGAGATTAGATGAAGCTGATGTTCGCTTCCTCTCATTTCCCGTTCCAGCTGATGTAGCAGTTACATGTGGACACCTACTGGACTATTTAAGGTGGAATGTAAATTCGAATACAGAGAAAGATTCAAGATTCAAGATTCAAGAGTTTTATTGTCATATGTACAGCAGAACAGACAGTTACACTGTACAATGAAATTCTTACTTTGCTGCTCCTCCATTCACCAATAGATAAGATAACAAATAAAAGAAATAAAAAATATATATACAAAATATACAAAGTATAACAATATAAGTTGAAGTAGATAAAAATATTTTTATAGTTAAAGAATAAAAAATAAAAGTTATGTGTGCTTTTATGTGCAAGTATGAAGAGCAGCAGCCATAAAGTGCAAGTTGCAAGTAACGAATGTAAACAATAATGTTTGTGTGAGTAGTGAATGTAAACAGTATTCTGACAGTACAGTGAGTGTAAGGTGCAGTTTAAATCAGACCAGTTAAAACCAGTTCAGAAAGGAGAGGTTGGAGAGGTAGTGCGTGAGGTGTTCACAAGCCTGATGGCCTGTGAGTAGAAACTGTTTGTCAGTCTTGTGGTCCTGGACTTCACACTCCTGTAACGTCTGCCTGAAGGTAAACGTGTGAAGAGTGTGTGCTGGGGGTGTGTACTGTCCCTGATTATGTTGTGGGCCCTCCTGGTGACCCTGGTGTGGTAGATGTTCTGTAGTGAGGGGAAGGCTGCTCCTGAGATGGACTGTGCAGTTTTGATCACACGCTGGAGAGCCTTTCTGTCCTGAGCAGTAGAGTTTCCATACCAGACGATGATGGAGCTGGTAAGAACACTCTCAATCATACTCCTGTAGAAGGTGCTGAGAATTTTGGTTGGCATACCAAATTTTCTCAGCCTTCTCAGAAAGTACAGTCGCTGCTGGGACTTCCTGATGATGATCTGAGTGTTGTGGGACCAGCTGAGATCCTCACTGATGTGAATGCCAAGAAACTTAAAGGTTTTCACCCTCTCTACCTCAGTCTCCCCTATGTACAGGGGTGTGTGTAGCTCTCGCTTCCTCCTTGGATCAACAATCATTTCCTTGGTCTTGTCTGCATTCAAGGAAAGATTGTTGTCATGACACCAGGCCACCAGCTCAGCCACCTCCTTCCTGTACGCTGTCTCTTCCCCACCAGTGATCAGTCCAATGACTGTAGTATCATCAGCAAATTTGATGATGCTGGTGTTGTTCTGGGAGGCCACGCAGTCGTATGTGAAGAGCGTGTACAGAAGGGGGCTCAGCACACAGCCTTGAGGGACCCCTGTGCTCACTGTTCTTGTGCTGGATAACATCAGCATCAAGATATTAGCGAATCAAATGGTGGCACAACAAAACACATTTCTTCACAATTTTTATATGTGAGTCATGTAAATCTTGAAGGTAAACAGTAGAAACACACACACACACAACAAGGTGGCACTGAGAAGATAAGAATAAACAAAGATAATTAAAGAGGATAAGAAAACTTAATTTACTTGCATTCGTTTGTGCAGTTACATCACATTTAAAACAAAATCTTCCAGAACTTTTCACTTTATCAGTAGCTAGCCGTCTTGGTTACCTCAGTGTAGCATAAAAAGCTAGGATGAGATAAGAAATAAAGAAGTATGTGTGTACATGTGTATATGTGTGTGTGTGTGTGTGTAGCAGAAGAAAAAGAGTAAAAGTTTGGGGTGCGCTGGCCTGCATTACCTATTCTAGCCCGAGGGGGTTAAATACTGCTGGTACTTTAAACTAAAGCCTGTAATATTAATGAAGAAGTTGTTTAGCATGTCTGTTATCGTTTAGTCCTATTAGCTAACCGATCAGCTAAGCCTAGTAGAAGATAAGTTCTGGCTGAAAGACTCAGGAGGCAGGTGTGAAGGAAGATCATTTTGATCCTGGATATGGGTTAAAGAATGTGAAGGGTACAATTATTTGAAACTTAAGGAATCTTGGCATAGGGCCTGTCCTTGGTTCAGGACTTGGAGCAGGTTGATCTGTTTATCAGGACGGCAGAGGCAGAACCCACCTCCAAACTGGTGGAGGTGGGGAGAAAAGTAGGAAGGAAGGAGGGGAACATCTGAACCTTGGCACGTGAAAGCAGCTGAAGGGACAGACAAGTGGAGACATTTTAAAGACTGGGGTAGGTCAATGGTTGATCAGGAGTATTGAAGGAATGAATGGTTGATGTAGCATTGGGAGACCTTTTACTAAAGCTTCTATTTGTCAGCCTTAGTTTATTAAAAAAATTAAAAACATCAACATTCGTTTCAGCAATGAAGATTATTTTGTTATCAGCACGTCATTAGAATGTTGTGAGCCCGTATGTGTGCTTATATTGTTTATTGTACATTGGCTTCAAAAGAAGCTCAACCGGAATTGATTTATGAATATTGTTCTTCAATAAGCTACACGTTTGTACCACTGTGGTGGGCTCTCTGATTTTTGAAGTTGGAAACTCTGGATTACATTTCTGCAGCAGCAGCAGACTACTTGAAAAAAGCATTTTGCATTTTGCCTCACAAAATAATCACATGTTGCTTTCCTTGCTTCCAATACACTGACTTCCTCTCATATTGTTGCTTTCCAAAGTAAAACCAGTATCTTCATTTTTGTTCGTTCAGTTTTTGGCCTCTCCTGTAAAGTTGGGAATTTGGAGGTACATGTTTTTCTTTGCACTGCGATAATATTCTTACTAGCAGGTTATCATTGTAGACATGACATTCATAGTTTTTCACTATGATACAGTCCTAAGAGTAGTCACTGGTTTATTCTTTCAAAACTGTATTCACAGTAGTTATTGGTTATCACTGGTTGATTTAAATATTAGGGTTAGGATGTCCAATCACAGTCAGCTTACTTTTTGTATATTAACCCCCTGAGGTTGACAGACGCCGGGGCGTGTTTCTATTAATATTTTTGCGATAACGCGGCACAGAAATACAGTTTAAACATTTCCTGAATCAACAGAGTCTGTCCTTGCATTACACCCAATCCTGAGTCTGTACCTCACTCACGTCCGAAGTTATGAGCCTATAAATAAAAAGCAACCCAGTCAGCCTCTCTTGTCTGACTGGTGGATGCTCTGTTTCGTGTGAAGCTGACCAATGGGCTTTCATAAAATCACTAATGACCCGCCCGTCCTGTATGTGAGGAATTGCTTTGTGAGCGCCATCTAGCTAGTTAGCTAGTTAGGTTACAACAGTCATGACCTAATTGATTCGTGTCCCATAGTAAATGCTTACTTTGCTATTTAAAAGTTAATTTTCTGCACATTAGTAAATGTTTACTTTATAAATGTAATTTCCTTTATTAAAACTTCACTTACAAATAGCAATACTGTTTATGACCACTGATGGATACAGTAAACATTTACTAATGTATTTCTTCATGTTTATGTCCAAGTTTATGGCTGTTGGCAAAATTCTACTCAATAAACGTTTTTACAGAATTTTTTTCACATTTGTACACTATTTTATTTATACATTCAACTATTGATGTGAAGCTAGGGCTCTGGTAAATCCATTTCAAGCACCAAAACAGTTTGTCCACATAAGTAAAACACATTTTTACAAGATATATGAAGAATTTTAAAATTGGACTTCAAGTTTTTCAGGTTTAGGACCAGATAATCTCCCCATACTTTCTCTAGGTCACTTATTTTCTCATTATTGAGACAGCAGAGACTGTTCTGAATATTCTGATATAAAATATGTGGGTATTATGTTGCATGCAAGTGTCTTTAAAGTATATATTCAAAAATCGAGGTAATGCCCTTAGACCCCAAAGGGATAACTTGAAAGAATTTTATCTTTGGTTCATATTGCTCCTTTTCATATTGGTTTCTTCCTTTTGCTCTTTGGTAGTTTTCCTCATTACTGTCGTTCTTGGCCTGCTCATATGGGGCTTAGATCCAGTTTTTTTGTGGATTTTTTTTGGCAATCTTTTGCAAAAAATAGTGCATTATAAATAAACTTTAACTTGACATAACATACTCTTAAAAATAAAGGTCTATATGCTGTAAAATGGTGGTCTGTCTTAATATTTAGATTTTTTTTCACCTGAAATAATACATTTCTGGGCATAAAACACAGATTCTTGTTATCTCAATACTGAAGATTTAATAAGCTTTTTTTTAAGTTAAAACAATTTTTTCTTACAGTGTGTATGGTTCTTGGCTTGCTTCACAAATTGGAAAGTCGTTAGTGTAGTGGTACATTCAAATTTTGTCATTTATATCATAAATATATTAATATATTACAGAATATTTTTTTAGGTTAAACATGAGCTCAACAGGAGCTCATGCCATGCAGCGCCAGGTAAAATGTATTTTTCTTTTATTTGTAATGAGCACACTAGCAGTGCATAATGTTTAGCCATGCACAGATTATTACTCTCAGTGGGTTAGAATTCTTCCAAATTGAGAAATGAGTAGAAAGCTCTCAGTATTCATGTCTATTGATGTATATCAATAATTATTAAGGTTTTGCTGCAGGCAGGACAGAGTCATTTTGGATCAGCAAAAGAGCAATTATATCTAGCTGTACCCTGTTGAAAACAAGAAGTGTTATATAGAGACATTTTCAAATGAAATAGAACCTCTGAGAAAGATTTTCTCACTATTGATGAATATTTCCAATACGTTTCTACTGCGATAGGGCTCACGTCATAGAAAACTAAAGAGATGAGATTTTAATCAATAGGCACCCAAATCACTTCTGTAATTGTGTTCTTAAATCTCCTATTAACATGCTCAAACCGGGCTCATTAAGCCAATCAGACTAGTTGATATGGTTGAGAGCACAGTATGGCAGTATGCTGGCACTTGATGGACATTGTGCCAAAATTTGACAGTACATTGTCTGCATGTAGGAATATGGATGCTGAAGAGTTTGTTCACAATTCTGATACTTTTAAATTTTCTAACTGAAGATTAATGTTAAAGGAATTCCTGAAATCATGATTCTAGCATTCATATGCTGGCTACATCAATGGGTCTACAGAACTTCAGAAATATAGGACTATAGAACTTTAATGCAGACCTGGATGTGATTTAAGTGGATTAAGAGTAGTCTTTGGGGTGCAGCTACAGAAATAATTTTGGTGACTATTGACTTCTGTTCTTTGTTAGCAAAATAAGCATTGCAGGTCCAGCTCTAATCTAAAGAAGCAAAAGCTGTACATCAAAAATGTGTTGGCTGCTTATACTTGGGGTGAGGGTGTGAAGTACCCCATGCTATTTAATGGGTCCCATGTTGGCTGGCTGTGAACTCATTCACTATAGCTTCAACAACATGTTTGGTTTAACAATTCTTTCTCTGAAAATGCACTTTTTTAGTTTGGTAATGAGCTTCTCCACACATTGAATGAGATCTTCCTCTTTAGTCAGAAAGCAAAGTCAGCAAGGGGTCAATTCAAGAACCAACTGGCTCAATTAGTTTGCTACAGTGCTGCAACAGTGGTTAGTATCAAAGACCGAAGCTCTCTGATTGTGAGGGAACACATTAATAACGACCTTGCCTTGAATTTGTATTTTTCTCTAATGGACAGCATAACTTCATAATAGGTTTCTTTTGAAGGACCCTCCATCCCAATTTAAAACATAATTGAGACATTCAGGGGGTCCCATAGGTTAATTATGGGGACATTTAGAATTCATTACTGTGAAAAACATATGTACATATACTGTATGCACCTATTCAGTCTAGAACAGTTTGGTCCCACTCATTTGTTTATTTTGAAGCTATAAGAAGTGTTATAGGACTGCTATTTGAATGAAGCACCTTAGGAAATGACCCATTGAGCCAACATCTACATGTGTGATACCACATGATAAAAACAGGTAAACATCAATGACAACAATTTCTTGAAGGAACTTCAGAGAGCACTGCAGGAGCACAAAAGTGCACTGTATTTTTTTACAAACAAGAGTAAGAGCTGAAGTTGCACTCTTATCTTTGAGGAAGAGGAAATGTTCATGGGTGATGGAATAGGGGAGTTGGCGCGAGAGAAAAAGAGGCAGAAAGCGATAGCACTGGCGGAAAGAGAAAGAGGCTTGGCCCTCTTAGGTCGGTGAGTCAACATCACCTGGGGGCCAGGAGCATCAGCTGGGCCTGCCCTCAGCGCTCCACTGGACCTGAAGGAGAACACAGTGTGTGGCCCACTGAGATATCAACACATGTTGCATTACATTCACATAAGCCAGCCTGTCTGAAAGAGGAAAAGGGCCCAGCACTGGGCAGAGTTCACAGAGTTTGGAGTTGTGTGAAGGTGCTCAGTGAACTGGAATCTGGATCCAAGATCAACAAACAGCGTCACATGAGTACACTTGAAAACTTTCCCTGCTTATATAAGAACAAGGCCTTTTCACTGCTTCTTTGATGCTTTTGATTACGCTCTAGAGTTGATTTGCTTTAAGATTCCCTTTAACGTCGTAACACTATCATTATATTATTGTAAATAATAAGCTGGAATGACTGGCAGCTGTGCCAATTGTCAACAAACCGTGTGTCATTAAAACAGTGGATTATTTAATATAAATGATTTAATACGTACTAGGATACCAGAATGTTTAAATAAAGATTAAATATTTGTTTCCCTCTAGTAATATAAAATAATAATTCAGGCGCTAATACACCATTGACATTCACTTGTCTTAGTTCGAGCGGTCCACTGTAGATGATTAATGACATGGTCGTGGAATTGTTAAATATTCTAGTCAGTGCCACTGCTGGATTGACAATAGTCCATGAGTCGAAATTATCCATTCATTAGCATCCTGTGGTCAGTTTCTGGCTAGAGGATGAAGGGCTAGAGAATGACTGACACAACTTATGATGACTGTCCCTGACACACCAAGCTGTCTATCAGCTGCCAGATGCCTTCGGGCCATTGGTGGTGTGTCCACTACCTTTGGCCCTTTTAGGCCAAGGAAAAAATGGTGCTGGCCACAACAGTTTTGCTGACTTACTTTTAAAAGTTCAAAATCTAAGTTTAAGATATTGAGGCAGCCTGGAGAGTTTTTCAAGCTAAAACACAATTTAACAGAACATTTCTGACTTGCTGAATTGGCGTAGACAATCAACTAGCTGACTGAGAGAGCGCAAAAGGAAATAGAAATAGAGCCATGCAGAAAACAGCACCCTCAAGAGAGCACACAAAGAGAGTAGCCTGATTCCAACTTAAGTGCAAATTTTATCACTAATGATGAGAATAACTTTTGCTTTCTTAATGAAAACATTTTCAAGCAAACAGCATTTAAATATCATATTTGCAAGTAAAAATATTGTAGTGACCAGCTACTGGCTGCGTTTAATATGGACTATGTTTGCTACATCTGCTTATTCTATGCCAACACCACATTGGTGTCAGAAGTGGGATCACCCACTAGAGCACTGAGAAATGGCAAATTCAGCCAAAACTGGTGGGGAGAACCGTAACAATGAAACAGCACAACCAAGATGGGAGGTGAGGACAGCCTGAATGGTCATAGCTAAAAATAGGAGCTCCAGCATACACATCTATCACTCTCCCTTGAATCTATAGCATTGTGTTGGTGGAGAGTGTCCATCAGAGCATTGCTGTTGTGGTTGGAACCCCAGTAGCACAAGCATTGACACTAGCTGTGATATCTGTTACACTGAGGGGTGGGTGCGTGTGTGCTTGTTTAAACTCTCTTTTTGTCTTACTCGCTTCTCCAACAACATCTTTGGCCTTCTTGCAGCCTTTTGCCATTATGTCCATACAGGGAATACCAAGCTAGTGTCTTCTTATAGTTAGCTGAAGCCCTATAGTGTGCGACATGGTGCCGAAAACCATTATGCAGAATCAACTAGGTGCATAAACAACAGCTCACTCACTCACCTCATCAAAATTCTTGTCATATAATTATGAATGTCTACTAACCATGCATTTAATTTCACTGTTTATTAAACAAACTTTCATTTTTCTGTAGTCTTTTTCACCCACCCAGCACTGATAACATGTACTTGTTTTCAGTTTCACACTGTGGGCACAATTTAAGCAGACTTTAGAAGCTTGTAAAAATTGTGATTAATATATTCTTTATTTTGTGTGTTGTGGTCAGACTACTGTCCATTCCTGCTATAGAGAACTGCCTCCATTTAGTGCAGGTGCATTAAGTATTTCCATGTTGGCTGTCAGTTGAAGTCTTTGTGGTGTGTCCATGCATCAGTTTTTTACAGGAGACAAAAAGGGATGGTGAGCTGAAGGAAGTCAATTATCCTAGTTGGAACTTGTTCTTGCTCAATAACCTGATATGTCTGGGTCCTGACATGTCACTACCACGTTAGTGTCACTGCAGTGTAAGGAATTGTCCAAGTAACATTAATAACAGTAAAAGTAAATAAGCAGTTTAAATGTTGAGGCTCTTTTTTGTACTGTGTGAAAGTTTGTTTTGTAGGCCTTCAGAGTTTATCTGTTTCCAATAAAGCTGTTTATTATCTCTGTAGTGACAGCCCTACAGTAACATATGGGTTAGTGTCAGCCATTACATTCACAGCCTTGAAAATGCATGAAGTAACTGATACATATGTAGAACATTTCTGCCATTAAATCATTAGCATCAACATCAATTTACCCCGGTTAATTTATTTGCTGATTTAGATTTCTCTGGTAATCATACTACTGCACACACATTCAGAAATTTATTTTTCTTTATTTGACCATTACAATGACAACCAAGCAGCCCTTTGCACAGTTTAAAAACACAAACACTAAAACTGATAGAGAGAGATACAGGCTAGGTGAAAGTATGAAGGTCCTACATTCAGTGTACAATCAAACTGAGTGACTATGTGAGACTATGTTCCTTGTCTTTGTTGCTCCTTCTTTTCTCACTAAACTTGCTGTGAACACATCAGGGCTGAAGTGTCCTTGTGGCTGGAAGCTGCTGTGTTCTGATTGATTTTAAAATGGAGCATGTTACATATAACCAGGCATTATTTTATAGAATAAAAGTTAATATGTTCATATTTTACCTGTAATGATATTAACAATTCTTTGTACTGATCTTCTTCTTGTCTGATCTTCTTCCCTACTAACTATCTCGCCCTCTCAGGTCTGCTACAGCTGGCCTTGATTCTGTACCCACCAGCCAAACAGTCCACATATCTCCTTTACAATCGCATATAACCTGTATCAAGCCTAAACTGCTCTAACTTTAGGTTCTTTTTTTTATATTGTCTATTCGTATGTTCTTGTTGTCTGTGATGGTTTCTGTACTAAAAATGTTGAGCTACTAGTTCTTGAAATATGCTATACAAAATAAATTATTATTATTATTATTATTATTATTATTATTATTATTATTATTATTATTATTATTATTATTATTATTTAATTGTAGTAGTAAAAGTAGTGAAGTAGCCATACTTTAGTAATAGTTAAACTTCAATAGTATCTAGAAAAGTGCATTTCCTAAAGGAAACGTGGGATGGTTGTGCAGCATAAGCAGTGCAAGGAACAATGGGTGAATAAATGACAAGTAGAGGAGTGCAGATCAGTGTGTTTTAAGATCTGCTCAGGCAGCACAGGCAGCACAGGCAGATTTTTGGCTGTAGGTTAAATTAAGCTATGATGTTTGAGTTTGGCTGAAAATGAATGGGGCCCTATAGGAGGAAAGAGGGATAAATAAACAAATGCAAGTCAGTATGTCTGTGGATTAGAGTTTGGAGACCCTTGAGTTCTATGATTGTTGTGCATTGAACGAAAGCATGACATTTGGCTGCACCTGAAAATTTAATGGTACTCTTGGGGGAAAAAAAAAGAAGGATGAAAAAAACAACAAACAGATGAGTGCGGGTCAAACCAACACTGCAGTCAACACTATTCATTCTGTATTGAAAAAATCTGTAGTTATCTGGAATCCAGCAATCCTGAATCACACAATCAGACCGAACAATCTGGAGTTGGAATGGAGTTGATATTTAAAAAATGTGGGACGAGTTACGTGGCGAAAATTCAACAGAAAATAATAATAATAATAATAATAATAATAATAATAATAATAATAATATACCAGGACTAATGCTATATATACATTCAAGAATTGGAGATTTATTACACCACTGTTGTAAATACAAATCGAACTTTCTGGCCTATTTGGAGTGAGATTCACAAAGACAGACCAAAACTTTTGCTGTGAGATGAATTTCTTTGCTTGCTTTCCTGAAACTAGACTGAGGACAGATGAGTTTTGGCATTTGGAAAAACTACTAAACTCTGTGAGACAGGAATGACAGATAAGGTTACAGCCTGCATGCAATCTTTTAAAAAAATAACAATGGGAGGGACGTACACTCTGTCGGATTTTCATTGTTTTCTCATTAACCATGAGACTCTTGCCAACAAGTAAATGTCAGATTTACTCTTTTCTGGTCACTTGCTTGGCCAACCTCTCTTTTTCTCCTCCACACTCCTCCAACAACATCGTCTTTGGTCTCTTTGCAGCCTTTTGCCATTATGTACACACTGGGAATACTGAGCCAGCACCTTCTTATAGTTAGCTGAAGACCCATAGTTAATGGTGTGTGGCATGGTGCCACTATTCAGTTCTTGCTAAAGGCCTTGTGCATGCTCTGTTATGTAGCATTACAACATTATACAACATTATAGCAGTTGTTTCAGATCTAAAGTGGCAATGACATGCACTATTCTTCCCAGTATAAGAAAGTGTAGCTGTTATTTTAAGGTAAAACCATTATATTTGTAATACCTTTTCTATTGATGGAGTACAGGGGGGTTGATACATTAAAGCAATAGAAAGGTTATAGTCAGTAACTATAAACCCACAAATGGACAGTTGATTTCTAACTATGCTTAGGCATATCACATTCCGAGTGATCATCAAATGTTCAAGTCACTGCTCTGCATTAATACCTTATAGCGGTAACGCCATGTCCTTAGGTCAAGTTCTCTGGAAGTCTGCATTAGAGGCGTGGTCAAGTCCTGCTTCAAATGATTGTAAGAGCCGTATGGAATGTAAGCCCCATAAATAATACCAGTCCTTACAATCTTGAATAGCATAGTATTAACTACACCACTGTGATTGAGTTATGTGTGTACATTCAGCACTTGTATGCAGTAGCACTCAAGGCGTAAACTACTGTAATTAAGCAAACTGGCTCCACAGCTCCTTTAGTCTTATCATAGCAACATAGCAAAAAAGGTTTATTTGTTAATTCAAAAACAACTTGCTGGTGCATGAAATGATATTTTCCTTTCCTCCAGCAGTGAGGCAGTGAGAACTTGTTGGTGTGCTTAATGCAGAACCATATTTCTCCTCCTGCATTTGCAAGCATATAAAAGAATATGAGGTTTACAATTACAGTGTGTATTATTAGTAATGGGATAAAGAACAACAACAACAACAAACAAATTGTAATCTGGTGTTTAAAGACTGCTCTGCCATGTTTTTCCTCTTAAATATGGCCAAAAAGACTTAATTTAATATAATAAAAGACTTAAAATTATTGTTGTAAACATTAGAAGTGCATGCAAATGGTTTTTTTTTGTGTGGTGTTGTGCTGGGCTCTGGGGTAGTTGATGCAATGTTAGTGTCCATCTTCATATGGTTACAGTGACCTGCCTGCTATTTCAGCCAGCACTAAGGGTGGTTCTCTCTTGCCTGCTGCTGCGTTCAATAAAAGAGCATTCACCTCAGTGCTACATTCCCCATGTCTTGCTCTGGTGTCAGGGGTGGGATAGCTCCCCCAGTGAACTGGAGATGAGTAGTACTACAACAAACTCAAAGATAGCATGGGGGGGCACCAAGCCCAGTTGGAGGACAGTGATAGAGACGGATATCAAAGCTGTATGGTGGCGTGGCGGTGTTAGCTGCCCCCCTCAATCACGTACTGTCTACAAAATAATCTGTAACATGCTATTTTACAAGAATTGCACTTTATTTGTTTAGTTCTTGAAAAAATATTGACACTGTCCAATGAAAACCATGTATGTCCATTTTGGTCGATATTTTTCTACATCATTTGAACGCAGTAGTTTACGTTGTGTGAAGATTTAAGGATGAATGCTCCAAAATAGCTTTGAAAAAAAATTCTGGTTCCACTGACTTAGACATAGAAAGTAAAGAGAGATTGGGTTCACTCTTTTAAAGTTTCCATCAAGGGTGTAGAATTAACATGGACGGAAGTGACGTGTCACCAACAAAATCCAGCAATTATTAAATTGTCCCCACCAATAATTTGATACCCTCCAAAAAAACCTCTTCCTCCCTGTAACACATACGGCCAGTGTGATTGGTTGTGTCTTTCTCTGCTGTCATGTGAGACTCTGTAGCTGTGTTTGGCTGTTAGCAGCGCCAAAACTGGAAGGAAAACTTTCCAGTCATATGCGAGACTCACTGTGCAAGACTCTGTGCAGCGTGGGTGACACATGGGTTGATGGATAGCAGCAAAAAGAAGAGGGTGGACATAAGGAGCTGTTTTTCAATGAAACGTGTAAGTCACTTAAAGTCAAGTCTGCTAATGAAATGAGTCACTTATAATAAGGTTAATAGCAGTGCTAAAGTTGTCTGTTGCTATGAATAACATGGTTTGGAAATTAACTGCACAACAAACTGCCAACTGTCAGTTACAGTCTCCCAGAGCAGCATGTCTAACTCTGGTTGAAGCTCTCTATATCAGAGACCTGTTTCATTTGCACTATGGCTGAAGTGAAGTTAATAAGTGTTTAGATGTAAACTCACTGCTTATTGGTGTGAAAGTGGCAGCACTGTCTGGATGCAGATATGTCTTGTACTTTGACACATTCAGGGGGATTGTTTCTATGACTGTTACTTTGTTGGTGTTGTGAAGATTATGGAACATCTACTTTTATTACTGCTGATGTATGAGACCTGTTTCATTTGCACTATGGCTGAAGTAACTGAAGTCTAAACTACCTCTTTGTCAGTCATTAGTTTAATATTAATTTAACATTATATAATTCATGAACCAAATTATTTATTGTTATTCAGAATAGTTTAGTCAATGTCAAGAGCAATGTTGGAGATAGTTGTTTTACTTCGGACAGCGATGATGTTAAAGTATGTTGACAAGCTCAGCGAACAGGCTAATAGCCTGTTTTACAGCTATCAATCATTAGTTAATGGTATGTTAATGAAAGTTATTATAAAGTGTTACCTCTTTTTTAAACGCTACCTGAATGTCAGTCATCAGTTGACAGTGTTTTAGCTTGAGCTGCCACAAATTGCTTAGGTGGAACATGCAACATTAGCTTTGCCAAATTTGCTCGAGTTTGCCACATGCCATGTGTAAGGAAAAAGGAAATAGTAAGACAACAGCTCATTGTAATTGGTGACTATTCTACCTGTCAGTCGCATATTAGCAGAGTGCAACTTATCAATCAGATAACAAAACCTACAAACAATAGCTTCACAGTTAAGGTGTTGGCAGGAAAACCCATGATTAAAACCTTTTTTACTTTATATTTATCCTGTCAAACATGTTACCCTATTGTTGAACTTATAATAGTGGGTATATCACAGGTTTACACTCCTCTGTTGTGGAACTGACAGTGGCATGTCCAACATACGCAGGTTTATACATTTAGACAGCTTAATAAAGCCGATCCTAGTCTAACACACCTGACACAAGCAGTGGAGGCCTTCAAAAGGGGATTTAAACTAATTCACCAGTACAGAAAATCTCCAGGACCAGGATTTTTTTAAGTCTAATAGAAAAAGTCTAAAGTCAGATGGAGAGCCTTCAGCAGCACTATAGTTTTTACATAGCGTGAACATAAGAATTGACAACAAGCACATGTTACTCAGTTACTCACTTAATCTACCCTTGAGAGAACTGTGTATGGGGTTTTGATGATTCAGATCCAGGTTCCTGATGAGATGACATGACTTTCAGGCTAAACGTTTAAAAGCTCTGAGCTCTGTTAAACTTTTCATTTTCCAACAGAGCATTTTTCTTGAAATTTTGTTTAAATGTAAAACTAGAAACATGCAAAGAAACTATTGTATTGTTCTATTTTTTAAGTTTTCTAGTGTATTTAGTTTTTTGGATACTGGATTTCTCATTTATGGATAACATTATTATGGTCGGGTAGCACGGTGATGTAGTGGTTAGCACTGTCGCCTCACAGCAAGATGATCTGGGTTGGATTCCTGGTCCGGGCCATTCTGTGTGGAGTTTGCATGGTCTTCCCGTGCTTGAGTGACTTTTGTCTGGGTACTCTGGTTTCCTCCCACATGTTCAAAGACATGATAGGTTGATTGGTTACTCTAAATTGTCCGTAGGTGTGAGTAAGTGTTGGCCTTGTGATGAACTGACGAACTGTCCATGGTGTACCCCGCCTTCACCCGATGACTCTAGGATTGGCTCCCGTGACCCTGACTAGCGGGATTAAGTGGAAGATAATGAATAGATGGATGGATTGCACGTCGTTCGATGGATTTTTTACTTTCTGACAGATCCTGCAGTTTTCAAAATATCAACAACTTTCCAACTCCCCATACAGCAAATAAGTATACTTTAAGTTAATTTTATTAAGTATACTTAATGCAGTTACTATACAAATGTCATTGTACTAGTAGTACACTTGTATATGTACTATTTTAATACTTCTTTTTAGTCTAAAAGTAGTAAACTAATGGTACACTTGAAGAAACTTCTTTTTTGTAAGGTTCTATATTGTCTGGTCTGATTGTGTGATTCAGACTTGTATAATTTTCGATCAGATGCTCGATTTCCAGAAAAGAAAATATTTTTTTCAAGATTATTTTTCATAGAGAATGAATAGGATGGAAAGTGTGTGCCAATCCACTGAACTTCTGCTCGACCAGCAGACACTGTTCATGACTGTAGTGTTAGTTCGACCTGCACTCGTCCAATTTCGGGTTGTCTTCCATCCGGTTTTTCCCCCCTAGAGTCCCATTCATTTTCAGACACACCCAAACCTCCCCAAGCTCTAACCAACAGACATACTGACCTGCACTTGTCTATTAGTCATTTATTGATCCCTTGTTCCTCCCATAGGGCCCCATTTATTTTTGGCTGAACCAAAACATTACGGTTTCATTAAACCTATAGATACAAAACTGCCTGTACTCACTCAGGGCAGATCCCCAAACACACCGACCCACACTCCTCTATTAGTCTTTTATGCACAACCATCCTGCGTTTTGTTCAGGAAATGCACTTTTCTATTTGATTTTGACATTAAACCCTTCACAGAAATATGAGGGAAAAAACATGGCCAAAAAAAAAACCTAGAGCAAGAACATACACAGTTCTCTCAAGGGTGGATTAAGTTAGTAACTGAGTTTTAATGAGAAAGGAAAAAATGTATAATATGAGAGCCAGTGAAAAACAATGAGAAACGGATTATAATTGAAAGGCTAATAAAGAATTATTTCAAGACAATATCAACCTACAACTACACAATAGGCGACAGAAATTCATTAAAGCCTGAGATTTCTCAGAACAATAAAAGCTCTCGCTAAAGCCTTCTTGTTCTTCATTTCAAGCGATGTTACTGGGAGTCATTAGCGTACTCCCTCCACTCGTACTGAGTTTAATTAACGAGGCTGAAGTTGGCACGTGAGAGACAGCGCACTCAGCTTGACAAGAGAGCTTTTTCCCCTTCAGCAGCAGAGGTGCCCACGTCTGTCCCCATTTACACCACCAACGTGCTAAATTCTAATTAGCTGACAGACATAATTAGTATATTAAATCATGGGTCTTTTTTCCTCCCCTCTCTAATGCAAAGTACATTTGCAGTAAACACATAAGTCTTTTAGTTGTGACACATGTGAAAGGTCTCATCAGCAAGCAGAAATAAATATATAAGTCATGGTGACTTCTAAAGCTTCTAAAGTTTGATGGCTGTCTATTGCACCTTTACTGACTGCTGGTGTAGCGTCAACATTCCTGGTGCCTGATGAGATGACATGGCTTTCAGGCTGAACATCTGATGAGCTCTTTTTAAGTTTTCATTTTTCATAGAGCAATTTTGCTTGTAATCTTGCTCATATTAAAAATAAACAAGAGACATATAAATAAGTCAGGTAATTCTTGTTTTAACAGTTTTATGATATTATATATTTGTGTATTTATTTTGACATTAAACACAGAAATAAGAACATCTTAATTTTATTGAAATACATACTTTTACCTTTTTTCAAAATTCCTGCATAATTTAATCAAAATCACTCAGAGTGGTCTGATTTGAAATATTCTGTAGAGAAACTTAACATATCACAGTTTAATGCCTCCCTAAACTTAGTCACAGAAAGTTATTATGCATATGACGCCTGAGACATAGTTTAATAATAATTTTGTTATAATTTTTTTTGACTAAAAAGAGGATCCATGCAAGATGTGGCCAGGCAAAATAGTGCCCCCTCCCCCAATTTACAGTTATCAATATTAAATAAAAAGACCATGAAGGTTTGCTGGTAATTTTAATAACAAATAAAAATATTAACAACTGTTAAAAGTGTTGCTGGTTCTTTGTTATGGAGTCCCGGGTGGTTGCTGTTGTGTTGCTAGGCCATTGCTTTACTCTCCAAGGTGGTTGCTAAAATGCTACTAGTCCATTGCTAGGGTGGTTGCCAAGGTATTGCTAGGATGTTGCAATAGTATTCCAGGTGGTTGCTAAAGTATAGCATACTTGTATATGTACTAAGGTCAGTGTATAAGCATTATATCTACGCTGAATGACTCAGCAGTTCCCCATTCAAAAACGCAAACGAATGCTGTGTGGACACTGTAAGTTAAATCAGTTAAAACAAGCACAGGACTTCACAAACCTGTAAAGTTTGATGGTTCTAGTATAACGGTGTAGGACAGCAGTCCCTAATAGGCAGACCGCGGTCCGGGTTCAGACCCAGATGTTGTCCAAAGCGTAAACTTGCAATGCATAAAACAAAACAGTAAACTCACAGACCAATGGCCAAAAGCGCTTCTCAGCCAATCAGACCTGTGCAGATTCGGGCGGTCGGAGCGCACACAGGCGAGGTAGCCATGTATCTTTCTTATGTGTGTGAGAATGGCCCTGACACCATTTCAGCCCAGATATAAAGTCCTAGCTAGACAACCAAGAGCTCCCTTTGCTCATTGAACATGAGAAAGTCTGAGAGAAGAATACAAGAGGAAAATAAACTGTTAATATGTTAAATCGAGTTAACAAAAAGACGCATATTTAATTTTTTACTTTTTCTCACTTTTAAAAAAAAAAGCATTCTGTATTTTTTTTAATACAGCCCTTGTGTTACAAGTGACGAAAAAAAAAACATTTATTTGAAGTTTTATAAATAATGAATTCTGTTTAGCATTTAAACAATAAATATACTGAAATATACTGAACGGTATGTGTGATGTGTTGGTGTTTCAGTAGCTGATAGTATAAGATGCTGATACTAGACTATTTCATTAAACAGTATACACCACTAAATCATAACACACGTTAGAAATGATGATGGACCAGACCTTGGCCTGAAGACATTTCCACCAACTGGACCTTACTAAATTCTAATTAAATACCCCTGGTTTAGGAGGCATAGTGTTGCAAAATGTTGACCATAGAATAATAATAGGAAGAAACCGTAGAACAGTACATTTTAGAAGGTTTAAGTTGGCCTAACAAAGTCAGCCAATAATACTCCAACTGTTAGTTGTGAAACACTATTCATTGTTTTTAATAGCTTGGATTGGCTTTCTATAATAAGTTGCTGTGGTGTTCCAGCTTGTTGTTAATGATTGCTTGGTGAAACTATTGCTAGACCATTGTTACAGAGTCCAGAGCACGGGAGTGGTACAAAGTGAGAGCGGAGAGAGGACATGGTTTTGGTTGGAGTGTGGGGCGGCTTCACTCTCGCTTTGAAACCAGGTCTAGTATCACTGCATCCCTCGACTCATGCAGTCCTTTTTTCCACACTGACTACCTCTGCGTGACATGAGTGATGTGGCAGTGACTCTACAGCTCGCACACGATGTCCTTTCATACTGGAAATTCTCACTGATCACCACAAACCTCTACAGACAGTCAGTCTCATGTCGTTCGTTTTGTGGTGAGAATGATAAAGAAGAGCTTGCTAAAAGCATGTGCGTTTGTTTACCCTCTGCAGTTCTCTAGACTGTGATTGGCCCATCAATTCAAGCCTGAACTTTCCGAAAAAGCCTGCAGCTCCGAATGTTTAGCTAACTTTTTGTTTAATAACATCCATAATAGGTTGTTTTCACTTACATCATTCTGACAACGTTTAATCCCAGATGGAGGGCAGTAAGTGAAAAACAGAACGGACGAGATGGAGGCAAGAATGTATTGTGCTGGTTTTGATAATATTTCAAGAGAAAATACAAACAGAATATCACACCATATGTTAAATGTGATCCTAATGTTATGAAAAGCAATGTGTAATTGGATTGAACTAAAAGATTAGCTGCTGTCAAGGCAACTACCATCTCCTCCAGAGGCCCTTCTATTCAAGAAAACAAACAAAACATGAAAAATTGTTGAGGTACAACTTGTTTGTTAGTGGTTGGGATGACCTTGGGACCAATGAGCTACACAGTGACTGTCATTTGGTTCTCTTTTACTGTCCTGTAGATTTACCTAGCAACAAAACTGTGACTTCTAGCAACAAAACTGCACTCCTTTTGGTGCTGTTTATTTAACATAACATTAGATTTTAGATCTGTCCTCGTTGCACCACTGCACACTCACAAAACTGTGTAAAATACAATACTAGCACTTACCGACTACACAAAGCTGAATCCCAGGTAGTTGACAGGTGTCGTTAGATTATGTTGTTACAAGGCCATCGTTATTACAACCCAGGTGGTTGCTACAGTATTTTTAGTTCATTACTACGGTGTTCCAGGTGGTTGCTAAATCATTTCTAGTCCAAGTCTAAAATGTTGCTAAGACATTAATAGGGTATCCCATGTGTTTGCGAAAGTGTTGCTAGTCTTTTTTTATAGTGGCCCGGGGGGTTGCTAATGTGTTGCTAGACAATTGTTTTAGTGTCCCAGGTGGTTGCTAAAATGTTGCTAGTCCATTGCTAGTGTAGCCTAGGTAGTTGCCAAGGTATTCCTAAGCTGTTGAAATGATATTCCATGTGGTTTCTAAAGTATAGCATACTTGTATATATGCTGAGGTCAAGGCATAAGCATTATATCTACATTGAATTACACTGCATTCATTCCCCATACATTCCTATGGAATAAAGGCAAACGAATGCTGTATGATAACATCATAAGTTAAATCAGTTAAAACAAGCACAGGGCTTTACAATCCTGTAGGGTTTGGTGGTTCTGGTGTAAATATATAGGAGGTATGGTGTTGCAAAATGTTGACCATAGAATAAGACAAAAAGGAAGAAAATGTAGAACAGTAAGTTTGCTTGAACCCATATTTGTCTTCTCAGCATCTCAAGATCCAGTTCCTGACACCTCCCTCTGTAAAGAAATTGTGAGCTGGTACATTACCATGTAACATTATACATCAAATCACTTTTAATGTTGTTTTTTAAATGATTGTTATTGTGAAGATTTTTAGTTTTTGAAAGGATTTAATGAACAAATAAAAGCTTTAGTTCATAATACAGTCCTGTGTGTCTTTATGTGAGAACACAAACGTCAGAAGCTAAAAGTAATTTTTGACACTGAGACAGTCACGCTGATGCACTGAGAGCGAGCATCGTGTTCCACCTTTCCAGAATGTTGCTAAACAGCAAAAACAAAACAATCCCTACTTCCACTGGAAAGACTTTCTTATCCTAACATCAGAGGCAATTTGGTGCAAAAGAAAAAAGGAAAGTGCCCATAAGGTATAATTGATCACGTTGATCTAATTAACCCATTAAACATACCCTCCCTCATTTAGTTATCTCATACTCTATTTTTATCTGCATACTTCTTCTTGAGTCAGTGATCAAAGTGAGGCAGGAACTGGGTTTCCCAAAGACTTTCAAAGATACAGATAGAGAAGACACATGAAAGGGAGCCATCGGCCAGCTCAAACGCAAATCTGACTGGATTTGCAGGGAGCGAGATCCCACGTTAAGTAAATTAGATCATTAGATTTATCCCCAGAAACCAGAACAGCACTGGAGCTTCATATTTCATGCCGTAGCAGTTATATATGCTTCGGTGTCACCTGTCACGGTATCCCTAAAGGGGAAATCATGTGATGCATTACCTCTGCCGTTGTAATCATGCATATAAACACACTACAAACATACCTCAAACAGCATAAGAAAACTAGCATTACTTTCAGATGTAGATGCTGGTATGGCAACAATGCTGGTTTTTACAACAATGGCACACAAGTAAGCTTTTATTAATACTTGAACTAATGCTTGGGTCATAGGGAATTTATGCAAAGCCAAAAAGTAATGATCATCTGATTAGTACTTCAGAAAATAATGAAACGCAGCTTGAAAGTCTGCTTATCGACCTTGTTAACTCATACTGTAAATTAATTTATATTACCTAATTAATATGCCATGCCATTGTAATTGTGTGCACAATAAAGGACCTATTTGGAGATTGTAATAGCCTGCTATAATGGCTGATATTATAATCACCCAACCGGCTGATAAACTGTGACGTAATTCCAAGAGGCCTTAATACAAAGACGTAGGCTGATTCACCTTCAAAGTCCCAAGATGAATCTAAGCATTTTTGACTACCTTCACATTTAAGCTCTCATTGGACGCATTTTGATGGCAGTATGTAATTGTTGCACATGTATTGAGTCTGCAGAATCTAAACTAGTGGTACGAAACGCTCAAACATCTCTGGTACACTGTAACATAAAAGTATCACTACATTAACCCTTACACAAAGCATTGACATAACTATGCTATAAACGTATAGTGGCAGGTGCTGCTATTATATGCTATCATTAATTGTCACGACAGGGCATATGACAGGATCATGTTAGTATTACCATCCATCCGTTGTATTCTGCTTTATCGAGCTAGTTGGGGTCACGGAAGCATATCTGTGTACTACTGAGCATTAACATGTGTTTCATGAAGCGAAAGATATGATGACTAGTTTTCTATAAGTATTGTAATGGTGCCAAAAGTCAAACTTCAAAGTCATGTTATCAATAACCTTTACTGGAATGTACAAGTACATGAATGAAAATGAAATAGGATAATAACGATGCTATTTTTAAAATGTAAGGAGTAGAAGTAAAATGGTGTGATAATGGAGTGTAAATGTAAGGAGTAGAAGTAAAATGGTGTGATAATGGAGTGTAAATGTAAGGACTAGAAGTAAAAATTCAGCTGAAAAATAATTACTCCAGTAAAGTATAAATAAACAAAATTTCTGCTTGAGTAAGGTTACAAAGTATTTGTATTTCGTTACTCGGCACCTCTGTACATTTCTGTGTGACACACTGTGGAGCTTTCCAGTCTCCCAATTCCTGAAGGCCGAATTTCAAACAGTGCTAACCACTACACCACCGAGCCGCCTCTATGTTACCATTACCTATAATTACAATGACAGATGTTATGTTTGATGTCATGAAAGATTATGTCACTTGCTAATTTTGCTCTACCAGTGTACTCTGGTTGTGATACCAAACATCATGATATTACGAGTAGTTGGGTACTTTTGAACCCATACCGGTACCTGGAAATTTTAAAACCATATACATATAAAATCCCTCTCTATTTCCCTCTCTTCTCCCAAAACAATCCCAACAACCTACAGCCTGTCATAGACTGTCACCTGGGCACAGCATGAGTGTGTCTCAGAGAAAACATGTGTGACGTCCTTTTCTAAATTCAGGAGGCGAGGTTAGTTTAGTGGAATTGGGACAAAAATGAGGTTTCAGACATAAAAAAATCTCCCATAAACTTGCTGTTTGTTTACAGAATGCTGGTAAATAATTTTGATCAAGCCAGTGGGCCAGTGTTGGCTCACACCAGCAAAATGCCAACTTAACATCCACCAACACCAAATTTAATGTGAATCTTAATTCAGTTGTATCAAAATTAATCTGTTGGTACCCTTGAAAGTACTGAGTTCAGGACATTGTGTGAATGTAATCTGTTATAACAACCCATGAGACCAAACAACATCTTTTATGACTTGCTCGTGGCATGATTATATTTTTGTAATACTATTATGTTTTGTTATGTATTAGCGCTCAGTTAAAGTGTTATCAACAGTAACACACCAAAGAGTAAAATCTGTGGATGTACAACATGTGATTACAGTTGGAACGTATTGTAATTTGAACAACAATTATAACTGTAAAAACTAAACAGTACATTACAAGCAAACATAATTTTTGGCAGCCGCACGAAAATGTTTAATATTTTTCATCAAAACATGAAAACTTTTTTCTTAAATGTAGAAAATATGACAATTCTAAATGACTGACGTTCAGTCTTTGGAACAGAGTTACTCTAAATCAATGAGATCTAACTGCTTATCATGTGGGCACGAGGGACAGGGACGCAATCTAAATTAAAACTAAAGCTTTTTTGAAAGGGACTTAAAGATGTAAGATATTTTATGAATAAAGGTTTTTTTTTTTTTTTTAATTAAACTCATGATAAACTTAAATATTTGAACTTCACTTGAAAAGAAATCATAAAGATATTTTTAAAAAATTATATATATATATATATATATATATATATATATATATATATATATATATATATATATATATATATATATATATATATATATGCTTTTCACAATTTCAAATTAAGGGTGTAGGATTTGGGGCGGTCAATAAAAAACAATATTATTTGATTTTATCAGCTTTTTATTAGTGAACTTAGTGGTTCTACAATTACAGATTGTAGTTTTGCCGTATGCATTGTTTTTCACTAGTCAGGTCCCCACAGTGTATGTTGCGCTGGTACAAGTGGATCAGACACAGTAGTGCTGCTGGAGTTTTTTAGTGTCCACTCACTGTAGATACTCCTATCATGTTGTTGCTTTGTAGATGTAAAGTCAGAGCCAGCAGCCTTAGTTTCATACAGTACCTTCCACACATCTAAATTGCAACTGAAAGTGCCTCATGGTGCAGTGTAACCTAGTTTTACTTTGAGCACTGAAAGCCATCTGTAAGCTATACAGAAACCATTCAGCATTGTGTTTTCTGCTTAAGTCTCAAAAGTCTAACACAGTTGGCCAAATCTCTATGATAAACACTTCCCCTCGGGCTCTAAGAGTTAATAAAAGGAAGTTTGCATGAGGGGGAAGGAAACACATGGAGCACTGGGTGCATTTTAGTTGGCTGCAATAATGAATCAAGAGCTTTTGTGTTGTAATTGCTATAAAAGTTCAATACAGTAGGGTGTTGGTGATCGCTTCTGGCAGATCTCTTCAGTAACATGGCCAGTGTTCCAGCAATGTAGCTCTATTGGTTCAATCATTATGATGACAAATTTTTTAATTCACATCTAATATTTGCCAATAAAGAGGTGAATGTACCTCTGGTGAAGGTAAAAGGAGAGTAAGAATACTTCTGTACATTCAAAGCTTCATTGAAGGCTATTGAAAATCAAAGTAAACTATAGAACCACTGATACAGTGCCACTGATTCTTTAGACTATCCAGACCAGTAAAGTCTATAGTCTTGTCGTCATCATCATCATCATCAACATTTTCCCAAAAGTTATTAATTTACATGGTCTAGACTGGGTAAATGGCAGCAGTTGTTATCTTATATATAAAATATAACAGCTATTCTGTAAAACCAAGTCTAATCCTCTCCTGCTAATCTATTTACCAGATTTCTCTTCACTTTACTCTTTCCATCAACTCCTCTTTCCAGTCAATATTGCACTCACACATACAGATTACATGTCAAGACATCACCAAGTCATCCCTCATTTGCCAAAAGCCCACTCAGAGTGAAGTGTTGTCTTCTAATCCTGTACAAAATCCATTGTTACAATATGAGTGCACATAAACACTATAACGTATTTATCTTATTAGCAGGAAATGTATAGTAATACAACAGATATGGTGGCTGCTAGTAGTTGTATTGTAAACAGACATGTGTACAGATTGAGCTCCTTTAGTCTCTGCAATTTCACCCTTAGACTGAGTGCTGTCTTTGGTCAGGTTGTGTAATAATTGGGTTTTATTTGTTAATGCTTACTAAAAGACACATTTCAGTAAGGCCCACCTCAGCATCGCCCCAGGAATAGAACTTGTGTTCCACAATGTTTGTTGCTCTTGGGTGCCCCCTGTGGTGCAGTAACAACCATCATTAGAGAATTTATCACTGTAACTCATGGGTGGTCACATTGCCACAATGTTGGAAATCTTGCCTGTAATACATCAATAATGCCTTTAAGAAAGCACCACATTGCACAACATGGTCCAAACAACATCTAAACACAAAGTTGGCAGTAACTTAACACAACATAATAACTGGTCGTCTTGATGTTGGGAAAAGTGCTTGCATCATGATTCAAATTAATTGCACAGGCCTGACTGTGAACTGGTTACATTTCACTTGTTTAATAACCACACACAAACACAGGCTTTATTGTATTTGTAAATGTAAAATCAATTGCATAGACAAAAGAACACCAACAAAGAGATAAAAACAAAAGTTTATAAAAAAAAAACAAAAAAAAAAAACATAAGGTGACCATTTTGCTTCCCGCCAAAATCACTTGAGCATAGATCACGCCAAGAGTGTATATAGCTCTTGATGTTGGTGGGGACCTATGAAACTACCCGTAACAATCCCAGAAAACATATCAATCTTTCTTAATGTCTCAATTAAACTACAAGACAAAGACTTGTTTCAACCAGTTTCAAATCAGTAAACAGTGAGTACATCTAAAGACTTATTAACATTACTTCAGCCATAGTGCAACTGAGATCTCTTACACATCAGCATTAATAAAAATAGGAACACTGCTTGTTATTCATAACTACAGACGATGTTAGCCTGCTGTACGCCAAAGCCTAGCATCGCCATTAACGCTATTATGAGGGACTCATTTCACTTTAGTGACCTAGTTTAGGTGACTTACACTTTTCTGAAAAATAGTTTTTTTTGCTGCCATCCTCATTTGCTTTAGACACCTATGTGTCACCCACATTGGACCTGAGTCTTGCAGAGTGAGTCTCGCATATGACTGGAAAGTTTGGGGTTTTTTTTCAGTTTTGGCACTGCTAACAACCAAACACAGCTACAGAGTCTCACATGAGAGCAGGGAAAGGCACAGCCAATCACACTGGCCATATGACTCGAGCAGAGAACTTGATTTAACCCTTTCTGCACCTCTAGGTTAATCAGACATTGACCGATCAGAGTCTTGTTTCAGAGGGGATCAAATTATCGGTGGAGACAATCCAATAATCGCTAAATATTTGTGGGGACACGTCACTTCAGTCCAAGCTAATTCAACACCCTTGGATTATGCTGTGATTAAAACCTTCAAACTCATAAACAGACACTTCTGAGAAAGACTTGAAAGCAGCAGCATAACTTCTACTGTTAGTTATTGTACCTTTACTCAATCAACTACTTGAAGGTGATGAGCCCTGACACGCAAAGTAACGCAAGCCTTTGTTGAACACTGTGACACATTAGTTGTTAGGAAACCTGAAAAACTGAATCTAAATGACTTTCTCTTTTCTTTGCCACCTGAAAGTCCTACCCAGTATAATCACTGCTCATTGTGTTGCACATTCAGGGCACAGGTTCTCTGTTATTATTGGTGAAAAATCATGATTACAAGAACTTCAGTTGAAGAAGACAATAGAACCAATCGGCTGTCCTTCATTTAAGATTATCCTCCAGCCAATGTCACATATCTTCTTGAGAACTACATTGGAAACAAAGCCCAGCAATACTGCTGCTAAGCTGTAATTGAGATCACAACTGTCTAAGTGTAGTAGTAATTGGCTTGTTAGGTAAATATAGCCTTTTTGTTGATTACGTTCCCAGATATGAAGCACCTCCTGGACCTCATTGGCAGCTCTCATGTTTAGTTGGCTCATGTAGCCTATGTACATAATGCGTATGTGTATGAGGGCCCTCAGAAATGGATGACTAGAAATACACAGTGGCTTTAATTAGAAGAAATAACACTTCCTTGTGCATGTTCATTTTATACAGAGTAGCAGCCAACTATATATAGTTATATATAATTATAAATATAGAGAATAACTCATATACATAAAATCAACTCATATGTATACTTATAAACATGTACATGTATAAGTATGTCATGTTATAAATATCTTGTGTGTGTTATGAGTATGTTAGGTACGTCATCAATCTTATTATTATTACAGTGAAGTTGGTTCTGACACCTGAAGACCACGTGAATAGTATTCCTCCAGAATATCCTCTCTGCTGTTTAGGCCTTTAGGCTTCTGAAAGGCTATCTAACCTTATCCACCTAGTATTGATCTTACAAGGGAGCAGCACAGCAGTATCCAGGGCAGCGGATGGTTAAGTGAGCACACCAGGTATACCTACTGGCATTTGATCCCACAATCTTCCAGTTGCCATCCCTAACCGTCACCCACATAGCATTAATCGAATTGCCTCCATTAATTGGTATTTCACTCAATCAGTTTTTACATATGCTCATTGTGTTCTGTAACACACAGCCATAATTATTAGCATTTCATTGTGACAGATGTAAAGTGCAGTAATTACTATTAATTTCCTGAGAAATATAAGCAGAGTTACAAGAAATCACAAACGTGCGCAAACATGCAATAATCAGAATTGAATAATAGAACTGATTGAACCATAATTAATTTACGTCATAACGTTGCTGGAAGTCCAAATACAACTGAACCTAGAAACATGTAGAAAGATACCAATCTGATTTGAATCATTTTAAATCTAGCCATTCTGCATTATATATATATATATATATATATATATATATATATATATATATATATATATATATATATATATATATATATATATATATGGGCTATTAGTCTAATGCAGTGGATGAAGCATCTTTGCCCACAGCAACAGTCTTAACTTCCAGTCATGCCCATGTTTATATTCATTCCCACTGCCTTACAAATGACTTCAAAGATGTGACGTCTACTGTTAGATTAATTATTCCATACACTTAATTAATATTTTATATCTGCTCTGGTGTGATTGATCCATTTGGGTTGCTGTACCTTCAGGAAAAAAAGGACTCTATACAGTTTAGATCATTAGAGCATGGATCTGCTGGATCCTCTGGAAATAGGGAGGATGTTTTGTAAATATATGTGTAATAGGGTGGTATTCTCTCTTTTAACTCAAAAACAGTGCATGCATGTAGCCCTTGCATGTAGTGCATGCATGTAGACAGATGGTGCGGTATAGGACTGTTGGCGTGTGAGAGATCTGTCAGCTACAACTGAGAATCCCCTATAATGGTGCAAAATTTGTACTAAATGTCCATGTAAACACTGAAAAAGAGTTTCAGTACTTGTAGATTGTTATCTAGCAGGTCTGTTTTATTATGGATGGATGATCAGCTTTGATTCAGTAAACAGGTGTTTATCATTCAGTGCTACATTTCAATCAGAGTATATACGCCTACCTCTTTTCTACACTCCATTTACCATATTCAGCGTCCTCCACATTTATTGCCACCACCCGTTATAAAGTGTTAAAAGCCTTAAAATAAATTCCATTTTTATTGCGGAAGCATAATCTCACACTGAAAATTGCAGACAAATGAATGTAACCTTTAACTTGAGAGAATAAAAAAAACCCTGACTAAGAAATCTTTATTTTTCATTCCACAATTATTGGCACCCCTAACGATTACTAGACAATAAATGTAATTAAAGCACTTCTGTCATTTCTACTGTAGTTTATAAAGTTGATCAGAGTATCTAGGAACCTTTAATTAGTAATTCATCACAACCTGTTTCCCTGGGGTATAAATATGATGCGACACAGAGGCCTATTTCTCTTATCCACTCTTCAACATGGGAAACACAAGAGAACACACCATTCAAGAAAGGCAGGGTGTCGACCTTCATAAGTCCGGCAATGGCTACAAGAACATAGCCACTCGTCTACACCTGCCCAGATCTACAGTCAGAGGAATCATCAAGAAGCTCACTTTTGGAAAACTGCATCAAAGAGTAGCATCTTGGGGTCACAAAGTCTTCATAACAACCATCAGGCGCTATCTACATGCCAACAAGCTGTTTGGGAGGCATTAATGGAAAAAATCTTTTCTCACCTACAAGCATAAACATAAATGTCTGAAGTTCGCTGAACAGTACTGAGACTTCAACTGAGACTGTGTGCTTTGGTCAGATGAGACCAAGATAAAGTTTTCTGGCAACCAAAATCTAAGTGGATCTGGCATAACACAAAAGAAAAGCACCTCATGCCCACTGTAAAGTATGGGGGAGGATCGGTGATGCTGTGGCCCTGTTTTTCTTCCAAAGACCCCGCAAACCTTGTTAGAGTGCTTGGCCTCATGACGCCTCTGAAATACCAGGACATTATAAATCAAAATCTGATGGCCTCTGCCCGAAAGCTGAAAACGGGGCATTACTGGGTCTTTCAGCAAGATAATGACCCTAAACATGTGACCAAATCTACACAAACATGGTTCAAGCTCCTCCCATGGCCATCTCAGTCCCCCGACCTCAACCCAATTGAAAACCTGTGGGGTGAGCTGAAGAGGAGAGTGCATAGGAGAGGACTGTAAATGATTTAGAGAGATTGGTTTCCCACTGAATAAAGGCACTTGAATCAAAGGATGGATTTTTCTCTTTTCTTGCATTGTTGTCCGATATTATCAAAGAAATATTATTAGAGTCCTAAGAACACGAGGGGTGCCAATAATTGTGGAGGGCGCTGTAGTAGCAATTACTATTTCTAATAATTACAGACTGTAGTCCATCTGTTCAGCACCCCCACAGGGATTGGACAGTGGATCATTCCTAGCAATGCAGTGACACTAATGTGGTGGTGGTGTGTTAATGTGTGTTGTGCTGGTGTGAGTGGATCAGACTGCAGTGCTGCTGGAGGTTTTTTCCAAACACCTTACTGCTTGACAGAGAACCAAGTGAAAATATCCAACCAATAGCATCCTGTTGCATGCCAAGTACATCAGCTCTGTGGTGGTCTTGTGGGGTCTTGAACATTGAAGAACAGAGTAAATGTAATAAATGTATGTAAATGTAGATCTACAAAGTGCTTCTAGAAAAGTTTTCACTAAAAGTCCACATTTATAATACAGAATATTTTATATTATGCTTAAGTGTTCAGGCTATGTGATGGTTGCCAGCCCATGCTTTTGGATAGATCCCAGAGATACCAAACATCTACTGGGCTAGTACAGGCACTCAAACCCAGGTCAGTTTTCCAGGGAAACTAAAAGTTTCAAAAGTTTTGTGCAGTGGTACATTTACAAACCTACAATATCTCCTCCCAGTGGAGGCCAGATAAGCTTAATCTGTGAAAGCATCCTGACCAGCTTCTTAACTCAATATTTCAACAAAGTACAGTCTTGTTCCTTTCGAGAAACCCTGCGTCAGATGCATGTTTTATCAGTGACAAACAGATGTTTACCAGGGCTTAAAACAGATATTTAAAAGTTAATTTAGCGAGAATGCAGAGAGGTATACATAAAAGTCCTGGAAATCCCTCAGGATATAGGCAAATATTCAAAGTTGATCTGGAGGTCTGAAAAGAAATGTGCTTTTTTCTGAAAAACCTGCCTCCATTCGGAGAGAGCTGGTGCAGTACTTGTTTAAATAGAGACGAGGAACCTCTAGAGGAGAATTGTTCCAAACAAGGTACTCGGGTCAACCCAGGCGAAACGACACCTGAGGACAGGGGATGATTAGCATATGTCAATGGTTTTAGAGGTAAAACTGCTCCACATTCAGAATGCATAGCCAAAGTGGGTGAGAGCGCTAATAAGAGTGCAACTGCAGAAAAAGTTGGAGATAAACACTGTTACTGGAGGGATGTAGTTTTTATTCTGTGCTTGGCTTTTTATTGTGTCCAAAAACTGTTTAAAATGTCACCGCTGATGAAGAATCCTTCAGTATTCGCATGATTGGTTTACAATCAGAGCTTTACAGATTTTGATTAATAGTGAAGGCTGTGGAAATGAAGCCTTCTTGTTGGTTCTTATGACTTGGCAATGACTATGAATATTTTGAAAACCACACTCATCTACTCTGAGTTACATTGGGACGGGTTGTCTTCATTGCTTACCTTGGTTTCACAGCTGAAGATATGCGGTCATCGGCCTTGCAAATAAAGCAGAAGACACTGTGCAGTCATGTCATGTAACACTTTCTAAGAACTCACAACACACTGATGATTGGTTTATCACTCGTGATTGATCCACATAGTTGTTATAGAGAGTGGAAGCTCCAGCGGTCACACAGCTGAAGACGCTCTACCCTTCATGGTCTCAAGAGGTATTTCAGGCTAGAAGGCAATGGGCTTTTTTCTGAGCAATAAAGAAAGAGCATAATCAGTAAGATGTTTTTCGCTGGATTCATATTGTTTTTCCCCCCTCACTAAGCTTCTTGACCCAGTTTCTCACTTAACCCACCTTCATAGATTGGTTTCTAACTTTCATCAAGCTCTCTTAACACAGATGCTGAAAGCTGTCCATCTGTCTTTAAGCCTTTTCTCCTTGGAGCTTGACAGCAACCAGTGCCGGCGCTACTTAATAAGCAACATAAGCAGCTGCTTAGGTCCCCCGTGGCCGACAGAGGCTCTCCTAACAACTTCTGGCTACCATTATTTTGTCTAAGATACTTGATTGAGAGAGAAATGTCTTTAAATGAATGTACACAGCCGGGGTCGATGAAGATATGTTTTGCTGTTTCAGGTTTACCCTAGACAGGCTTTCTGACAGACTTTCGATTTCACCAAACTTTTACAGTTCCTGAAATTTCTTCCCTCCTAGATGTTCCACCATCAACAGTGAGTGAAATTATTGCAAAGTTGCCAAGCATCAGATTGAGTGTAGAAGAACTTGACTGGTCTGTACAGAACCCTGACCTTAACAGTATCAAACACCTTTGGGATGAACTAGAACGGAGATTGTGAGCCAGACCCACTCGTCCAACATCAGTGTCTGACCTCACAAATGTTCTTCTGGATAAATGGACATAAATTCCCACAGACACACTTCAATATTTCACACTTCACACTTCAGACACACTTCTATATATATATACACACACACACACACACACACACACACACACACACACACACACACACACTACCGCTCAAAAGTTTGGGATCACAGTGAAATTTTCTTGTTTTCAATGGGTATCCTTCGTTCCTTAACACAACAATAGACTGACGGCTCTCTAAAGAAAGTTGTTTCTTTCTGGTCATTTTGAATCTGTCAGCAAGCCATCAACTGCTGATGCTTCATATACTAAACTAACCTAGAATGTTGTGCTCCCTTTTATGCTCACTTATTAGTAGAATGTTTTTCAGCTGTGCATCACAATTGAGCAAGAGTGTCCTAACAACCAATTAGCCCAATAACATCCTTAACTTGGATTGGCGGCCGTACCAGGAGATTTAGGCAGAGGACTGAGAATTGCTGATAATAGGACTATATGCAAAATAAGCCTCTATACAAAAATTTAATACAAACATTTTTATTCTTTAAAAATCATCTGATACACTTACATGAATTGAGAAACTGTCTTAACTTTCAATGGAACCAGAATTCAAGCTATTTTTTCTATTAATCCATTCATCATGATTTGATGTGGAAAAATAAACATTAGAAGACTTGGACAGTGACGATATTAAAATATTGCAGTTTGCCAGATTGTTGTTGTTGTTACAGAAACAGGCTGGAGTGAAAGAGATCAGGGATGACCCTCTGTATATTTTACTGTCCTGGTAGCAGTAGGAAAAGGAAAAAACAAAACAAAAAAAAAGTCTTGGCATCTTTCCATTGCCACTTCTCCCCTCAGTCCCAGGTGTAAAGCATGGTTGTCCACAGGTTGAACTGTCCACAGTAAAGCAGCTGGTGCAGGCCGGGCGGCAGATGGAGAAAAGCTGTTTACTTCTCTCACAGAGACTCTTCTGGGCAGGCTCGTAAAAGCTGGCATAGCTTTCCTACTAGTGACAGATGTGGCTACTTCCTTAGACGCAGTAGCAGCTAACTAGTTCAGAGAAGCGTTACCTCCATCCTGACCACAGTTCAAAGAGAGTCCAGTTTGAGGTAATCTAGCGTTCAATTCATCTGACTCATCCTCTCTAAGAATTTACAGAAATAAACAGTCCTGTCCTTCTGATGAAAGGATCAATTAGCATTGCCCAGTGAAATAATAAATGATGCAGTAAACAACAGGCAGGTATTTCTCCTCTGGACTATGACAGTGATATCTAAGGTTATGGTCTGGTTGAAGTTTGAGATTGTATTCCAATTTTTTAATAGACAGAGCACCATGTTCCTCTTGGCTATATGGACTATAATGTTCTTTGCTTTCCACTTAATGCTAGCATCTCACTATAATGACAGATGATCAGTGTAATAGCATATACCTACCACTGAGCCTAATCAGAGGGACAAAAGCCATGACATTAAAACTATCTCCTTGTATCTACACTCACTATATACTTACAATACAGGTGCACTTTGTAGTTCTTTAATGGTCAGGAGCCCTAAAGGCCCACCAAAGTGCTCTTCTGCGGCCTCTGTTTATGAAGCATATTTCCATAAAGGTCTAGTCACTGGTGTTTCATAGCGTGACAACCCGAAGGAACCCGAGGCAAGAACACGTAAACGCTTTCCTCATTTACAGTACTGGCTTTGTTACTGGTGGCTGACCAGACACCTTCAAACTATCAATTATCCAGCACTTGGGGTGATTACCTCAAATGAACATTCTGTTTATGGTACATGCATAATTACATTTAACTGCTCACCAGATGACCTAAAATCTCACCCAGAACCAGTGCACAGCAATAGCACAGAACAGGCAGCTACACGGCCAATGTTGTACAGCACAACAGGGTTATGCACAGGATTCTGGGTATGCAAATGAGCTAAGAATGAACAAACAGGGCAGAAAGGCACCATAATATATTTAATAAATCTGTCAGGTCTCAACTAAAATATCACAAAAGGAGCATGTGAGAGGGGCGGGCAACTATTATAATTTCAGCAGAATCAGCAGCGTGAGGTAAGAAAATACTTCCATCAGTCTTTGTGTAGGCAAAAATGTCAACATCTATTATTTAAGGGGCTTTCTATACAAAATGTGTAGGGTTAATATCTGTATGAATGTGCTGTCTAGGCAGGTTTCTTAGCCCAGAGTATTTTTAGTTAGCTGGCCTGTTATGAGGGGCGTATTGGTTAATGACTAGACAATAGTGTTAAAGACAGATTTAAGACAGGGGACATATTCGCTCTGCATTGTTCTTCATCATCTGTACATGTGAAGCCTGTGTAGAAAAAAAAAATCAGAGATTTGTTCCTAAACACACTATACCTGTTTCAACCAAATAATAGCTGAAAATGAGAAAAGATAGTGAAGTATGTAGTAATGAATTGAGGAGTTACATCGATACAGGTTTTCAGCTTTTTTATGTTCAGGATTTTTTGGGCAAGGGGCTTTGTAACACTATAATGTTAAAAAAGTTGTGCATCAGTATCAGCTAGGTCAGTGCCTAAAGGCTACATTTCACACTGTAAGGACTAGAGATGGAAGGATCGATCGGCTATGTATTTGTATAGTCCGATTTTTAATCAAAATATGCGATTGGCCGATATTTCTCCAACTAAACCGATCCCGCGAGCCAATCAATGGCGTTAAACAAATGAGCCTAATTTCTATATTTCCAGCTAGCGTTTCATCCAGGAAGAGTAGCCGTCCGTGAAACCTCCTCCAACCAGGTCCCTGCAATTTCTATCTGAACCACTAGGTGGAAATAAATGTTGTCTCTTTTTCGACAGACTAAAGCAGCGGTCTCACAGGAACATGCGCTGATAGAAAACATCACCTGTCTGGCAGTGTTTTACCGTATGTGACACAGACTCATCCAGACGTTCTGCAATATTTGTAAAATCAAGTCTCATGGGGGAACCAGGACAAAGACATTTAACACTACTAATCTGATACTGCACTTAAGAGTACACCATGTGGCTGAATACAGTAAATATCAGCAAACAGCAGAGCTAACACGCGCAGCTAACACAAAACAAATAACCCAGAACACCATGCAGACCAGATCTGACCGGTGCGAACAGTACAGCAGCAGCAACCAAACAGTTAAAGGAATCACAGCCAAAGTGATTTAGTTTATAGCGCTAAATAACCATGTTTCATGACTTATAGCCCCATATAGCCCTGCCCTCGATCGGTATCAGCTATCGGCCGATCGCGCCGAAAGGTAATCGGCGATCGGAATCAGCCTCAAAAACCCTGATCAGTTCATCTCTAGTAAGTACCAACTACTGTTTTGGCTCGCCAGCCCTTCTCAGACAACTAGCCTAGTCTACCTGACTCAAAGACCACACAAAGAAAGCATGTTGTGTCTCAGTCACATGTTAGCTGGAATAGCCACAAAACAAAGCTAACAAGCCACAGGCTACTACATCTTTGTTAGGGTGCATAAAGCTGCTAGATTGAGTATCCATTTTTCAGATTGCAGTGGTTGACAAAGCTGAACCTAAAACTGCCTACTAAGTCAGCAGACACTAGATTGGAGCCAGTATGTACCGCTCAAGCGGTAGACTAGTAGACTATTTAAGTAGGTGAGTGTTCAGTATGCACGCAACCTTGGCCGCACTACATCTACCATATTACCAATATTACCGACCAACACTGTAAAAGTCCCGCTCTTGATTATTATTGAATATCAGAATATCAGCTCTTGATTAATATTGAATAATTAATTAATATTAATTAATATTAAAGTCCCTTTACTTACATTTTAGACACTTTTTGTGACACTACCCTGTTTTTTTGTCTAGCAGTAGCTACATACACAGTTAAATTCTTGCTTTCCTTCTGTGGCTCCAGTTGAATTATGGGATATAACAATGTGCTGTGGTTAACTACTTAAAAATGTCTCCTGATTCAGTAGGTCATTCGGGTCTTGTGCGTGTACTGCTAGGTGAATACTGAGTATTCAGGCACACTAGTCGGCCTCGCCTACTGATTTCAGATGCCCCCAAGACTGCAGCTTTTCTGAGATTTAGGACACGCCCCCAGCTTCTACTTTTTATCTTTCAGACATAATTTATTTAAAACCAATTTTTTTTTTAAATCATATAAACATGTCTTTTGGTTTTGTGACAAATTCTGAACACATATTTATTACACGAACACTCAAGGCCTTCTTATATTAACATATTTTATTTTACCTCTGCAGTTTCTATTTCTGTAACGACCTTAATCCAATGAACTTAAGCTCTTTGATTGGAAATGAATAAAAGTAAAAAAAAAAACAAAAAAAAACCAATATAAATAATATAAAAACAATAAAAAATAATATAAACTATATTTGTCCTTATTTGTCCCTATTTGTAACTTTTGCTGTGAACTAAGCATCAGCATCTCACCCAAAATTCCTTTAGATACCAGCTGGTTTTAATAAAAAAATGGTGGGTTTGTTTACAGCTCCATGACAAACACAACAGAATCGCGTCAACATGCAAGTTAAAATATATTTCAGAATATCTGATAAAAAAATAAGATTGTCTACATTTTTAAACATTTAAAGATATTCTAGAGAAATTACTAACATGATTATGTTCAGACCACTCTCATCACTCATGGAGATTTTCTTGTCTTGCCTGTGTTTGTCTTTGTGAGTTATTTTTTTCACCTAAAAGCAGATTTTGACACTTGCATGAAAGACCAACACTACAGTACTTATGACGAATAGCAGGCTTACTATGGCAATGGCGCAAACACAATATTTACTCATGTTTTTGGGTATCAGCACCTGCAGGACGGCAGACATATAAAAGTAACAGAAGTTAAAGAACTGATGTTTTCATCTGATGAAATGTAATATTTGAGAAATAAGATGGAATGGATTTTACAGCTCCAGTATCATTTACCTTCACTGCAATTACAGCCTGTATCTATGTCTGTATGTCACACCATGCCTGACCATTTAAAGACATAATAATTAAGTAAAATTGAATTTGTATTTTATAAAACTAATATTACATCACATAAGCTGAATAACTACGTTGTTTTAAGTGTAATAACACGACATGGATTTCTTTTTCTTATAGATGTGACAACTGCTTGTGTTTTATTATTAACAGTAGCAACTGTATATGATTAGTTTATTGTTTATTAACTATTAAAAAGCTATCACAAAATTATCATGTTCCTGTAACATGTTGCCATTACTTTTCCATTAAATTGCAAACTTGTTGCAGCTGTAATTATTAATTCTTTAACTAATACTTAATAAGCATGTAACTTTTAGTTATCGTTATTGTACCATTTCATTACCAGCTCGTTATCACTGCAATTGCTATTATATGTTGCAACAATTACAAAATTTGCATGCAATTTACTGGTTCGTGCAACTATGAACTATATTCTTGATTCTGATTTCCGCTGCTACTCTTTGCGAGACACTCATGGCCTGACTGAAGCCCAACAGTCATGGTTCACTACAGCAAATGACCATAACATTGTGAAAAGTAGCATGAGTTCCTGCATGTCAAATGTCACTAGCAGTGCTCACTGTGGGGGGAGCAAAGGGGCAACAAGATCCTAAGGTGCACCGCTTGCAATGCCTGTTTCACTCATTTTTCTGTGTCTTATTTCCCAGTGTGTGAACAATCGATCTACGGGGAGACTGGGGGAGTTCACCACTTGTTGTTGCCGACGCCATTACCGCTAAACTCTATGGCTGGGTGAAAGATGCTGTAAAGCAGATTTGCTGTAAAGCAGATTTGCTGCAAGCATTCGCTCCCCAACAATCCAAGAGTATAACCCATCAACTTTAACTAGATTTCTGAGTTCCCAGAACTAGTTGAAACTGGCTATAAAATCAACCTTGCAGGCAGCACACCAAGGCAAGACAACAGATTTATCCCAGCAATAGTCTTAAAAATAGGGTTTTTAGTAAAAGCAATGGTTCTATAAAAAGCCATGAACACTAAAGCAACTATTTGAATGTATAATGGTTCTTCACATGGTTGAATCATAATGATAATGCTTACAACCAGTTACATATGGTTCTTTAAAGAACCCTTTCATAAACGGTTCTGTATTGCACCAGAGAAATGTACCACAAGCCTTTTTCGGTACTCTGTAGAAGCCTGAACGTGCTGAACGTAACAATGGTTAAATGTTTAGTGCTGTTTGTTTCGCTTGAGACTGCACAGTTACAGCAATGACCAGGTGACAAGGTGTCAAGTTGGCTTTTCGAGCAGAAGAGACTGAACAGCATGGATGATTTCATTGATGGGGAGCAGGTTTAGATAAGATTTTGATTTTCCTCAAAGTGATGACAGGATCCTTCATCCATTTACTGCTGACAGTTACCAGATGAAAATAAAAAAAATAAAAAACACATCAGAATTGGCTATTTTATTCGCTGAACAGTGATTGAACGTTCAGCTTCTGTGGCACATTCTTGGAACGAGGACGCACATTTGCAATTTGCTAAACGCAGCGGTGGATTTAGCTTGTGAAACCGAAGACACTATTTAAAAGAGCATAAGAAAAGCACATAGCACCATATATAGACCTGGCACAAATGAGTAGAGCGTCTAAAAACAGGCCTTTGATAGTGGTAGTAATGACATGCTCTTGAAGCTCCACAAGGTAGGAATGGTTTTTTCTGTCTTGAATGCAAATATTTTGTTTGGGACTAATAGCAACCCAGTAAAGTGTAGTATGTTGAAAAAAATACCTACTGAAGAAATTATGTTAAAATACAAGATTTTAAAGAGTGCACAGGTTTGATGTCAAGGAAGCTAAGAATAATTGAATTGCAAATACAACCAGTTATTATACACAGTCAGTTATTATCTTTGCATAAAAAATCAATAAATAAAAGCACTGTAGACATGAGTGCTTTAACCTGCTTGTGGGCTACAGGGAATTCTGGGCCCTCGACGGTTTGCACATTGCCACTGCCCATCAGCGACTTCCAGCTTCCTCTGAATTACTTCAATATTTGGTAAAACCACTAACATCACCAAATCAATGGAGATCTATGACAAGCTTGAGCATCAGGCTTGGTCATCATTGTTCTATGGAACATTAAATCTATGTAGCTTACCTTTCTCGCTTTCATTTCTTCTTTCTTTTTGGTTGAAGCATCGTTAACAAAGTCCCATTTCTTAAAATAAGCTACATCATTGCCAAAGAAACAGCAGCCAGTCTAATGTTGACATGGCCAGTGGACTAGCTGATGGCCAGTGGGCTAGCTGACTAGCTGGAGTTCCATTATTTTGGGAAACTTAAAAAATAAAAGTCTGCTTGAAAACCTGAAATGGTTCCTTTTTTTTTTTGTTTAAGCTCTGGTCTCATTATACTATACCTACCAGGTTCTAACATTCAAGTGCATTTACCACAACCACCGATCAACATCACAGCTGATGTTTTGAATAAATCCGGTCAGTGTACAGGGATATGGATAAAACGTGTATAAAGATGATCATTGGTATATGTATGTGGATAGGTGGAAAAGAAATAAAGGAATCTCATTTAAAAAAAAATAAACAGTCATTCATCACAGAATTACTCAAGGCCCATTGGCTACAGGCCAGGTAAGCCCGTGCATTAAGTCACCCCTGAGTATAGATAACCTTTTTTATCTTTGCTCATCTTTTCAATATGAATATAGATCGCTTGCCTTCAACTACATTTCTTTTATATTAGTCCTTCATTGCAGCTTACAAGCATGGGAATGGAAGGCTAGATATAGATGGATGACACCAAAAAAATAATAATCTTACTAAGATGCTGTGCCACCAAGAACCACCAGAACAGCTTTAGTGTCCCTTGACATAGACTCTGTACGTCTCTAGAACTGTAGCACTGGAGGGATGGAATGCCATTCTTCCAAAACAAGAATGGGCCTTATTCACCAGCCAATCTTAAAACCCATTTACACAGTTATCATGAAGATTTCGACATTTACCATTGTTTTCTTATTTGGGATTTGTTCTTAAGTAAGAAGAGAATCTGCACACGCTCAGAAGGTGCAGAGAGTTTTGTAGTTTGAAAACCCACCATGAATCTGATTTAGACTTTTTCTTAGGACCCTTCTCAAGAACAAATTTAAGAAACAACTTTTAATGAAAGAGAGAGCTGAAGAACTGTAACGCAATATGCTCATCAAAAAATTGAGCGATGCCTCATACCATGTGGATTAAGGCACTTTTATACAGAAGAACAGTTAAAAACTTTGTGATGACCCTCTTCTCTAAGGGGGCAAGTGGCTGCAAACCATGCCCCCAAAACAGAATCTAACTGAACCACCAGACGATTTGTGTCATCCAGATGTACCAGCATTAAGACATGACGGGACTGTTTTAGCTCACTCCCACTTTCCACAAAGTCAGAGACTGCCTCTAAACTACCTCTAAAGCTTTTACATCTAGACTTCAGATTCTCTTAGCTCTATTTTGAATTTGGCTTAATAAATAGTAAATATGTTTTGACCAGAGGAGGACAGGTCTCCCCTTGTGAGTCCTTGTTCTTCCCAAGTTTTCTTTCTCCAGTTTTGAGGGAGTTTTTCTTTGCCACTTCTGTAAAGCAGCTTTGTGACAACATCATTGTAAAAAGCGCTATAGAAATAAACTAGACCTGACTTTCTCCAGCTGCAAAGCTTTTTGCCAGTACCCTTTTCTTTGTTTAAGTAAGAGTGAGGAATATGGTGAAGGATTGCTTATATATATCAACTATATCACTCTTTCCCCTTTGTAGACAGGTGCCCATGGTTTTTATACATTTGTTTGTTTATTTTTGTGACGTTTATGCCCTGAAATCTTTCTATAAAATCTCTCTCCATGTAGTTGTGTGTGGGCTGTTCTTGCTGACACAGTCGGACAGCATCCTGCATTGACATTCTCAGCCACCTGAGGAATAGTTGTTTTGCTGTTTTTCCTTACAGATCCCACTAATGCCCAAAACACATGGTCTCTGAATGTGTGCACAACTTCCATCCCTTTTTACTTTTATGTCTTTCCCATAGATGTAAATGTAGATCACTAGCCATTAGTGTCTATTGAAACAACAGCCACCCCAAACAACAACGTACCCTAATAATGAACCCTCTTTCAAAATCACTTTGATGCTGTCCTCCTCTCATCTTGTTTCAAAATCAAGGTCAACTGGGAAACATACTGCATTTTTGTACTCATCACAGAAGCTTAATTGCATCATGCAGTTCACCTGACTGGAAGAATCTCTATTCATTATATTCTCTGCTCATTTACTCAGGTTGTTCTTTTAATTTGTCACACATTTACATAAGTCATGTTTGGGGTACACTATCCTACTGGATATTGCAATGGTGGGCCAGTAAATAACTAAATGAATAAATAAATAAAATAAGTAATTAATTAATTAATAAGGCATTTAGAGCCTTAAATGAATGCTCAAGTCATAGAAATCAAATTTAGAAATAAACACAATTCTTCCAGAATTCCATGTTCCATTTTTATCCAAATGACCAAATCAAAGAAAATAATAAACCCAGTCCATCTACTTTAGCCAAGTTCTGGTGCAAATACATCTCCGTCCATCCCAAAGAGAACCTTCAACGGCTTAAAGTTTTCAATTAAATTTTCAATTACTCTTTTTAAACATCTGTCTTATTACAAATGGCTGTGATTTCAGAAGTCTTTGAGTGTGGAACCATATCACTCCTACAAGACCTTTCCTCTCATGGACATGAACAATAAAGAAGTGATCCAAATCAGCATGGAAAGCTATTTCTCTCACCATAAATGTGCGTGTTTCTAATTATTGTCAAAAGATGCCATATATAAAATGCCTTAGCCATTGCTACTACTTTTATAAGTAACTCCTGTATTTCCTGTTTCTGGCACATTATAACATTAAAGTGCAGAAGGTCATGTTTTTCTATATGACATTGGCTCAACCTAACTGGAATCAACAGGAGCCTTTTTATCCACAATCTTCCTTTCAGGTAGGGTACACACAATTGGGCATCAGCTGCTTAGTTGGTTTAAGCTCAGATGGATGTCATTGCATCATTAGTTTATGTACAAAAGAACTAACAAGAGGATTGGAGTCGATTCAAGATGTGGGATTTGCATCTGAAATCTGGTGCTATTTACTCTCGACATATCAGCGGTCATATTTATAGTCAAAACATTATGTGTGTCACAATCAGCTGTTTGATACATTGCCAGAGCATGCAAGAACATGGTAGTGACCAAAGAGTACTTCCATATGCTATATAAAAAAACTATTGTTCAATCACTGTCTATAGGCACAGATGTTCAGCATCAGATACTGAAATAAAGAGAAGAAAACACCAGGACGATAGATATATGTGTATTGTGGTACCACCAGAGAGAATCTAGTCCAAGTTGTAGTTTGTTAAAAAGTACCTAAAGTATTTGTAGATCTCTGGGACAAAGTTCTTGGATTTATGGACAGATGCGTTGAAGTGCAACCTGAGCAAGAGTGAAAAAATGAAGAAAGTAGGGGAAAAAAAGAAAGGCCTACCAGCACATCTGTGAAAAATGGTGGCATGGGCATGTATGGCTGCCAGTGGAACTGGCTCACTTGTCATTTCTGATGTCGGTGCTGACAGAAGCAGTAGGATGAATTGTAAAGTGTATGGGAGCACCATCACTGTACTTCACCTTGCAGCAGGACGAAACTAAAAAAAAACTACTAAAGCAAAAAAATATATATATTTATATTTTCAGAAGGTGGAATTTTGAAAAGTCAAATCACACATCTGCCCTGACATCCCGAATCAGCCTAATAAGACATTTTCTGAAGAAGTAGTTTACAAAAAAAAAACAAAGTTTAGTGTGCAAAGTTGTCTTTTTTGGTTTTGCACTAGTGCTATGAACTAGTTGCATCGCTGTTCACTGTTTTTCCAAATTCTTTTGGAACATTTCTATCAGTCCATTCATCATGAAGGTCTTGCAATATGTAAATGGCAGCTGCTGTACACAAATGATGCTGAAAAATAAAAACGGACAAAAATGGAGATGCATAATTTCCTTTTGTACAGCGACTTCTAGTATATTAGCCTTGTAGCTCCAGTGCAAAAATCAAGAGCTACATTTTGGACCCCAAACATTAGTCACTGATTGCATTCAAAACAAGGTGAAAAATGTGTAAATCAGTTTTTCAGTGAACCATCACTTTGCTCTGCTGAACACAAGACTGAAGTCAAAACAATCTTTAACAGATAGTTGGCTTAACAAGTAATTGCTGTAGTGCAGGCCTGGCAGGACAGAGCAGACTGTAGGTTTAGTTTTAGTTTTGGATCAACTCAAAAGCTGATGTTAATTGCCTGAACTAATAAAATGACAACATGCATTTCCCCAAGAAGAAAATCATGTACCAAATACTTTTGATGTATAAAAATATGCTATGATTATGCGCTGAGTCTATACTTTTTTTTAGTTCCAGTGTGCTACATTGCAGTGACACAAACATAGCAATGACTGTGTCACTGTCGCATTATACACAGACTACACTGAAAGTTTGGACACTGGCCAAATTTATGGAATCTAACTCAATGAGAATTAGTACAGACCAGAGAACAAGTAAAAAGAAATAATGGTGCAATGTAATTTGAGTTACCTAGCAGTTTTTTTCTTGTTTATGCCATAAGCAAACCTCGAAAGCTGAACATTTTAGCTTAATCCATACTTATGTAATCAGTCCACAGCAGTGTGGTGGTGCAGATGAATCACAGAAACAGTTAGAGTTTAGGAAGTCCGTCCAACTATCAATTCAAAAACTTTTCAAATTTACTCGATTGGTATAATGTGTATGTATGCAGATGAACAATCACATGATCCCATATTATCACTCTTGGAACTAGTCAAGTCATGGTTTATTTATACAGCACCTTTTACAACAGATGTTGTCACAAAGCAGCTTTACAGAAAATCTGGGTCCAAGCCCCACAGTGAGCAAGCCTGAGGTGACAGTAGCAAGGAAAAATTTCCTCAGAGCCAGAGGAAGAGACCTCAAGAGGAACCAGACTCAAAAGAACAACCCATCCTCTTCAGGTCAGCACTGGCTAGCAAAACAAGCACAACAGTTATAGAAAGAGGACAGGATTTACTAGTACATGCACCACTGAATGTAGAGAAAAAGGAAGAAAACCCATCAGTCCCATCAGAGTAGCAAACGGGGGGATGGGGGGACGTGTCCCACCCAATATCAGAAACAGGTAGATTTGGCCCACCCAAAAATTAAACCAAAGAAAAGTGGAAACTGTTAAAAAAAAACGTTTATTTTAAAAGTGTGTTTTGGCAGCAATTATAATTTATGCGCTGTGTTTGTTGTTAGCAATGGGCTCTGGTTGTTAGGTGGTCTTTTATCCTGAGGGGTTGGGTTAGCTAACGTTTATATTAAGTTTAGTCAGAAAGCACTCTGAAACGTAAAGTTACATTACACTCTGACCACGCCCCAAGCTGCAGACTGCTACTATACTAAATACATAAAATAATAAAATATAATACATAAAATAAATTCAATAATGAATCAATAAAAGGACACCATCGTTAGAAGTGCTTTCAGTAGTGCAGCATGTAATGTTCCAGAGGGTGCTGTTTGGGACACAGCCTTACTGTCTAACATTAATATTAGTCTTGTCTAGTCAGGAAACCTTAACATACATTTATTTGTCATTTCGTTTCAGCATTATGCAGCCAAAGAAAATAATAGATTTTTTAGTTTTATTTGTGTATAATCCAGACATTGTGGGTATAATTTAAAAAGTTTTATGATAACAGCACCATGTAATTTGGAATATCTTGTTTAGTTTATCTAATAATGAACAGAAGTATAGATAATGTTGTAGTTTATTTATTTATTTACAATTTACAGTAATTCCACAAATGTTGTACATACAGTGATTTACTACCTTACCTACAGTGGAATCAGCGTATAGGTTATATTTAGGGGATAGGGTGGGCTTTGATTTATATTAGCAAATGTGTGCCCCCCCCCCCCCCCCCCCCCCCCCTTTCAAACCCGCTCCTAAGAACTTGCCAATGAGAAACAGCTTAGAGTTTGTGAGGCAGGAGAAGAAATTACTGATTAATTCATGAAAGAAGGAGAACTAAACGTCTGTGATTAAGTTTTGTGACTTTTTATGTATTCCCAGACTTAAAATTCAAAAGAACAACAGATAAAATCTTGTTCCACCAATGTTCATTCAAAGTTAAGAAGGTTTTTCGGTGCCATTTTGGTGATGCAAGGTTTTGTCGAGACGGTGATGATACTTACTGTGGAGTAGTACTGTGAAGAATGTGCTAATTTGTGAAATGTCAGATTTGTCCTTTAAGTCCTGAGCTCCTCCTCCCCCCGTATGTTGCTTTTATGTTCTTGTCTTGCCGTCATGCCTGTTAAAAGCAGTAGCCTCGAAATTGGCTCTTGATTGATCGTCTGCACTCTCAACAGAATAGCAGTTATTTTTCCAGATGGAGCTACCCAAAGCACAAATGGGAATAAAAGTCATCACACCAATACCCGCCTTTCCGGCAGGAAATAAGCTTTTCGTTGACCTGGAATACCACTCATTAAACATCACTTTCATAAACAAGTTTTTGATTGCTAATGTAAAAAATAAAGTCTCCCAGGCTTCTTTTTTTACTCGAACAGGAGTGTATCTGGCTTCACGCAGAGTGAGGAGAAGAATAGTTCAAAAGGCAAAAGTTTCTCCAACTATCAGAGTCGGGCGATCAGAGGGGTCGCCAAGTCTCCAAAGCTACAGTTTGAGGCCAACATCAACGGCAACAAACTGTTTAGAAGGCTTGACAGGATAAAGGCTCTGCTGTCATCACACTACAAATCAAAGCACACTGTACATCACTGGAAAGTTGGAAGTGGACAAACAGAGAGCATTTTGCTACTAGAGGTGGGTTTGTGTGTTTATAGAGACTCATATGTGATATATGAGGACATACACTGACTGGCCACCTAATTAAAGAAGTACATCTATAGTCATTACTATATAGTTGCTCGTTGTAGCTCTACTATTACAGACTGTAGTTCATTTATTTTTGTGCATATACATGTTCAGTCTCATTTTACTCTGTTCTTTAGTGGTCACGACCCCACAGGACCACCACAGAGCAGCTATTATTTGGGTGGTGGATCGTTCTCATCACATGGTGGTGGTGTGTTAGTGTGTGCTGTGCTGGAGTAGATCAAGTAGATACAGCAGTGCTGCTGGATTTTTTTCTCTCAGGCACTCTTACCCTGTCAGTCCAGTGGATGTGAATTCATAGCTCATCTCATGCTATATCATTTTGGTCATCCTCTAGTCTTTGATCACACTGTTGCTTACATATTTTCAGTTGTTGGACTATTCTTAGTCCAGCAATGAGACTGAGGATGTTGAAAAACTCCAGCACTGCTGTGTCTGATCCACTCACACCAGCACAAAACACACTAGCACACCGCCACCATGTCAATGTCACTGCAGTGCTGCGAACAGGGCTCCACGTGTAAATCTGGCATTCTGGGCATTTTCTCACTGGGCCACAACACCTTTGGGTCAATATAATTTAATTTATTGTTTTTAGCTCAACAACAAATTGGCAGACCGGTCCATAAAGCAGGCACAGTGGCCCATTCGTTCATTTACTATCATATCTCTAACTACCCCTTCCCCTCTGTTCTCACTGTTTTTGACTCAGAACCAAAAATCTGTGGATGCGGTGAAAGAAATTGCCAAATGTGCAAAAATGACACACAAGCTTGCTGCAGCTTCAACAGCTACCGTAACTGACAGTGTGCAGCAACAGCAGGTGTAAACAGAAAACAGAGGTAAAACAGTGTAAACAGAGGTGGCTACCCACTGCCAGGCAGAGGATAGGAGAGAGACACAGTAGGCAAGAGCAGGAGAGGAGTATTGTGGTTGAAGCAATAAGCATGGATTAGCTTCATGAGTAACAGGCCCTCGTACAGACATAGTGCACGTGAAATGGCAAGATGACATGTTGATGATAATCACAATACAGTTAAAGTTGATGGTAATAAAGATAAAAGATGAGTACTGGTTGGTGATGACCAAGGAGCAAAAATACCAAGGCAATTTTTTTGTCCAGCCCTGGTTAAGAATATATATATATCCTTTATTTTTATACTATACCCTTTTTATAGAACCTGTATATTTGGAAAATAATGCAATAATAATGCATATCAGTGTATGTGTGTATGAGGTGTCACATAGCAAAACATTGAAATAGGCTCTTAAAATGAATGAAACGGAAGAACTGTGGAGTAAGCAGATGCACCTGCTCTTTCTGTAAATTATATTTTATAAGCAGAGTGACTGGTGCGCCTGTTTATCTTTAAAGCATATCTGTAGATCTTCCTCGCTCTGCTCCGTAGCGTTTCTGCTGTGTGAATGACCTGCAAGTGTCAGCTTGAGCGGCCACACAGCCATGTCGCTTGCACTTCGCCGCGTGAAACAGAACAGCCGGAAGTTTAATTAAAACCCAGCAGAAGCTGAAATGTAAATATAAACAGATTTATAAAAATAATCACTGCATCTCTCTCATCTCATTCCTTAGGGACTGAGTCCAAGTGTGGAGAAGGCAGAGGAGATGGCGAGGTGGTGGGGTGTGAAATGTAAACATAGTGTAAAATGTAAAATTAGCTTTAGATTATCCTGCAGTGTACCACATTAAGTTTATGTAAGCTTATCTACTTCTACTCAGATATCCTTTATACAGCATGTGGCATAACGGTGTAAGTTCACAGTCAGTGGATGGAGGCACACATTAGGATGGCGGGTCAAAGAAGAGTACCCACCTATCCAGACACCACTGCATGTAGGTCCGCACTGCACGACAACCAGAGGTGTCAAGTAACAAAGTACAAATACTTAGTCACCTTACTTAAGCAGAAATTTTGGTTATTTATACTTTACTGGAGTAATTATTTTTCTAATGACCTTTTACACCTACTCCTTACATTTACACACCATTATCTGTACTTTCTACTCCTTACATTTTAAACATAGCCTCGTTACTCCAATTTCATTTCAGCTTGTTTTCATTCATCTACATTTACATTCCAGTAAAGGTTACTGATAACATGCCTTTAAAGCTTGATTTTGTGCACCATTACAATACTTATAGTCAACTAGTCATCATATCCTCCGCTCTATAAAACGATAGATATGCTTCTTTAATATATTTACATTGTACTAAAATACATTCATTTTCAATGGGCATATATATGAGTCTGAAACAGGAAGCCTAGTGCATCCCAAATTTATTGACATTAACATTTTAATATAACATTATAGTCCAGAGGTCACTAATAGGCGGGCCGTGGTCTGGGTCGGGACCCAGACGTTCTCCTGTGCGGACCCAAACGATAAACTATTGAGAACGATTGAATTTTGACAGTGTTTATTTTAAGCGGCGCAGCTTTTCCTGTCTTTACGGTATATAGGCTTTGCGGTACAGTAAACTTACAGACCAATCACATGCGCTGAAAGATCACCAAAGGCACTCCTCAGCCAATCTGATCTGAGCAGATTCGGGAGTGCAGCGCCCATAGCACATTATGCACTTTTTTTTAATAGCATTTTTTAGTGTAGCCCTTGTTTTACTTAAAGTGAGCAAAATAATTCATTCAGTTCAGCATTTGAAACAATAAATATTATTAAAATATACCGAATGGTATTTGTAATTTTTTTGTCTTTCAGTTGCTGATGACAAAATGCTGATATTAGGCTACTCCACAATACAGAATATGGCATTGAATCATAACACAAGTTAGGAATTATGAGGGCCCGGACCTGGGCCTGAGGACCGTGGAACGTGCTGAATTCTAATTAAATACCCCTTTTATAATCATTATGGCTTTTAGAAGAATGATTTTTTGTGGAGGTGGGCTTGTGTGCTACAGACCCTAAGCTTTTCTCCTTAATGGCATTTTTTCCCTTACATTACTTTTACTTTCATACTTTAAGTAGTTCTGAAAGCAGTACGTTTACACTTTTACTGGAGTAAAAAGCTTGAGTTGATACTTTAACTTCTACAGAAGTATTTTTAAACGCTAGTATCTATACTTCTACCTGAGTAATGAATGTGAATACTTTTGACACCTTTGACGACGACTGTATTTTACTTACGTTGGTACAAGTAATATATGTCATCTACCTGTCATGCATGCGGCAAACTAAACAACAGCCAAGCAAACAACGTAACCATGACTACCTATAAACGTCATCATTGCAAACGCCAGAGCTACAGCTTTAAAGTAGAGCCAAAGTGTGGACCACCCCACTCCCTGAACTGCTGTTACATGTCCAAACATTTTCCACAACACAAAATAAATATCATACATTAAATTTAGTATTCTATTTAATAATATTTTTTAATGCATTGCACTTGTATCCAAACAGCCACTTTATTATGGACAGCTTCTTGTATCTGTTATATTATCATCTATCATTATTTTATCAGCTCCACTGCCCACATAGGAGCACTTTGTATTTCTACACTTATAGACTATAGTGTATCTGTTTCTCTGCAAACTTTGGTAATCCTCTTTCACCCTGTTCTTCACTGGTCAGGACCTTCACAGGACCACCACAGAGCAGGTATTATTTGGGTGGTGAGGTCATTCTCAGCACTGCAGTGACACTGACCTGGTGGTTAAACACTGTGTCTATTAACCCATCTGTTGCTGAACAGTTTGTGCTGATCACCCTATAAATCACCCTTCATCATTGGTCACAGGATGCTGCTCACAGGATGCTGTTGGCTAAATAGTTTTGGTTGGTGGACTGTTCTCAGTCCAGCAGCAACAATAAGGTGTTTAAGACACACGTTGTTATTTCTATCCCATTTACAAGATGATTTGATGCTAGCTGAATGTTACAGCAGTGTATCTACTCTGTGTATGTAACAGATTGTATCATGTATAAATCTAAGAAAAAAGAAGACCAAACCTGTAACTATACTTGTCCATTACTTTCTGACTGCCTTGACAATCAAGTCAGCATGGAATTAGTATGCTAAATAAGTTGCTGTTTACACTGTTTTGATCAAAAGCCATTTGTGCTGGAAAGAGTAACGATGCAGAAATGCATATGCAAGAAGTAATCAAAACTACTACACTGCCAGAAAATAACAGGTGTAACAATTACAAATAAGCTGACAAGATTTTAATGATCAGCCTTTACCAGCTTTTTAATTAGGACACCCAAATGAGATGTACAGCAAAGACACACATTGATTTCCTCAGCACGTGGGCTGGACACAGAGGTAATTTATGTTTTGAATTTGGATAACAGTGCCAATGTCCAGATGTATAATGTGTAATGAATACTAATGACGGATAGTAGAGAACAGGTGTCAATATTCCCGTGACAACAAACGAAAGGAAACAAGTAGATGCCTCATCAAGGCAGATGGGAAAGGTGGGAAGATGTTCTTTGTATCATTATAAAGAAACGTGATATTCGAAACGTTTATAGAGAAGTAAAAAGCAGCCCAATTTACTTCACTTCAATGCTTTACAATTAAGAATTATATAATATAATAATTATATAATAAAATTGTAATTAAGAATTTAATTACATTTTGTAAACTGGTGGTAAAGACCTGAAATATGTGGTCCACCATACTATAACAGTTTACAGTCCATCCAATAAGATAAAAAAATCTAAAAAAAAAAAAAAAAAAAGTAACATATTAACAAAATGTTTTTTAAATACAATTTAACCTTGTTATTTGCTGTTCCCCTGAACTGTATGACTATATAGACTATGTACAGTCATGTCCAAAAAATTAGGACACCCCTCATACAGATATTTAAACCTCATCATTTTAACAATATTGAAAAGTCACATAACTGATGAAAAACTGAAGAAAGGTCTTTTTAAAAATAATGTTATTAATAGAAATGTAATTTAAATGTGAGAAAAATGAAATTATAGGGGAAGAAGACGAGTAAGGAAAGGTTTGTGATATTCAGTTAAGGGATTAGAATGAAGAGGGATGAAGAGGGCAATGTTAAAGTTCTAGTAAAAGGATAGTGGGCTGTTGGGATAAGGAGGATGTGTTGGGATGAAATGGGAGAAATTGGTACGAAGAGGCAAGCGAGTGGGAAGAAGAGCACAGGGCTTTGGAAGGAGAAATAACACTGTTGTAACACCATGGAAAATGGGAGTGGCAGATACAAGTGAGCTTTAATAAAGTCTATAGTGATAATAAACAAGAACAAAAATACGAAAAAACTAAGTAACAAAATAACCAAAAACAAATCAAACCAGATAAAAAAAGGTTAAAAAAATCTATAACATAGCAACAATATACAAGACTCAAAAATAAAAGAACACTTGTTACAAACCAACAAGGAACAGGGCACAAAGTACGGATTAAACAATGATCGAGGACAGAGAGCAAACAGATGGTATAAGAACACACAGGAAACGAGGAACACCTAGGAACGGGAGAAGACACCAACTCAGGGCAGATGTGGGGGGTATTACGAGGGCGGAGACGAGGAGGAGCACACGACCAAAACAAACACAAGCACATGGAACATGTCAAGTCAAGTTTATTTGTATAGCGCTTTTTACAAAGATGTTGTCAAAAAGCAGCTTTACAGGAGTTTAAAAGCATGATAACATTAAGTCACAGCACTTTATCCCCTATGAGCAAGCCAGAGGCGACGGTGGCAAGAACAACTCACTCAAAACTGGAGGAAGAAACCTTGGGAGGAGCCAGACTCACAAGCAGAGACCCATCCTCTTCTGGTCAAACAGTATTTACAGTTTAAACTAAAGCTGAGTCTGAAGTCAATGACAGAAGATGATAAACAAAGACATAGACAGACAGGAGACAGACAGATCATGACAGGGGTAGTAGAAACAAGTGGGTTGGGTTTAGTTTAGGTGGAGATGAAAAGGCGGGACTAATGATTAAAAGGTGAAAGGTTAGAATAGAGAAGGTTGGGTTAGGATAAAACTGGATAGAGTTGAGATATGTGGTGAAAAAGCAAAGTCAGAAAGGAGAAAACAGTGTAACTGAGGAGAGATATGTGATATGTCTCTGGTGTGAGCAAATCTGGTGCAGTGGCTGCTGTTGCGAGAATAAATTAGGAAGTGCAAAAAAACGAAAAGACATAAAATACATAGGAGGGAACAGGCTGAGAACAACAGTAGGTTGGGGAAAATAACCTGAGAAGGAGCCAGAGAATTATAAGGAGCTGTGGCACAGGCAGAAGAGGAGGTACAAACTAACAAGGCAGGCTGGAGCTGCATGGGTCTGGTATGCCACCGTCCAGATACAGTATGCCTGATATGCAGGGAGGATGGAAGCTGTAGGAAGAGGGGGGAGCAGAGTGCCAGTGCTGTGGGAGTTTCCATGCCAGGGTTGCTGTAGCAGCAATGCCAAGGTGCAATGCAGAGGAAGCTGGCGAAGCCTGGCTGGACCCTTCTCACTAAAAGAGGCTGGGGATTGGTGAGGAGTGAGCCTAGAGAAGGCTGTGCTAGCTGGACTGATGCTGGTAACTGAAGAGCGGGTATTCACCAGTGAGTATCTGTTTCCATTTTGGGAAAACGTGACAGGAACAGCAGTGCTGGGTAGGGAATTAGCTCAAGGGGATGTGTAGGCTTCTTCCCAAACAGGTGGCATACGTCAATGTGACAGAGTAAAATGTTATGTGAAGGAAAAAGGGAAATATCATGGTGGGTGTAGCCAAAATACTATAGAGCTAAGATTTCTTAAACACTGAAGATGATATTGAAATTGATGGTGCTGTGTTTTGCAGATGAAAACAAACCTGAGGAAAGTGAATAGTACTAATAAATATATTGCTGCTTGAGGGCTTTCAAGCAGACAGTAGAAAGTGAGAGATGCACAGGTGCCTTGGAGTTTTTACTGTAACAGCAGAAGAAAAGTTCCCCAGATGGCGATTAACAGGTGTTGTTATTTAGAATTGCAATGTTTATTTAATTTTCATACTATTAATACCAATGTGATGAGGTGTCACATTAAAAAGCTGTTTTGTTTTTAGAAGATCCAGAGATCCTGTCAACAACAGACAACATCAGGATTTGCCATGTATATAACCCTTTTGAGCTATATCTGGCAAAGTACAGAGAAATAGAAATAGTCCAAGAGAAGCTGCTTGAAAGGTAAACGTCCTTCAGAGTCCATTTCAGTGTATTTACCTAATCCCTGTTGCCAGTCTGCAGCTCTATTTGACAACTGTAGTCTACAAGTGTTGTCCAACCAACCTGAACAATTCTGCTGCAAATCAGCTGAGACAAATAAGTCAAATCACTCACAAGCAGTGCCCAGAAATGGTGCATGCTTACCCCCAAAAGACCTGGAACTGCTGCTGGAAAAGGGTACTGTATCATTTATTTTGTGTATCATTATAATATTTTTACAGACATTCATTTTGGCTTTAATGTATAAATATAATGTTGGGGTATATGGACACACTGCTAAAGCACTGATTTTAAAAAATCACTTTTTATCCAGAAAATGTTGACAATTTTTTAAAGAAATAAATATGTATGGCAGTATAAGCATTTAAGATATTTTCCAAAATAAATGGAAATATAACATACAAAATAGATGCATACAACATGACATTAAAATAGATATATAAATATAAAATATTTATTTTTATCAATTACTTTAGACCTTTCATGACTATTATGCTTATTTTCAAAGATTTGTTTTTGGGGTTCACTAGAATATATTTACAATGATCCAAAATCTGTATTCACCCACTGTCTTTTGGAGTTCCTGTGTCTTTAGGCCTCTCCAGTGAGAGCCTAGAGAGATCTGTTCTGATTGGTCAACATCCTGCCAGCTCTACACGCTCTATCCCTGTTTTTAAGTCTGCAGACATACCCTTTATTCCCTGTGCAGCTGTAAACACTGCTATGGCTCTTCTTACAATGGTGGCGGTGACAACGTAGGACAAAGACAGACTGCAAACACAGGGTATATATACACGGACTAACAAGAGGGAACAGGTGACACAACTCAGGACAAACGAAAAACAGGTGTGACAGGCGGGGCCAGGGCGGAGGCAAGGAGCATGTGACAAAACAGAAACACATGGACGGGACGTAAACAGAGGCACATGGATGGGTTTTAGGGTAAAAGGTAAAGAGCATCCTATACATTCAGATATTTTAAAAAAACATTCAGTTCTCCCACTTCTCTCCATCTTTACTCAAGCAACACAAGCTGCAGAAGATATATTAGAAACAAGTTTAGAAATAAGTCTACACTACCAAACATATTTAAGCCAGGTTTTCTGATACTTGCTTCCGGACATGTTTTCTCATTACGAGATCACATCTGGCTTCTTGAGACTATTGCAGATGGCGCTAAGAGCTCGGAAGGTACAGTATCTAACCTAGAATAGAGAGAGCATTATGCAATGGCCATGTCTCCTTTTCAGATCGAGAAGATGGAGTGGGTGGAGATTTATTTTGCTAAACAATAGAAACCTATACTTACTGTCACCAAGACTGACCGTATAAGTTTATTACATCAGGAGTTTCCAGTTCTGACAACTCAACACAACAGACAATTTTTGTGTTTTTCCCCTGCAGTACAGCTTATTCCATCATTAATGAATTAACAAGCATCATGTTTGCTGGATCAGGTGTGAAACAACGAAATGAGCAGAGCAAAGCAGAGCAGGGTCACCAACATGTGTTAAGCCTGAACAACAAGATCTGGGAGGCCAATACCACAGCAAATGAGTCACGGCAAAGTAATGAAAGCAAAACATAACTGCTTCCACCAAGCAGGCAATTTAAGGAAAACATTATTAGCCACTGGTGGATAGTAGTGAATTACATTTACTCTCAGCACAGTTCTGTTATTACAGTACTTATTTAAATAAATAACTCATCACACCTTTGCTTTTACTTTAGTTTGTATCTAACTTTTCAAAATAAATGCACAAAATAAATGTGTTCCAGCTCATACATTTATTAAAAGAAAGTCTGAGCAAATTTAAAACATTCAGTTGTGAAACCCATTTAAAACAAAACAGCCTCAACCACAAATACACCTCACTGTCTTTTCACAACTAACCAGCAGTCTATCTATACCCCCAGCTTTTCCCAGCGTGAGCCATCTGAAGCGAGCGGCTAAGGCATAAAAAAACTCTCCATTCACTTTTATTCAGTTTAGGCTGTCTTCTATGATAAGTTAACATATGGCCATGTCCTCTTCTAGAGAGACTGGACTGCCTGTAATTTGATCCACAGGCTTGACCATCACTTCAAAACTTAAGTAGAAGTAGAAGCTCCTCAATAAGATTAATAAGAGTGGGTTCAATACATGATAATGATAACGAGAAGAAGAAGAATGTCTATACATGTTCTGTTCTCTAATTTTACTGTTTGCAGGCTCAGACGGTGCTCTCTACAAGGAATTGTATGAGGACAGACTGATTGAGAAAATGTAGCGACTTCTGTTTGGCCAGACCCCCAAAAGATCTCCGGTAAGAATTCAGAGACTGTTCAGGGGGGCATGTGAAGAGTAAGCTTTGCAAAATGTGAAAGACAGTAGAGCAGGAAACTCTGTCCTGCAAGAACTGATTCTGTGGTGACTAGAACTGTAGCAGCCTGGGGACAGAACTTGCTATGAGTGTATGCCAGGGGGATATGGAGGAGCTGGATTCAGAACACGGAGTCGGTCAGGTGTTCCAGCATTTGGGTATCTGAGCTAAATGTACTAGGCTTCATATGGAGTTTTGTGTAGACATAAGTGTAGTTACTTAGCTTTATTTATTATTTAACTCCATTATATTTAACACAAGCATTAACTAAAACACTGACAGTGGTATGGAAATCATGATTAAAATTCATGATGTGGTGAGTTTCACGTGTTCCTACTATCCACCGCACAAGAAGTCGATCAGGAACTCATCTGGTCCCCACTAAAAATAGCGAGATGTCTGGGTCCAGTTTATATATTGTTAATGAGCTAAACCGGCACTGTGTCCTATTGCTTAGGTTATTGCAAATGATAGCAGCTATTTACCTTACAATGTATTAAGGATGTTTTATTACAAATGTCTTTCAGCGAGGTTAAAATGTGTCAACACATATGATTTAGCCATATAAAATCCGGTTTTGTTGCAGTTTTGTTGGTAAATATCCATATAAGGCTGGGATTAAGGAAATGTAGTCTAATACAGGTTATCAATAAAGTACACACTGTGCACAGACAAAGCAAATATTGTCCTACATGAGAAATGAGCTGAGACACTAGAGTGTCACCAGAATTTTAAAAATGTTGTAATGTAATATTAAGATCATCATTTGAACCGATTGTAGAAAAACATTGCTGTCTCTGAAGTGTAACCTAATTAAAAATACATTAGCAAAGACATGTTCACTCTTCAATTCCACCTTGTAGACCTAGAACATCATAGACTTTAGTTTAGTCAGAATGCAGAATGCATCTCCCTCTTTGACTGCTTCTTTCTTTCTTTCTTTGTGCACCAGCAGAGCATGCTGTGATAAGTCTTAGTAATCAATGTTATTTTTTCCTCATGCAACTTCCTGTAGTTTTGTTTGTACTGATCCTTTGTAGCCAAGACAAATAAAAAAGAAATGGATTCAAGTAGTTTACCATTAAACACTATTCCTTTATTACTTTTTTTGCTGGTACATAAGTAAATGACCAGCACAGTAATCTGACATAGAGAATTTCAGTACTCTTTTTTATCCCCTAGCACACCACTACTTGAACTAACCTTTGATGTGGTCTGTGAAGAGTATGCTGATTCCCTAACCTCATCCAGAAATGGACCACTCGACAGTGTCTGCTATTGTTGAAATAGTCAGCCCAGGCAGCCGCAACGTCTGTAGCATGTCGCAAGATAGCATGTAATAGTTTAATGCCATCCTCCTACAGGCACGCCGTTGCCTATGTACCCTCATATATACATACCGCTATGAGTATTCATGTGTCTTTCCTGATGCGAGACGTTTAAAGCAAACGCTTTTTCTCAGCAGTTTGAGTCCATCTTTCTTGTCATGGGTTGCAGTAAAAGCGACTTAATGTTTCATGGGATGGAAAGAAATTAGGGAAGGAGCAGCAAAGAACCATCTGGTTTCGTGTGCCTTTAGAGTTGATGACCTATATAGGTAACCATATGGAAGGATTCATATTGTAATTAACAACAGAACAGGCTGCAAGCTCTTTAAACATAGCCCAGTCATCTACGGGGTTGCATTTGCTGCAACCATGACTCTTTTTCCTTTCTATTTAATTTACTCCATAACCATTTCTCTCATTTATTTATTTGCACAAATATAGAGAATCAGGACTTTGACTCAGCCACTCCAAAACTCCTTAAATTAGTTTCATTTGAGCCTTGTGCCTTCGCTAATTAACCTGCTGCTGCATATATATATATATATATATATATATATATATATATATATATATATATATATATATATATATATAGAGAGAGAGGGAGAGAGATAAAGAGAGAGAGAGAGAGAGAGAGAGAGAGAGAGAGAGAGAGAGAGATACAGAACTTTCATTCTACCTTTCCAAAAGAGCCAAAAGTGAACTTGCTCATGTGCTTCGGCTCATTGTCCTGCTGCAAAATCCAAATGGTCTTGAGCTTTAGGTCACAAACTGATGGGTAGACATTTTCCTTCAGCAGAACTCATGTTTCAATCAACTATGACAAGCAGCCCACCGCAATATCACCATTGGTTTAGATTTTCTCTATTTGCGAATTATGAGTTCTACTGTGGTTTGCTGGAGTTCCAGAGCCTTAGCAATGACTTTGTAAGCCTTTCTTGACAGTAGGTTTTTTTAATCATGCTGTTTCAAATCTGTATTTGAACCTTTTCAGAATATGGCATCATATGCTGCATTTTGAGACCTTCTAGCTTCTCACATTGCCAGACGGGTTCTATTGAAGTGATATTTAGATTCAACAGGTTTGGCAGTAATCTGAGTGGGTGGTGAAATTGAACCTAGTAGTTCATTGAATTAGTAAACTGGCGGATTTAGTTGTTAAGGGGGCAATTACTTTTTCACACAGGGCCAGATTGTTATGAGCAGAATAAATTAAACATTCTTTTAAAAACAGCATTTTGTCTTTAGTCGTATAATTATATATAACTTGTTAATTAAAAACTCCATATATATATATATATATATATATATATATATATATATATATATATATATATATATATATATATATATATATATATATATATATATATATATATATGGAGTCCAATGCGCAAATGCTGTGTGTGTATGTGTGTATATACACACAAACACACATACGCAGCATATGAGCATTGGACTCCACAGCTTCACTTCCCTAAGCTTCCTGCACAGGAGGAATATGGTAGTCATTTTCCCCCACCTGTCTTTTTAAAGGATCATTCAACACTAGATTATAATTTGTGATTCATAACCCTGATGACAGGGGAGGAATTAAGTCATTCCTCAGACACTCAGTAGTTTGGACCAAATGAGCTAGTAATGAAGTAATGATTGTATGACTAAGTACCTTATAAGATAGTAAAAAAAGAGAGTAAAATAATGAGGGGTCACTTTGACACGTTGACAAGTAAGCTTCTGGGATACAAATTAACCCTGTAGTGCAGTATGCAGGTGCTTGAGGTGTTGAGATAATAAAAAGGATAACAAAGGTTCTGCTTTTTAGGCTGATCCAAAAGCATTATTATTTTAGCTTTGAGCTGCAAATAGTTTTAAGCTTTATAAATCTATGGGTATTCTATAGTATTTCTTAATGCTTATGCTACTATTTCGACTGCTACTCCACCATTATCATCATCGTCATCATCACTTTTATTTAGATAGCACCTTTCCCAAGGACGCTTTACAACCAAGCACATTACAGGGCTGAACACCACCAGTCCAGGCAGCACCACAGTCACATTGTAGCATCATCCAAGCAGGCAGCCACAATGTAATGTTAAACATGCACCCAGTCCAGGCTGCATCATAGATTAAATGTAGTGTTGCTTGAAGGGCTGGCCCAAGAAGCCTCTGAGCCATGTCCATCATGAAGTGTAATGATCAAATGTTATCAGTCACTTACTTGACTGACTTTAAACTTTCCGCCCTGCCTTTGCAAGTTGGATTCAAGGAGGATGGGCCCCCCCCGTGTGAGTCTTGGTTCCTCCCAAGGTTTCGTCCTCCAGCTCTGAGGGAGGTTTTCCTTGCCATTGTCTCCTATAGCTTGCTCACTGAGGGTTTCTATGATTTTTTAATGAATTCATTATTTCATGCTTCTTCTTATGCTTATTCTGTTGAACTTGTCTTATTACTATATTCCTGTAAAGCTGCTTTGTGATGACATCATTTGTAAAAAGCACTATACAAATACATTTTCATTTGATTTGAAGTTCACCAGAGTTCAGTAGCACAAGCTTATTGATCATGCCATTTATTAATACAATATGTCTTTCATCATCTTTAAGAAATGCGTTGCTGAATGATGGGCAATAGTTCACAAATTTATTGGTGATATTTGATATGAGAGATTTGCATCAATAAGAAAAGAGTTTATGCACAAACTTGAAAATTCCAGTCCATAAAGATTTTTTACTGAATCAGTGACTAAATGTTTAAAGTGCTGGATGCTAGCCCCTAAATAAGGGAATTTGCATCTATCCACACTCATTTATGTTCTTAGGTTGATCATTTAGGAATTTGCCATATTTTTACACATAACCCGCCCCCCAATATATTTGCTTAGGTGTGGGGGCTTTATTTGGTCAGCTGTTTGTCATAACATCATTAGTTTCTGCACTTATTTCAGCTCAGATAGGGCTTTTTATTTATGTGAATATTTAGATTAGGCATGCCAGAGCAGGAAATATGGCTATATGGAGCTGACTATATATATATATATATATATATATATATATATATATATATATATAAAGGGAGTTGAATAAAGCTGATGTTAAATGGAGTTGAGTAAAGCATTGATTATATGTATATATTATATATATTATATATTACAGTGCCTTATTCAACTTCCTTTAACGTCATTTGAGAGCAGATAGCATAAGTGTCTGGCGTAAGTGTTCAACCCCTTCAGACAAGTGCTTGGTATAGCCACCTTTAACTGCAATAATAGCTTTAAGTATCAGCCTTGCACACTGTTTGAGAGTGCTTTACATCAGTCATCTGTTCTTCATGGCAGGTTTTCTCCAGGTTGTTAATTTTGATCAGATGATGCTTTTCAGATCTGACTTTTCTTATATATATATATATATATATATATATAAATAAATAAATTTAGACCTCATCACAATACAAACACAGCAATGTTGGTAGTAAACTTATAGTAAAACAGATTCTTTCCTCCAACTCTTTCCTGCTACTCCCTTTCAGTGCAGAATTTGAGACCATAGATCACAATATCCTCCTAGACAAGCCATCGAGAGAGAGTTATTTGTTGAGTAAAGAGAACTGTGTGCCACAAGGCTCTATTCTAAGACCACTGATATTTTATCTTATATGTTGGCACTGGGTTAACAGGAAATGTAGCAAAACTGGATTTTAAGTAAAGCCCTCAAATGAATTAAATAGTCCAAATCTGGCAGAAACAAGCTCTCTGACTACTTACTTACTGATTAATGTTTTTCATTTGCATGTAGTTGCAATTATGACTGTGAAATACATTTACCATCACTTTTGCCAATAATTTGTGGTCAAAAAATGAAGTAACCACCTCTTCAGCAAACTTCTTCAACATGTTTGGCAAAGATCCATGCCTAATTATTTTGTCATCAATATATATATATATATATATGTGTGTGTGTGTGTGTGTGTGTGTTTTGTATATTTTTTTAATTTTACTTTTTATTTTATATAGTATATAGTTTTTCATGTATTTTAATATTATTTAAAATCTAAAAAAATCCTGCTACACCAGGCATTCTGCCAGCAACCCAAGCCTGATGAACAAAATATTCTGCAAATATCTGAGCACAGGTCGGACTGATTTTTATTTATTTATTTATTTATTTATTTTTATGTATGTTATGAAAGCAATGTTTTAAACCCATTTTCTCATCCGTGCTCTTTGCATTTTTGTGTTTGAGGAGTGCATGAACTTGCCCTGACTGAAACCATGGATGATGAATATGCTGTGCAAATGAGCCACAGTAAAACCAGTTATATGTTAACAATATAAGGTTCAGACCTTGTTGAAAAATATTGCAATGAGTCCAGAACAGGTGAGCCCCCAGCCCACAGTACTTCCACAGTGCTCATCTACCCACAGATGATGTTCAAGTTCAAGTGAGGGCCATTCTAAAAGCTTCAGCTCGAGTTGAAGTGGTTCATAGTGGGGTTTTGAATCATTGTCTTTTTGTTGAAACCAGACTCAACAGACGGGGTCATGTTTGCTTCAGATATGATGTTTAGTGGAATGAATTCCATTCAATATTAATCTACCATGTAGAAAATAATTCAAATACAGAAGAAACACTGAAAGACAAAAAAAATGTATAGCTGTGCCTAACCTGTCCTAACAAGTTGAGACCTTTAAACTAAACCTTTAAACTTTTATTTCAAAATGCAACCAAATTCACACATTTCCACTTTAATTTATATGTTTATTTTCATACACTTTCATGAAAACCCAAGGCATATCATTGTGTCACATTTAGGGAGACAAGGAGGCTGGATGCAAGTGCATAGCTGGATGGCAGTTTAATAAGAAACAAAACAAAATCAAACCAAAAGAACAAGGAAAACAAGAAATAAGAAATACTGACTTACAGACAAAACTACAAAATAAAATAAAGCCTAGGTTAATGAGTCCAACAGTCAGGTAACAAGGCTTACACTAACACAAAGCAAGACAAAACACCAAGAAATGACTAAGCCACAGACCAGGGAATATAAACAGGAGCTAATAACAAACACCTGGGGCTAACAAGAGGAAGACAACATGGAGCAGGTGAGGGACGGAGACAGAGGACAGAGGGAGACAGGAAGCACATGACAAACGTAAACAGAACAACATGGCATTTTACAGGACAACATAAACAAAGAAGGACATGAAACAGGACAGACCGTGAAACGCTGCTGTTCTAAGAAAACCATGTATCAACAAATTAGTAAGTTTACAGGATAGGCCAAAAACATTCTAAACTTTCAGTGTAAGTCAATGTAAAGAGGTTTTATTCCACATGATTTGGAAGTGTTTCTATTGGTCCATTCGTTATTAAACGTTTACATGACATAAAGGGTAGCTGTCGAATTCAAATGATATAGAAAAATGAAAATTTACAAAAATTGAGATACTCTGGACAGTGACGATATACATATATATGTTTGGGTGCATATCTTACACATGGCGAGTTATGGTAAATGGAGATGTTGACTGTTGCCCTGCCACTCACACAGTGGTTCACTGGCAGTTGAGTAGAAGGTCATGGTGCCCTTGTACCTGTGCTACATTCTGGCTCTCTCTTTTTAGTTATGATCATAATATACACCATTTGATAAGTATAACTCTAAACATGAAGTCTTTTGAGCCTGCTTGCCAAACTATACAGGGGTCCTTGTTATCTATTATGTTATGGTACAAACTCCTGAAGAGTTAATCCTGCATTTTTTCCCTTCAGCCTTTGAGACCTGTTAGACTGCTTTGGAGACACTTGCACAAAGCATTTACTCTCCTGCTGTGATAAAAAGCCTCACCTGGAGATTTTAATAAATACTTTAGCATGAAATCTCTCTTAAACTCCTTTAATGATTTATAAAGCATCATCACTAATGCCTAACCTGGAAGTTGTTATCCTGCCTCTCGGTAGTCCACAAAACTCTTTCTCTGACAGATTTCTCATGGATTTAACCGCTTATCTGTAGCCAAGTCTTATGTTATGCAACCTGGAACAGAAAGCCATGCATTTTTGAATGAGTTTTAATAATTAAGTTATTTTATTAAGTTTTCATTGCTGAGCAAATTCCTTTTTAATGCACAACATGACCTGTATTCATTTCCTATGTTATTGTATGTATTGCTGAGTATCTCTTTGGTAAATCTATTGAAATCAGTTTGTCATTATTTAATGTTCCAAGTGTTTTTTACAAATCTTGTTTTTGATTCAATTAAATCATGATTTTAATTCTTATTTATTTACTTCATGAACAAGAATAGTTTTTGTAAATACTGTATGTGTCAATAGTTAGGTGTCAATAGTTCCTATCAAATTCCATAGTGAGCACATAAGGATTCATTTTGACACACACTGTGCATTAAATAAGGATTTATGATGATCAAAAACAAGTAAATTGGGGAATATTTGGAAGTTTATGGAATTTATGGAAAGATGAAATTACTTAATTGCAAAGATAGAAAAAATAAAATCTCACGTTTGACCCAGGTTGTGCCTCAAAGGGTAAAGTCAAAATTTAAGAACATATTCATTCATTCATGCTTGTTCTTAGAAATTCTATTACAGGAATAGATCATAAAAATGTATTTTTTATCAAATCGCAAAAAATTATTTTTGAAGTCTGATTCTCATCTTCTCATTCAGTCGCACCTTCTCATTCAGTGGTCTTTCTTTATTTCTGTTATTTTTTTACTTACTGGATTAATATTGAAAACATCAAAACTATGAAGGAATACATATGGAAGTATGTAATACACAAAAAGTGTTAAACAAACCAGAATATGTTTTAAAGTATAGATTCTTCTAAGGAGTCACATTTTGCTTTAATGGTAGCTTTTGCTTGAGGTTGTAATCTGAAATGGTTTTACAACAGTCTTGAAGAAGTTCTTATAGGTGCTGAGCACTTGTTGACTTTTTCCGTACCTCTGTGGTCCAACCCATCCCAAACCATCTCAGTTGGGTTTAGCTCTGGTGATTGTGGAGGCCAGGTCATCTGATGCAGCACTCTTTCACTCTCTCTCTCGGTCAAATAGTGCTCACAGAACCTGGGCATGTGTTTGAGGTCTGTTGAAAAACAAACAATGGTCCCACTAAGCGCAAAGCAGATGGGATGGCATGTCCCTACAAAATGTTGTGTGCCTTGAGTTTTGAAAGATTCACCAACAGCATAACCAGCAAAGCAGTGGTGGATATTCACTGTATAGGACTGCATACCAACCCTACCTCACAACACAACTGATGGTCTCAAACATCATTATGAACGTAAGCAATTAACTCTTGAAAAGGCACATCTGGTAAATGAAGACCATTTGCAACCCCATGAAGCTGACTGAGAGAATGCCAAGAGTGTGCAAAGCTGTCATCAAAGCCAAAGGTGGCTACTTTGAGGAATATGTAAAGTAGAAAACATATTCTGGAGTTTAACTTTTTTTTGTTTACTACATAATTGCATGTGTTGCTTCACAAATAATAAAACAATTTGGTACTTTGTCAGAAAACACATTTCTACTGCTCTTAAGGCCCATGGCTGTGAGCCTTACACCACTTGACATTATTTAAGGTGATCATGGACTTCAGTGTAGCTTCCAGTCCATTACGCTTCTGGAGAACCATGCTGGAATTCAGTAGTGTAGTTGGCGATTTTTACGCAGAACGTCAAACACAGTTTTCACAAGTTGTGTCCACATTGTAGGTGACTTGTGGTGCTTGTTCCTACAAAGTTCAACAACTCTTTATGAGCAAACCATGTTTTTTTCATTTAATTAATTTAATGAAACTGTTGCTTAAATCTTTTGACACTTATGGTTTACTCATCAGTTGTTGTAACTTCTTTCTTGTCACCAGAATGAAGAGGGAGACCAGTTCAGAGTATAATGTTTATTCTAAAGATACCACTTAAGATACAGATGTTCTGAGAGCTCTCAAACCCTGGTCTCAATGGTTTCTCTGACTGCATTGTCTTTTATAGGCCCGCCTTCATGTTCCATCTGGCCCATGTGGTTCACCTGGTCACGTCGTTATCTCTTGGGTGGGCAGCAGTTTTCAAACCGATAACCCCGTAGGGTATTCTATGCCAGCTATGTGAAACCCTATACAGCAGGCTTCAACAGTGGTTCAACAGTGGTCTCTGTGGCATTCTGTGTGCCATCTGTAAACATACGCTTTCAACAGACGCCATGGTATATAAAAAAATATTCACAACACAGTTAATAGTAGAGCTGGCAATGGTAGAGACCTTAGTTACATGATGCTATGATAGGAATGTGCTAAAATGTCTGTAAAAAGATTTCATTTTATAGGAAAAAAAGGCTCTCAAATGATCTGACCTGACCCACTGGCCAAGGAGATGATCCTGTGAACCAACTCCTGTTTGGCAGGAGAATAACCTTCAATTGATGTCAACCCTAAAGCAGATGTTCTAATAATGAACCCAGTAGTATCATTAGCCTTGGTCTTCTCTCAAGCTTAGGTTGCAAGTATCTATTTGTCTCCATCATACGCCTCTGATACAGGCCTAGGCGGCTCACAGAGCTGCGGGGACATGAGCAGACAAGCTGATTTCTCATTCTGTTATCTCCGCAGCAGCAAAAACCCAAAAGTCAACCTTTAATTGAGGTGAAATGAAGATCAAACTCAAGCTGTTTGCTAGCCGATCTTTATCCTAATTCGGACGCCATTTCCGTCACCTAGAAGAGCTACGTAGGAGTTCATGAACTCCCTAACAGGGATTGTTGGTTTGTTTACATAGTAAAAACGAACTCAGGTTTCCAGAGCCCCCATTAATGGGCCGTCCATGTCTCTAATTGCCCATAATTCACTTGAGTGCTTTTAATAAAGAAATCAATCCAACAAGGTTGATCAAAGACAAATGATTCCCTTTCTCTATGTCTCAGAGATGGAGAGAGCTCCCTTTGTGTTTTACTAATTCCATCCATGTACATCTGTTGTGGCAGAGCCTGGATACCCAAAGCATGACGAAATTCATTGGGTGATTGAGAGAGCACCTTCCGTTCCACCATGGAGTTCCAGCAGCTGCCAGGATTTAATCAATTGAAGCACTAATGCAATACGGGTTAAACGGCCCAGTCCACATGCTGGCCTTACATCTTACCACACACAGCAGATTTGTAGCAGACCTTTGTGTGTACTTCAGAATATGTGACACTTGGATGCAGTATATGATTATCAGAAGCTGGGAGCAACTTTACATTTTGAGGTGTCTTTATTTTCTTTTATTTTTAAAATTCAAATATTTATTTTTTCCCCCAAATACATCAGTGAGGTGAGGAATCTACTTTTTGTTTAGTTACAGTTCATGCAATGTAAAATTAATTACATTTAATTATTTAGTCATTCTTATGTATGTATCTTAGTTACAGTATGTTATGTATCCTTGAATGTTGAATAGTTTAACATTGCATTGTGCTATGTCATCCTAAAATGGATAAAAGGAGAAAAAATAAATAAATTCCTATTTAGTTGGATAATGTAGGTACTAATAAGTTCTACAGCAGTTTTCTAGGTTTGGCAGTATTTTTTGATTGCTAAACCAGAGCCAGTTCTCTTAAGGAGAGTTTTGAACCTAAAGCACTAGCATTATCTTGACTGATAGCTTTCTGGAATTATCACATCTATATATGCTTAACATGTAATCACCAGATATTACTATCCATCTAAGAAGCTATGTCCATCATTTTAAATCTAGTAAAATAAAAGTTACAGCAGTGTAACGCTTGCAGAGACTGGAGAGTCAGACACACACGCAGATAAGGATTATTGGGTTTAATAAAGTCCATAGTGGCGAAAACGGGAATTACAAAAACGATCAGAACAAAACAGCAAGATATACAGACAAACCTAACAGCAAATACACCACAATGTACGCCACAAAATGACGGATGAAGGTCAGGGGAAAACCGAGGGTATATATCAAGACAAGAAACATGAAACACCTGGACACAGGAGGGGTTACAGATAAAAACCAGGTGGGGGGCGGAGATACTTGGAGCACATGATGAAAACAAACACGAGCACATGGCTAACACAAGGGGATGACAGGACGTAGACTGGGAAACAGGGCAGAGCGTGACAAGCAGTTTTCCAATTAGCCAATATTTTTTGATCTGCTACTTTTGTGCTTCAAGGATGTTTTGAAGGGGTCTTTCGCCTATTACTTGGATATGTTTACTTGACAATGGGTTTAGAGTTCTCTATCCATAATGACACTCTGAAACTGCCATGTAATAACTATATCTCGTAAGTGCTGGTATGGACTTTTGTAATATGTGTGGAAGGCTATGGAAAATACATAATGTTATCTAACCCAGCCAATATACTCTCAATAGCAGAGGGGAACCATTGTAGTACTTTAGTTTGTTGGTTTTATATAAGCTATGCATGTAATCCTGGTATTTCATTGTTCAGGTTTGGTTACACAATAATTAAAGTGTTAAAATACTGACTGTAATATTATCCAACAAGAATTTTTCTCTCTGTGTTGTCAAGCTATGTGTGCCATTGTGGTTGAGTTGTTAAAAGGAACTTTCCATAATATATAATTAAACATACTCAAGTCATAAAATAATATTACTGCTAGTTAAAACACATGCAGTATGCTGAGTACTGCAGTAACATTTATTGTGATATATGCAACAATCATTCAAATTCTGAGCATAACGTTAAGACCTTTGCTGCACTCTGTTGTTTGCTGTTTACATTCTTCCAAGTGATATAAGAACAGAAGCAGCCACCATTACTGTGGACTGCATGCATCAACATTAACAGAGTCACCTTAATGCTCTAACTATACTGCTGGGAGTCCTGGGTTCCATAAATATCTTGGGGATTGAACAAGGAAGTAGAAGGTGTTAGAGTGATTTTTATTGTAGAATGGGCCTAGAAGTCCAAAATCAGGCTATGTAGCTATATTTAGTAAATAACATATCAACATATCAATTAAAATAAAAAAAAATCAGAAAGCCTCAGCAAAAAGAGGTGAAGGTATGTATATTATTAGGTATGGAGGAGTTGAAATGTTGGTTTGAATGCATAGGTTGGCGTACAATATGGTACAGTTACAAGTGACTGCAAAAATAATTTCCGCAAAAAAGATGATAGTTTATCCAAATAATAATATGCATATCACCAAGGATAGTAATCATTTGACCAAACAGATAATAAAGACCTTTAGAGAAACTAGTGGAAAAGGAAAGTTGAGAGGGTCAAAAATGATGTATAGTAAAACACTGGAGGATGCTTTTAAAAGAAAAATGCCCAAGAGACTCTGGGATATTATCAAGAAATTGACTGGAAAATTGGAAAAGTGCTGTAGCATATTTATAAGATAATTAGTCCTGCTATTCTCATATCAAATATAAATAAAATAATAAATCAAGTTTGCACAAGAACAGCTGAACGAGCCTGATGCATTTTAGAAACAAGTCCTGCGGACCTATAAACTGAAAATAGAACTTTCTGGTCACAAAAAGCAGCAGTATGTTTGGAGAACAAAAGGGTACAGAATTTCATGAAACACACCCATGTTAAGATCAAGGATGAACTGATCATGCTTTGGGCCTGTGTTGCAGCCAGTGGAAGAGGGAACATCTATCTGGTAGAAGGAAGAATAGATTCACTTACATTTTAGCAAATTCTAGAAGCAAACAGACTGTCACACTATCTGTAAAGAAGGTTCTACCAAAGGATAATGATGCTAAACACACCTCAAAATCCACAATAGATTACAGCTCAAGAAGTGCAAACTGAAGGGTTTGCCATGATTCTCACAGTCCACTAACTAAATATTATAAAAAAATCTATGGATAGAGCTCAAAGACAAGCAAAAACAAGATGACACAGAATTTGACAGAACTAGAAGCTTTTATAAGGAAGAGTAGATGACAGTTCACCAAACAAGACTCAAAGCTGGCTACAAGAATCATTTACAAGGTGTGATAATTGCCAAAGTGGATACTAGGAACTGACCACGCAATGTGCCCAAACTTTTGCCTTTTAGCCCTTTTTCTATTTTTGTTATCTTAAAACTGTAAAAGTTGAAAGTAAAATGTAATCTTGCTTCAAATATTAAAAGAAAAACCATCATAGAAATGAGGTCATGATCACTCCCTGAGCTATTCACAGAAAAGGAAAGTTTAACCAGGGGTGCCCAAACTTTTGCATGCTACCGTATTATGTATCATATGTATTTATTTATACAGCCATTAGCATACTGGCACAATCACACAGGGTGCTAGAAGAAATAATCATTGTCACAGAGATTTGATGAGATTTTCGACATTTATAGCCTGAACTGAAGGCCTACATAGAATTCTCATGTAACAGTTCTCCACAGTTTAGCAGCCATTATTAGGAAGACACTTTATCTAACGGAAACCCACAAATGTATAATTAGAAGTGCTGTAACAACAGAAAACTAAAGTGCTATTAAAGAAACATATGCTCTCTATTATACTCTCTCTCTCTGGACTGCACATACACTCAACCCTTAGGCACGAGCCTGCCTACTTTAGATAAAATTATCTTCAGTGCTGTCACTAACAAAGCGGGCTCATCTGTGGCAAAGGCCGGCGCAGCGAATTAAGCACCCACTGAATAAATAAATACGTACAAAGATTTCATCCCAAAGTCCTTTTTTCTGGAATTAATGTCACAAAAACAGAAAAAGCATGAACATAAGATGGTGGTATAATAAAAATGATGAAATGAAGTTAAACTAGACATAAAAACCACAATCTCTACAAACACAACAGCTTTTTTTTAAATCTGCTCCTTACACCAAATATTTGTTGATTTAAAAGTGAGAAAAACAAAGCATTAGTAAAGTTTTTGCTGAGCCAGCAGTGTCTGCGCAGGGAGACTCCCGGGTTTTAATGCAGCGAATGAACCTTAAGATTCCAAATGAGGGACTGCGCTCATAGACTACAATTCATTTTCATACACTCACACCATAGACAACTAATGAGGCTTGACTTGTTTGAAAGTAAAGAGCCTCACTGACCGCTTATTGAGACAAAAACAATCAACCATAAAGATATAATCACATACCCTTGAAAGATATTCAATTATTACTGAATGATATTGATTATGCCTTGCTGTAAATAATCTCTCTTAATCTAAAGGGTCTCAGAAGTGAGTAATTCTAATGATAAACGGGTTCATCTCAGTTCACAAAACACCAAAATGTTATGGTGAACTTTTCTGCTGAGGATGGGCCAACCAGATGACCACTATGGAACCTTTGTGAGTACTTTGTGGTGCTAAAGCTCCACCGATTTTGGTTTCTGGGAAGAGAATCATGAACAATGATTAGAATGAATGTCTTGGTAAACAACAGTTTTTTTTTGTTTTTTTTTTAGTAAGTCACACATCAGCAGTCACTGGGAGACTGTGGGTGGATTTGATTTGTTATTTGCAAACAGGTGCCTGTCTGAGAGAGGTGGCTGGGGATAAAATGTTCTTGATGTCAAGTTTGGGATGAAGGTGTGACATAGGCAATCATAACACTCTACCTGAAGACTTCATAGCACTTAAAGTCCTGAATGTTGCAAATCCTTACTAAACGCCCACATACGTTTATTCAGCATGTACAAACCCAGCTCTGAAAAAAAGCTGGGACTGTAGATAAAATGCAAATAAAAACTGAAAAACTTGGATTGAAAACAGCACAAAGACAGAATTTGTAATGTGTTGCCGTGTCAACTCTTTCTGTTTGTTTATACGTTCTGTCTGAATTTAATGTCTGCAACATGTTCCAAAAAAGGTGGGTTGGGGTTCATTTCAATAACACCACACTTGAGATTTACTTCAGTGAACAGGCCTGAATGATAGAGGGCTCTCTTCTCTATCCCTTCTCTGCCTGCTGACAAACTTTTCTCAGTGGTTTTGCTGCCAGTCCTGCATGGAATTCAATTCCCCCCTTTCATTTGTATTTATTAATTAACTGAGCTCTGGCACTTGACAAAAATCTTTCTTTGTGCCCTGGTCAATTAATGCAAGTATAATGGAAGGAGATAAAATGGCTTATGAATAACTGCAAGCTAAGATTGGCGGCTCAATTAAAATTAGTAACCTGCCGCAAGTCATATGCTGTATTGCTGTATTCCGACTCGGCGTGAACTAGAACCACAGTGCCATTGAGAGGAGTTGTTGTGCGGTAAACTGCACCTGCTGCAAAGAACACGGTTGCAGAATGAGGGGATTATATCCCTTTGCCAAAAACCACAGAACATTATAGATCCAGGTCATCAAGAGAGTAGATGGGGGTCCAGATGGTCCTAAAGGCAGCACATTTCTGTGCATCGCCCTCTTTAGTAACTTTAGCTAATGTTGCTAAACTGCATGGCTATGTTTCTTGGTTTGAATAAGAAGAGGATACCAGGTTGGGCGAAATTCATAGGACATGATAGCAGGATATAGAGGTTTTTGTGATTTGGATAGTTTCTAAGAGCTGAAAAAAATTGTGAAAAGCAAACTAGCCCATATAATAATCGACTAAAATTAGCTAAAGCTTTATATAATGTTATATTAATATGCAAATCAAAGACAAACACACACATCCAGCTCTTTATTATTTATTACTTACTGAGTCAATAAGAATGTAATTGATTATTGTTACAGTCTTGTGACCAGTCACGTTACTGCTTGGCTATGTGCTCAACAAGTAATGCTTATAAACAGAAACCTGTCTAAATGTTTCCTTTTAGACATGTAACTGGCCAGATTTCATAAAAATAGCTGCCTTAATGCACATTTGTGTTTGTACTGAATGTGCTTTTAGTCTATTTTTCTGCTAAATGTTCAGTTTGCTTGCCTCTCTCCACTTTTACAGTGTTTCCCATCAGGCATGACTTGGTTTAATGACTTTATATTAATATACACACAGACATACATGGTGACACACAGTCACACCTGGAGCAGTTTAGCATTTTTTAGTTTATCTGTCTGTCTTCGGACTGTGGGAGAAAGCTGGAGCGTCTGGAGGAAACCCATGTAGACATGGGAGGAACATGCAAACTACAGTCATCCTAGCTGGGAATCAAACCCAGGCCCTTCTTGCTATGACAGAACTAATGCTTATGTAACAGGATATGCTGTGTGTCATTCATATTCAAAAACAGAGAACAAGTCTTTTCTGCAACACTCTGCTGTGGTAAGGTCATGTAAAGAAATTTCTTGTATTTGGAGAAACATTCTTGTACAACTCCATCTTGAGGGACTGATGAATCATAAAGAACTACTTTCCTGGTAGTATGAAGTGTTGACTGTCAAAATACATCTTTTCAATTCAAGCATTTGGATTTTAAACACACAGAGGACAGGTTTTGTAAGTTGGCACTGTGGCAGCTTGGAAATGGACATATTTCCTTCAACTGAATTTGATTGAAATGGAAACTGAAATTTGGCAGGGATTACTTTGTGAGTAAGAGGGGAGAAGACACTATATAGATATGGTTTCACAATAGTATTGTGATGTCTTGGCAAAAAAAGGATGCTTAGGGAAATGTTGCATTTTTTAACAAATGTTCTTTTTTAAACACAGCAAACGCAAAGCCCTACCGCTCAGCGCTACTGAACGGCCGAGACAGCATGCAGGTCATTGCCAACCACACAGCTCTCCTTAACGGTGGACAGTAAACCCACACAAACTAGCGCACAGCCCAGAACAGAACAGCAACACATCCATAAGCTTACAGTACACAATTCCTTACATGTTAAAGTCTCTCTTACAGTATATTTGGCATTCTCCCAGGGAACTCTGCATGTCCATGGCCAAACCAGCCAGTATCGGCATGCAACATTGCTCCCTATTCTCTAAGAACCCCACCCCACAAAGTTCAAGCAGAGTACCTGAGGTTCATGGGGCTTGCTGATAACCTCACAGTCTTCGCATAGCTGGGTTTCCAGTAAACACAAATAACATCTTAGCTGTAATTCTGTTATACTCAGCCAGGTTCTGACCTCTTCTTTACCATTTGTCTTTGAGTTTAAGATAACATTATTCTCCACCAGTCTGCTAGGAGGTCGGCCAACTTCTGACACCAGTGTAGCATCCTGGCAAAGAAGGACACAGTACAGAGCTGTAGTTACTCATTTTTTTACTCACTCCAATCACAGTGCAAAGTTTTGACTATAATATAATAATAATTACTAATATTTTAAGCTAAATATTATTTATTAATATCATTTATGAAATATATAACATTTTAGATAGTCTATTTCAGTGATGTATTTAGTATACACATAGTAAAATTAATGATACTGTATGTAAAGTTTACTACAAATAAATGTATTTTATTTAATGTTTTTTTTCTGAAAAAAAAAAACACCTGGTCTTGGTCTTGATTTATTACAAAAAACCTTGGTCTTGACTCGGATCTAGAGGTCTTGACAACACCATTACTTCCAATCATATAACTCTCCTTGATGGTGCACAGTAAGCCCACACAAACTACCCCACAGCCTAGAACAACACAGCACCAATTACACATGTACACATCCATACGTTTACAGTACACAACTATTTACTTGTATACTGTGTGCCCAGGATTCTCCCAGGGTACTTGCCAATGGCCACACCGCCTGCGCATCCAAGGCTGAACCAGCTAGTAACCAGCTACTTTGAGATTAGAGAAAAAAAAAAAACAATCATACCACTACCATCTTCATTACCACAGGTTAGCCTACACAGTACTCAGATCGCACTGGACCCAAATATAGGAAACTGGAAAAGAGGAAAACTGTTCTTAGACCAGCATGAAAGAACACAGTGTCTACCTCAGGTCCTGAATTATTACTGGCTAATGTTAAAATGCACCCCATAATGTAATTCCTTCAAAGAAAAAGAACACATCGTTATTCAGTAGAAAATGATCCACATACAATTTATCATACTATTTGGATTCATTAATTATGTGAGTTGTAATATAAGAGTTGTTTGTGTAAGTACTTTCAAAAACAACATTTAACTTAATGTTCTTTTGTTCTACATCTCTTAAAACCAAACCAGTGTAGCCACCTGAGCATGTTAGATGTAGAGCAGTCCCCCAAATATGGTTAGGAACCCATAGGCCATTTTATCAATGTCATTATATGCATATTGAACCTCTCGTGCTCAGAGTAATATTTTATCTATTCTTTAGATAGAAAAAAAAAACCTCCCCATATGGGAGTTAACTTCTTTATAACGTAGCAGAAAATCTCCAATCCAAAAGTGCTTCTCTTCCAGTGGCTCTGTTTAATGGTGAGTAGAAACAGGCATTCTGGCTCCAATGGTGTCATTTATGACTCTTTAGGTGTGATCAGCTGCGAAACATATGTAGCCCTCCTGAGATGTTTTACAAGCACTCCATCCCTCACACATCCTGCCCAGATGTGCAATGTTTTGAGATGAACCATTATAAAAGCCATTTCTTTTGAAGAGCACACTGATGGTCACCTTGAAATCTTTCAGCCTTCTCTAGCTCTAGCTTCAGTCCATATGGCAAGTCTGCCAGTGGCTGAGTAGTCAAAGTGTTGGATGGTTTCATTGGGTTTTTGTTTACCTCCCTGGTCATCTTATAACGCTTCTAACATAGTCTTTGAATGTAGGTTTTATTAAAGAGTAGGAAAATAATTTTAGCCTTGATTTCCAGGCAGAAGTGGAAGTATATTTTAAATGTCAGTCAGTTTGTACTAGTGAATCATATAGCAATCAATGTGCTGTCCATCAAGGCTGTTTTCACCATTTATGTTGTTGAATGCTTGAAAGGTTTGCTTAGGATCAGTGTCTGCTTTCAGAATGGACTGCAGAAACATGCATTCTGCTGAACAGCTTCCTATAAAACATGACTCAAGGTTTCGTGTAGTGCTAAAATGTATGAAAATGTTAAATTAGTCACAAAATTTGAATGTACAATCTTTAAACAAGCTTTTAAAAGAGGCAACAATAAAAGTATCAAGTAGTTTAGTACAATTTTAACAGTATTTAACAATATAGTCCATATAGCAGAAAAAGTAAATATTTAATATGTCCAGTCCCGGAGCTTGAGTTGTGGAAAAGAAAGAGTAAATGATATAAGGTGTATGTCTTTATGTCTTTTTATGACTAGCTTTAGTATAAGTGGTTTTCAAACAGCTGTGCTGTCAGAAATGTCAGCCATTGTGAAGCTACCGATGGTTGGTCTTGGTTAAGACGGGAAGGTTCTGTGGTCACTCAGGAATGACAGAAGATCCCAACTAATCCAACAGCCTGTCAATCATAACCGTGTCTTCTTGTCCCTGAGCAGCTCATTCAGCTAAGACATTGCTTCTGCAGTGCAAAGGTGCTCGTATCACTGGGACCAGAGTGTGCGGGTCGAATCCAAGAACAACTGGCAGCGCTGTCACTGGGCATGGACTTGATGATAGGCATGTCTGAGCTCTTCTGACCTACACTTCAGTATATAGAGTGTAAAAAATGTATAAAGTCTAGTCTGGAACTCTAAAAATAAATCTGATAGTAAACTCCTAAGTCTGGAAGTACCAGTCCTATGCGGCGTCCACATGGTGTTGGTGTTATATTTCCCTTTTTAGGGTTCTATTTTTGTGTCTGCGTCTCAGATTATTCTGTCTTTCCACTTTTGAAAGTCCATGTAGTCTAATTCATTAGTCCTGCAACCTTTTCCCACTCACTGTTCACTAAATTCACCTGCGGAAAAGGGGGGGTGAGAAGAGGGTCGCTCACTTTGCTTGCTTTCATTTGAATCGGACTATTGGCTCATTGATAATGTTGCCTAATCCAGGCATGTGCACATAGACCCCTATATGTCAGGGGTATTTAGTTAGAGTTCAGTAAGGTCCAGTTAGAGGAGATTTCCTCAGGCCAAGGTCCGGACCGTCATTATTTCTAACTTGTGTTATGTTGCCATATCCTGTATATTTAAGTTACTTAGTATCAGCATCTTATACCATCAGCAACTAAAAGACAAACTTATTACAAATACCGTTCAGTATATTTCAGTATATTTACGGTTTAAATGCTGAACTGAATGAATTATTTATAAAATCAAGTAAGAACAAGGGCTACATTTGAAAAAAACAGAATGCTTTTGAACAAAAGTGCATCTTAAAGTGTTTATTTATAGAGAAAGTAAATAAACCGTGTGTCTTCTTGTTAACTCAGTTTCACAAACTGACATGTTGGTTTTACAGAGCCGTATTCTCCAAAACTAGACGAGCAAGTCTATTTCATAATTGTTCCTGGTTAAACAGTCAGTTTTCTCTGTTGACTTTTCTGTTTTTACGTTATTCTCTCTGACTCGCTTTGGTCTCCGGCTGCTGCTCCTCGCTTCGTACCTTGCCTGTGTGCGCATTGCACGCCCCAATCTGCACAGATCTGATAGGCTGAGGAGCCTTCGGTGATCTTACAGCGCACGTGATTGGTATGTAAGTTCACTGCGCCATAAAGCCCATATACCGTAAAGACTAGAAAAGCTCCGCCACTTAAAATAAACACAGTCAAGATTAAATAATTATTAATAGTTTATCGGTTAGGTTCCGCATTGGACAACTTCTGGGTCCGGACTGCAGTCCGCCTATTAGGGATCACTGCTATATGGACTAAGCCCATGCCTCTTTGTCAGCAGATTGTACAAGCATCTGCTTGTTTAGTGTGTATAATAACTGTATTTTGTATTGTTTCCTTTATAATGTTGTATTATGATTTCAGTCACGGCCCTTAACTTGCAGTCCCAGTCACATCTTGGTCTCGACCTCATCTGGACTCTCGGTCCTGTCTTGGTCTCGGAGTAAGATGGGCTCGAAAATGTTGTGGAAATCAGCTGAGTAAGATGCCTCCATCTGAGGTAATTGGGAGCTGAATTGTTATTGAATACCATCAAAATGGAATAAGCGGAATAACAGACTCCCTACTCTGCATCAGGAGGTCACAACCTCTTGCAACTCACAGCCCACACAAATGACCACTTCCGCAAATTTTCTGACTCACCTAATGGGAAGGCTGACCCAGCTGCTACCAGGTGCTGCATATCAGGCAGGAAAGAGGAAACAAAGCTGAAGTTATTTTCTTATTCACCAGCGTCTTAATTGTAATTGTGCAGCAGTTACGTTCTGGCACCTGTGACTGTTTCAGGAATAAAGGTGGAAGAGAAACATCTGAACAAGAGGCTGACAAAGAGGAAGCTGACCTCAGCCTTGATAAGAGGAAAGCTGAGGTCTTGCTGAGTTTGACAAGTTTAGATACATATTCACTGTGTTTAGTCTCTGATTGACCTTGTGAACTGTTGGGTTTCATAGCTTTGTTTAAAAAGACACCTAAAGAAACAGCGCAGAGCTGTAGTTCACATTTCTCACACAAGTGAAACCCAGAGAGACGTGTTCACTGCTGGTAAGCTGGTTTCCTTTGTTTAGGTTTGTGCGTGCACTAAAAATATAAACATAACTAGATAACATTTTAGCTAGAAAAATTAGTGTGAAATGAATATAATACTTATTTTTTTGCAAATAATCAACAATGTTTGTCACAATGTATACTTGGTTAAATGTGTAGCGAGCTGATGTTGTCATGTAGCTCCTTCAGTGCGTTGTTAGCATTAGCATCCGGTGCTATGTAAACGGCAATGACGAACACATCTGCCTCGGGAGTTTACAGCTGTGTTCGTCATTGCCGTTTACATAGCACCGGATGCTAATGCTAACAACGCACTGAAGGAGCTACATGACAACATCAGCTCGCTTCAGAACAAGCATCCGGAGGCGTTTTACGTGGTGGCGGGGGATTTTAACCACGTGAACCTGACGAACATTTTGCCGAGGTTTTACCAACACATAGACATTCCAACACGGGGAGACAACACACTCGACCGTGTTTACACCAACATCAGAGACGCGTACAGAGCCGTCCCCCACCCCCACCTCGGGCTCTCCGACCACATCTCCATTATGCTGGTCCCTGCATACCACCCCCCGCTGCGACGCTCCAGACCCACACAGAAGACCATCACTGTGTGGCCCGGTGACGCAGACGCTGTGCTGCAGGACTGTTTCGGCTGCACAGACTGGCATGTCTTTAGGGAGGCTGCTGAGAGTGAGGGGGAGCTGGATCTGGAGGATTACACATCTGCTGTCCTCGGGTACATCAGCAAGTGTGTGGAGGATGTCACCACCACAAAGACAGTGACCTGCTACCCGAACCAGAAACCCTGGCTGAATGGAGAGGTGCGTTCTCTACTGAAAGCCAGGGATGCTGCCTTCAGGTCTGGCGACGCACAGGAACTCAGGAGGGCTAGAAGAGAGCTGACCGCAGGTGTTAAGAGGGCCAAAGCTGCATATGCTCTGAAAATCCAGGGACACTTCTCCTCCCAGGATCCTAGGAGCATGTGGAGGGGAATTAAGTGCATCACAGACTATAAAACCAGAGATGCACAATGTTCCAAAGACCCCTCCCTGCCCGAGGCTCTCAACAAATTCTATGCCCGCTTTGAGGACCCTGACACCCCGCCCAGCATAAGACTCACCCCTCCACCTGGAGAAGTACCCCTCTGTGTGACACCAGCAGAGGTAAGGAGGACCCTCAGGAGGATCAACCCCCGGAAAAGTGCTGGTCCGGATAATATACCCGGACGAGTACTACGGGAGTGCGCTGATCAGATCTCCGAGGTCCTGGCAGACATTTTCAATGTCTCCCTCACCCAGGCAGCTGTTCCCACCTGCCTGAAGACCGCCACCATCATCCCGGTCCCCAAGAGCTCCACAGTGACAGGTCTGAATGACTACCGGCCGATAGCTCTCACGCCGATAGTCACTAAATGCTTTGAAAGACTGGTTATGACCCACATCAAAGCCACCATCGACGTCACTGTGGACCCACACCAGTACGCCTACAGGAGGAACCGATCCACAGACGATGCCATTTCCTCTGTGGTCCACACTGCCCTCACCCACCTGGAGCAGAAGGACTCTTATGTCCGTATGCTCTTTGTGGACTTCACTTCCGCCTTTAACACCATGATACCCCAGACACTGACAGATAAGCTCTCCTCACTTGGTCTGCGCTCTTCTCTTTGCAACTGGGTCCTGGACTTCCTGACCAACAGGCCGCAGTCTGTGAGGATCCACAACCTCTCCTCCTCCACCACAATCCTCAGCACTGGCTCCCCTCAGGGCTGTGTGTTGAGCCCCCTTTTGTTCACGCTGCTCACATATGACTGCTCACCCATCCACCCAGGCTGTCATATTGTGAAGTTTGCGGACGACACGGCAGTGGTCGGATGCATCACAAACAGTGATGAGTCTGGCTACAGACGGGAGGTAGAACACCTGGAGGGTTGTTGCAGAAAGAACAACCTCTGCATCAACATAAAGAAGACGAAGGAGATGATTGTGGACTTCAGAAGGGGCAGACATGCCCACCTCCCCCTGCATGTCGGAGGGTCTGCGGTGGAAGTGGTCTCCAGCTACAGGTACTTGGGTGTTCACCTGAGCAACAACCTCACCTGGAGCAACAACACTTCCAGCCTGGTCAGGAAGGCACATCAGCGGCTCTACTTCCTCAGGCGGTTGAGGCGAGCTGGGCTCGGGAGCTCGGTCCTCACCTCCTTCTACAGATGTGTGGTGGAGAGCGTTCTATGCTCCAGCATCAACGTGTGGCACGGAAGCTGCTCTGCTGCAGACAGGAAAGCTCTGCAGAGGGTGGTGAAGGCTGCACAGAGGTCTGTCGGAGTCAGCCTCCCCACCACCACGGACATATACACCTCCAGATGCAGGAAGAGGGCCACCTGCATCATGAAGGACCCCACTCATCCAGCACACTCACTGTTTGTCCCGCTCCCCTCAGGCAGGAGGCTGCGGAGCGTTAAGTGTAGAACGAACAGACTGAGGAACAGCTTAATTCCGGAAGCTGTAAGACTTTTAAACGCCACTTAGTGGAACCACTGCACTGACACTTTTACTGCACTGACACTTTTACGACACCAGTCACTTTAATACACACTGCTGCTACCTTCTCCATTCCTGTTTATTTTATTTTCATATATTTTATATATTTATGTTTATTTTATTTATTTAAGTACTGCTGTCTGGGTAAAACTGGGTCCTTGGGTACCACAATTTCGTTCCACCCCATGTACCACATGTGATGCGAATGACAATAAAGTCTCCTTGAATCCTTGAATCCTAGTAATAACATTTTGCCTCAAAAACATTGTAGTGCCATTGTGTTCCACTAGGGGGGCACAGCACACATGTTGAAAATCTCTATATGTTTAAATCAAATAAAATCAATGATTTCCATGATAGCTTAATTGAGTATTATTTGTTTGTTCATGTTTATTGGTTCCAAAATGCAAACATGCCCTGAGAGCACACTGGAAATATTTTTTACTATGTTTTCATTAACAAATGATAACATTGATAAAATTATGTAATTTGGTTCATGTGAATTTGGGTGGAGATTCTGATTATGTTTTAGAGAAGGATAGTACAAAGGATAACCTTACTTTTAAGTTGCAATGCAAAGTTTGATATTGATTTTAGAACATTAGATTTATATTCTGAAAATAAAAACGTGATCTGGTCTTGGTCTTAGACTTGTGTCAGACTTGGATATATTGGTCTTGACTAAAATGCTACAACAATTCTCAGATTTAGATCTGTTGCAGCGGGATGAGACTCAGTCCCCTCCTGGGAATAAAGCTTATGGGTTGGCCTTGTCTCTAAGACATGCACTGCTATTGTTTAATAGGCAAACCTGACATCTGGTACTATTTTAGGTATCACCTCTATCAAATTTCCAGGTGTGTTGAGCCGACCCCAAAGGTGAACACTGTGGACCACTGACTGCTTGGAGAAAGTTGTCTCTATCACTTTAATGCATAAGCTAGTGCTTGCTACCAGGTGAGGGTACCCTCGTGCATCGATTTTTTTTCATCATCTTTTTCCAAACTCTCCATGGTGTCACATCAGTTTCATGTGGTGTCACAGCAATGGAAAACAAAGTACCAAAAGAAGGTAGAGTCTACTCAAGTCATGCAATGGAACAGCACCAGTCTCTCAACCAGGGGTGAGCCATGGAGTGAACATTAATGTCAACTTTGGCAAAATTTGACTACACAGCCTTTCATAAGTGACAGTTTGTATAATACTATTTTACTAATTGACTAAAGGCTACACACAAAGCCACTACCCAACAGTTCTAATGCAAACCTTATACCCAGCCAAGTAATCAGTTCCGACGTCTCAAAAAACATTATAGTTTGCATGGCTGATAATAATATGCATACAATATGCTAAATGAGGGTAACTTCACACAGGCTAATCTGTGCCATCCCTCCCATGTGCAGTGATGACTACTGCCAACTGCAGTACTGGGAGGTGAGTTGCAGTTGGTGAGAGTATCTTGAAACAGTATTAAAACAGGCCCATAAAAGATTTGGGACATTAACACTGCTTTTATTATTGCTGAGGGAAGAAGTAGTGGAAATTAATTAAATAACACAGAACAAATGGACCATCATTTTAAGAAAGTACAATTAACCCACATTTTGATTTCTGATACCTATATTTAAAACTACTGGTAAATATGGCCCAAATTAATCTATGCCAACTGATTGCTAGCTAATAGAAATAAATGTCAGACTGTGTGCTTTTTGTTTGTCTTATACAACTCCCATTAAACCAACAGTCAAGTAAACAAAACCCTCATCAGGTAAAACCACCTGCTTTGCACCTCAAAGCAGCATAACTTAGTCGTGACTAAAGAATGCTCTCAGCTGTTGTCCATCTAGAGGGAGCTAAAAGCAATAGAAATGTCTCCCTGCTGAATTTGCACTGCATTCTATTTCATTTCAAATTCATTACATATGCCATTATCTCCCCATTAGATTAAATCACACAGGTGAACCGTGACCTACACTTTCCCTCATCACTCTACTTATTGAGTGCATTTGCGTGCATTTATCCATCTATTTACAATGCATCATCCTCTATTTCATCAGACCAGTATTTATTTATCCATTTATTCATTTGTTGATTAATTCATCTGTTTTACTTAGAGCTGTGTGTGCTGAGTGAAAGGGAATGGGAGATGGGCTGGGATTTGAACGGTGCATTTGAAAAGGAATTGGATATGGTATCTGGATGGAGGGACTCAACTGGCACTGACCCCACTTCTCCTCCTGTGAAGACAACTTGGTCAACAACATTTCAAAGCACAGATGTATGTTCGTGCTCAGTAAAAAAAAGAAATAGAGAAATAAATGTTTGTATAATAATAATAATAATAATAATAATAATAATAATAATAATAATAAAGTATTATTAGAAATGTTTAAACATTTACATATACATTAATCAGCCATAATATTAAAATCACCTCCTTATATCTGCACACATTGTCCATTTTATCACTTACCATAAAGAAGAACCTTGTAGTTTAGTAATTACGGACTGAGAATACTCCAACATCTAGAGGAGAGTGTCCTGTGGGTAGCCACCTGGGACCACTGATGAAGGACTAGAGGATGACCAACACAAAACGGTCTGATCCACTCGTACCAGTACAACACAAACTAACACACCACCACAATGTCAGAGTCACTACAGACTACAACTAGAACTACAAAGTGCACCTGTATTATTAATGGATCTGACAAAGTGGACTATGTGTGTAGATACAATGAAATGGGTTTTATATATATATATATATATATATATATATATATATATATATATATATATATATATATATATAGTTACTGTAAACCAGGACGTCTAAATGCCAGGATACCTGATTGGGGTCTTACACAAAAAGGTTCAAGTTCTCTCAAGGGCGCTCTCAAGCATTATTGGCTCATGATATCTTGTTGTTGCCATTTAAAAGGGTCAGTTTCAAAGTAAAAGAGAAGAAATTATGATTCCAATTAAACAATGTTCAATAGTCTGGCCTCCTGACGGACCACAGAGCAGGTATTATGTGGAGGTGGTGGGTCATTCTCATAATTGCAGTGGCAAGTTTGTGTGTGTTGTATTGGTATAAGTGGATCCTATCTTCTCAATCCACTGTGTGGATGTAAATTCAGAGACAGGAGCTCATCTGTTGTTGAACTGTTTGTGTTTGTCATCCTTTGGACCTTCATCAGTGGTCAAAGGCTGCTGCCTATAGGATGCTGTCAGCTGTATAGTTTTGGTTGGTGGACTATTGGTTGGTGGACTATACTGAACCACTCACACCACCACAACATTACCTCAGTGCCACTGCAGTGCTAAGAATGATCCACCAAATAATATCTGCTCTGTGGTGGTCCTGTGGGGGTCCTGCCCAACAAAAAAACAGGGTAAAAAAGTATGCAGACACAGATATGGACTAGAGTCTGTAGTTGTCCTATATGGTAAATGGAACTGATAAAATGGACAGAAGTGTAGAAGCAAGGAGGTATTGAATGTGTTGAATGTGTCTAAGTAATGGAAGGAGAAGGAAGTGAAGGGTGAAAATATCATAACTGACCTGCATTCATGTACAGAGAAAGGTGTACATAGAAGATTGTTTCATGATAACAATGTCTCAGGAACAGGCTGCTCATGTGTTTCTTGCATCTGGGTACTTGAGAAAATAAGTAAGTTTCAAGCCTCTGTAAATTATTGAGTGCTTTTGTGAGAGAAACCTTGCCCAGTCCAAATCTGCAGGCGGAAGACACCTGCTCTAAAAACCAAACTTCACAGTGCGGTGTTTTACAAACCGAATCACAGGTTCAGCCCACAAGGCTAATGTGTGTATGGACGTGGGTTTTCTCAGACCTTCTCCAAAATTAATACAGACAAAAAAATAAATTTCTTTTTGTAATTTACAAGCATAGTTCGACCCTGTCCTAGAATTTCAGTGCGGTCCAAACACGCTGCCCTAAACTTAACTTCAAAGGCTCAGAGAACTCTGGGTGAATTCCTTTGATGCACCTCATTGTTTTGCATTTCAAATCTCAAGAAAGTCATCTCTGCTTTTTTTTCTACCGTGAGAAGAGTAAAGAAATCCTCACATGAAACACCTTCACTGCCTTGCGCTGTGTATTTGTTTGTCAGATCAAGAAGTATGTTTCACAAGAGAAACACCTGCCTATTGATGGAGAATCTGGTAGGTTTCATAACTCATCCTAGCCAAGAAGTGCTGACTTTGACAAGCAGGAGGAGCCAGCTTTACATGATGAGGCAAACAAGGTCACTTAAATAAAAACAGAACGCAATGATGAACATTTCCCTGCACTGCATTAAAAACAGACACGATTCTGCACTGAAAATCACTGCACGACTTCAGGAACACCTGTCTGTGAACACAATTTGTCATCTTATGCAGGTTAGAACTCCACCATGCAAAGAAGAAACCAAATATAAACAGGATCCAGAAATGCAGCTAACCAGAATTTGCAGATCATTCTGGACATTATAGATGCTGCAGCCTCTGAGCTAAAGTGCAGGGGGACCATCCGGCTTGTAATTAATGCTGGTTAATGATGGTATGGGGGTATTATATTATTATATTGCACATTTGTAAAGGTATCATTATATATACAGGTGATACACACAGTATATACAGGTTTTGGAGTAACATACACTCCAGATGATGTCTTTTTCAGGGAAGGCCTTGCTTATTTCAGCAAGATAATGACTAATGAATAAGCGGTTAACTTGATTTGCACATCATTGCTTTCTGTTTTTACTGACTTTTTTAGAAATCGTGTCGCAAGTTATTAGCTCATTCATTTTTTATTAAATCATACAAGCTACAATCTTGTCAGACTGATTAGAAGAAGATTGTGTCTCAATGATACGGGGGTGACCTCACCAACACTTTTTTATTGGGAAAACTGTACTCAAATGTTAACGTGAGCTTCATTTAAGGACAGAATGTGATTACTGCATAAACATGATTACTAATAAACAATCATATATCTTTTTTCATATAGTCTTATATATATATATATATATATATATATATATATATATATATATATATATATATATATATATATATGTACAGTCAGTATATATATGTACATATCAGTAGCGAACCATGACCCTTAAGCCTTGGCCCTCTCCCTCAATCCCACAACGACCCTCCCACCCCCCCACCCCAACCACCGTCTAAAGAAAAGAAAAATACTGTTTCCTCTCCTAATAAACTGCAAGTCAAAAGAGGCGACAGAAATGTAACAAACAATAACATCTGTACAACATAGATAACTTCTTAAGCAAAATAAGGTTCTTCATAAATGTTAATGTACATTTGTACAATGTACAAAACATAAATGTAATGTACAATGTACAAAACATAAATTGTAATGTACAAAACATGAATGTACAGTCAGTATATATATGTACATATCAGTAGCGAACCATGACCCTTAAGCCTTGGCCCTCTCCCTCAATCCCACAACGACCCCCCCCACCCCCCACCCCAACCACCGTCTAAAGAAAAGAAAAATACTGTTTCCTCTCCTAATAAACTGCAAGTCAAAAGAGGCGACAGAAATGTAACAAACAATAACATCTGTACAACATAGATAACTTCTTAAGCAAAATAAGGTTCTTCATAAATAACCGAACATCACACAGCTCTGTTTGCGCTTCAGAGGAATATGTAGACGACGCACCCGAGGAGCGTCACATTAACTCGAGCACGCAAAAACACGGAGTGAAGATATAAAGCTGCACGTTTTAACATTTGGTGCACGTAAATGTACAACTCGCGAGCACAGAAAGAGGAACCGCACACGCAATTTTCATAAACACGCTCAAACCGACTTTTTCCCTCCTTTTTTTTTTTGCTCTATATATATGTCTGTGTGTGTGTGTGTGTGCATGTGTGTTAAGAATATTTTAGGCCATGACGGTTCTGATTTACTACTGGTCAGAAGTTTTAAAACTCTACCAGTCAAAAGTTTAAAACAGTTCTAAAACCTTTTACTGGTAGTGTATATGTTAGAACACTGGATGAATTAAAACATTGATACTGAAGATATATTAATGTTTATTAAGCTTAAGCTCTGACTAAAAGCCCACAGATGTAAAATGATGTCATCAAGTTTAAAATTCTATGCTCATTTTGACAAAATATACAATGTAATTTATAAAAGGTGTCTAATCCTCTTTATTTGTCTCCTTACAAGTGTTTCCCAATGGTATAAGTCCAGTAAGTCAGGCTTGATGTAAGGAGTAGCTTTTGTGTGCATGTTATTGTGAGCGCTGGCTGCATGAAGCTGGTCTTATTTGCACTCTGTAGTTCTCGGGACTGCACCAATACGCATGCACAGAAGTAATATCCTCTTAGGGTATTAGATATTTTTGAGTCTATTGTTTTACTTAAAAGTCTTTTGATCGATCTGGATGCGTTGGAGTCAGTCATGCACTGCTAGCATCCATGTTCATCTTTTCCATCAATAATAACCCGGGCATGGTGCCATCTCAAAGCCTCTCTCAGATCTGCTACATCTTGTAATTGAGGCAAATGAGAATATTACATTTAGACAAATGTTTAGTAAAAGTCAGTGTTTAGTTAAAGACCATGCAGAGATAGCAGCAGAAATTCAATACGCCTGTCACATGGATTGCTGCCTGATTCACGAGCCACAGTTTTATTTGGCATGTTTGAAAACAACAAAGAAACAAAGAAGGACATGCCATTTATTTTTTTAAATACAAGTTAGTTAATGTGGTTTTATTAGAGCATGTGGATCAGGCAGCAATCTACGCCCACCAGCCCTTTCATCATTAGGAACTTCCCTTTGTATCTACACTTATCGTCTGTTGTATCAGCTCTGCTTGCCATATAGATGCACATTATAGCTCTACAGTCACAGAATGTGGTCCATATCATTTGCTTACTTTGTTAGTCTGCTTTCACCAGTGTTCTTTAGTGGCTAGGAACCCCACAGGACCACCAGAAAGCAAGTACTACTTGGCTGGTGGATCATTTTTAGCAAGGCAGTATTACTAATATGGTAGTGGATCAAAACATACAATATGTCAGACTTGTTTTTATTCATCTTAACTGTGTTTTCACCTTTTGTACATCACTTTACACAGCCCAAGTCAACTGACTACCTAAAGTTAGGTTTATAACTTACACATTGTCAGTGGCATGAGGGTGAGCATGCCAAAAATGTCATGTGTTTCGTTCAAACGAATGAATTTGAAGAAAAGTAAGTGCCCAGTTCCACAAATTTGGAGTTACACGCCACAATTGCATCATTTTTGGCATGCTCACCCTCACGCCACTGACAATGTTAAACCTAACTAAACCTAACTTTAGGTAGTCAGTTGACTTGGGTTGCGTAAAGTGATGTGTTTCGTTCAAACGAATGAATTTGAAGAAAATTAGCTTAGTACGTTCATTTTACAGTGGCAAGAACCCTTTGGTAAGTATGTGAACCCTTTGGTATTGTCACGAAGGGGCAGGCGAGGAGACAAGGAAACGGCAGGACGAATCAGAGTAGTTTAACAAAACATAAACAAAACACAGAGGAACACAGGGAGACATTAAACAGTGTAACCACAGAAATCACAGAAACCACAGGACAGGGAGCAAAACAGAGGCAATATATACACAGGATAACAAGAGGGAACAAGAAACACCTGAGAACAATAGGAGGAGACACAGATGAGAACCAGGTGGAGGGCGGAGACATGGATCACATGACAAAACAGAAGCACATGACTGGGAATGTAAACAAACGCACATGGGAAGGACGAAAGAACATAAACATGAACATAGACAGAGACCATACAGGGGAAACAGGCAAGGCGTGACAGGTATTACCTGGTTTTCTGCATTAATTGGTCATAAAATGTGATCCGTTCTACAATAGACAAACACAATGTGCTTAACCAAATACCACACAAACAATTGTAATATTTCATGTCTGTATTGGACACATCCATTAAACAATAATCCATTGCTGGTGGAAAAAGTAAGTGAACCCTTGGATTTAATAACTGGTGGAACCTCCCACAAGCGTTTCTAGTAGCTGCTGATCAGACCTGCACAAAGTTCAGGAGGAATTTTGAATCATTCTTCCTTACAGAACTGCTTCAGCTCAGCCGTATTCTTAGGATGTCTGGTGTGAACAGCTCTTTTGAGGTCATTCCACAGCATCTGTATTGGATTCAGGTCTGGGCTGATTTTCTTTTTATGAATGCATTCTGTAGTAGATTTACTTTCAATGTTTAGGGTCATTTTCCTGCTTCTACTGAGCTTCAGCTGGCGAACAGCCACCCTGACATTATTCTGTAGGATACCTTAATAAATTTGAGAATTAATTTTCCCTCTGATGATGGCAAGCGGTCCAGGCCCCGAAGCAGCAAAGCAACCCCAAATTATGATGCTCCCACCACCGTACTTCACAGTTGGGTTAATGTTTTCACGCTGGTATCCAGTTCCCTTTTTACGCCATACGTAGTGCTGCGTGTTCTTCTTCAACAACTCAACTTTGGTTTCATCAGTCCACAAAACTTTTTTCCTCGTAGCGTTGTGAAGTGACATGGTATTCTTTGGCAAAATTTAGGTGTGAGTGATGTTTTTTTGGAAAGTAGCAGCTTCCTCTGTGGTGTCCTGCCATTGCGTATGGTAGACTCATGAACAGAAATGTTAACCAGTTCCAATGATCCCCTTAAGACTTTAGCTGTTACTCTAGGGTTTTTTTTACTTCTCTGAGTATTCTGCGTTGTGCCATTGGAGTCAACTTGGCAGGGCGCCCACTTCTAGGGAGAGTAGTCACAGTACTAAGTCGTCTCCATTTGTAGATGGTTTGTCTAACTGTGGGCTGGTTAATACCTAAAGTCTTGGGGATTACTTTGTAACCCTTTACAGTTTTATGAAAATCAGCAATTCTTGGTTGTAGGTCTTCGGTGATCTCTTTTTTGCGAAACATGGTTCACATCAGCAGATGCTTCTTGTGAATAGCAAACTCAAAAAGTTTGAGTGTTGTTTATAAATCAAAGCAGTTCTACACCTCGCTCCAATCTCGTTTCATTTATAACCTACCGGTTTGCTTACTCCTGACTCTAATTAGCTTTTGTTGAAGTCAATAGCATAAGGGTTCATTTACTTTTTCCACCAGCACTGTGTTCAATGGATGTGTTAAATTTAGTATTATTCTAACATTGCTAGACTTTGTGGTGGGAGTCGTGCAGGAATACAGACCTCTACTGCCAAGCTTGTTAGTAGAAAGGCAATACAAATTGTGTTACAAGATGACATCCCCTTGTAACAGGGAAAAGTGTTGGTATTCCACTTGTGTGTGGTTTCTGTGGAAGAGAGTTTTTGCTTCTGGTATGTACTTTATAGGCTTTATAATTTTGCAGAACATTTACATGCACAAAATGCTACATAACATTTTTTTTGTCTCCAACAAAAATAAGACAAGCTTTTGCAATAGTGTACAGTCAGTATTAAAATCAGATATTATAATATCCTCCCAATGGTTTGAGCTTTGAAAGGGAAACGTCTATAAATGCATATGTGAAGAGGCAAAGCACCACCACTGTATCATTGATCTTATTGTTGGCGCCTATGAAGTAAACAGGGTTTGTTACAGTGTAAATCACCAACTGGCATGCTATTGCTGGTCCATAACAAGATAAGTAACACTAATTATTGTCCAGTGCAATATGCACAAAGATCAACACACAAAAATAAAACAATAATAATAATAAAAAAACAATGAATACAGATTGACGGCATGTCAAAATGATGAATGTAATCAAGCTGTTTGGGGAAAACACACACACTAGAACAGTAAACAGTGTTCAGTTTGTAAAAAAATAAAGCCTACCCAGTGTGTCAACATACTTATTGTTCAGCACTCCAAAACTCTGAAGTGCCCTGAAGTTGTTCCCAGAGTCTATCATGCACCGTGGAAAGTACTCGTTTGTTTTGATTAGCGTTTCTGAAAGTGTCATAGTGCACTGAATGATTGTAATGCTGAAGAAAGGAGCATGCATGGCGTGCAGTCAGGCTTCTGTGGCATGTGATTGATTTGATGAGTCATATTTCACACACACGCTTTTAAAGCCCTTGAAAACATAATGGCATACCAACAGCAGAGCTATTGATTGAAAAGATGAAGAAAAACCCTTAAACGGCACAAGCAAACTCCCAGTAGGTAGAAAACTTCTCAGTTCATCCCAGTAGCCAAAACTGAGTTTTTTGTCATTCTTAGCATGTTGGGGTGCGCCACATTATTTATATACACTCTCCTTGCATTGGCTGTGCATCTATTAGCGAGTTTCATTTGCACCCGAGCACTTAAGTCTGATGAGAATGGACCACCTGGGTGGCGTTCATGCAAAATGCAGAATTTATCAGGACAGAGATAAGTCCTAGGGGTTTGAATTTCATTTGCACCATGTGCTGTTTTTTTCTTCTAGGGGCTTTTCTATAATGAGACTAGTTTAAAGATTCATATTTCATAATTCCAAAGGATGTGGTGCTCGAGCAGATGTATGCAGATGTGTCCAGCAGCTTTTCATCTTCTAGTGGTTTACAAATAGGGAGCTATCTAGACCAAACGCACGCGAGAGTGGACAGAGGTAAGCAGGAGCTTGTACCTTTTATTTACTTCCATTTAGTTTTGGTTAAATATTAAAATAAATATTAAATATTTTATGCTGATAAATGCTTATTTTTTCTTCAGTATTTTTGAATGGATAGACATGTAATTTTGTTTTTCAGTTTCTTTTCTTAACTTATTCAGATATCTGTACTGATCTGTGGTCAGACGCTTGGCCCTCTTGTATGCTCTTCTTCAATGGTCAGCACCACCACAGAGCGGATATTATTTAAATGATGAATCATTGTCCCGCTCTGCTGTGAAGCTGCTGTGGCATGTTAATGTGTGTTGCCCTGGTATGATTGAATCAGACACAGGAGTGTTGCTGGAGTTTTTAAATACTGTGTCCACTCACACTCCACTCTATTAGACACTTCTACCTGGTTGGTCCACTCTGAAGACGTAAAGTCAGAGACTATAGCTCATCTGCTGCATGGTTGGTGTTGATCATCTTCTGGTCCTTCATCAGTGGCCACAGGAGGCTTCCCACAGAACTCGGTCGGCTGGATGTTACATACTAAAATATGCAGGGAAACTTATGAACGACAGTCTGTAATAGTAGAACTACAAAGTGCTGATATATGCTATGTGAAGTTGATAAAATAGACGAGCAGGTGGGTTTAATGTTTTAGCTGTATATTGTGGTTACAGTATATGTATTGTATATGGAGTGTATTATGTTAATGTGGAAACTGATATAAGTTTGGGCAGGGCAAAGGATTCATGGAACTTCAGTGACTGTCTATACAGTAAAAAGGCCTCCAATCCTAAAAAAAATTTATATATATATATATATATATATATATATATATATATATATATATATATATATATATATATATATATATATAAAACCTTTTTTTCACGAAAGGTGCAAAATCACACACTGTTCTAATAATGAACTTCAAAATTAATATGTTTTAATCTTAATAACTTATTATTAGCAGAATTTTGGGGACATAAATGGCACATCAGAATTTATAGCAACGCAAAGCACCTGGTACATTCCTTTACTGTACATATACACTACCACTCAAAAGTTTAGGATCCCTTTAGAATTTAATTTCATGCAATCTTCATGCAATCCATGCAATTTTCATGCAATCCATGCAATTTTCATGCAATTCACAAACAATATTGTCCATTTCACAATTAATTTAAGTCTATCAGATTATTTTTAAAGCATAAAAATGTTTGTTTTAAAGCCTTTTTTTGTAAAGAGGCTTATTTTGCATATAGTCCTATTATCAGCCATTCTCAGTCCTCTGTCTAAATCTCCTGGTATGCCCGCCAATCCAAGTTAAGGATGTTATTGGGATAATTGGTTGTTAGGACACTCTTGCTTAATTGTGATGCACAGCTGAAAATTATTCTACTAATAAGTGAGAATAAAAGGGAGCACAACATTCTAGGTTAGTTTAGTATCTGAAGCATCAGCAGTTGATGGCTTGCTGACAGACTCAAAATGGCCAGAAAGAATCAACTTTCTTTAGAGACCCGTCAGTCCATTGTTGTGTTTAGGAAGGAAGATACTCCATTGAAAACAAAAACATTTCACTGTGATCCCAAACATTTGAGCCGTAGTTTATATACCTGATATATACCAAATTGATCTAGTTAAATGAATGAACACAACAGTAGACATTGAGGGAAATAAATTAAATGCATGTTGTGGTGTGAAGTGTATATGACTGCACTGCAATGCTTGTATAATAAGGTATTAGGTTAGGTATTGTCTAAAGAGGCGAGGCTTCAGGCTACAGTGGACTGTGCAGTGTGAGGTTCAGTGTAAAATTCATTCCATGACTGAAGGGCAAGGAACAGTAAATCACCTAGATCTAGCTTTACAGGCATGTTTAGATTTTAAAGACATGTCAAGAACCCAGAAGTCAAAGGCCTAAACTGGTGGGCAGGTGTCTGGTTCTGGTCCAAAGTGCAGAAGTAACGAGGATCGGAATCCTTTGAAGCCTGGAAGGTGAAAATCCTATTTTTACTTCCACAAGAAGCCAGTGGTGTGATCCCAGCAGAGGAGTCGCTTGGGAGAATTTCGAGAGATTATGGACCAGATGAGCTGCAGCATGCGGAATGCTCTGTAGAAGAAAAGCGGCACATGACAGAAGGCCTACAAGGAGGGAATTGCAAGTCAGGAAATGACTATTACAAGAACGTGAACAGCTTCTACAGTCTGGAAGAGTCTCCTGATATTGGGAAGTAGAGTCTAAAGGATCTGCTGGCAGATGTTCTATTATACTTCTACTCAAGCTGTTCTTGAAAGAACTACCTTTACTTGAGTTATTATTTCAAGAAGTTTCAAAACATTTGCTTAAGTATGAGTTCATGGTACTCTACCCATCTCCAGTGGATTAAATACTCCTTGGTAGTCGGGGAGGCTCCCGTATGGGTTGGGTACTCCAGTGTTGGCTGGTTCATTCTCCATAGTGGCACTAATGCTAGCTTTAATGGGAGTAAATTGTTTGGTTTAACAATTCGTCTTATGGAAATTATGTTTTCTAGTTTGGTAATGTGCTCTTGCACACATTAACTGAGACTCTTTTTTTCAATAGTTTGGCATACTAAAACATTTTTCTAAGTTCCTCCCAGACATTGTTATGATTGGTAGGCTATGAACCACTGGGTGGCACCAATCTACTATAGTACCACCCTGAAGCAGACCAAAGCAGCATCTCTAGCTAGTTATAATATATATAATATAATATATAATATTTGTAAGTAAAGCAAGTTAAACAATAGACGGTGTTTCTAAACGCCTTGCAAATGCATTTTTACAACATTTCAGCAGCAAGAATGTAAATGAAATCCACAACAGTTAGACAAAAAACTTTTGATGACATAAGCTACCGTGACTGAGGGCTGCACCGAATCAAGATGGAGATTTTTTGCTTAGGTTGGAGGATCTTTTCAGCTATTTCTCTCTTTTTCTTTTGTTTTTAATGTACGTGCAATTTAGAAAGTCCAAGGCAACATGAGAATGAGGGCTGAAATCTCTGTGATGTCCGCCCTGATGATGTCCACCTTCACAAAGCTACAGACTCCTTATTTGAATTTCTTGTTCCACCCTTAATGGTGGCAGAATGTAACAGAGGCAGTGCCACCTTTAATCTCGTTTTACCGGAGCGCAAACTCACTAGACACTTCTGGAAGCTCATTGCGCAGAGCCATTTTTCAAACGAGCGTTTGATTAGACATTTCAGAATGAGACACCCAATTGTTTCCAGTTGTAGGCCCAGATGTTTACAGTCACCGGCTGCCTGTGCCCACTGAAGACGATCACCGCTGTGTAATATAAGTTAGCGGCGTGTGCGCAGTTAATATTTATTTTTGTACCTCAGTATTTTTTATCAAATTTCAGGCTTTTCCACTCCAGATTTTCTTTCTGCACTTTCCAATGTGTAAAACCCACAAGTGATATTTTCCTGGGTTTATATTTAAATATGTATTTTATCTCAACACACAAAATAATATGAGTAAATTTATTTAGAAACCACCCAGTATTTTCATTTTGAGACATCCAGGGGGTCCAGTTAGGAGGTCACAGGCCCCCCAGGACCCCCATGCTCCTATGTATTTTGTATTTTATTCTCCTCTAATTATGTTTGATCCCTTGTTTTCAAAAGCACACAGCTTTTAGCATTAGGTTTTTCTAGACAGAAAAGGAGGTAACTTCCACTGAAGACATTTTTTTAAGCATCTTCTTGTTATTGTTGTGCAACATAAATATTGTGTGACGACGATACCCTGCCAGACCCACTGCACCTATAGAAATACTGAGAGCAGCAGTATAATGGTTGAAAAAAAGAAAATCACTACAATCACTGGCTGTGCAGTATTCATCATTCTGATACATTTCACCATTCAAAACGTGCTACTGCGGATAAATGAGTTTTTGAAAATAATATTATTTATTTATCATGCTACTGTTGACAGCTTGTGTATATCAAAGACAGCGGGGGCTAGTAAACAGATTTTGTCAGATTATCTGTGATAGAAGTGAGAGAAGAGAGTACTACTGTGGAGGGTGGTGTTAAGGGGGGGTCTTATGAAATATCTTGCTTTTAATTATGATTTTGAAGCATGATTGATTACAATGTCAACAAAGGCCTTGAAACACAAATTCAATTGTCACCCCGAACATCTAAGCCCTTGCTCATTCTCTTTTGAAGAACTCAGTGATGATTAAGATATCATCTAACAACCTGAAACTAACTGAGGAAAAATTAAAATAATTAGAAACAGCACTTGAGCTGTTCTTTAATTAATTGATCTTACAAAAGAGGGAGTTGAAAATGTTAATTAGGCTTGATGCAATGCTCAAAATTAAAAGAACATTAGAATTATTGGTACGCTTTTTAATGGTTTGTAAAAAAAAAAGCAATAGCTAAATTACAAAACATTATTATGCAGCTTAAAGCAGTATAGCATGACTGAATGAATAGATGAACTAATTGATTAGAGGTTGGTGTAGTATAGTGTAGTGGATTACACCACTGCCCTCCATGCTGTAGACTAGGGTTCAGTTCCTAAACTGGGGTACCACCCTTCACTATACCAATACGGGTCCTTGGGCAAGACTCCTAACACTACCGCCACCTGCCTGTGTATATGCAAACTGTAAGTCGCTCTGGATAAGAGAGTCTGCCAATGCTGTAGATGTAATATAATGAATAAATAAATAAACTAATTAATTTATATGATGCAAAATATACCTTTCAATCAATGTAAATATAGTTTCAATAATACACATTTAACTCTGAAGTGGGGTGATTATTAGATTTACCTGGTAAATGATTTCAATCTCATTAAACTGCAAAATGGCTTCACGCTCTTCTTATTCAGAGCAAAAATCAACGCATGATGGGATCACCAGGCGGGGAAAACAGTTACTGTCAACCCAAAGCAAATATATAGATTTGTTCTCATTTGCCTGTCCCAGGATTCTATTCCCTTGCTACATTTCGCAGATTTAACTGTGGGCTGGTTAACATACAAATGAAAGCAGATGACTAATTTAGCATGCAAACACACCTTTGTTTATGCACTGTTATCTGAATGGGGAGGTGCATGTAAATGAGAGTGCGTGAGGAGAATCCGCATCACGCTAAACAAATGAAAGACGGCCAAAGCTCAGCATAAGCAAGGACATGCAGTGTCACAGAAGCCCCACGGTACCATAGGCTGTCCCAGTCAGCCTAGACAGCTACCACACCTTTTCACTTGGTTGGCTAACCTCACATACTATGTACATATGCTTACTGAACGCTATACATTAAACTGTTATATTGGGCATATGAATTTTTGTAGGCTGCTTCTGGAATAGTTTATTGGGCGTTTGATGAAGTAAAGTTTCCTTACTCTTTTATGAAAGTGCCACCCTCATTTAAAGTTGATTGTAACTGATTATGTACAATAGTTAATGTTTTATTGATACCATTAAAATATGTAAAAATGTATAAATTCAGTAAACAGGTGTGATTTAATATGTGATGTTAGCTGTGAATTTCCAATGATAATGGTAATGACACAGAAAATGGCTAAATACAATGCTTTCACATGTTTTCTAGTCTTTTCTGGGGTAAATGCAGTGTATAAATTGAGAAATCACCTCCATCTCTTATATCATTAATATATTAGAGGTGTTGTGCCATACGCTGCCATTACCCCGCCTCCCCATAGAAAAATAAACCCTACCAAGTCAATATGGTAATAAATATGCACATTTGTGGTCAATACTCCAATAACATAATCTTGATATATGATATTTTATGACATCCTCCAAGTTGTTGCAGGCACCCTTTTATAGACGCCAAGTCAGCCAGCTAGTAAGCTTTCATGCATTTGAAACTAAAGCCAATATTATATGCAAACCCATTGAAATTAAACAGGAGTAACATCATTATAAACCTTTACTGTTCTGCGGCTTGACATTTACCTGCCTAGCAGTCAGTTTTTTGCTAACCAGCAATCATGACACAACAGAAATGTTCCAAACAACACCTGATCTTACGTGGGACTCATGTGGGCATGTTCTAGTCTTCTGGGGTTGTACCTTCAAAAGTACAGTGTTATATATACCTAAATATATATCTAAAACTAAACTCTCCAAAATTCCCACAGTGCTGGTTTAACATCCCGATTTAATCAATTGTTGGACTTATCAATCAAATCGACTTATGTGGACTTGATCTAGTAACAAGAACAAACATGACTGCCAATTCTTTCCATGTAACCTTCACTCCAGGTATATCATCACACATACAGCCACTGACAACTCATCATTACCTTTATCACCAGTGCAGGAAAGTCTTTTAGGGCTAAATCACAGTCTGATTAAACCAAACTGCTTTTCTTCAACAGATAATTTTTGGGGGAATTATTTGGCCATGCTATCTTACACTGTTTCAATAAAAAACAAAAAAGAATGTCTTATATAACGTATTTTAAAATTTAGTCGGTATTGTGTGGGCGGTATTGTGTTACCCAAACGTAGTGGGTTTTAACTATCAATAATACTTTGCTTCCTAAAGGAAGGATTTAGAACCTCTTACCAAATAATCAAATAGTGTTCATTCTTGTGAGCGAATAAAAGCTTGCTCCCTGGATTAATAGTTTTTAGGGTGTGAAAGCCTCGTTTGGTCTGGACCTTCAACCTTTTTGGTTTTGTCTGAACCACAATAGCAGGTAGGAAAAGAGCCTCAGACCACAGTCCAGACAAAAGTTACAAAGTGCTACAGCATGAGATCATGTTGACCATTGAGATATAGAAGGACAGAACTGTCATGAGTGCTTAAAGAAGGACAAACAGTTTCTACTCACAGGCCATCAGGCTTGTGAACACCTCACACACTACCTCTCCAACCTTTCCTGTCTGAACTGGTTTTTAACTTGTCTGATTTTAACTGCACCTTACACTCACTATACTGCTGCTGTCAGAATACTGTTTACATTCGCTACTCGCACAAAAACACTATTGTTTACATTTGTTACTTGTACTTTGCACTTTATGGCTGCTGCTCTTTATACTTGCACATAAGAGCACATGTAACTTTTATTTTTTATTTTTAATCATAAAAAAGAAAAAAAATACTTTTATTTACTTTAACTTATATTATTATACTTTACATATTTTGCATATAGTATATATATTTTTTATTATTATTTCTTTTTTGTTATCTTTATCTATTGGTGAATGGAGGAACAGCAAAGTATGAATGTCATTGTACAGTGTAACTGTCTGTTTCTGCTGTGCATATGACAATAAAACTCTTAAAACGTAAATCTTGAAAACTATTAATTTTTTTGACTAATTGACTGATTTATTGTCTCATAAAAGTGGTCTTGGCTTATTTCCAGTGTAAAAGCACTTGTTTTTGTTTACTATCTGACCAATTACAGACAGAAGATCATCACCCATTCAACAACAGAAGGAGAGAAAAGAAGAACGAGAAGTAAAAATGAGCTGCAGTAGCACATGGAATATTTAAACGTTTAATTAATTTAATTGGTTGCAGTCTTTGCCTTTTTGCTGTAGAACAGCAATACAATTTGTACAGAACGAGGACACTTATTTAGCATATTCAAACTAGTCTCGAGTATTAAAATAATGGCAACCGAATTAATCTGTGTACATTTCTTCATTCCAATGCAAATTGGCAACATGCCGACATATGACCTTTACCAACCAATCAATGTCAGGTATAAGGAGATGCAGCCCACATAGGTGAGGAAGACAGGATGTGGGTATGTCATGCAATGTTCTTTAGTGTGCTCATTAAATATGCAATGCAAAACCAATACTAGCTGCATCAAATTAGAAATTAGAGCTATATGGCACTTGAGTTTGCACACAGAGGAATTAGACCACTGCATTTAACCCATCTGTGCAGTAAAACGCCCACACCAGTGAACACACAATAGCTGTGGGCAGCCTTATCCACAGTGCCCAGGGAGCAGTTAGGGGTTAGGTGCCTTGCTCAAGGACACTTCAATCATGTTCTGTCGATTTAGGGGATTGAATCAGTGACCTTCTGATCACACGGCTGGTTCCCTAACCTCCAGCCCACAACCGAATGTATGCAACATATGCAGTGTAACAAAAACATGAACCTTGGTTTGGAACTTGGTGTGAAAAAAAACCCTCAAATAATTTTTTAAACTTTTGCACAGCATCATACATTATATTTTTAAGAGGAAAGGTTCCTACTAGTCAGTTCCAATTAGCTAAGGAACAACCTACTTCCCTGAAAACTCCACATGAGCCAGCTCATCGTGAGCTAGAAGTGATGTTCATGAGGTTCTTCACATCTAAAAGCCTCGCCACAAGAACGAAGGAAATAAAGCCTTGAGGCATTGAAGTGGAATCAGACCCAGCCATGTGTGCATGTCATGCCTGTTATCCATAACAGAGGAAACTACAGTGGAACTATGGGAAATGTTGTTTCTGTTTATGTAATACCACTTTCAGAATAATCCATAGTGACTAAGAACTTCTTCTTGCCTGTGTCTTTATTCAGTTTAGTACTTTTCTAAGCAATCGTATGCAAATCCATGTGACAAGCTTCACATGAGATTTCTTAAAATGTCATACAAGGCAAAGAGGAATGAAAGTAAGGAATAAGCAGATGTGCAGTGTTTCCTTGGACTGAGCCAATTTTGTTGGTGCATATATGGTTGAGTTAAAATTGGACTGTAGAAGAAAGACAATTTTCGGGTTAAACAGAACATCAGAAGTGGGAAAAAAATCAAGGCCTTGCTACTAAATCTTTTAAGTTGTACTCCACAAAAAGTTGGAGGTCAGTAAGCATCTGGGCAGAATCAGATATCTACATAACGCTTCTCATAACTGCACGCGGGTGTTGCATCCTTGTTGTCCTCCTCTCTGCCCCCACTGTGCCCTGCAGCAGAGCCCAAACCCATGGAGACCATGCCAGAATTGGAGTGGCTTCCTCCCCAGTGGGTATTGTTAGAGTTCAGCTGTGCCTTTGCCCAGTCCTATCTCAATCATCTGCTACGAGCTATTTCAGTACGGCTATTAAGGACATGATAAGGGCAAATACATTGTTTACTCTATCTTTCAACAACCTGCTGGTGAAAACACTACAGATGGCTATAAAGGTTTGTGCCTGAGAGCTGAACCATAACAAGCATTTTTAAGATTGAGACTTGAACTGAAACAAAAAAAAAAACCTGAGAATTATAAAATATATAGTATGTCCGAATAATAAGACACCAGCAGAGTGCCACGGCCATAGGTCATCGTAGAGGGTGAATTGTAGACCTTGACTTACAAAGTGCTACGGCATGAGATCATGTTGACCATTGAGATATAGAAGGACAGAACTGTCATGTGTGCTTAAAGAAGGGCACACTATTGATTTGCTGTCCTGCGGTTAAGAACTGTATGGCTTATCTGAGATGGCTTTAGCTCATGGGTCATCGGATCCATGTTAATCACATGTGAGCTCCCAAAATACACGCCGAAGACAAATTCACTTCTGCTGATCTCACAGCACTTGAAGGAAATCTCATGTTAAGGTCAACAGCTCTTTCACAGAGGTGTTGAAATGCCGCACTGAGGAGTTTATAACCTGCTACGTGGCCCAGTACTATAAAGAGCTGTCAATCAACCTTCCATGCCCCCTTGACATCAAATTTCACCCAAACAATCAAGCCTGCGTCGGCTTTGACGTCACTCAATAGCTTGCCATAACAAAACAGTAACTTGTCATTTGCTACACAGTCTTATCTGTCTCCCGACCCCAAGCTCTGTCCTTCACGAACCATGCGTGATACGCGTGTGTTTGACATAATTATGATGAATGTTTCCTTTTTCTTCTTTTGCATTTCCTCCCAATTATTTTCCTCTGCTGATTGTAAATGAGCAGATAACGCTCCATATGTTTCCGATTACGGCGCGATGCGTCATTTTCTTTACCCTTCACATATATTCTCACAAATACAGCTTCAAAAGACTGAATCAGAGCTGCTCCTGCGTCGGCTTGTTTTTGGCCAGTGACAGTGTGCTGGACCTCCGCCATGATGACAAATGAGAATCGATAGCTTAATCAATCAAGTAATAAAATAACATAAAAGCTCTATTTTTTATTTTCATCAAGGTCCAAATGGCCCGTGAAGATCATAAAACAAAAAGGCAAAGGGTCGTTCTCCAAGCTTACAGAACCCATCATACAGAAGCATTATTATTATTGTTTACAGTCTTATCAGCATTGAGACAAATGATAAGTAAACAATTCCGTGTGCTAATGTCCTATAGGGTGATTTACAGTGTGTCACAGCTTTCTGTACAGCTGCCATAGCTCCTTGGACACTTGATAGAGTGATGCAATGTTCTTCAATGCAAATATCTAATCAGTGATAATAACTGAACGGATATATCTAATTATAAAAGAATCCAATTAAAATAAAAACATTTCAAATGAGTATAGATTTTAACTTTTAGTAGATCTTTCCTCCTGGAGATCTACTGTATACAGTGTATTTATATTATAGCATAGCAATATAAATCAAAAGGTTTCATTTTTGTTGTTTTTATGTTGCTGATGTTAAAAATTGAGCAGATTAATAGAAACTTTGTTCTGGAATTGTCAATAAATGGCGTGTTTAAATGCTCTTAGTTACATCTTAAATTTATTCTTTCTTTCAACTGACTTGTACACAAGAGACAAATAATAAATCAAAATATCTGTTAGTGTTCGATTTAGACCATTTCAGTGAATCAAACTGCAAATCATAATAAAATATAAATGCAAACAGGAAAACAGCAACAGTGTTGGTATTTTTTTCCAATTTGAATTTGATGATGAGTTGTATATACAGTTTGAGTAAGTCATCACACAAGTATCATCAAAACCAAAAACCTTCTTCACCAGGTCCACCAAGTCAATAGAGTTTTTTTCCGAGCTGTTTTGAAGCCTTTCTATTGGTCCATTCATTATGAAAATTTCACACAGTGTAAATGGCAGTTGCTTTGTTCAAATGATGTAGAAAAACTGTAAAAAATGGAAATGTTCTTCTTTGGACAGTGATGATATGTTTGCCATCTTTTTGCAAATGGAATTTATTAAATAATTACAACAATTAAAGCAATCTTTTTTACCCACCATAAATCTCAAGCTTACCAATTAATATTTCTCACTCATCAAGCTGCCCAAAATATTATTTACGATTATATTATTTAGGTTTTTGTATCCTAAGATTTTTTTATCCTGTTCCTGTCTTTATTTCAAATCTTGATATATTCAATCCATCATTCCTAATCTTTCATTATTATCCTGTGTTAATTGGTTGTATATTTAACTGCTGAATTATTATTTTGTTTTTAATGTGTTATTTTATTTTCAATCTTAAGCACTCTAATCATTTTTATGTTTGCACGTTGCCACAAAAAAAGGGTATTATATTATAGTAAAATGTAAGTAATAGAATACTGAGTTATCAAGTGTTTATGTTACTTTTAAATGACTCCTTCAAATGCAGGAATTACACTAATGACTAAACAAGACTAACGACTAATTAAGACCCAATCGCAAAGAGGAACATATCGTTGGAATATATCAAAGAAAAACAAGCAAAATGAAGCATCTCCAAAATGAAAACTTCACATTAGGGGACCATTAGGTTAGTTAATAGGAAGTTATTTGATTTAAAGCAGTTTTAGAGCATATTTGTTGGTCCAATCATCCTGAAACCCAACGTAGAGTTTAAGTTATGTAGAGAAGTAAACATCGCTGCAGGTTTTCATTAGACAACAAGGATAAATTGTTCTCATTTAGACTCTGCCTTGTCTTGATCTTAAACTAATCTCGCCCTGACATAGTCTTGGAATAGTCTTGACTGCAGTATGAGTAATATTTACGCTGACTGATATTAAGTATTACCATATACCTGCCTTGAAAACAAATTTCCATATCAAACAATATTTCTTTTTTGAATTCAGATGAAGATATTCCTTGCCCTGTATTTACCGTTCTGTGACATAAACCATGCAGCTCCTGAGACACAAATGTTGGTGAACTGTGAGTCTGTGCCGTTCAATAAGGAGCCATTTAAAATGCTGAGAGACTGTTGAATAATTCAAGGCAGGAGAAACAACAAACCTACACAAAGCAGGCCGGCGGTCATGTATAGTAAGAAAGCAGACAGAAAACTAGAGCCACATCACAGAGGGTCGGCAATAGAACGTTTGCGGTGCTCTGTGGGAGTCCATCAGAGAGGCCAGACACTGATACATATCTCCATGGCTAAAAGAGTGGGCATTGGAGCAGATATGTAAAGAGGGTCGCTGACAACGTGACGATGAGCCTCAAAACCCAGTTACTGTGGGAAGTGGTCCCTATGAATAAATCAGCATCACGGTGGTCTCACTGGCGCTCAGGAGCATCACACCAGTCTCCCACTGACAGCCCTCAGAGCATCACAGCACATTTCCACTGACAGCCCTCACAGCTGCAGCCAGACTGAGAGAGAGAGAGAGAGAGAGAGAGAGAGAGAGAGAGAGAGAGAGAGAGACAGATAGACAGAGAGAGAAAGAGAGAGAGTGAGAGAGAGAGATCATCCCTGATGATTTAGTTCTTTAGTTCTGCTCGAGCTGAAATATGTTGGTCTCCATGAACAGGCATGTACTCGTCTCATGCAGACCCTTGGGAGGAAGGTGGCAAACCACACAATTCGTAGATTGTCTGTTACCTACACACATATAGTGGTGTGATAGAAATGTATCTTGCACTCTGAGAGGTCTCTGGAGAGCTTGCTGGTGTTATAGAAACCTTTTCTTTCAACATCTATTTCATTTTTGTCTTGGTTTCTCTATTTGAACCAAACAGCTATCATATGAATTTCTGTTGCATTTATTTTATTTATTTATTTATTTTCCTGCTCTCGGTTGAAAGATCGATATATAGGGGAAATTACACGACATCCTTTCATAATCTAATCTCAGTGTTCAGGCCTTTTATTACAGTTACACAAATACACATTTCCACTACTGAGTTCTCTTTAAAACTCTTCAGGCTCTAATTGGCCCAAACCATAAATACCCTAGAAATAAACAGCTACAAATCCCACAACAGACAACAATCCCCAAATATATAATCTTTATAGAGAATGAATTACTCACTGAGCTCTTTATTATATCCATTTGCAGTCTATCTATTTTCCTACATACCTTGTTTTTCCCCTTTCATCCCTTTTCTTCTGTGGTCTGGGACCACCACAAGACCACCACAGAGCAGGTATCATTTTGGTGGCGGATTAATCTCAGCAGCTGGAGGTTTTAACCACTGTGTCCACTCACTGTCCACTCTATTAGACACTCCTACCTCGGTTATCAGTTGCTGCACAGTTTGTGTTGGCCACACTCTAGTCCTTCATCAGTGGTCACAGAACACTGTCCACTCGACACAGCTGGCTGGATGTTGCTGGTCGGTGGACTATTCTCAGTCCAGCAGTGACGCTGAGGTGTTCAAAAGTTCCAGCAGCACTGCTGTGTCTGATCCACTCACACCAACACAACACACACACTAACACACCACCATCATGTCAGTGTCACTGCAGTGCTGAGAATGACCCACCACCCAAATAATGCCCGCTTTGTGGTGGAGCTGTGGGGGTCCTGATTACTAAAGAACAGGGTGAACGGGGGCAAACGAAGTGTTATGTAATTGTAGAACCACAAAGTGCTCATATAAGTGGAGCTGATAAAATGGACACTGAGTGCAGATACAAGGAGGTGTTTTTAATAAAGAGCTTGGTGAGTGTATGTAAATAGGCCAATCAGAGCGCATTTCCATCTCAGCTGTGCTACACAGGTGACCATCTAAAAAAAATGGGTCACGTCTGGAGTTTTTTTCTTTTTTTCATTTAAAGAAATGGATGTAGAAGGGTACATAAGTAAGAGAGGACATTAGGTGCAGACAAGAAAATGTGCCAAATTATGTACACCAGGTAGATTAAGCACATCCATTTTTTTCTTTTCTAGATTACATACTGGACTTTTTCCGTTCGCCTGTTTTTCCCTCACATGCCAATTTTTTTACAATTGCTGACCGACATTTTCAGTCTTCACACAGTTTGCACAATACTGCAGCTATTTACTCCAATCCATGAACCAGTTTTCTTTGCTGAAATACAAATGCACTGAGTGAATAACTAAGAAGTTGTTAATGCAATTTTCACTCAGTCTCAGCCTTTTTTGCTCAAACTACACATTTCTCCACAGCCAAACTCGAATGTGATATTCTAGCTAGTTTTACTCAACCAAAATCAATCTTTTACAATAATCTAAAGCTCAAAAGCCCTTCAAATCAGCTTCCACCCCTTTTCACTTTAAACACTATATATTGTAAATGGCGATTCATTGATACACATACTTCCTGCGGCAACAAACAATTAAACTAGTTTTGTTAAATCTAAAAGGAGCTTAAGTAGTACATCTGCTTTTTACCAAAATAAATATTTATTTTTTAGGTTTAACCAGCTAAGCACTTTATACTGTGTAGTTTATATAACCAGCTAAAGAAAAATAAATCAATTACAACATGAAATAAAATTAAAGAGCAAAATACACAAAATGTGTATCCACCTTAATGGCAAAAGGGTTTAGTGTTTGTGAGGTGACTGCACTGGGATTGATAAGCTGTTCCTGTTATAAGAACACTACAGTGTTTTGATGGAGTTTATTTTGCAGTGTTTCTGTCGTAGCTATAGAGCATCCATCTATCCATTATCTGTTGCTTTATCTTGCTAGTTAGGGTCACAGGAGGGGCTGGAGCCAATCCTAGCGTCATCGGGCAAAGGTGGGGTACACCACGGACAAAACGCCAGTCCATCGTATGGCCACCGTAGACCATCCATCCATCATCTTCTGCTGTATCCCAGCATCATCGCGCACACACTCACAACTACGGGCAATTTAGAGTCACCAATTAGCCTAACATGCATGTATTTAGACTAAGGGAAGAAACCAGAGTACCGGGAAGAAACCCACTGCACGGAGAGAACATGCACACTCCACACAGAATGGCTTGCACCGGGAATCCAATCCAGATTGTCTTGCTGTAAGGTGACAAAGCTAACCACTACACCTCTGTGCCGCCGCTCCTCTGTAGATTATTTAAGATTAAAATTGAACTACTGTGTCAAGCTGCACGTTTCTACAGAGTTTGCTGTGTTAATGAGTTCTATGTATTGCTCACATGGTCAACTAATGAGTCCATTCTTTACTTGCTCTAAAACTGGATGTGGTTTGAACAGGTTTGGGGATGTTTTTGGGTATAGACTTCTTTTGTTTACCTGTATACTCGTAGCTCCAGTGCTAATCTAAAGAAGCCAAGTTTGAACACTAAACATATGTTGGCTGATGAACTTCATCTGAGGGTAAGTGGAAAGTTGTGTAACTGTGAGTTGTTGCTGAATGTAAGGCGAGGAACTCGAGGAGACGGGATACAAAAGTCTAAGTCTGGGAAAATCCAAGTAGCAGGCAGACAGAGAAAGGATACGGTGATCAATGTAAATCTATAATAATATATCTATAATAATAATACAGAAAAATAAAATAAATAAAAACAGACTATGGAAACAAAGAAACTGTGAATCTTAGAAGTATACAAAGAAAACACGAGCAGGGAAACACCATGAAGATAAACATGCTGGCTAACTGAACATAGGACTATATATACAAGCACTGACTACCAGTGTTGAGGTTAACATGATACAAAGTTCTACATAACAGTTATATATCTTGTAATTACATCAGAGTTACTAGCTTTAATTATTATTATTAAATTTAGTATTATTAATATTATAATATTATTTTTAATACCAATGCCTAAAACATTTCTTAAGCTTTCTGCGTATTTTGTGCATGCACTACCGACTGGCCACAGCTGACTGCACAGCTTGCCATGTGACTGTGAATGTGATGAGTGCCACACAAACGCAGTTAGACTACAGTGGCAGAGGATGAGAGGGGATGTTCCACAAAAGCAGAAAAACATTACTGTGAAGTTATGTCCAATAGAAAAAGCACCATTCAGCTGCTGCAAACTCGACAAGCAATTTGTCCAAGCCCTTAATCCGGGTGCACGCTAAAACAAAACTGGTGATAAAGGCAACTGTACCGAAGAAGAGACTGACCTAATATCACCCAAGCAAGCTAAAGTGGATATTCATTCACCAGGAAAAAAACATCTTGCAGCAGGACACATAGCAGAGGAAATGCTACCATCTTCTACTGTGGAATAGAGTAAATAGTTAAGTATCATGTATAGTGAAGTTTAGTTTATGCACAGATTGTTACAACTACTGCTACATTTTGTTCCCAAATAAATAGTTTGTAGATTTGATTGCAGTATATTTGTATGGGTCTTAGGATGTAAAAGTAAGTAATGAAAGTAATGAGGTTTAAGATTATATTCTCCAGGTACTAATGAGTAAAGTGATCCCATTACAATTTTTAAGTAAGTAATAAGTAATCATTATTGGATTGCTTTTTTGAGTAACTACACCAACAGAGCTGACAAGGAAAACCTGAGAGCACTAAACAAAGGCAGAGCCAAGAACTAGAAACAGGTAAAAACAAAGCCGGATAAGGGATGAGCTGAAACTAAAACAAAACACAAGCACATGGAAAAGGGAAATAGACCTAGCAAACAAATTACACAACAGCAGAAACGAACAGACATAATTTCTGACACTTTATATTCTTTTTGCCTTAAGATCTACACTTTTTCCATCTTAATTAATGAATTAATTTATTGCGATATATAAAAAACAGAATGAAAGATGAAAAATTCTAGGCTTTTATTTGATATCCAAACTACTACATGAGCTAGAAAACATGTCAATATGAATTTTGCCACTGTCCAAAGAGAATCAAGAATCTCCAAAATAATAACTTCACAAAAGATGTATGCAAATTAATGTAGAAGAAAACATTTCTATTGGTCCATTCATTATAAAACTTTCGCAGGATGTAAAGGGCCGATATATATATTTAACTGTGGTCTGCATGGAGTCTCCAGGCAGATTTAAATAGTCCATCGCCCAAGCCTCTGACTGAAACACTGACAAGACGCTAAGTAAAACAGAGTTAAAGCAGAATCTCTTGTGCCAGTGATCAATGCACTGAGAGTTAGCGATGTGGATAAGTTTTTTGCTCTAGTGAGGGCAGATCTGCAGGCAGGAAGCTGCAGTAGACAATTATCATTCAGGAGGAAGAGCCCGGAGAAAGGCAGGCGATAAATACCTGTGGCATCAGACATCATGTCTACAATATCTGACCAAGATTACTGCTGGCAGGGCACTCCTAAAACATGTGTACAGAGAGCAGTCCTTTTCAAAGCTCTCTCGCTCCCTCTCTCTCTCTCTCTCTCTCTCTTTCACCCTCCCTTTCTCTCCTGGCGCAGATATCCATTTTGAATCGATGCCGCTGGTTTGCATGCACAATCACCCTTGTGAGATGAAAAGTCTCCCTCACTGCCCACAGATACATCCACTTGGCAGTGCGATCGTGTAGCGTGTGTTTCTGTACGGGCAAACAATGGCCTTTCATGGCGTGTATAGACTCGAGCACCTTTTGTAACGCAGTGAACGTAGTAGATTTAGAACAGGCGTCCTTCAAGGGGCCTTAAGGGGAATACGCCCCTAAGGACAGGCATTGTAAAGCTCCAGCTACAGGTCTTTGATCTGCTTTCCTCCTCCTGTGCACTTTCTCCCTCTCCCGCTTTCTCTCTGTCTCTCGCTTACTTTCCCTTGCTCCATCTCTTCCTATCTAGTTCAGATAGAGACGTGACAATGCCTCATCTGTACTGCATCACTGCTACTAAGGAAAATGGTGTATCCATGGCAACGAGGAACACATCTGATGATAAATTGCCTGGCAATGTGGTGTTGAGGGGACTGCTTCATGCCTTCTGACTGTGAGTCTGGCTGGAGAGCAGCCCAGCACACACATACACAGATCTATTCCTGACTTGTGGTTCCTTTTATAAATGAGGGGAAATTAAGGCCGATGGCAAAGCTTTCTTCAGCTCATACTAGTACGCCATATGAAAGACCTACAGATTTGCAGACGTAGACTTTCAGTCAGTCATTAAAAAATGTTTGCTCAATTTTAAAAGGCATCATTTTCAACCTGATGTTTTGAACTCTCCTTGTATAACTGTACACTGCCTATATCATTTCCATAGGAAGCAGTGCCAGTAGAACAAGATGCTCTGGAGCAGCTGTTCATGAGCTTCAAGTTGCCGTGTCCACTGTCAATCATCAGCTAAAGGGGTATGAAGCTCAACAGCATACTCTGGAGTGACGGAACACCAAACAGTATTTGCCGTTGGAGGGCAGTTTGTGATCCAGAACAGATCATCCAACATCAGTACCTGACCCTTTCAAATGTTCTTAAGCCGAAAATGCAATCAAGTCCATACAGCAAAGAACAGTTCTAAAACATTTGACTGGTAGCGTACTAAAACGTTTGGTTGGTAGCGTACTAAAACGTTTACCTGGTAGTGTACTAAAACGTTTGGTTGGTAGTGTACTAAAACGTTTGGCTGGTAGTGTACTAAAACGTTTGGCTGGTAGTGTACTAAAACGTTTGGCTGGTAGTGTACTAAAACGTTTGACTGGTAATGTACTAAAACGTTTGGCTGGTAGTGTACTAAAACGTTTGGTTGGTAGTGTACTAAAACGTTTGGTTGGTAGTGTATTAAAACGTTTGGCTGGTAATGTTCTAAAACGTTTGGCTGGTAGTGTACTAAAACGTTTGACTGGTAGTGTACTAAAACATTTGACTGGTAGTGTTCTAAAACGTTTGGCTGGTAGTGATCTAAAACGTTTGGCTGGTAGTGATCTAAAATGTTTGGCTGGTAGTGATCTAAAACGTTTGGCTGGTAGTGTTCTAAAACGTTTGACTGGTAGTGTTCTAAAACGTTTGACTGGTAGTGATCAAAGACGTTTGACTGGTAGTGATCTAAAACGTTTGACTGGTTGTGTTCTAAAACGTTTGACTGGTAGTGATCTAAAACGTTTGGCTGGTAGTGATCTAAAACGTTTGGCTGGTAGTGTTCTAAAACGTTTGACTGGTAGTGTTTTAAAACGTTTGGCTGGTAATGATCTAAAACGTTTGACTGGTAGTGTACTAAAACATTTGACTGGTAGTGTTCTAAAACGTTTGGCTGGTAGTGATCTAAAATGTTTGGCTGGTAGTGTACTAAAACGTTTGACTGGTAGTGATCTAAAACGTTTGACTGGTAGTGATCTAAAACGTTTGACTGGTAGTGTTCTAAAACGTTTGGCTGGTAGTGATCTAAAATGTTTGACTGGTAGTGATCTAAAATGTTTGGCTGGTAGTGTACTAAAACGTTTGACTGGTAGTGATCTAAAACGTTTGGTTGGTAGTGATCTAAAACGTTTGGTTGGTAGTGATCTAAAACGTTTGGCTGGTAGTGTACTTAAACGTTTGGTTGGTAGTGTTCTAAAACGTTTGGCTGGCAGTGTACAAAACGTTTGGCTGGTAGTGTTCTAAAACGTTTGGCTGGTAGTGTATCTAAAACGTTTGGCTGGTAGTGTACTAAAACGTTTGACTGGTAGTGTATCTAAAACGTTTGGCTGGCAGTGTACTAAAACGTTTGGCTGGCAGTGTTCTAAAACGTTTGGTTGGTAGTGATCTAAAACGTTTGGTTGGTAGTGATCTAAAACGTTTGGTTGGTAGTGATCTAAAACGTTTGGTTGGTAGTGATCTAAAACGTTTGGCTGGCAGTGTACAAAACGTTTGGCTGGTAGTGTTCTAAAACGTTTGGCTGGTAGTGTATCTAAAACGTTTGGCTGGTAGTGTACTAAAACGTTTGACTGGTAGTGTATCTAAAACGTTTGGCTGGCAGTGTACTAAAACGTTTGGCTGGCAGTGTTCTAAAACGTTTGACTGGTAGTGTTAATTTTTACATGTTGAATACACTAATATATTAAATATATTGTATTACATGTGTATTCTTTTTGCTTTTTTGACAGCAACAATATGATTGGGAAGGTAAAGTTCTTAATTTCAAAGGTGCCATAAAGGGCATTTATTTAGAATTGTTCTCAGTTGACTGCATTGAAGGTATGCGATGTTGGTTAAGGTGTTTTACAACCAGATTTTACACCCTACAATTTAGTCCTAGAATTAAATTAGTTTTTCTTTTTTTGCTGAGTTCATGAATAATTTTGTAAACTCTGCTCCGATTTGCTGGTTTACAGTGAGATACCGTAATGACACAGTAGGATGTAAATGTCCTAAGTCATTAGTCTACTTAAGTTAGCTATGATCTATTTCAATACATGGTGTTTACCAGTAGCTAACGTTACCTATATTAGATATTCACTTTCAATCCCAACATTAAAATAAATTCAAGTTGTTACTCACTATAAAACTTTCAGTTTAAGATGATCTGCTTCAACCAGGAAACAGTGAATGAAATCACACAGCATGGCTGCTACTTACAGGTTGCTGTTGGGATTGTGATGCTAATACATTTGGAGCCGCCGCTCTCCTCAGTCTCTTCAGTGTCAAACACTGATTGAATTTTAGCCTTGTTTAAAGATGGACGTTCACAATGCCAGTTCAGTTCCTTGGAAAGGGTATGAGACGCGTCAACGTCCGCTTCATAGCTTGGACAGGTCCATTTCTACTGTTTCTCATTTTCATTGCTTTGTTTTTGCTTTATGTAAATTTTGGGACATAAATATTAACAAGTTTTGTTTTTGTTTTACTGATCTCTTTTGGAAATGTTTGTATTTAAAGGAGGAGACAACAGTGTTTGAGGTTCACAGTGTGTCAGTTCTATGTACCAAGTCTTTCTTATTCAACTATGACAATATACATACAGTTTGTCATCTTATGGCACATTTAATGGCAAAGAGTGGCCAATGATAAAACAATACTTTTGTCAGCTGAACTATTGAAAGATCTGTGTTTTCTGCTGCCTTCGGCTACTGTTGGTCCAGTGGCCTTACTAGAATCTTGTAAGCCCCAGTACAAAAAATAATGAGCTTGCTATATAAAAATGAGGTCTCCACCTAGTCTGTGCTCTAATATAGGCTCATAACATTGACCATTAAATAGCTATCCAAGACTCATGTGGAATTGTAGTAGTAGCAAAGTAAGGGGTCCAATAAAGTTAGACCATCCCTTCGCTGTGCTATGAGCCCCAGTGCAATTGTCCTCTCTGCCTTGCCTGTATGTTCCCCACCATGTGTGGGTCTGCAGAGCACTAATTCAAAAAGCCTAAAACCCCAAGCATTCATCATTCATATACCAGCATCTGTTCTATTTGTTTTAAGAATTTTAGCTGCTGACCACAAAGCTTAAATATTACAGTAGAACATGTTCATGTTCACCTCCTTGGCTGTTCCGTGTGCTCTGCTCTCTCCGGGCCAGACCAGGTCACCTGCATGCGATGGCATTGCTGTAAAAAAAAAAAAAAAAAAAAAAAAAAAAAAGGGGGGGGCCGCTCTCCCCTACAGCCTCTGCCCGCCTCCCCTCCGCTTCCATTCATAATTCAGAGCACCTCTGGGTCCAAGGCTCAAATAAGGCAATTCTTGGAGAAGGATGAGAGCTGGAGATGACTAAAGGCCACATATCTCTGCTGTGGATTAGAGGATTAGGAGAGGCTGCGACTCTTGTGGTGGATTGATGCGGGAGGAGCACTCGGCAGGCATATTAATGAGCACATACAGGATCACAGCAGCCCTGCACAAGCGATGGCTAACCCTGATAGAGAGCGAAGGCTTGTCATCTATTTAGAGATGAATTTCGCTGCGATCAGTCTTTGCAAGAGAAGGAGAGAGAGAGAGAGAGCAAAGGAGAGAGCAAGATCGCCTTCGTCATCTGTTATAAAAGCAACACTCTCCGTCCTGCGTCCTGTTTGTGGTTCTTTACATCTCTGCATACCTCCGTAAGGGCCGGGGCCGTTCATCACTCGCCATCAATGATGAACACATTAAGAAACTCAGCAGGGATCAGGGGCTCATTACCATACATTTACAGACATTGACCTGAGCTAAGCTGACAGTGCGTGCTGAGCATTTCATTCTAGCTCTCTTCACACCCTCCCTGCAGACCGCAGCCAGGCGGAGGATGCAGTCAGAAAGCATTGGACTTTTAGTTACAGCGTGAAGCGAGTCAATAATTTTTTAACAAGGCATTGTTAAGTCGGAGCCCAACATAAAAGAAATGACCCTCCTCCAGGTGAAGAGTGACAATTTCAGCTATCACCAGGAGGATTAACACATGCGAGCAATTCCGAACTGGAGTGTTTCCCCTCTATGGTGAAGATCGTGACCTTGCGCTTTGACTTGTCTGCATGAAGCCCTCGTGAGCTTTCAACCAAAGCCATTCCAATAAATACTGAACTACTAATTTGTGACGTTTCTTAAATTTTAGCAACTCGCCAATCACTAATCACCTCCATTCGGCCTTGCTGCCATTCTGTCTCCTAGAGGAAGGCTTTGGCTTGAGCTTGGCATCATCCTTCATGTGCAGCTCCATCCTCAAGCCTGGCAGCCCTGTCCTAGCAGGCTAGAAAGCCTTCCATCCCACCAGCTGGTGCTTCCCCCTATTCTCCTGATCTGGCTGGCCTGCACTGCCCCTAGCCCAACATGCCCTGCTCATAAGAGTTTGCGCACAGTGTTGCATGCTAATTGTCCACTGATGGCTCTGTTGGAACTTCATAATGAGTCCAAAAGTAGAGACATTTGAGATCAACTTTCAGCAAGTGATCGATTACTATTTATTGGATTTTTGGGTTGTTTCTGATTAAATGTCAGAGATGATAAGCAAGTGTACCTGCATTTTGTTCAGAAGCAAGTAGGTGTTGTTAGTTCTTCTGAGTGGAAGTTCTCAGCAGGAACCAAACGGTAGTGTTGTGGACCAAATCAGTGGTTTCGGCCTTGTTTTCAACATTTTTTGGATTTGGTCTTGTCTCTGCCTCAGGGAAAGGTGGACTTATTATCGAGACCAGCCAAGTACAATGCCTCCGTCTGAAGCAACCGAAGCTGAAGCCTTTTTTTCCATCAATACTGAGTATAAACAAAACCTTCAAACCTACATCGCAGATACCTATCTGTGGATCTGCCATGTCCTTGATTCATTTATGACCCAGCGGTACATACTCCGTGTCAGAATTAGGAATTGGCTAGAATTCGGAAAGAAATTCACTGAGCATGAAGAATTAACTGCTGTCCATTCCCAGCACTTCACTCACTAAAACTCCAGAATGCCAATGCTCCCATTAGAAGAAGCTCAATTCAGGGGAATGTTACAGTGTTACACTTTATATGATAAACTGAGACAGTGTTTAGACACTTAATATGATTATTTCACTACTACATTATTAGTCTTCATACTACTACTAATGATAATACTCATCATCACGTAGTAGTGGTAGTAGTTTGCGGGAACAGAAGATTTGCTAAGCATCAACTTAAATTGTGCTTAAGTGAATTCATGATTGGAAAATAAAAATGTTATTAAATAAAATCTGCTTAAAACTCTTTTGAATCTGGTTAAGGTTATAAATGATATAGTTGTTCCTTTCTATGATACTTTACCTAGGCAGACAAGAACAATTGAGATTATAACAATAACGATAATGATTATTTCTCAGCTGTTGTATAAAGTATTATGATATTTACAAATACATTTACAATAAATTACAAACATGTTTCATTTTCCCCTTTTTATTTATATATATATATATATATATTTCTTTTTTTTTTATAAACAAGGTCTCTGTTTCAAGCTCAGATACTATGAAGTTTTTGTCTTGAATCCAACTTGCCTCTATTTTTCTCAACTACAACACTACTTTAAAGTCAGATTTTACTTCACCTCTAATTTCTCTAAGGAAGCCCATAAGAAAGCTGAAGTGTGCTTGGGTAGTTTCTTGTGTGATGTTAGGGTCTCTTTGAAGGTAAGCACATCATTGAGAGCTTTAGGAACACCTCATTCTAGGGAGGACACAATGTAACTCATTAGTTTAAGATCTGAAAGGATAGTTAAAGTTAAAGGAGTTAAAGTGACAGTACGTAATGGCTATTTTTACTGGGAACTGAATAAAACATTTCCATTTGTTGTTTAAGAATTCTGTGTACAAGAAGCTATGTAATCATATATTATTTATATAAATATATGTTTCTTATCAGGTAATCTGCCTTGAAATTTGAATCTATTTTCCAAAATGATGAATGTGACATGATCGAGGACTAACATATTAAAAAATATTTTTTTAATCTTTTGTTGGCAATTACAAAGTTTTGTATGTCTAAATGAATGCTACCACAGCACTTCTGTAATATTTATCAGTGATTCACAAGGGATAAGAGATCTCTGTATAAATTACAGAAACAGGAGTGGCTAATTGGTTTACCTGTCAGATTCATTTGGGCCACAGAGAACAAAAGTAAGTGTTTCAAAATTAACTCCCATAAAATACGTTGCAATAGTTACCAACAATTCTAACTGGGCCTTTATCATTTATAGTTAATTTTCTCATGTCAGTGCCGCTTAAATGAACACTATATTGTCAAAAGTATTCGCTCGTCTGCCTTTACCCGTATATGAACTTCAGTGATTCTTAATCCATAGGGTTAAATAAGATGTCGGCCCACCCTTTGCAGCTATAACAGCTTCAGCTCTTCTGGGAAGGTTTAGGAGTGTGTTTATGGGAATGTTTGACCGTTCTTCCAGAAGTACATTTGTCAGACACTAATGTTGGACGAGAAGGCCTGGCTCTCTGCTCTCATTCATTCCCAAAGGTGTTCTACCGGGTCAGAATCAAGTTCTTCCACACCAAACTCATTCATTAATGTCTTTATGGACCTTGCATGTCATGTTGTGAGATGGGAGCATGAAATTGTCATAGAAAACTTTTGGCAATATAGTGTATCATGACAAACAATGTGCTGGTATTTATTTATTTTTATTCATGATAGTTTCCGATACATCACATTTCTATACATCCCCATTTAAAACTAATGAAAAAATAATGAGTGTAGTGGGTTCAGATTAGTAAAAAAAATGGATGTTACAGAAAATACGTTTAGGTATGCTCATTGTTTGCACCCTTTAATCTAGTAAAAGACACGGCATCCAGTGAAGGCCATTGGATAGTAGTGAATAAGGTTTTAATCACTTAAAAAGAATATGACATTCTTCACTTGCTGTGTAATTTGTGATGAAAGTGCTTTATACCAACACAATATTTGAATTCAAATGCACTCTGGTCTACTGTGACCTGAAAACTAAAGCTGAAAGCATGTTTTTTTTATTATTATTATAAGTGAGTTTGTCATGAGCAGTGCTTGAACGAATCCCCAGTCTAAAACCAACACACAACGACAATGGTAAATGTCTTCAGTGGTTGATGATTGAGTAATTCATCTCAAATGAGCTTGCTCCATGATAATTCCTCATTGTTGTTGTTCATTGTCATCACTGCTGCAGTGTTTGATCATCGATCTTAAGATCCGACATTGGAGACTATCGATCAAGGCAAGAATCTGCATCATGATTCATATGAACAACGCTTAGATATGGAAAAATGTGACAAGTCAGTATAATATAACAACCATTGCATTGTAAACGAGCCTACACATGCAATTAGGAAGCGCTGCATAGGTGAACCCAGTGGAAGGGCACAGGCTTATGTTAGAACATGAAACAAGCTGAGTTATGAAATATTTATATTCTTGTCTAATTCAAAAATTTGACTAATTTAGTCAAAGCCCATGAAAAAGTAATGCACTCTCAGTTGTTATTTTCCTTTTTTTCTGTTACGTTCCATTAAGTCATTCCTTTTTTCCCCCTTGCATATAAAGAATATACGAAAATGAACCTTCTACAATAGACTTCCCGGTGAAAATCATACCTCTCTCACCAGCCCGCGGAGTTCTCCATAAAAGCATGCTTTTCATTGTACAGGGGCTTAATCAAGCAGGCTACAGTCAAAGAAAGCATCCTTGAAGGAAGAGGAAGGGTACAATAAACAGAAAAGAGCTACAAAACTAGGAAGACATTGAGTGTACAGAGTAATCACAGTGAATGAATTCAAATCATAGTGCTGGCAGCTCTCTGAATAAGAATAAGAATAATGAGCATTCAGAAGGCAAAGTCAATATGGCAATGCTGTAGCTACATTCATTATTACCATGTCCAGCACATGTTTCTGAACATGTTGAAAAGACACGAGGTGACATTTGGAATCTGTCTGTTGAAACGAACATGCTGTGCAAAATCAACCTATGCAAAAGAAGGTATTTTGCTCAGACAAACTGAGAATGATGAATCAAAACCAGCACTTTGTGCCCTTTGTATCACCATTGAAGTCTGTAAGTGATAAACATACAATTAGCTTCGGTGTGTTTATCTGCTGCTTTTGATTCCCTGAACCTATTATCATAATGTAATTGCTAAATCTGGATCAAAGCACTAGCCCCCATGTCTCATCTGAATATAAATTAATGTGATTGGCTAAAAATAAACTTGATTACTGTAGTACCGAGCACCACTGGTTCATATTTTAACAGATTAATGAAGCCATTGACACAACCTGTCAAATTCATACTCCAAACAAATAGAGGGAAACATATTACCAGAATCTTTATTGTAAGAAACGAGGTAATACGCAGTCCTTTCTCCTCTCTCTTCACTCCATACCGGCCTAGAAGAAATCTTCAGCATCAAATTTCATGCGTTTTTTCACCAAAAGCATCTCCAGAAGTGGGAAGCAATAACAATCTTGTTTTGCTTCTATTTGCTTCTGTTTTACTTCTTTGCTTTGCTGCCAAACATGGTTTCTTGCGGAGAGTGGGAGGCAGCCAGTCACCAAGAGCTACAGCCTGTGTTGTCTTTACTTATCCTTTTATTGGCTACCTGTTCTTAAAAGATTTAAATGGGAGCAGGACCTTCAACATGATTGACAAGAGGTTATACTTTGACGCTGGAGAGTGTAACTTCTTCATCCTCTTAGGTTGGACTGATGGCAGGCTTATTGCTGCAGTGACTTTCTTTGGCCTCTTTAAGTACAAAATGGTATTACAAGACAGGACGAACCAAGGCTAGCTAGTTAATAGTAGATGTCTCTGCATAGTCCTTGATATACAATCAAATCTTATTTCTTCAATATGCATGAACTAGACTATCTATGCTTCAATCACCAATGTCTTTTGATGCCATGTATCATTCTGTAGTGGGTGTCTCACCCATATTAGAAACTCGATTTTAATTGTTCTACCTGATTTGAACATGGTAGCTGCTGTTTAGATCGTATGAAAAATTCTTGGTGAATGGACCAATAGAATCTTCCAAAATAGTGCAAATGGATGCCCTTAATCACGAACAGTTGGAAAACCAACGTTACATACATGCATACAAGTTAATATTCTTGCTCACAGAAATAACAAGTAGTTCCACGTATGAAGAACACAGTTATATACCAACACCAACTGCTTAAACCACAGTCTACTACTGCCAAAGTCTCTTTATTGCCCACAAAGATTGCTGGTATATGTGGAGGATTTTGGTGAGGATTCCAGTCTTATGAGATGAGTGCACAGTAGTGTTAGCTTACATGTTGCATTAGTCATATTTTGGCTCCTTAGGAAACTCATAATTCAGAGAATCTGGCAATGTTCAGACATAAATGTCAGTTTAGCCCTCAAATGTCTTAGTTCACCACAAGGAGAGACAGCAGTGATTTTAATTACAAACAAACAGGAGCGTTCTACTTGTTTGATCACTCACTCTCAGCCTTCAACAACTGATTGCGTAAGCTCCTGCTTTGTTGGAATGAAAACCTGCAGCTATGCTGGCTCTTTGTGGATAAGACTGGACACCTCTGCCCTATATAATGTGCTGCACGAAACTGACTTTTACACTCAAGTAGTGCCATGAATGTTAGATGGAGAGTAATGCATCTTTGGATATATATAAATATCTTTGTGTTTGGGTGTAGAAGCTGTTTTCATGACCTACATAGTGTACTATATAGGGAGTATTGAGCCAACCAAAGAACACCAGCTTAGACCTGGAGATCTTATTATGGGCATCACGTTGACTACAGAAAGACAACACAACATCAAATTCCTACTTCCATTGGATTTCTACTCGGAGATCGTATACGCTTTATGACACTTGACAAAAACAGCATTCAGTCTGAATACAAATTGTCAGTATATGTTAATATATTGTATTGCCTAATGTTTTTATTAATGATATGTATTGTGTAAACTTGGCAGCACAGATTATACAAGCTAAAGGCACAAAAGTCCTGAATCATGCATATAAACAATTATGTTCAGTATGTTTACGTCTTCCATTTTATGTATGCCAGGGCTTGTGTACCTTTAGCCTTTATTATTATTATTATTATTATTATTATTATTATTATTATTATTATTATTACTATTATTAATGCTAATACTTTTAGTATTAAAATGATGTGTCTCTGCCATATAGAGCACTTTAGGACAGATCTTTTTCTCTGAGAGCTGAAAAGAGAAATAGCGTTCTTTTTTAAAACCCTCTTGGCTTCTCCTTCATCCAGGGGTCTATCTCACAAAGCATGATTGCCTGAAATTCCTTCTTGGTATTCGGGGGGGTCCCATGCTGTCTAGCTACATCAGCACTGGCTGGCTGGTAACTCACTCGCCTTAGCGGTGTAAATGCTGGCTTTAATGACAACAAAATATTGATTCAGGAATTCTGCTTTTGGAGATGATCTATTCTAATTAGATAATGTGGTCTGCTGCACATTAATTAAAATGTACTCCATTTTTTTTGTTTGGGAAACGAATAATAATTGTTCAGATTTTTCAGATTTAAAAACGGGATGTGGCTCATGAGGTATCTCAGGCATAGGTACAGTTGCTAGGATATGAAGGATCAAGTGGGACTGCTACGGTGCTACCCTGAGTGGCCCAGCAAGTGGCAGTGATGGAAAAGGTCCTGGAACGCATAGGCACAACAGTGCTTCAAGTGTCCATCTGACATAGTAAAAATCTATACAATAATATAATTCTAGCTTTAATGACTGCAGTAAGGAACTGCAACCATAAAATCTGAGATATGCCACTGGATGAATAGTTTTTGATGTGCTACAAAAAAAAGAGGTAGTGGATCCACATAAGTTCTGGAACGCAGGTGCCAGAAATATAAGAGGTGGCGGATCATGTTCCAGCAAGATCCAGCACAAATTAAACACTGGGCATAACTATGACCTTTCATCCAAATTCGTGTTACCTTCTTTCCCTAACAGACAGCATGACATCAAATGCATAATTATTACCATGTCCAGCATGACCTGTATTTCACACTTTACTTTTGACCAATCATCTATGATGACGCTTGGGTGGCTTTTTTTCCTATTTGTGAATCCTATTGTTTACAAACAGAGGAAGCAAGTCATAGGATGCAGAATTTTTCTAAACTCCAGCCTAAGTTTATTAGGTTGACTGGGATTTGTAAAGTCTTGCAAGGAACACATTTGTGGGCAAAGCATGAATAGATCAATCGATTCCTGCCTCTGAAGCAGGGCGCAGTGCTTTAGTCTGCTTTTCTTTGAGGCAAAGACAGTACCTTGCTATTGCGTTTTTCCGAGTAAATAGAGCCTTCACCAAGACTAACAGCTTCTGGAGGGAAAAGGACTGGAGGGACCCCCCACTGCACTGTCCCCTAAATGTTCATGGCATTTCACTTACACAGCAGTGGGACCACACAAGGCCAGCATGGTGACTTTGAAGCTTATTCTCCGACCTTGTCCACCATCAGAATCTGTCAACGTACTTCATGTCATACATGCCAAACCCACTGCGCGGCATCCGGGGTGGCTGCTAGGAAAGGTGAAAGGTCAGAGCAGTCAGAGCATCCCGCTTGACGGACAGTGAGGAATGATCCCAGGTGAATAACTTGAACACATTCCCATATTTCCCCCACTTCAGAGCTCTAGGCTGATTTAATTAATGCTTCGGCATCTGATGATCCAATTTCATTCTCTGCCATGTTTACAGACTCCCACAGAGCGCACAAGCCCTAATTCACATTCCCCATTCCTCATCAGCCCCGGCTTCCCTCTATGATCCCGTACAGAGGAGAGAGATGGTCTCTGTATGTGTACCCCACACATGTCAAAACAAAGCGTGCATGTCAGAGCTGATGCTTACATTTGCGGTTGGAGATGCTGCGAGTGCAGCGCGGATGCGCAGGCCTAATTATGCCAGCCTGCTGAGATGAGGGAGAGGAGGAGGGATGAAGGCCAAAGCAGTGAGTGCACAAAGTTGAGAGTCACCGTGTTGCTCTCTGTAGGTGCTCGCAGCCTGAGCCAATCAACATGTGACCCTAGAATTGACAGTGATTACAGGGATAATGCACTTATTAAACTTTAAAACCGTTAAAACATCCTCCTCTCATCAAGTCACCGCATAATGGTGTAAGAGTATTTTAATACATTCAGAAAATCCTTCACTCGCTGGCTAATTTGCATAGTCACCTTACAACACTGACAAATCTGACTGTACTAATTGCATCATCACTGGCAGAACAAATACCTATATCTTCTTTATGTAAAGGAAAGGAAAAAGAAGGGAATAGAAAGGGGAAAGCATCTCATGTTTAATATATGCAATGAAAGACTAGTCAACTTGGAGCAGGTTTGTTGGTCCAGGAAATTCTCCTACAGAGTAAAAGGTAGCTGGTTACAAGGTTTCAACATGATTTTGATGATTTGTTTCTTTGTCGTTTTCTTTCGGAGTCACTTTCATTGTCACTGTTACTATCATTTCACCTGACTCAGTTACATGCTTCCATTGCTCTGGATACACTACATAACACTGTGCATCTGTCTGGTAAGCATTCGTTTGCTCTTGATTCACCTCATTAAGGTAAATCAAGTGTGTTGGTGATGGAATTTAACACATCGTCGCTGTCCAACGAAAACCGCGTATCTCTATTTTTGCCAATTTTCATTTTTCTACATCGTGTTAACGTGGCGTCTGCCTGTTCATACTGTGTGAAAATGTCATAATGAATGGACCAATAGAAATGCTCCAAAATAGCTTGGAAGCATGTCTGATTCCACTGAATTACATTAAAACATTAAAAGTGAAAGGTTTTTTGCCTCTGCTGTAAAGTTGCTATTTTGGAGATGCGTGCTTTTCCTTGGACAGCGACAATGTCTATGTAAAGACTGGAACGATCAAGGAGAACTCTGAAGCGAAGCTGTCAATCTTGCTCACAAGAAGAGTTTACATTAAGTAGACTCATTATATTGCTAAACCTGAGCTTGCCCAAAACCTAAACCCTGACCCTGGTCCTTATCCTGACCCTATTCTCAAACAAAACATACAGCTGTGAAAAAAATATTTTTTTCTTTGATTACTAATAAAAATCTGTCTGATCGTTATCACAATTAAAGACAAACACAATCTACCTAAACTAATAACACATAAACAGTTGTACCTTTCACGCATGTTATTGAGCACACTGAGTAACATACACAGTGCAGACTAGATAAAAGTAATTTTCCTTTAGCAGCATCTCTCCTCCATCAAACATTCCTGCAGCTGCAAAAAGTATTTGCACAACATTGAGGAGGAATTTGTTATAATTGCTGCCTGCATATCGTCGCTGTCCAATGAAAAACTAATTGCAACTTTACAGGAGAGACCATAAACATACTTTATTTTCAATGCAACCAGAATGTTTTTCAAGCTATTCTTGAGCATGTCTATTGGTCCAATCATCATTAAAATTTCACACAATGCAAAGGACCAATGACGTGTTCAAATAATATAGAAAACTTAAAATCGACAAAAATGGAGGTACATGTTTTTCATTGGACAGCGTCGATATGCATTTTAGTGTATCAGTATTTCTGGCATGCCCTGCTTGCACAGACCTCTTCAGGTCATACCACAGCATCTCCATAGGCTTAGGGTCAGAGCACTCATTTGGCCAATACAAAACACAAATCTTCTTTTTGATTTACTTGTGTGCTTTGGGTCATTGTCTCTATGCATCAATGTCTCTTCCGTTTGAGGTAATATCTTGAGGTAACATAGCCCTTTCCAGCATCATGCATAGTTCACACTAACCTTTTTTGAGACCTGATCTCAACCCTGTAGAACACCTTTGGGATGAATTAGAGAGGGGACTGTGAGCCAGGTCTTCTCACCCAACATCAGTGTCTGACCTCACAATTGTGCTTCTGGAAGAACAATCAAACATTCCCATAAATACTCTCCTAAACCGTGTGGAAAGCCTTCCTAGAAGAGTTGAAGCTATTATAGCTGCAAAGTGTGGGCTGACATTATATTAAACCCTATGGATTAAGAATACGATGTCACTCAAGTTCATATGCGGGTAAAAGCGGCTGAGCGAACACTTTTGGAAATATAGTAAAATTTAGTGTTTTAAAGTTTGTTCTACTCTTCTTGCAGTAAGAGTTTCTACTCGTCTTGTAGGGTTGTACACTACATGTTGAAAAAGCTTTAAGGATTAGTTGAATACGGCCATGAGAGCATCAGTGAGGTCAGGAACATGTGCATTCCAAAGGTATTGCTCTATCACTCCAGAGAATGCAGTTCCACTGCTTCACAACCCATTACTGGGGTGCTTTATACCCCTCTACCAGACATTAGGCATTGGACATGTTGACCTTAGATTCATGTGCTACTGCCCCAGAGAGTCCCGTTCTATTAGCAGTGCTTTTCGCTGTAGAATATACAGGCTGTGGGTGTGCAATGTGTGTACCTTACAGTAGCTGAACTTACTATATAGAAAGCATGTCTAAATACCTTTGGAATTATAGCGCATATCAGACTGGAGCCTACTGAGTTGGAGAAATTTTGATCAGTACATTTCCGAAACAGAAAGAAAAAACTTCAAAGAGAAAGCCATGGAATGAAAGAGAATGAAAGAATAATGCTACCAGTTTTTTTTATTGGGGGGGAGTCTAGCGCAAGTCCTGAAAGGGAAAGACAAAGATAGAATGAATAGCATCATCTAATGCAGTTAAATCGTATCATTTCATAAAAAACACAAATGACTCTCACTCCTACTCAATCCCTCCCTTTTCTTTTCCCATTTTCTCGGATGAGACGTTGATATAAAGTGGCTACATGGCAACTCATTTCCCCGTCGCGCTTGTGGATGTTGGTATTCCTCTGCCATTACTGAATCTTGATAAAACACTTGAAACACTTGGCAGAGACGTATGCACTAGGTTTAGTAATATGTTGGCGCACGTACAGCGGTATCAAATAAAGACCCCTGAGGACTGGATCGAATATTCTGCGCCTTCTTTCTCTATCTGCTCGTGTTTGACAGCAGTATGATTTATTCCAGGCTAGTGTCCCTGTGTTTCTGGATGAAAAGCAACCAGGATTATCACTATTCACTCCTTTCCTGGCCTGTCAGTGTTACCTGTGTTAAATCCTGCTCGTGCGTCTGCAGATGGTACCTGCTTTGCCAAAGAGGTGCTCCAATTCGGAACGCGGTCAAGCGTTTTAGGCCACATTTAACTTCTTAAATTTATGCCTGCAAAGATCCAGAGACAGTTCATCATAAAACAGTGAGTATCCATAAGCTCTGCTGCCTAATAGTAATGGCTGCGGGAGGCTCCGTCAATGCGTACGGCTAAAAGACACGTTCAGTCAAATCTCTGTTGGTGTCATCATAAACATGCTGACCTTCTGTTTGATCCTTCTGTCTGTCCGCTAACATGTATTATCTGAAGAAAAGCCTTGTGCATAGGAGGTGCCTGTAACATCAACCGCAGACATAATGACCTTTTAAGTGGACCTATTATGCTAGTTTCCAGTGTTCACAATCATATTTTTGGGGTCTACTATGATTGATTTACATGCTTTAATGTTCCAGAAACACATTTCTCATACTCTATATCTCTATCCACCATCTGTCTCAACCCCACCTCAACATTCTGACCCTCAGCCACTCTCTTCTGACTGGTTGAAAGCAGCTGAAGTATACTTGCGGGCAAATAGTAAAATGTTTAGAAGAGTGCACCAAAGAGTGGTAAAAATTATTTCAACCACTGACTTATTCTACTGTTGGCAAAGCATGCAAAGGAGATTTCTCCTCACGCTCCTCTTCTCCACATGGCTTAAAACTGAACAAACTCTTCTTAGCCTCCAGTAGTTGCTGTGCATTGTGTGAGGGTGCGCCAAGCTTGCCAATGGGTGGGCAATAAGGATTTTGTTGTGATTGCATCATCTTGTTTGAAAAGCTCTGAAAGATACATCACAGAAAGTTATTACACAAAACACTAACAAATACATTGCCTGAGACGTTATTTTGCAATGATTCGCTAAAACTGATTTTTTCAAACCCATTAATGATGGAGAGGCACCTGCAGGCTGTAGAAAGGGTAACGATACCCAAAGAAAAACACAATGAACTGAACACAAATCTGTGTTGTTTGAATGAAACTAACCCAAATACATAAAAACATCCATCCATCCACCTATTCATTATCTTCTGTTTTATCCTGCTAGTTGGGGTCACTGGAGCCCATCCTTGCGTCATTGGGTGAAGGTGGTCGCCAGTCCATTGCATGGCCAACACACACTCACGCACACCCCTGAGCAATTTAGAGTGACCAATCAACCTAACATGCATGTCTTCGAACTGTGGGAGGAAACCAGAGTACCTGGAGGAAACCCACTCAAGTATAGGGAGAACATGCAAACTACACACAGAACACTACACCAACGTGCCACCTTACATAAAAACATATTAAACAAAATAAGTATCATTACTAAAAAAAAACAAAACTGCACAAAAAGTTTGACCACAAGGTAGAGGAACAAATGTCAGCACAATGAAGGATCTTTTCATCCATAGTTGGTGCATTTGATGAATATGTGCACAAATTTTGCGTATTTTGAACTTGTTTGAAATATTGCGAAATGCAAACAGGTCACAGACTCATGTCATGCTAATAACATACATCCATAAATCTGTGCTTCTCTGCTATTTAACATCAGACTGTTTTCATATCTGCTCATTTTCTGAAGGCTGCACCAGTTCTGTGAAGGAAGTGCTCAGTTTGATGATCTCATAGCCTTTGTGCCTTAATGAAAATAGAAAAATAAGAAAATAAAGCCGTTTATCATCTAAGTGTGTCACCAACAATAGTAATAAATCATCCCTGGTATCAGCTTCTTTATAAGTGTTTCTTTCTAATTTAATGCAATCAGCCTCGTCTCTGATGTTTGACCAAAAATACGCTCTGAAGTCCATGTGCCAAAGTTAAACCCATATCTTCACTCTTATTTTAATGCTCGCTTTTAACAGCAGCTCGAGCTGCAGGTGTAAACTCTGCAGACAGTACAGCTCTGATGTTCACACATGCTCTGTTGTTAAATTCTCTCAAGAATTAGTTTGTTGATGTGGACCCAGACAAGGTTCACACTCTAAAACTGAGCAACCTAAAGAAAAGGTTTGATAGGCTCGCAACGTGTAGTTACATAAACTGACTGTGCATCGCTTCCCGATTAGTGAGTTTGCAGCTCCTCCTTTAAACACAACCTTATGAAGGCTTTATTGTTTGGAAAATGCCAATTCCTGATGTGTCCTGAACTCAATCAGGAGGTGGTGGGTCTTCGCCACCGTACTTCGAAAAGTGGTGGCTCAGATGCCCCGTGTCTCCAGAAGCCCTGATTTTTTATTTATATGGGAGATTCTGAAGGTCTTAAATGAATCTGGGAAAGCTTAGTTGTAACACTGTGTGTGGAGGCTGTGCTTTAGCCTGGCTAGGTCTCTCTGTGAGTTATTTACAAGCTTCAAAAAGGTGCTACATTACAGCCACCAACAGGGAGATTAATATAAAATAGGCTGCGTCCCAAAACCCTGAAAGTTACTGCTTTCCTACCCACCCTCCTCCTCTGTTCCGTGACCCAAAAACCAATTATGTGATGTCATCCAGTATCTAAATACTGGAGGAGACGAAAGAAGCCCGCTTAAAATACCCACCAGAGTGGCTTTAAGGATACAAGCATGCTAGCCAGGAAGACTTTTGCAGTGACATCACTCCAGACACTTTCTGAGAGGATGGACAAACACAGAATTATTAACATATATCTAAAAAATCATCAGTAATTTTCTGTACAATGTAGGGCTGGGCGATATATCGAGTTTTTTAAGAAATATTGATATATTTTTATATGAGATATAAGATGAAAGAATATAAGATTGCTAGGTATTGCATTGTCTTTTTTCTAGGTATCAGCACTGGCCCTGTGTTTATGGCAGTGTTTGAGTATTAGAGTAGTATGGACTTAAACCTGTTTGTACTAGATAGAGATACATACTCTAACTAAACACTAAGCACTTTTGTAAGTCGCTCTGGATAAGAGCGTCGGCTAAATGCCGTAATTGTAAATGTAAATGTTGCGCTGCAATTATACCTGTAGATCCACCAGCCCGCCTCTCTCTCCCAGTTTGTCTCAACTTCACACTGCCTCGCCTCACCCCTCCCCCACCGCGTTATGTGTAAACGCAGGCAGCGACAGCATGGACAAAGATGCTATCGAAGAGGATCTGGTAAGCAAAAAGAAAGCCTATGCCTGTCGAAAGTAGGGCTGGGTATCGCAATTCGATAGCAAAACAGAGTACCAAAAAGTCTCAAAAAAATTTGGTGCCTATTTTCAGTACTTTGAGTATAACACTAAATAAAAAATGCATCGCGCAGAAACACAGGCAGCACACACAAAGCTAGTTAAACATGTCGGAGTGCTCAAAAGTTTGGCTCTACTTCGAAAGAGTCTGTCTCTGAGCAGCAGCAGCAAAGGCTTCAGAATAGAGGCTTAAGAAACAGCAGAACTACAGCGCAGCCAGAGATGCAAGAATATGGGCTAAATACGCTAAACGGCTGTTTCCAGTGATAAAATATCATCAGGCAAGTTAACAGTTTACTGAGCTGCTTTCTTGCTTTGTGAGAAAAATGAACACTCTTACTGCGTCTGTTAGCGCTGAAGGGCAGTTATGATTTAGCTAACGTTAGCACAATACCAGCACGTATTAGCTAGTTAGCTAGCAACATGGGTAACATTCAGTCAGCGTATGAATATACCTGTAACGCTGTTAGGTATCGCACGTGTTCTCTAAGTATGACATTAACTAACAGTTACTTGTGTATCGATTTCACAATGAAACAGCCCCTTTCACTGGGATTGGAGACTCTTATGGGGACTTGGGAAGGGATGAATGCCACCGAGCAGTAACCAGTTTTATTGTTAAAGGTTTTATAGTTTAAGCATGAGTAATGCTAATGTTTTGTTCTTAATAAAGAAGCACAAAGATGTTCATTGTTTGAACAAGATCGAAATAAAAAGATCAAAAATAAAAAGGTAGCCTCTTATGGTGGTAGTATGAGACTGAGATTACTCATGTTTTCTGTTAAATACATACATACATTTTTGTATCAAAATTTTTCAAACGATACCCAGCCCTAGTCAAGTGCCTGTGTGACAGTTGGGACATGTAGCTTTGACGCAGAAGTGCCTTTTTGTTATCACCTTATGGGAAGAAAAAATATTGAGATATATATTGTAGATCGCCATTCAGCTAAAAATATCGAGATATTATTTTTTATCCATATCGCCCGGCCCTAGTACAATGCATCATTTTACATAAACAGTGACTCTATTTACATCTCAACTAAATAATTATAAGCAAAAGAACAGCAAATGGAATGAAGAAGTCATAAACATATTTAATGCCCAATTAGCTGAGTTTATGGTTGTCAGTGGAGGGGTATGTCAGTGTAGGTGGAGGTCTGGCTTTAGCCTCCAGGCAGGCCGAACGCAAACCGCACACACACACACACACACACACACACACACACACACACACACACACACTCACACACACACACACACACACACTCATTTAGAGCCAAAAACTCAGATCAGGAGAGTAATTATCTTGGGCAGAAACAGAAACTTCCTTTTAGCAAGTCAAATTACACAGTCTCTCCGCACCAATTTATTTGTTGTGAAAATCCAATTCGTCTCTAGTATTGCGCCTGCTTAACTTTCATGAGCACATTCTTATAAATGTTTAAAATGGTGTCTGCTGCGGATATACACAGTTGGGGGAGAGAGAGAGAAAAAAAGATGAAATGAGATCCTGAAAAGACAAATGAGCGAACCTCAAAGATGAACAAATTACTACCTGCAGCCCTCAACTCAATCGCTTAAGTGTAGATTTGTAGCATTTGTATTTCGCTAAGTAAGCTTCCTGCGCATTATTACTAATGCGGTGTAGCGCTGTTGATGGATCAGCTTTGTTGGCCGTTGATAGTTTGTTTGGGTTGAAATTGCCTTTCCATGCAGATCTGAGACCAGTCGCCTGCAACCAGATTCTTCTGTTGAGATAAACCGCACGACTGGTTAAACCAGATCAGCGGAAAAGGGCAATTTCTCCAAACGTTGCTGGCAGTCATTGGGCCAGTGAGGGGGAGCTATGGAGCAAACGCATCAAGTGTTTAATTAAGCTCCAGTCCGGTGACATCCTGCATTAGTCAGACTGCAGAGATGCCAGAGAGATAAATGAGGTGTGGATTTTGAAACTTTGTCCATGATAACCTCTCATTAATACTCTGCAGAATTAATGCTGGCATTCAGCATACAGGAGCTGCTAATTACAACGGTGCCTATTAACTCGGGCCTAATGAAAAATGTGTGAGTGAGACAAGCTGAGGACTGCATTGCATCCTGTACTTCAGTGGCTAGGAGTGCACGCTCACCCCCTCATAACAGCACGAGAGCAGAGACACTTACGTGCTGTGAACAAATTAGACGAATTAAAGAAAGAATACGAGGAAAGTCACGAGTCAAAAAGTGCTGTAACTTCTGAGCTTACAATTTTACCTTTGGTACTATTCCAGTATTGTAAATACATTATGATGGCTGGTAACTCAAAAGCTGTTACGAACAAGATAAAAATTACAGCTGTATGCATATGCCAGAGCACACTGGTGAAATGTAAGTAAGTAAATATTTCTTTATATAGCACTTTTCCAAGTGAAACTACAAAGTGCTGCACACAGTCATAAAAACATAATAAATAATAATAATAAAAATAAACACATAAACATCAAAACAAACCAAAATCAATTAAACACAATTAAAAACAGCAAGCCTAGCTATACCCATCTGCAAAGACTAAAGAGAACAAATGTGTTTTAAGCCTTTTTTAAAGAGCTCTTTAGAACCAGACAGCCAAATATTCAGTGGAAGGTTATTCCAAAGCTTTGGAGCGCATACAGAAAAGACGCAATCACCCTTTCGTTTCAATTTAGTCCTAGGGACTACTAACAGCTCTTGATTAGAAGACCGCAATACCCTTCCATTTGAGCAGATTGATCAAGTCAAGTCAAATTATGTGGAGTTTATTGTCATTTCAAACATCTCCACAGTACACTGTGAAACAACATTTACTAAATTTAACATATCAGAAAAATCTATCTAAAAATGATTAGATATATTTGATATTTCATGTATATTTAATCCTAATAGAAAAGTTGCAATATAGTTTGGAGATTAAATTCTCAATAGCACTTTTTAAAACAACGTTGGTGTAATGGGAACCTGTAGAGACGGAAGGGACACAGTGTAGCACATTGTTGCTTTTGCTAAATATCTTAAAAATCACTGGAGCAAGATTGATAATGCTTCATACAAGTACACACATAGAAGTGTAAATGCATACTTATTCCCATCACTGACTTTGTGAACAATTCCTACAAAAGGCTTGAATGGAATGTTACTCCATAGGTGGGGTTACAGACTGCAACACACTGAGGGGCTAGTGGTAACAGTTGCTAAATCAATGCAAACACAATTGATGTATTGAGGTGCAATTTGTATATTTTTTAGCTTAAATTATTAAAAAAACTATAAACAGAATGTGAAGAAAAATGTACTGATGGTATGTCAGAGACCTTTATGTACTGTTGCAGAGCTATCTACTAAAGTAAGCATGCTAACCATCTAATCCCAGCCTATCCTGTCTTCTAATATCACTTTCCTCCTCAAAAGGCGACAGTAAGTATGGTAAAGAAGCAGCACTGCTTTGATGGTGTATTATAATTAAATCATGATGAAGGTTCTGCTCTGGCTTAGATCATTAAATGACAGGTAGCCAATGAAAGGAAGACCGAAAACAACAATAGCAAGCAACTATTATCCCCACACTGCATGTCCCTGGCAAGAAACCACGTTTGGTAGCAAAAAAGAGAAAAGTGATAAAATGATTGCTGTCCACCACCAGAGACACTCTTGGTGGGCAAAAGGATGAAGTTTGATGCTGAACTTGGTAAGTAAAAAGCTGTTAATGGCAACATTGAGAAGAAGGGACTGTGTGGTTCCTTATTTCTTACAATAGTTACATAGTTTCTTATCAACTTTATGGTGATATACTGCCCCCTTTTTGTTTGGTCAATAATTAATGTTACTAATAAATGATGAGGAGAATAAGGTAGCTTACTTGAGTTTGGCTCCTTGAATAGAATAAAAACTCTCTGGATTCCATGTTGTGCTCATTAAAAACAGAATTTAGATTCCTGATTGAGGTAGGAGATGATAGCTTGTTGTATTTATTAACTTTCAGTTCATTGACTACGCTAGCAGTCAGTATTGGCTGGAAAGGGATTCATGATGTGTATGCATAATGTACTATGCATGTAGTGATAGAACAAAAACTTCAAAACATTTTGAAGTTCATCAAATTGATGAGACTGTTGCACAACAGGATACATTATAAAACAACAAATAACATAATAAATAACTCTCATTTTACTCATCTCGCGTGGACATCCGAGCCTTTGATCATGTTCTCTTGCTAATAGCATCTAATTTACCCCACAGGAAACCACTTTATGATGTGCAACCCTATAATATCCACTTATTCCAAGACTGTACTATCCTTTCGGCATTAAAGCAGGGCATCCATGCGTTTTAACCTGTGCCATGTCTACCTGAAATGATGCTATTGACATGTCAACTCCCTGAGAAAGTATTCTAGCACTAAAACTATGCTCTTAATTGGATCACGCAGAGCACAGCCTCTCACTGGTGCCATCAGAGCTGTGTAATTATACCTGTTAACAAAGGAGCTTGTTTGCATGCACCCCAGTGGGCCATATGGCAGAGAACAGCTCCTGGAGTGGAGACTGCCACTTCTGCTATTGTTCCCTCAGAGCGAAAACACCACAGCCAGCTGTTGTGATGTGCGCTAGTCAGCGCCTGCACGGATGGGCCTGAATTATTGACCACTGGTTACCCAAGCCCCGATTTCACTCTACCGTATGTTTTTCACGTACCACAGCAGACACAGATTCAAACCCCACAGCAGAAGGATTTTCTACACCATGTGAGTTGAGTTTCTTGGAAGAAGAATCTGTTTTAAGTCGATTTTGGGGCATTTTAAATTAGATTTGTGTTCTCTGTCTGCCAGGTTTCCTATGTTTTATCTTGAAATGAAAATAATAAAAAAAAACAATACAATAATTACTGAGGTGACTGGTAGGTGACGTTTCTTGTTTTCTTGATCACATTTCTTTTACAAAATATATTTTGGTCAGGAATGTGTTTTTACACAATTCAATGAGCTTCCACAAGTTGAAAATCAAATGGGGTTTAGTCAGCAGATGAGTTCATACATACACACCACCTTCACCACCAAACAGTGAAATGGAATATCCACCCCTGAGTATAAATAATGTTGTGTTGATGTTGGTGAGCAGACACCAACTCTATGTTTGTACTTAAAATACAAAAAAATGCAATATTTAGTGGACATTAATGCTGCAGTCGATATTTGCATTTTTCAATTAAAAAAAATTTAATGAACAGTTTTATTTGCCACTTACAAACTATATTAAAAATGCATTCATTGATTATTATTATTAGTAGTAGTATTTTCATAGTTCACATTCACATTTATGGCATTTGGTAGATGGTCTTATTTAGAACTACCTACATCGTAGTGTCCCTGACATGTAATTTTAGGGGAAAAAACATAGTTCAAATATTAAAATCAAGATAAAATACATGGTAATATAAAAGTTTGTAACATAAAACAAGATCATTGTAATGCATAGTTAATGACAGCTTCACTCTTAACCCCCTTTATAATAGCCATCATTCTGGCCTAAGTACACTACATGTTTGATTGCTCTTCTTGTTATTTAAATTGTACTTGACACACCTCTCTCCAAATGACTCAGGAATCAGTGAATAAATGTCCCATCATTTTCTCTCGCAGCCTAAACTTGAGCATAGTGAGAATACAATTTATTGACTCCCTGCTCACAAATGTCAAGTCCATACACTGCGAGCATCATTTTTCACAGGCATCCTCCTGGCCTCTGGAGTTCAAGATAAACAGGTGATCAACTCACTATGCCTTGCCGCCTTCATCTCTCAGGCCAGAGAACTTATTGCCACTCTGAGGGGACTGTAAATGACTTGACTCAATACAGCTGGATTTCAATATCATTGTAATTGCTTCGCAGGAAGGGCTACGGGAAATATTCGCATGCTCCGGCATGCTGTTTGAATCTTGAGATTCCTGAGTGAGGTACCAGACGTGCCAGGCAGTCACCCGGGTTGAACTACGTGGACAGGGATGACAGTGTTGTACTGGTTATATCAGTTATAATATGTAATGGGCCATCAATATCCAGGATTTACTAGGAGGTCTATATTTTGGTACACATTTCTGTAACCTATTTGCTTTGTAGTCCATGTACTTACTAGACACTAAGCCTTAAAATGTAATTAGGTACTCCTAACTTGTATCTACAACTATTGCCCATTTTATCAGCCCTATTTACCATACAGGATCACTTGTAGTTCTACAATTTTCATAGGATCACTGCAGGAGGTAGATTCTCAGTATTGCAGTGACACTGATGTGTTGGTGTTGCGCTGGTACGAGTGCATCACACACAGAGGAATGCTGGTGTTTTTAAACAATAGCTGAGGATAGTTCACCAACCAAAAATATCCAGCCGACAATGTCCTGTCTGCAGCATCCTGTGACCACCAATGAAGGACTAGAGGATGACCAACACAAACTGTTCAGCAAGAAATAAACTACTGTTTCAAACGTAACATCTACAAGATGCTACAATGTATCTAATAGAATGGACAGTGTACTTGCAGCAGCCCACCAAAACTAGCATGCCACCACTATGTCAGAGTGACTCCAGTGCTAAGAATGATCCACCACTCCCAATAATACCAGCTCTGTGGTGGTCCTGTGGTAAGCGTGAGCCGTTTATGAACAGGGTAAAGGTGAGATAACGAATTATGCAGAGATACACATGGACTACAATCTGTAAGTGTTGAACTACAGTGCACCTGTATGGTAACTGGAGGTAAGAAAATATCCCATATATGCAGATACAAGGTAGACATACCTAATACATTGCTTAGAGAGTATATGCTGTGACACATTTGCTCTTTTTGAGTGCTGTTACTTTGGCATTGCACCACAGCAGGCAGGTTGGAGCAACTCCATAGAAACACATAAATGAATCCAAGGTCAGATGTTGAGGGATTTTAGGAAAATGTAGGTCACTTTGATAAGAACTCCCATTAAAGAGCCAATCTAAGCACAGCATGACCATTTGACCATTTTATGATTTCTACAGCATTCGGTGCTCACAAAATACACTAATAAAACACTCATTAAAACTGATCATCTGTAAATGAGTGACATATTAAAGAAAATAAATGGAATAAATGATAATTATCACAAGCACAGATGCTTCTAGGTAGGTCCGCTGCATGAAACAATTAAGCAATTATGGTCCTACCATAGCGGAATGTATAAAAATGTTGAGCATGCTCAGTAGGCCTATTTTTGACTGCAAATAATAGAGAACATTTTTGATTTAGGGATGTCAGTAGCTTCAGTCACAAAGACTCCTTATGTGGCCAGTCTTTCAATCAAAGTGCACATTCATTGACCATGATGCTTTTGCATTAGTGATTGTGTTACAGTTGTGTTGTTCCATTATATGGTACCTGTTTCTTTAGCTAACTAGTCTATTGACTTACTCTCTTACAAGCCATTTTGCTTACATCAGCTGTTTAATTGTATAAAAGAAGTAATCTGATTGGCTGAGAGGATCCCAACTAACCACCACACCTACGGTAAGGAAAATAAGTATTTGAACACCCTGCAACTTCGCAAGTTCTCCCACTTAGAAATCATGGAGGGGTCTTAAATTTCCATCTTCGGTGCATGTCCACTGTGAGAGACATAATCTAAAAAAAATCCGGAAATCACATTAATTTTTTAATTTAAAAAAATGATTTTTTAAATAATTTATTTGTGTGTTACTGCTGCAAATGAGTATTTGAACACCTGCCAATCAGCAAAAATTCTGGCCCTCAAAGACCTGTTAGTCCGCCTCTAAAATTTCCACCTCCACTACACTTATTTTTCTAAATTAGAAGCACCTGTTTGAGGTCGTTAGCTGCATAAAGACACCTGTCCACCCCACACAATCAGTAAGACTCCAACTACTAACGTAGCTAAGACCAAAGAGCTGTCCAAAGACACCAGAGACAAAATTGTAGACCTCCACAAGGCTGGAAAGGGCTATAGGGCAATTACCAAGCAGCTTGGTAAAAAAAGATCAACTGTTGGAGCAATTATTAGAAAATGGAAGAAGCTAAACATGACTGTCAATCTCCCTTGGACTGGGGCTCCATGCAAGATCTCACCTCGTGGCGTAACAATGATCCTAATAAAGGTGAGGAATCAGCCCAGAACTACACAGGAGGAGCTGGTCAATGACCTGAGGAGAGCTGGCACCACTGTTTCCAAGGTTACTGTGGGTAATACACTAAGACGTCATAGTTAGAAGTCATGCATGGCACGGAAGTTTCCCCTGCTTAAATCAGCACACGTCCAGGCCAGTCTTAAGTTTGCCCATGACCACTTGGATGACACAGAGGAGTCATGGGACAAAGTTCTGTGGTCAGTTGAGACCAAAATAGATCTTTTTGGTCTTAATTCCACTAGCTGTGTTTGGAAGACGAAGAACACTGTATTAGGGAGAGGATGACCGGGGCCATGTATTGCAAGATTTTGGGGACCAACCTCCTTCCCTCAGTTAGAGCACTGAAGATGGGTCGTGGCTGGGTCTTTCAACATGACAATGACCCAAAGCACACAGCCAGGATAACCAAGGAGTGGCCCCGTACGAAGCATATCAAGGTTCTAGAGTGGCCTAGCCAGTCTTCAGACCTAAACCCTATAGAAAATCTTTGGAAGGAGCTCAAACTCTGTGTTTCTTAGCGACAGCCCAGAAGCCTGGCTGATCTGGAGAAGATCTGTGTGGAGAAATGGGCCAAAATCCCTGCTGCAGTGTGCGCAAACCTGGTGAAAAACTACAGGAAACGTTTGACCTCTGTAATTGCAAACAAAGGCTACTGTACCAAATATTAACATTGATTTTCACAAGTGTTCAAATATTTATTGGCAGCAGTAACACACAAATAAATTATTTAAAAAATTATACATTGTGATTTCAGGATTTTTTTTTTTTAGATTATGTCTTTCACAGAGGACATGCACCTAAGATGAAAATTTCAGACCCCTCCATAATTTCTAAGTGGGAGAACTTGCAAAGTTGCAGGATGTTCAAATACTTATTTTCCTTACTGTATATCTAGTCCACCCAATACTTATGTCTGTTGCCTGAAAGTTGTGTGAAAGTTGCAGGCAACTTTGGCTATGCTTTTATGGATTCTCGTAATAGCAGATGTGACAGGTGAAGGTTGTTGCTCATCCCTTAAGAAAAAAAAAGTTCTTCAAAAGCACGGATAAAGTACTGGGTGAATGTGCTCTGCTGTTAAAAGGGCAATGTTTCACAATAATCAACAAAATGTTGTGCCAGAAAATATCTGTATTTCTGAATTTAGTCACGGAGGCTGTGATCTGTGGTAGAGGTTTTTAACCAGTTCTCAGGGGCATCCTTCCAGCTCCCAATACAACTTAGCCAGGCAATTAAGTACTGATTTCATGGCTCAGGTGTGCCGGGAATTGGAATAGAACAAAACTGTGGACTGGCTCTAGGTCCTTAAGGACTGGGTTGAGATCCCTGGTTAAGGATATAAAGAGCTGCATTTTCACTAGAATAACCTCACTTCTCAGACACACTGGCAGTTGGTTGTGCAGACAGAAGAGATGAATTCCCAGTGAAGACTCTAATGTACATGTGTAATTCTATGCTACCATCCAAAACAACTTATTTAATAGACTTTTCTCACATGCTCATTAATGAGAAAGCATGTTGGTCATGTTGTAAACAATGCTCCGATCATGTTGTAAACAATGACTGGAGCTGCTTTCCATTCCTTAGGGTCCCTAAGCTGTACTGTTATATTCCCAACACACTTGAGCACGGATGTCGGTTAAGGGAACTGCAGTTAATAGTTATCTTCAATCATAACGCCCTACAGGATCATAATCAAACGCATCTTCAAGTGATATGCACAGGCTGATAGGTAAGCTTTCCTCCAGCTTCTTGTGAAGTGATAAAACATTGTTCACTATTCCCTGTGCACTTTAAATTCCTTTTCAACAGAACTGTTTCGCTTCCTATTGTTTGGAATCACCACTGAAAAGGAACCTATTTTATTCATATTCAATGTTGCCGATGTTGTGGACTACTAATCTTCAGTTTTTCCTCATACTGGACCTCTGTATTCACCCACTGACTGAAACTATTTGTAAAAATGTGTCTTTAAGCCCCTCCTCCCAATGACGCCACAGTGGCTATTTTTACAATAGTGTTCTTCTATTTCAGTTTAAGTCAGAGTCCCACCCTGAAAGTCAGGTAGAACAAGTTGGTAGACCTAGTCCACCCTCACAAGCTAGACTGGAGCAGGATGTTTCAGAGTGTGAAGTCTTTCCTGTTTCAGCTCTCTATGCATTTTGTGAGGGTGCTGCAAGCTTGCTGGATGGTGGGCAATAGGGATTGTGTTATGAGATGACATCACCTTGTAACAGACAAATGGCTAAAATATTAATAAAGCATTTGCCACAGTTAAAAAAAAAGGTGGTTTCTGTGGGAGAGTTTTAACCTCTGGCATGTACTTTGGGCTTTAAATTTTTTTGCAGAACATTTACATACATAACACACTAAAGGACAGGAACAACCAGAAAAGCATATGCCCACTTAAAAATCTCTGTATACCCTGTGCACTTTAAATTCGCGAGCTCAGATGGTGATTGGAATGCACCTTGAGATTTCTGTCTGGAATCATTTGCTGTGCACCAATAAGTCAACCAAAAAAACACACCTGAGTTTCCACTTGATCAAGCTGAAAAATGTTTAACCTCCACTCATCATGTGTCACTTTCACAAGCTAACCAGTTAATAAGGAGGAAGGATAAAACTGAACTGCAGAACCAACGCAGGGCTGTAGAGTATGTAGCCCAGGAAAATACACACAGGACAACAATTTAAATAGCTATTGGTTTATATTATTTATTTTATTCAAGATTATTTTTAGTATGTGGCTTTAGTGAGAGGAATTTCAGTTTACGGTCGCAACAATTGCATCCATTGATTGACAAACAAGTCTCTAGTACATGTGATGCAGAAAAAGCTGTTGTAAAGCATAAAACAACGTTACAATCACACCACTGTTACTTTGTACAGAATTATTAATAAACCACATTTACTCAAATTGCCTCTTCGCTCTGATACAGCAGTACTCACGTGCACGTAGCCTAAACCATCGAGGATAGATAGCTTCTCTCCCACTGTTGCTACCTGAACAGAAAATAGAAATATTCAGCAACATTATTTCCACTAGTACAGCATTTCCTGTTACAATTACAGTAGAGTACAATTAAACTGTTCACAAATGTCTATTAAGAAGCTCCTTTATAACGTTAAAAAACAAATACAAATTTTATGGCCAAACTGGCCTGCTAAACTGACATTGAGACATTGCCTGGGCAAACGAACTCCTAATACAGTGCTCTAAACCTAAAAATATTCAACATCCTGACATTAAACCTCCAAAAACGTAAATAACTCACTTAACTGAAGCATGCTTTAGCGTTTAAAGGTGTATAACGTGAGTATTTTTTTCTATTTTCAGCCGCGGCTAACAAAGAAGCTCTAACTAGCTTCTTCTCCTCCTCTTCACTTGCTCCGTGTGGCCTTAAAGGCACAGGAATCTATTTTAGCTTTCAGACTCACGTAAGTAAAATTAATAAGTTCTAGTTTTCAATTGGCTACAGTAGGACAGATTTTCTCATATTTGTGATTATTAAATACCCAGCTCAAAAATACGTATTGATTTACTTAGGTGTGTACCATCCTTGAAACTGTTATTACAGAGATATGCTACAAACAGTGCCCCTCACCACTGTAGCTTGGTGAGTAGTTTACTTTAAGGTAGAAATCATGTTGTGTCTCTTTGCTAGTTGTGGTGTTCAAGGCACTTGGTGGAGTATTCCTCTTAAAAATTGAAGCGTAATATGTTACCAAAACTACTAATGTCCATGACAAGCTGTGTCTATCTTGTAATTCAGTAGCAAAAGAAAAAGTAAACTTTTAGCTAGGCCTGTGAGAAAGAAGATAGGCTGACTTGATATACACACTTTCCAAACACCCAAAGAAAAGACAACATGAGATAAAACCAGATAAATGAGATGTGCAAAGATTAGGAAAAGCAACTCAGTAAATGAATGCTAACCAAACACTAGAAGACTTTTAAAAGACTCAGAGAAGACGTTTAATAGACTAATGTCTGACACTCTCACATCTAAAGACTAGTCACAGGCTATGATTTTGCAAAGACTGGGGGTCTTTCAGAGTCACTATTTACAAGACTGCTACTAGATTCCTTTTGAGATTATTTCCCATTTATATGATTGAAGCTAGCCATATTCAGCTAAAATGAAAGGTTCGCTGGTAGGCTAATTGTAACTGTAGCCCCGTTCGGCAGTGTTTTAGCATAGCATACTCAGCAGGAATTTCGAGGGCTTCAGCGATTTCTGTCAACCTTTTTTCCTTTTTCTACTCTGTCGTGGGATAAATTTGAAGATGTCAAAAAGGCACTCTTGCTCATTCCACATCTCCACCAGTTTCTAACTTCTTTACCTGCCAGACATTCGTGTTGGAGGATCTGCACGCAGGGGTGCGTTCCTTGCGCTTTTTCGTTTGGTGGTAAAAAAAGAGCTCCCCTATTGGTTGTCAACAATGTACATATGACTATTTGCGGAAGCCAAGACTTAACACTTATGATAATAAATACCTTTGATTTTATCGTAACGCTAGGACGAGAAAAAGACTTAAACCGGCAGTCTTGATCACCTTACACTAAATGATCTAGATAACGCAAGCGCGACTCAACTGTAGCAAGACTCTCAAGAGTTTATTCCAACACTGGAAACTTATCTGCAACAGTAAAATCGCTTGAAAATCGTTTGGTGTAAGGTCAGCATTAGCAAACTAAAAGCCTAAACGTTATCATTGTAGATGAAACATACTGTCACAGAGGGCACAAAACATTAATGGTCCATTTTTAACTTACCTTTGATGCACTGCAGTATTGTTAGAAGTTTGCATTTTTACAAAGACCATTTCAGTAAAAGTGCACTGTAAACACCAAACTAACAGATAACTAACAACAGCGATGGTACAAAAAGACATACTCTCTTGGAAGGAATCTGACATTTAACCATTCTCAGTTACATCTTTTCATCTAAGCTGGAGCTCAACTGGAGTTTCATGCAATGATTGCTATGTAGCGATTGGTCAGCCTAAAAAAGAAGGCAAAGCTTGGCTGGGAAAGCAATATTGTGATTCTCAGCGATACAGTTACAGCACTCAGAGAAAACAAATCAAATTTCATTATCTTAAAAAGTCAGCCTTGAATTACTTGGGGAGCCTGGGCTTCAGCGTAGGTAAGCCCGTGCATTTAATGGCCTCCGTCTACCACTGCTCATAAAGATTCACTCTGCTCCTTTTCTGCTTCGCAAAACTTGTCACAGGTGGATTTCTTGTGGTTCAGATGTAGATTTTTGCAGAATACATTTTTATACAGCTGCTGTCTCACTGAATGCTTAAAATTCACAGACACACTTCCAAACGTATAATTTCCAACAGGATGCGTCCTGCAGATGCAGATTTTTGTTGCACGGATCTCAACGTGAAGCACAGCAGAAAATGGATTGTGCTGTGGCAGACATGTCTGGTCATATAAAGTTCACTATGTTTTTATTTTTTGCGTGACACACTTTGACCAGGTCAAACTAGCCTCTTGTCTTTGTTGGGGGAAACTTCTAGACAAGCTTACTGTTCTCTTATTGGCTACTGTTAAAAATTGTTCTTACTTTTTGTGTTAATCTTGTTTGCGTTTTCCATGTCTCTCTTGGTATGTCCCTTTGTCATGTAACGACATCCAATGGATAGCCTATCTTTAATCTAGCAATGCCAATGGTATGGATTATCTTGGAGACATCCCGGCTCCTAGATGGGAGAGACTGTAAAAGCCTGGGTGGGCCTCAACACCTCTACTTTATTTACAAAGGTAGAGACAGTCACCCATTAAGTAAGGTGTTTCTGGGTCATTTAGCCAAAGGGACAACAAGAAGGTGTGGTTTTATTGGGTATACTTAAGACCATCGGGTAGAAAACTTGGGTCAGTCTTGGCTGGAAGAAGATATGCACACATTAAATAGATTTTTCCTCTACAAAGTCTCCACAAAGTTTTTAAGAAACCATCAATTTTGCCAGCAGAAGTCAACACTACGCTAAAGCTTAGCTGAAAAAGGATTTTTAACGGTTCAACTTGAGCAAGGGAGTGAACCTCCGTTGCGGTGAGAAAGGTCTATTGCGTACTTATCTTGAATTAATTGTTTTCAAAAAACTCATATCCAACATGATGTTCTTTGAGGTCTATTTATTTTTGTTGGTTTTATCCACTAAAAGCATATATTCTATGTGATTATTTTCCAACCTCTCCTTATCTCTTAGAAGCAAACAGGCTGTTTTTGTTACTCTTTCTTTGAGATCAATCTGCACAAATGATCTCTGTTCTGACTCGCTGCCTCGTATTACGCTTCATTCCAAAATCAGTCCAGACTCAAAGACTTCTTAGAACTTGCTGTAGGCTGAACGAATAGTTACATGTAAATGCATGTAAATGTAGTTTTCCATGAATTTTAATTTTACAGCTAGGATAGATGTTATCGAACAGTAAAAAATAAACTTCCAAATACTTATACTAACTTTTAATTGCCCAGTTACCCCAAGTATATATATTTTAAGTGATATCCCATCACCTAATAATAGCACATGAAGTTCCCTAAAGTCAACTCCTGGAACTTGGTAGTTTTATGCTCTGAGAACAGCTACAGTGGCAAGTTAACAGTTAAGCAAGTTGAAGATAAACTGATCTCCAAAAGGCATGAAGTTAAAGATGAAACATTTCCCTTGTATTTTAAGCAAAAACATTTTCTTATTTTCATCTTTTATAGTTTCAAAATGACAAAAAAGAAAAGCCTAAAGCAAAAGTTTGGGAATACTGCATGGTTAGTACCTAGTAGTACCCCATTTGGCAAGTATCACAGCTTGTACATGCTTTTTTGTAGTCAACCAAGTGTCTTCCAATTCTCTTTTGAGGGTTTTTCATCCATTCTTCCTAGCAAAAGTCTTCCAGTTTTGTAAGATTTCTCTTCCGTCTTGCATGAACAGCTCTTTTGAGGTGTATCCACAGATTTCCAATGATGTTCAGATCAGGGGACTGTGAGGGCCATGGTAAAACTTACAGCTTGTTTGAGGTGGTCTGTTGTGGATTTTGAGGTGTGTTTAGGATCATTGTCCTTTTATAGAATCTTTTTAACTTCAGCTTCCAGAATTTTATGGAATTTCAGTGAATCTATTCTTCCTTTTAGCCATGAAATGTTCCCCGGTGTCATTGGCTGCAACAAAACCCCAAAGCATGATTGATGCACCCCCATGCTTAATGGTTGGAGAGATGTCCTTTTTTCTCCAAACATACCAAAGAGTTCTATTTTAACCTCATTGGTCCACAGGACTTGTTTCCAAAATGCATAAGCCTTGTTCAGATGTTTTTCTACAAATGGCTGTCACTGAATTTTGTGGTGAGGACGCAGGAGAGGTTTTCTTCTGATGACTTTTCCATGAAGGCTATATTTGTACAGGTGTTGCCGAACAGTAGAACAATGTTCCACAACTCCAGAGTCTGCTAAATCTTCCTGAAGGTCTTACAGGCTAACAGGGCTTCTGATTTGCCTTTCTAGCAATCCTATGAGCAGCTGTTTCTGAAATGTTTCTTTCTTATTTTGATCTCCACTGTTCCTGGCAACTGTCATTTCTGAAAAAACTTTGCTGTCGTCTTATAGCTTCTCCTGCTTTGTGGGCCTCCAGCATTTTCTTTTTTTTTTTCATTTGACCCTTTTAGTTCTACTTAAACCATTGAGTGAGAGTTAGACTGAGTAAGAGATGGACTGGACTTCAAAAGGCAACAGACCGATGACCTAAGAGGATGTGTCCGTGTGTGTGATACCCATACATTTCCTGTGTGTCAATAAACTCAAGTCTACGCTGAAGGTAGGCCGAATATCTAACACATTATATAATTAATTTTCAGATTACCATTTATCCGTTCGCTCCTTTTAGCATTAAGAAATAAACAGGCTGTTTTGACTAATGTATGTAAATTAACTTTTGATTGGCTGCCATATATAATGCTTCATTAAAGACACATTATAAACATTACCTATAGCATTGCTGTAGACTGTATGAAAAAGTTCATATATGGACCACATGGACTACATCAAAAAAGTTGGGCGATGTGGACTACAGAAAAAAAACTGTCTGAAATGTAGATATGGACCCCTTAAGACCCAATATAGATAGGTGTGCAAGATAGAGGTCTCTAATAGACTCACCATTATCAGTGCCTATCAGCTAGTTTGCAGGAGTCCATGGCAAGTCCTGGTCATCCATAAATCATTAATGTGGCAGCAGTGAAGCTCTTTAACCATGCGGAACTGCTGCTGCCTCCAGGGACCGAGAGGGAGTCTGTGACTAAGGTCATCAGCCCAGGCCACAGTCCTGCATTCCTTTCTTCTGCCTGCATCACAGACAACCATTAAGGCCAGGGCCGCCAGACACTGTGACCTGAGCACAGCTACCTCACGCTAATGAGGTGCTAATTAGGAAAAAGAAGATGGAGGCCTTGGGCAGCTACGAAAAGAACGAGAGCTGCTGAGCCGGCACTGAAAGGTCAACCACGGGTCAATAGCATGCTTTGATAAGTTATCAAGCAGCATAAAGAATAGCCTTATATGATTAGAGAACGTAGCTGTTCATTAGGACAGACACATTTGTCTCGATATTGGGCAATTGCAGCTTCTGCCATTGGCATGGTGAATAGGACGTCACCATGCCAGTTGAACCTCTTTACAAAGGATTAGTTCATCATCTGCCGTCATTACACATGATGCTAGTGTCTCCAAATCTAGTGACTAAGATGTAAACATGGTCATTTAAAGTGGTTTGATGTGAAATTCTTCATTTTAGAAGTCAGAAATGAAGTCAGGTGGTGAAGGGAATGTCTAAAAAGTTCATTTTCAGCTGTTTGGTCTACTAAATTAACATTTACATGCTACAATGTTGCAAAACAACATTGTTTTTTCTCATAGTGTAAATATCTTTTCACCCTCTGCCTGAAATGCCCTGTCCGGTGTCATTAAGCCCCACCTCCCGATGAGCTCAGTGTCCTCTGATTAGTCAGCCCACCTACTCTGTTCTAAATGATCAACCACCAAACCACCAGAGCAGTTGAATGAGGTAGCGGCATCCTGCCACAAATTCTGCCCCTACATGTTACACCCCTGTCTTGCAGTCTTCCCAGCCCCCCGGTAGTTGCTGTGCGTTATGTAAGTTTGCAGATAGGGATTGTGTTACAAGCTCTTGTAACAAAGGCAGAAAGTGCTCAAATTCCAACATGACATTTCAGGCAGCTGAGAGAAGCGTTTCTTTTTATTTTTGTGGGAGTGTGGTTCTCCCTCTGGCATGTACTTTGGGTTTTATAACTTTGCAGAGAGTTTACATACACAAAAAGCTCCATAACACACAGAAAACAGATAAGCACAATAGGTCAGCTTTGCAAAGCAGAGTTTTAACATGACCTTGTAGATGCAGCGATGTGGTAAGTTTACTGATTGGGGTTTTCTGAAATAGTAGTGTGTCAGATTTGAATGCAGCACCATGTGAGGGATCAGAGGTCACAGACACTCAGTACTAGTTTTGGAACTTCCAGATTCTCTGAATGTTTTAATAATGTTTAATAATGCACAGTATGAAAGGTTTTGAATAGTAAGTTAAGTGTGTGAATGGGTTTTAAACCCTCATCTATGTAAATTTCTAACATTTACAACATTAAAGGCAGTCCTGACTCAAAACTTTTCACAGCTCAAACCCATTTTTGCCAGTATGGACTGTAGTTAAATCAAAAATTCAAAATTAATAAAAAATTCATGTGTAGAGCAACATTTTTCTGTGTAGTGGCGATGGGGCCCTTCGTGAATGCTCCTTTTATCATCTGTTACCTATTCACTTCCTGTGGAAAGTTCCAAAACAGGTGTTTTTTGATTATTCCTTAAACTGCTCCTGTCTTAACTTTCTTGGAATGTGCTACAGGCATCACATTTGGCATATATTCTCATATATTTGCAAAAGTCAAAAAAGTTTATAAGATAAAATATTAAATATGCTTTTTGTGCTGTTTTCAATTAAATATTTCTAGTTTACAACTTCTTTGGAATGGAGTTTATACAAGTAATCACCTAAAAAACGTTAGGTGACCTGGACGTTTAGTTAGCTACCTTAGTCTTATAGCTAAAGAACCATAAAAGAACATGTCAAGTGTTAAAGAACTTGTAAAATGTGTTACTGCAGGTGTGGGCTGAATGCTCTCCAGATCACAAGTGACTAAAGATAGTTACAACTGGTGTCTTAGTCTTAATTGACTTTCCTCTAAACTGGAGGTCAAAGGCTCAGTGGGTGAAATGGTCTTCTAATTGGAAGAGCAGTGTGGGGCTCCTCATGATGTGACAGGAGTGCTCACCAATGCACTTCCTAAGATAAAACTTCACTTTACAGTTGCCATGACGTTGAACATTTTCAAAACAGGTTAAGAGTTTAACAGCGTTTATTTTTGTTTCCCCTTCAAATATTCATTTAAGCACAACAGAGAATAAAGTTCTGTGTGTTTCAAACAGAAGTGGTCTATGGGAACAGCCCAGGTGACATCGGTTTATTCCTGGTGAATAATGAGATTGGACTGGCGGGGGGAAGAAAGCTGAAATCTGAAGGGCAAGGAACAAGGTGTTTTGTATATCAATGAGCGATGGTGCTTATCCTGCTTTCTCACTGGCCCAAAGGCCAGCTGCAGAGCCGAGGAAGAAAAAAAAACCCTTGCTCATAGAGCGCAAAATCACCCCGCTATGATAAAGACCATTGTCTGCAGGTGTCCATTGTGTCTCTTTAATTATCAAGAGGCGAGAGATAAGAGTATTTACGCTAGCTCACAAAGAGACCGGACAGTGAGGGCTTTGAAAGTTAGTTCTCCTTATCTGTGCACAGGACAGTGTCCTGGCTGTCCTGCTAATTGACAGGTGACTTCAAAGGTGAGGAATGTTTATATGAGGAGCTGTCAGAAAGTTTCGAACATCAATCTCAGACTGAGGAAGCGCAGATACGTACACTGTTCTGGTGTGACAGCAGTTAAAGGGCCTGGATCCCAATTGTAGTTTTTAGGTTTACGTAATTCATTATTGCACGACTATTTTCCAACCTCGGTGTATGATGGAAAATAGATAAACCGAGGTTGGAAAATGAAAAACTGGAAAATGGAATGGAAAACTAGATTTACATTGTCGTTGCTGAACAAGGAGAGTTCGGTACATAGAAATGAAAGCTTTAGAGAAAGTTGTACCAGGAAGACTCCAATGCTACGTCACTTTTTCATTCATTACTCCAACCAAGTTTTCCATCTGTCTTTAGGATTCAACTTGTGCTCCCTTTCGGCTGCCTTCAGGTGCTAACGTTCTCCGTACTCCACCCTACTTCCCACCACCACCAGTTAGGTCCCAGCCCTGCTGTCCTGGGAGGCGGCTTTGCCCCTGCTGTTCATATCCGCAGGATCTGTGAGGGTCTGCACGCTCAAAGTACACCTTTTCGAAGATTAAGCTCTGTTTTAAATCCCTCTATTTGCCAGAACTGACATACTGTAGACTTCAAACACTGTTGTTTCTCCTTACATACAAAACATGGAGATTCCAAAACCCTAAACTGTTAAGTCTTAAGCCCTTAATATTTATGCCCCAACAACAACAACAAAGCAACAGCAAACAGCAAATGACTATGCACAAAAATATACTGTTACAGGCCATACAGGGGACATCAGCACTGCGTATACCCTTTCTGAACAGACATGGTCGATCTTCATCTTTAAACATGGCTGAAGGAGGCTTCCTGTTTGCCAGCTTCTGAATCAAATGTTCTGCTCCACCTTAAATACTAAAGTTTGTACAGGCCAGAATGTCACTGTGCCATTATTTAAAGTGGAATGGAAAATTCACAAAACACGGTTGAAGCAGATCATCTTAAACTGAATACTGAATTCCTAATGCTTTGTGATGCTGTGGAGACAGAAAGCAAGTAGCTAGTGTATGTACTAGCAAGCTTCAAGCATAACTAACAAATAGTATGATGACCCAGTTTATTTAGTGTTGTCTCATTGTGAGCAAGCCAATCAGAGCAGAGCTCAGCAAATTGTTCATGAGCCCCCAAAATAAACAGCTTGTTTTAAACTAGAGAAAAAAATTATTGGGCATGTAAAATTGCTTCTGGGCATGTTTCACACCAGCCAATGTCCCATACCTTCTATGTAGAATTCAGAGAATAATATAAAATACTCAATGAATGAATTCTACATAGTAAGTATGTGACACTGGTTGGTGTGAAAAATGCCCAGAAGCGATTTTACGTGGCCATTACATTTTTTCTCTAGATTAAAACAAGCTCTTTTCTCTATTTTGGGGATTTTATGAATAATCAAATAATCTAATGAGCTGTGCACGGATTGGCTGGTTTACAGTAAGACACCACAATGACCAACAGAAGCAACATGTGGAAATCTAATTAAAGTTTGTGTAAATTAACATACTTTCTATATTTTCTATAAGAATAATTTAAAATACTGATTTAATGTGTTCTATGTCACTTTTAAACTTGTGTCTCCTTCAGGCTTCAGGCTAAATTCACTACTTATAACTTAAATGAGCAGGGCTTCTGTAGGCCTAATAGGCAAATAAATGAATTCAACTTAGGCTGCATGGGCTAGAAGATATGCCTCAGAATTTTAACCATAGTTACATACTCTTATATTTGAAATAACAGATAAACTATGCAAATCTTTGGTTCCTCTAATGAAGAGTGGTCTGCACTTTTTAAGTTTCATATATAACAAAATGAGCTTTCCAGGTGTGCGTTTCACTAAATATGGGAAATAAATCCATAAGTTCTCTTTATTTGATTCTTTCAAACAAGTGCGGCAATGCTGCCCTTGCATCATATGGGCCCTTTAACCTGAGACCACCAACCCCATCCGCAAATTCACACACTGGTCTAGCGAATGTAGGTGAAGCTGGATAATTGGCCACAAACAAAAATGTTTTTTTTTGCAGTATGAGCCCCAAAATGTCCTGCTGCATGGTCTGTGCCCAGCCAAGCAGGCCTCCCCACACAAATAAAGAGATTTTAGCAACTCGGGAGAACTTCTGCATCTCACTTAAATCATAGTTCCCATAGTGTACCCATGCAATAAAGTTTTCCAACTGTAGCACTGCTTATATAAACCTACAACAGCTAGTCTCGGGGGGTGCAGTGCGTCTGAGAATATGAGTTCTCATATGAGTTCAATTCTATTTTAAAACAAGCCATATCGCCACCTCAGATGATATTGAGGCTGCTGAGTTGACCTGAGCTGGATATTTGATATTCACAGAGCCTCCTCTGGCTTTGACAGAATATTGTTTACATGCAAAGCAGCCCCCTTATGGCTGATAGATAATCGAACTGCTCATCAAGGGCACAACACTAATGAAAACCAAGCCAACAACAACAACAAAAATCAACCTCAGCCTTGGGTGGGACCCTTTCAACTTCAGAGGCTCGGCTCGCGTCCTGAACCGCACAGAGCATAGAAATGAGGAAGGGTGGGTAGGGTGGGGGGGGGGGGCAGCAGCGGAGGCGTCGTCAAATCAATGTCGAGATTGCATGGGAGGAGGTGGGGAACAGCAAAAAGGGCAGGGGGTCTCGTTGATCCCCCAAGAAACTCTGAAATTGTAAAGTGAATAGCGTGCTGATTAATTTGATGGGTGGGATAGGGAGGCTGCAGCGAGAGGCAGGGGTTAGCTGGCATGCTGGAATGAAGTTGTTCACTGAAGTGCTACTGGAGATGCTCTCATCTACAAAATTTGCTCTGATGCTGCAGTCGGATGAGCAGGACGGGGCTGGAAATCTATGAAGGGCTGGCTGGAGTGATTGGTACCATGCTTCCTGATTGGTCCTTATTGCAGAGAGCCCTGGAGGAACAAAGGGGATTGATAACTTTACATATGTGGAGTCTCTTGTTTAAAAGCGCATGTATATCTCACGCCTATTACAATGTGCTATAAATGGAAGGTTGAAATTGATGGCCTCTCTCAAAATCTTATGAACTGAGTACGCCACGAGATAAGGGCCTGCCGATATGCTAATATTGTACTGGAATAAGAATAAGCATTGTCTATGCAGTGCTACTTTTTCAATGTAACCATAGCTACAGGACTAAGCACGTTCAAACTCCTGACGTGTGCCAACCTTACTAGCCACAAAAACGCCGTCTCAATATTCAGGATGAGCCAGGACCCTGCAGAGTCGGTACAAGGGCAGAACCCCACAAGGAGCCTTCAAAGACACCCTGGAAAAAGCCCCTCTATCTCCACAAGTTTCATCCTCTTCTCCCCCTAAGGCTGCTGGCGAAGGTCACTAAGGTCTGAGGCTTTACATCCAGACCGCAGGACTGCACAGTTCTGTGGAAGTGAACAGAAAGTCTTAAGCCCAATAAAAAAATAAAAAAAAAAGATAGAGAGGGGCAAAAAGAGGGCACCCATTAAAACCTCCATTTGTGACCACCACTATAAGGGAGTCCTTTCAAAAAAGGTTATGCTAGGTGTGGATGGTATCCGTCTTGGGCTTTTATCTCAAAGGAACGGTTTGAAATGGAATCTTCTAGCACAAAATGGACCAAATCAAAAGACAGAAGTCATCGCTTATGTCAGTTAGCTTTTTTTTTAAACTGCAGCCTCATGTCATGAAATGTAAAGCACTCAGAAAGCCTTCACAGCACAAAAAAGAAAAAAAAATCAGAGCTAGCTATCAGTTTTTTTCTATCAGTAGATGGAGACACAGCTAAGTTGTACATGGTTTTGTACCTGAAAACGCATGCAAATTACAAACTGCAGAAAATGTAACTGAACTGATAAATCAGCTGTGTGAGCAGCAGTGAAACCATGATAGTACATGACAAACAAGAAAAAGCTGCAACAGAAGGAGGCCAGTGGTTGCAACTTTGCTGCAAATTGCTATCCAGACTACACAACCTCTAGAACAGTGAAATCCATATATCATATATTAAACTCATGTACACTATACTGCCAAAAGTATTCACTCACCCATCCAAATCATTATATTCAGGGGTTCCAATCACTTTCATGGCCACAGGTGTATAAAACCAAGCACCTAGGCATGCAGACTGCAATCCGAAGGATGATAGTCTGGGTTTGGCGTTGCCAGGAGAATGGTACTTGTTGGACTGCATTGTGTCGAGTGTAAAGTTTGGTGGAGGGAGGATTATGGTGTGGGGTTGTTTTTCAGAAGTTGGGCTCGGCCCCTAAAAGGAACTCTTATGCTTCAGTGGATGAAGAGATTCTGGACAAGTTTGTGGGAACAGTTTGGGGACAGCCTCTTCCTGTTCTAACATGGATGAGCGAGTTTGGTGAGGAAGAGTCCTGACCTCAACCTGATAGCCTTTGGTATGAATTAGAGTGGACACTGTGAACCAAGCCTTCTCGTCCAACATCAGTGTCTGACCTCACAGATGTGCTTCTGGAAGAAAAGTCAAACATTCTCATAAACACACTCTTAAACCGCATGGAAAGCCTTCCCAGAAGAGTTGAAGCTGTTGGTGCTGCAAAGGTTGGGCCGACATCATATTTAACTGTATGAATTAAAAATGGGACATCACTCAAGTTCATATGTGTTTGAAGGAAGACGAGCTAATACTTTTGCCAATATAGTGTATGTCAGTGAACAGAACCCCCACCAAACCAGCGCCAAACCTTGATTTTACAGCAAAGAAAGCAGTGCTGGGTCTCATGCGCTGTTCTATCTTCTTCACACATACAACATTATTTTTGGAGAGAGTGAAAGGAGATCTTCAGCCTGCAAAACCTTTTCCGCACTATTGGTGAAAAAAGCCCACTACACTTTAAAAAAGTTGTTCATAGGGCCATAGACCAACCTCCTATAATTATATTCACCTTGTGGGTTGACATTGTTTTTTTTCTCCTATTTGCTGGTGTTGTGCTGACTTTGACTCTCCAGCAGAATTCACATGCAGGCATATGGATGCTACAGATTCGTTTACTTGCAACTAGAAACAACTGAAATCGTGAGTGTAAACTGTATCTGAAGTGTAATCCTCCAGCTCGCCATCAAATTCATGTGTAGAGTTGTCCATGAGGGGGGACTCAATTTGTATTCCCAGCAATGGTGTACAAGTCAACTATCCTTCACTGTACGGGGACCCCTAAAGCAAAAAATACCAATTCTCACATAATGTTGCTTTAAAAGGCCTTCCAGTGAATGGTCCATAAAAGGAATTGGCTTTGTACCTCTAAGAGGAACTCTTGACATTGTTTGTAATTTGGTATACAAAACTGTACCTGTTGAATACGTTTACAATGAAAATGCATTGGAATCTTCATCTTTAAGACTGTACTGTGACTTAGCAGGGTTGGTTTGACAATTGATTATTCAACACCAGTCTCTTATCTATCTTGCATCTGGTGTATTTTTCTAATAGAGTAATAAAGTTAGTCTCAAACCATTAGAAGTTCTTATTAGAAAACAATACAATTTCTTGTCAACTTCTAATTAAGAGTTACTCCTTTCACTTGAATACATATGCAGGCATGGAATGTAGGTGTTAATCAAAATTTGGCTACCGTTTAATATGCTAAGAGAAATTAACACCTTTGCAAGAGAATTAATGTGTCAAGTCAAAGCCCTGCTGCTAAGCTAAGAGAGCCAAGGCTCTCTTTAAGTTTTACTGGCATCCTTGATGTTGTGAACTAACTGGCAGTGTATAATTGAGCCTTTCACCAACAGCCTAGTAAGACAACAGACAAAACAATTGGACGGTAATCGATGCGTAGCAGTGTGAGAGGTCATAGGTTTCGGCTGGACCGCGTCACGTGACTGTGGAGGCAGGGAAGCGATGATCCTCCCAGTTGAGCCCATCAACCACTCAGGTTAGTGCCAGCTCTCCACACTGGACAGAATAATCAATGGCCTTCAACAATCAATGGACTTGGTCTAAAAAGCACTGACCATTGTTTAGTAGACTCAATGCTCTGAGAAGGGTGAGACATGGCATTTTGTTCTCTCCAAGTAAAATGAACACAGTTCTCAGGCGTCTGTGTTGGGTTTTTAGAGTGTGAGTACGAGAGGGTGAAGTTTAAACGACACAAGAAATGTGACAGCATGTGCAAAATTTGCCAAAATGTTTTGTTATTACTTTATTAATTATTATTATCATTATTATTATTATCATCATCATCATCATTATTCAAGTTTAGATGTAACAGACATCTTTGCCATCTTTGTTGAATCTTTTTGCATGTAAAAACCTACAACACAAAAAAAAAAGTTAAGGTGGCAGTTGAAGAAAAACCAAAACAAAAGAAACTCTAAACCGTCATCTATGCACTTTAAATGCAGCGAGTGTAAAAACAATAACGTTCTAAAAATAATAGTTAAAACATTTACATAGTTTTGCCTTCTGCCTTGACCAGGGCTAAACTGGCGTCCAGGCACGAACAAATACTCCTTTGTGTTTCAATGTTGGTAAAGCCTTAAATGAGGCCTTCGAAGAAAAAACAAAAAACAAAACAAAACAAAAAAAGGCACAATCTTGTTCACTTATTACAATGCAGTACCTGTTCATAGTCATAGCATGCTAATAAAACAATTCATCTTTCTTCCTTGGCAATAAACAGAATAACTGAAGTGCAAGCATTAACATAATTACAAATGAAACTGAAAAGTTCGCCCCCCAAAAACAAATCCTTACGTCATGTAATACCCAACTGTATAAATGCTCCAATGAAAAGCGACAGTTTATAATTATTTCAATTATTTTCCAAGAGGCTTTGCAGTTAAGCAGCATCGTAAGGCTATAAGTGAGGATCTGTGAAACGCAGAGATGTCCTTGACACATCTGGAGCATCCCTCTCTCTTTCTCTTTGACTCTCTCGCTCTTTCTCTCTCTCTCTCCCCCTCTCACCTCCCCAGTTCATATAAATAATGTCTGTGTGTAGCCAGGCTAAAACCCAGCTCGCTGAGCCCATGGCCAGGAAAAGGGAACTGTGGGTGGGAGAAAGGTACAGTGGAACAAAACAAAGGGTACAAACATCTTGGAGCTGCTAGTAAACAAAAGATGAGCTGCTGTGGACTCGGAGGCTCCTTCTCTGAAAGAAATGAACGAGTGAAGATGCGTGCACGCCTGATCATCTACATGGTTGATCGTCACGGTTTGGTTCAGGAGATGATTCCAAATGCATAATCGAGACATTTTAGGGAAAAAAAAAACATTTGATCAGTACGAGTCTTGTCGTTTACTCCGTACGATAGAAGAAGAGCTGCAGAGTGAGCCGAACCGAAGTGTAGCTCAGTACAGCCTTACAATGTTGTACTTCTCGAAGAAAAGCTTCATCAAAAGGCACCTAAGACACCTGCGCTTACTAAGTATCGACAACAGTTCAACATAATGCAGAGTAATTAGCAGGTTTGTTTCCTATAGGAAATCACATCGAGATAATCCCCACCTCTGCACGCTCCCAAAAATGTGGAATTCAATAGAATTCATGGTGGTTGAAATACCTGGACGGGGGGTGGGGGGAGGTCTAAGGAGGTCTGTTCACACCGGAATTAGCGCATAAAACCTTATCAGCTTCCCTTGAGTTTGTTCAATGTCCGTAGACCAAAACAGGGAGAGTGAAGTCCAGGACGACATGCCGTTCGACTGGAAAGCACGGGGAAAACAAAAAAAGGTGGCAAAACAAAGTCATGAAGAACAACACTTGGAATGGATAGTGCCTTCGGTGGCCAATGAATGTTCCACCTTCAAAAGAAAAAGAAAAAAAAAAGAAATAAAAAACATGGATGATCGTATCTCTCCTGTTTATGTGGAAAAAATAAAAACAATTAGCAGGTGTTTGCTTCATTACCTTGTTTGCTACATTTGCAAATGTAAACTTTTTCAGAGCCGTGCTCAAGGCCCTTGTTCAGATGCAAGTTCAATGTTGCATATTAACATATCAGGTAGAAAATACTTTGTACATTATATCAGGCACTGATAATATGATTATTCCTATTAACAACTTAGAAAAAAATATCTTTTTTTTCCATTCCTTCCCAAATTTCTTAGAGTGATAATTAGCTTTGCATCCCTGCAACTAAGGCAGCAGCTAACATGTCTCGATGGAATTATGTAACAATAGTAACCCGACCCTACGCACTGGGTGGGTGGGGTATGGAGGGGGATACATTAATCAAAAGCAACAATAAACCATAAGATATTTAGTACAATGTTAACCAGAGACAGAAATGCCTAAAACTAATGTGTCTCACCTATTTCAGCCATATACATTCCCTGAGGATGTTTGTTTTGAGGACAAAAAAAATCACTGATGCTGTTGCCATAGTGACAGAGGACTGGCACGTTTGCGCACACTTTGCCACGAGTCCCACATCCTCGATTTGTTCAAAACCAGGTAAGAGAACTTTCCAGAAGGCCGGAAACAGCCTGAACATAAACAGAAATTCAGTTTGAGTAGATGAACCCAGCGTACTGAACAGCTCTGTCAAAATTATATGTCTGGGTTAAAGTACGTAAAAAAAAATCAAATCTAAATTGATAAACTACGTGTACCATTTTCCTTAAAAGCAGTTCTTTAATAAAAGTGAAAACAGCCGAGAGTTTGTTGTGTCTGAACTCGGATAGAAATGCTATGCTGACTGAAGCTCTCTATGTTGATTGCAGAGGCACCAGAAACCATCTTGGCAAAATAAAATAAAAATAAAGGAAGAAAGAAAAATTCTACGCATTCATTCGTACATTGTCTTTTTTATTCTCCCACTGACTCTCCGACTGGGGTCCTTAGATACTGCTGGAGTTGTGCTAAGAGGTCTGCTGGGCTTCACTCGTCCGTGGCCTTTGCGCTGGCGTCTGGAGCTGGCCGGTGGAGACCTCGCTGGATGTGGGTGGTGAAGTCGTACTTGTCGGCACAAGCGTGCAGGCAGATGCTGCACTGGAAGGGCCCGCCGTCGCCATGGCAACTCATGTGCAGGGCGTACATGACCTCGTCCAGGAAGACGATTCCGCAGTGGGCGCACTTGCTGGACAGGTCGTCCTGGGTGCTCTGATCCACTCTGTCTGGTTTGGCGGGCTGCGGCGGGGCAGCATCCTCCTCTTTGGCCTCTGTTGGCCTGTCCCGCTCACTCTCCCTGTCAGCTAATGGCGAGGCCCGTTTCTCCAGCTGGGCCCTCTCCTTGGCCATATTGGCGCCGTTGGGCACGGGGCTGGGTTTGGAATGCTTCATGGCCAGGTCGAGAGGGGTGTCGCTGTCCGGTCCAGAAGAAGAAGGGGGCGGAGGGGGGAAGTGAGGGGGCAAGCCGAAGGTGGGGTAAGGCACGAAGCTTTGGCACGGGTTGGGCAGGCTGGCCACGGGGCCAAGGTAATGGCCCGGGTTGCCTGGCACGGACATCTTGTACTTAGTCCAGAAGCGCAGCCAGTCGGCATCGCTCTGCAGGTCGCTGTGGATAAAAGGCAGGCTGAAGATAGGGTACTGGTATTTCTCGATGGGGCTTCCAGGGGGCGAGTAGCTGGCCTGCTTGGACGGACGCATGTATTTCTCGATGGGGCTGCCCCTCTCTGAGCCGCCCTTGCTGTCTGGACCACCTTGCGAGCTCCCGCTTAGCCCGTTGCCCTCAGCTCCGACCTCCGCGGGGCTCTTGTGCATGTGCAAGGGGGGCATGCGCTTGTGGATCTCCAGCGTCTGGCTAAGTAGGAAGGCGTGGGTGGAGCGGGGACTGGGGTGGCCCTTAGGCCCAGATGGGCCGTAGGCCTCATACTTGGTCAGCTGAGCCTGGGCAGAGTCGGCACGAGGCAGTGGCCCGTCAGCCCCCGGTTCGTCTGGCCTGCGCTCCAGCGGGCTGCCGTTCAAGCGCTCCTCGCTGTTCACACGCTGCTGTTTGGAGCCCACCTGGTCGGACGGGAGGCTGTCTGGATTGAGCCGCTTTCGTGTGCGCCGGCGGATAATCTGCTCACCGTTGTTCTGCTTGATGATGTTCAGCGGCCTGGGGGTCTGAGAGATAAAGAAGGATGGAGAGGAAGAGATGGAGAAAAATGAGGAGGAAGGGAAGGAATGAAACATGGGAGAGGGAAGATGGAGAGAGAGAGAGAGGGAGAGAGAGAGAATCATTTTTAGTTTAGGCTAAGTGATGTATTATTAAGGCTTATTAAAGCTGGGACACATTAGATTATCGAGAGTTACTAATAAAAGCTGTGAAATCAACATTGGATTGTGATTAATCACATGATTTTGCTTCGTTAATCTTGATTAATTGCAGAGACGCTTTTTTATTTTAGCAGTGCATGTTTTCATATGATTACAGTAATACTATATATTAGTGAATGTAATATCCAATAATTCAATAACAATCATGTTAATGTAGAGTTAATTTGAACCTGAACACGGAATTCTTGTAATGAAAACATTAAATACAGTAAACACAGTTTCCAGTTTTCATCATGTACATCCAGGGAAAGCAACAGTGGCTTCAATGAGAATTCTGTGTTTTGTGCATCATATACAGTTACGTCTCATTAATTTATCTACAGTTCATCTATGAGCACTGTCCAGAATAGTCGGTAGAAGATCATTTTTAGTGCCAGTGTTACTGTTATTACTTGTTCTGCTTATTTTGGTCTGACACTTAAAGTACGATTTGGAAATAAACAAATTTATGGTATGGCTGTAGCTGTTTTTCATTAAGACTGGGATTAATAGACTTTGCCATTTAAAAGCTGGAAGCTGGACGACAGGGCTAATGTTATGAAGTCACACCAACAGCACAGATTAAGGTGGTTTTCAGGCTGGACCCTTGGATGTTATGAAGGGCCAGGGTCAAACCACCATTAACATTAACAATTATTAACATTAACAATTATTAACAATAACGTTGACACCACTAATATACTTAGCGCAGAGATTCCTATGTCTGAGGTTTCAACAAAAACAGTGTTTCCTCTGTTTCAACACACTTGATCCCACCAATCAGTTAAGTTAGAGGGGGGGAAATCCCAGACCACTGGCTGATCACAATCGAGAAAGAAAGCTACAATGCAATACAAAGAAAGCACGAGGATAAGACTTGACTTTGCAGTGCTCATGCTTTCTCTGGCGGTGCTGCAGCCCAAAGTTCACGCAGCTGGACTAGGTTTAAGCAGATATCCAACTGTCCATTACTGACTGAGAGGGGTCACTGCCCCTCTCAGCAGTAAGGCTCTCCTGTTCTACTGCTTCATAGAAAAACATTACTCAAATGTCAGGATAAACATATATGCTCAAAATGGCCCCAAAAATGATGGTAATTTACTGCATGGTCATAATGCTACCTTTGCTCAGCTAGAGTTCAGCTGTGAATTTCCTTTCCTACTGCACTTCCACTGCGAGATTTAAGGCCTTTCAGAGTCTCTATTTCACCGAAGTGTTGAGGTGTGATTCACAGGGATGCTCAGGAGACACTAAAGAACCCAAAGAGCCCCTTGTGTGAAGTGTGCTGAAGCTTGACTTCCATGTATCTGTACTACAAACGGCCCCTATTCTAATGAGAATTCATCGTAATGATTCATCTCTTCTGGGACTCCAAGGACACACTCCGCTAATTAGGCTGGTTAGCGTAATAATCGGTCATCAAAAGACTATTAATTATTGCTTCTTTGTTTCTGTTAGTTCTGCTGAGCTACGTCGGGCTCTCTCACACAGACGTTTGCGAGACAGATTTTCTGTAAATAAACAAATGCTTGTTCTTGGATTAAACAGTCAATCTGCATGTGACAGCCTGAGAAAGTGTGAGAAGCCGTGTTCAACCCTGTGAAACCGACTGTATTGTGAATGACACATTTAGAGACCTGTGGTGTTCACTGTAATTGATTAGTAGTGAGCCTGTACAAGCATTCAGAACAGAGATCAGGTCACTAAGACTTATTTCTGATTCATACAAGTAACAACAAATGGTGGCTGAAGTGTGAAGTGTGAAATACAGTCTTTCTAACCTGTTAGATTATGTTCTTTACCTCATTATTAAAGGATAAATGAGCAATAGCTACTTATTAGTGCAGACATTAAAAGGTCAAAAATATGCTACAAGGTGCTAAATGCCATAGAACAGTGGTATTTAATTAGAGTTCAGTAAGGTCCACCTAGAGGAGTGTTCCTCAAGCCAAGGTCCAGACCGTCATCATTTCTAACTTGTGTTATGATTCAGTGGTGTATCCGGTTTACTGAAGTAGCCTAGTATCAGCAACTTATACCATCAGCAACTGAAACACCAACACACCACACATACCGTTCAGTATATTTACTGTTTAAATGCTAAACTGAAAAGCTGAACTTTTGTATTCCTCCACACCTTCTTTTCTTAATGAGAGAAGTGAGCTCTTGGTTGTCCAGCCAGGACTTTAAATCTGGGCTGAAATTGTGTACACACATATGAGCTATCCAGGTTGTTCTGTGCGCAGTGTGTATGTTCTCCCCGTGCTTGAGTGGGTATCCTCCGGATACCCGGTTTCCTTCCACAGTCCAAACACATGCATGTTAGGTTGATTGGGCACTCTAAATTGTCCGTAGGTGTGAGTGTGTGTTGGCCATGCGATGGACTGGCGACCTGTCCATGGTGTACCCTGCCTTCGCTTATGATGCTGGGATTGGCGCCAGCCATCCCGTGACTCTGACTAGTGGGATAAAGTGGAAGATGATGGATGGATGGATGGATGGATTAGAAATATGTGGCTGCTTTTAATTAGCGCCACATTCTCAGAACATATGAGACATGATGGTTTCGAACTGTCTGTGGGAAGAATAAACATCTCTGTTCTGGTCCATTCCTGGTTGAAAAGTCGTTTTTCATTGTTGACTTTTCTTTTTTTTAGAGCACACCATCTGACTGGCTTTATTCTCCGACTGCTGCTTCTCGCATGTGCTGCTTCGCTCCCGAATCTGCACAGATCTGATTGGCTGAGGAGCGTGTTTGCAGATTTTACTATGCGCGCGATTGGTCTGTGAGTTTACTGTGCCGCAAAGCCCGTATACCGTAAAGACAAGAAAAGCACCTCCACATAAAATAAACACAGTCAACATTAAATCACAGCGTCTGGGTCCAGACTTGGATCGTGTTCCGCCTATTAGTGACACCTGCCATAGAAGTCATAGATATCTCTTCCTTCAAAGAAGCTTTAAGCTTGTTTTTTGTAAAAGAGTGGTGAGAGTGGGCAGAACCTTTTAGGAAGTTCTATACAAGTTTAACGTTTTCCCCTAGATCTGTATGGCCAAGGAGGATTAAGAATTAAAAAAAAAAATAAAGGGCCAAATAAGGGCCATTAAGCTATGGAAGAACCTCTTTGGTTCCCTAAGGAACCTTTAAATGCATGGTTCTTTCTAAAGCCACTGTTGAAAATGAGATATAAGAGTGTGAATAAGCTAGAACTGTATAGCATAGCAGAAAGAAAATTCCATTTAAAAAGGGTTCCTCTGAGTCATGTCAGGAAGAACTTTTTTTAGGTTCCCTAAGGAACCTTTAAATGCATGGCTCTTTGTAGAGCCACTGTTGAAAATGAGATATGAGAGTGTGAGAACAAGCTAGAACTGTATAGCCCAGCAGGACGAAAAATCCATTTAAAAAGGGTCATGTCAGGTAGAATCTCTTTTGGTTCCCTATGGAACCTTTCAATGGATGGTTGTTAAAAGAACTGTTTTTGTAAATGAAATAATAAGAGTGCGAAAAAATCTTGTTTACTGTTTTAAGAACCTCCAAACGTCCAATTGTTCTGTACCAATTAACCAGTTTTCCTTAGAACTGCACATCTAGGAACGTTTATGGAACCCTTTTTTATAATATAGATTTTTTTTGCAAACGGGAATGTGTGAAGAACCAACACATTGTCTACAAGGTTCTATATCAATACCAATCTATACCAATTAAAGCCTCTTTCTGAATCTTCACATCCAAGAACAATTCTATTGGCTCCTTCTAACTGAATGGTTGCCATTTATGACTAGATTCCATCTCTCTTCCCTTTCATCTCTTTCTATGCTACACTGGACACTACTGTGGTTGGCAAGAAGTGAAGACATGCATTTCTCTCAGTGGTGGACCTTCAAGTGGAATCGAAAGGACCAGGGAACAACTTGTGCTTTCGTTCATCACCATGGCCACAATATAATGACTTGTCTGCAATCTATTCTTCTGCCCTTATATCCCTCCGACATGTGGGCAGCAAACTTCAGTCAGGTGATGTGGCTCATCTTTGCCGCCAGATACACGCACCTTCATCATCTCTCCCCCTCTCTCTCTCTCTCTCCATAGAAATCTCCCAGAATCCACCGGGAGCCACAGCTAATTGGGAGGGCAGAGGCAGGAGAAGAAGGTGAAGCAGTTTTCTTTTTTTCCCCCTCTCGCTCTCACACTTTCTGCGAGGCTGCGAAGAGCAAATTTGCCACCAGGAGCAACGAGAATGCAAATAAAAGTGCTGTGATTTCCTCCTGCCTGGGTCGCTGGATGGCTGCGAGGAGTGAAAGCCAGCAGGACACATTAAACTCGCATGGCAGCTGGTTGCCTTTATTGCGCCGTGATCCGCCGACATGCTCCTGGGGCAAGCGCAGGCAATAGGAAGGCAAGAAAAGGCTTGAGAAAAAAAGAGGAAAAGGGTAGAAGCCCAGCGAGCGAAGATGACAGCGAGAGAGAGAGAACATATCATTCTCCCATCCCCCGACAGTGTCGCCCCCCACCCCAAAAACTGCAGGAAATGGGATTTATGCAAAAAGCACACTTTCACAGATGCTTCTTCCATGCAAGCTGTTTGGCTGGGCACCAGTGGAAGGGGAAGAAAGTGTATATTTTTGAGCTATGTTTGGTCGTTGGGGAAATAAAGTTGAATCAGTTTTACAAATTTCATGCTGCTGCTTAAGTTCACTTAATGCCACGCGCTGGATGGTGTGAAAATGAAAGCTTCGGCTCTTTGGGAGCTGTCAGGCTGTCCGTCCAAAGAGAAGAGCTGCATGAAAAGTCAGACAAAAAGAAAGAGTGCCCTCTACTGCCGGACCACTTCTGGCCCTCGGCGCGCACGTACCAACACATGCACACACCACTCTCTGCTTCCCTGTCTCTCTTTCCCTCGTATCAGCTCTCCGTCTCACGTTATCCGGGCTAAATTTCATTTAGGGTTTCAATCTTTTTCCATTATGAGCTTTCTGAACAGCAAAATGAAAGTTTATTTCAGAGCATTATGATAAACTGCAGATACTGCTGTTATGAGAAATGACTGCACGTTAGGACCACTACGTCTCTCTTAGTGCTTCACTACAGGGCTGGCTTTAAAAACTACCTCAAGGCTTTAAGGTTGAAAAGCAAACGAGCAACAAGATCTGCATTTTTTTACCTGCTAATTAAAATTCACCTAATATTTTTCTTTCAAAAACATTTACTGCTAAACACTCTTTGTTAAGTTCGTCTTGTGGAAACCTACAGGTAAACTTTGCATCACAACTTTAGAATCCTGCAAATGTTAAATACCTAAACAAATCAAATCAAGCAAATCCTTTAAATTACATACTGAATTACAGTTACAAAGATCAAGAGAAAGAACAACAGACAAAAACAGCAGTACAGTTCTTGATTCCACCTCTACACAAGATAAATGATAGAATAATAATAATAATAATAATGAATAATAATAAAAGCTATTTGTGATCCATATCCTGCAACTGTTTAATAGTTAACCACATACTGTTCCTAAATAAAGGTTCTGCAGCTGGCATCTCTTACCTTAAATATATTTTATATACGGTACTGTGCAAAAGTCAGAGACCGCATTTCATTCATTCCAGTTTCAAGCAGAATAGGTATTAACTACAGGTTATTAATTGTTCAGCCTAGCCAAAAAACTGATTTGTCACTATTTACTGTGTTGCTTCTACAGTTTTTCCAAGTAATCTGAAGATTCACAATCTGCTTCTCACGATCCATGTAATCCTAAACACATTCAATGATGTTGAGGTCTTGACTCTGGGATGGCTGATCTCTTGTTCTGAGAACACCAGCAGCTTCTTCCTTTGATCTGTCTATTACTTTAGACAAATGAGAGACAGACATCCCTTTAGACTCATTGGCATTAGGTAGTCTAATTGTCTTTTGGTCTGTAAATGTGTCTCAGCAAGTGGTAATGTACTAGTATAGGCTATATAATATAATATAATATAATATAATATAATATAATTGAACAAGCTCAGAAAATGTTTATTGGATTGTTTGTTCGTTGGCAATTATTTTTCTTCAATGACTCGTTCATCTTTCACCGTTCATGCTGGGTTCAGGGAGAGCAGTGTGAGTCTACGGCTATTGGCCAAGCACTCAGCAAAGCTTTATTTTACTGCAAAAGAAGAATATTTTATTTTATTTTGACCTAAAATTCTAAGGCTGCCGCGGAGCCGCAAGGGGGCAGTAAGAGAGCCGTATGTTCCCGGCCCCTGTTCTACGGTACGGTCAGATTATGGCGATGTTATATACGTTTAGGTCTTGCCTGGTTGTCAGGAGTTTTGTTTTCTTTATGACTTTCTTTATGAATTTTACTCGTTTTCAGTTTCTGTAAAAATCGATAAACTTCTATTAGTGAAATGAAGGCCGGTCACTGGCTTTGGCGCAGTGATCTATATATACAACCCAGTTTCTATCTTTTCCTCATTTTTTCTTACGTTCTCATTCTCCAAACTTTTCAGAGCTGTGGGATCCTTTGACTGCTTCCTGTGTGCCTTGAGGCAACGGACCACAGCACTCGACTCTGCTGACAACAGATAAAACCGAGCCTACCTTCAGCCTCACATTTCTCTTTCCTCTGCAACCTCGAGCACATCACTGTGCTCCTTACATCGCAGTTCCTTTCAGTGCTTCTCCCGCACGTGGTTGCTTTCTGCATTTCAAAACCTGCACTGTTCCCCTGCCTCCACGCCGCTTAAAGCCTCCTTGACGCTGCAGCACAGCTCAGAAGCCTCATGGAGGCTTTTACGGGGCTCAACGTGAAGGAGTGCGCGTGAGGCCACTTCTTTGAATGTGCGGCGCATGAGGAAAGCAAATATATAAATAAATAAAAGCATGTAATCGAGGATCCCCCCGTTATCAGCGTTCTTTTTATAGCAGAGGTTGACAAAGTTCAGGAGCTGAGTGAAACTTTTCCGGCAGCGTTCAGCCCCTCAGGTCTGTGTCCCACATAATAAAAAGGGCCGTGTCAATGAGTCTTGTGTGAAAAATGAGACTGAGGCTTTTCACTGAGTTTTATATTGGACTGTGACACAGCACAGCACTGTGCGCATGTTGAGTCCTATTATTAGAAGATAAAATCTGAAAGACATTTATTGTTGCAATGTGTTCTAGCATGAGGAGCCCAGACCTCCATTTAGAGCCCACTACGGCGTGAGTTTATGAGGTGCTATTATGAAATGATTTCTGTACGCCATATAAAAGTTTTTATTCAAAAGTATAAAAATACTACTGGAACCCTGTTGCCAAATCCGAATGAAGGACAGCGGCCTCTAGTCCACGCTAACGTGCCATCAGTGAAACAGTCGGGCTGATTAATTAGCTACTAAGAACCTCATGATGGAACGCACCAATAAAAGAAGCTGTCTTTCAAACTTCTCCCTAGCTTCTTCTCTCTCTGTAGATATAAAAGTGAGCAGGACTCAGTATACACTAGTTAAAAGGGCGCCGATGAGGAAAAAGTTAACAAACAAGGCGAACCCTTGGCCAGACTGATGCAGTGATATTCCTGTGTCTAGTTTATTAAGTGCTGATGAAGCGTAAGGTGTACAGAGCCTACTTTAAAGAAAACAGATGCGAGGACAGTGAACAGACTCAATTAACAGTCAATAATTATATCCAATTACCTGATATTATTTAAATATTGTGTTATATGTAGCAGCACATATTTTGCTTTCATTTTTCCCCTTTGAGCTCCATTTATGGCATTTTATATATATATATATATATATATATATATATATATATATATATATATATATATATATCACCACCGTCCAAAATCACCAAGTATGTCCGAAAAGGCAACTTTACAGGAGAGACCAAAAGCTGTTTTTACTTTCAATGTAAGTCAGTGGAACCAGATTTTTTTCCAAGCTATTTTGTAGCTGCTCTGTTAAAATTACGCAGAAAAATAAAAATCAACCAAAATGGAGAGCATGTTTTTCACTGGACAGTAACGATATATATGCATAACATGTACGTGTAAGATACAGCAAAGGTTAACAATGAAATGATTACTGATTTATGGTTAATAAAGTACATATAGTTAAGTAAATACTGATGGATTTATACTTTGTATTTTCAGACAGTAATGCTTTTACTTTTACTCAAATACATTTGCGAGTACAGAAATCTCCTTTTTACTCAGTTACAATTCCCATCACTCATATTTATTTACTAATTCCCTTTCTGTATTTGATTTCATTCTGTTTTGTTTGTTGATCTGTGCCGTTTTGTGATTGGCCACATCTCTGACTTTCTCATCTTTCTCTGACTGAGCTTTATCATTTTATTTAAGACCTTATTATTATTATTATTATTATTATTATTATTATTATTAATAATAATAATAATAATAATAATAATAATAATAATTAAAGGTAAAAAAACTGCTGATGGATTATGGATTTACTAAGTTACTTAGTACTTAAGTATTTATTTGACTTAATACTTGTGCATTTTTCACTAAAATTGCTTTATATGAAAGCACTTTTACTTGTGTCAGTATTAAACCCAAATATCAATACTTTGACTGGAGTATTGATTTAGACAACTAAAAATTCCCAACGGTTATTATTACCATTCTAAATTGTAGCTGTCATTAAATCGTAGTTGACTACCAAAGCTATGTTAAATACTTTTTTATCAACCACATCAACCACAGTTAGCAACAGTCTACAGGCGCAGGCACAGCATTCCCAGTACGTTTGTTTTTAAACATGTCAGAAATCAGTGCCGCCAATTTTTCTGGCATCTATCAGAGGTAAGTTGGCAGTAAGGTTGAACCATAGTGAATTATATATGTTACTCTGGTACACAAAACTCTGGGTATGATAGTTTGATATCCTGAGATCAAATCACTTTAAAAGTCTAACAGCATTAACGCTAGGAAGTTGACGGCAGCTTCTTGTTTGGTAGCTTCTTTTTTATGTTTATATTTGATGTTCCACCTTCAATGATGCAGCAGTTATAACGCCTCAAGTGCCAGAATGTAACTGTGGTGCCATTTAAGGTGGAACGGGGAAAATTCAAACAAGTTAGGACTTGCCACCGTTAATGGTGTTCATATATTTACATAAGCTAATGGCTGTTATTAATATAATGTTTTTACAAAAAAAGTGTCCTAATTTTATTTAAGGTTTTCTATATAAAACTTAATGATTTTAATTTGCATATTTCATTTTACTAATAGCCGTGATTTCGGTCACTATAGTCATGATGTTATATGTTCTTTCCATTTAAACTCTAGTAGCGGTTACAGAAAAGACTAAATGACACCACAAGTGATCTAATTTCAACAGTGCATGTGGCAGGGCACACCATGAATACGGTATTTCCTAAACCTGGCCATGAAGCCACCATTCAGTATAAGTGGTGCAGACAGACAGACAGATTTGAGCGTCTGTGGTGGGCTGTCAACAGACCCCGAGCCTGCTCAAACCACCAGGTGGCACGGTCTCTGAAAGAACGCCTTGTGGCCTGGGCTGTGCCGTGCCGTTTTGCCTTGGCCTGGCCGACCACACCGACTCAGGCAGACCCCTGTATCGGGGCCCCCGCCACCCAGGCTCTGGGGCCGATAGCCCAGGGCCGGCGCAGAGAAAGAGAGCCTCCCAGATCAAATACTTCTCGTATTAAGGGGGGGAAAAAACTGGCTCACCAAGTTCCGGCTGAGTTCCAAAGCTTAAATGTATGAATGTATAACCAGAGTAAATTCTTGCAATGGAGTCTGGGCACACGCACAATGCTTACTCTGTTTCGGCTGTGTAATTCCTCACATGTTGACAAATTTGTTTACCCGCCGTGTTTATCCAGATGCCGTTTCAAAGGATGCACAAGTGCGCTTAAAGATTCCAGGCGAGTACGAGTGAGGGAGACGACACACGCGCACACACACACACACACACCGACTCAAATTTGCTCGTTCGGATCAAATTGAAGTCGGGGAGGAGAAAACTGTAAAGCTATAAACCCAATCCAATTGTAAAGTCCTTTCATGATTGAGCCCAGAGACAAGCTGTGTCTATATGTAGGAGGAGTTTGTTTCTATAGCCTTGGCTTCGAGGATTCTCATATAAACCAATAAACGAAATCAAAAGTAGACTGCCCTGTGCGTCAACAAACACATATCTATTCGATATGAGGCCAAAATTAGGTTTTATCTATCTTTTAGAGTGTTGACATCATAACTTCGGCGTGATAAGCAATGCCATCATTTCTCTCAGTGAACTGGAAAAAGCTTTTTGAGTGGAACCCTTTGAGGCGGAGGGGGAGAGTGAGTGAGATTGTCGCGAGAGATGGGCGCAGCAGGTTAAGAGCATGCAAGTGCGTGTGAGAAGGTGTGAACCCCGCAGGCTTTTGGACTGCTGAGGGCTTTTGTGTCGGGCCCAGGGGCTCAGGGTTGAGGCGCTACAAAAGTTAGGGCTCTGGCTGGGTGCAGGATTTCTTTCAGAGGACCATTAGCTGCCCCACAGGCTAAAAGGCCAGTGACTCCTCAGAGCAGCCGTCAGGTTTTAGCTTAACAGCACGGAAACGCTGTGGTCAGTCAGGAGCGGCTGCACTCCCACCTCTGTGTTTGGTTTGACTCTCTTACTCTTTTTTCTAGAATTCGTAGGTGGGCTGGTGAGACGTCCGCCCTCCTCCCTCACTGGGTTGTTTTTTTAAGCACAACCCCCCCCCTCGCCCCTTACCGAGTGGAGCTTCTGATAGAGGCCACACGCGTTGCACACGTAGCCCCCGTTGGCGTTCTTCCTCCACAGAGAGGTCTTGGTGGTCAGACAGTTGGCGCAGAAGACCCCTGATCCTCGCCGTCTCTAAAAACACAAAAAACATGGGAGAATTAGTGTGTGAGTGAGTGAAGCTGCAGGCTGCTAAAAAGGCTGAAAAGAAAAAAAAAGATTGGAAAACTCAAGAGATAAACTGAGGATGAAAAAAGAAACATCATGAGAGTAGCTGAGCATTCTGGCCTGATGGGGAGAGACATGCTCTGTCCAATCTGAAGGTCAGACTGTAGCGTGATTAGAAGAACCCAACTGATTCTCACTCTAATTAACCTTCCGCTGATTTATGGGAATTGTAAGATACCACTGTGTAAGAGCTGACAACACCGACTTCTCCCAGCAGCCTCAGCCTGGGTCAGCCACACTGCGCCGACGTGCCTCAGGCGTCACAGCGACCGAAACACTCTCATCCCCTCGGCGGAAGCCCACTTTCGGAAACCTATTTACCACTTACTAACCCAAAGTCTCCGCAGAGAGTGACAAATCCAAAATCTCCTCCACAGAAATCCTAAATCTTTAGATATATCGCTTCCTTACTATATAAGGCCACATTCAATATACTCTCCTTCTCCACAACACAAGAGATCCACGGAGCCATAAAAAAGGAGATGGGCACATGAATCATGCGCAAACTTCTGGTTTTATCAGTGACAGAAATTACAAGTGAATCCCACGGGTCGGGCTTGGTGGGGCGGTGGGGGGGGAGGGAGAGTCAGTCAGGGCAGCATCCGAGAATTATCCAGATTATGGCCCCTGTAAAACTCATTTGGCCTTATAGAATGTGTGCGATTTATTTAACTTCAGACGGCTTGTGTAAGGAGTACGTTCCCCCTGCCAGAAAAATACAATGCTCCTAATTGTGCTCTGATACATTTCGAATGGAAAGCTTTCTGCAGACATAATTTTGGCGCGGAGGCCGGAGAGCTTTCTTGGCAGGGAAAGGGCACTTGATTCATCGGGTGTTTCACAATGTATCAGTAAAAAGTTTTGGGGAGCAGCCAGTTCCCTATAGGGTAATTTTTCCATCCAGATGCGAGCGCTATCGGAGGGCCCCCGCGTCAGCTAAACTAATTATGATCTTGCATTCGCTGATGCCTGCTCACTCTAACGCTCGACATCCGCCATTAATCACAGATACACGCAAAGTGAAAAGAAATGAAAGGGAATGAGGGATGGTAGCCCGCGTGGCCATAAAGCTTCCAAATGACGGCAATAATTTAATGGGATGGAGAAATGTTTTTAGTGGAGCTATCAGCAAGTGCAAAGCCGCCACGACAATCGCCCTTTTCAAGCGAGCCGTAGCAGTCCCGCTCCGACCGGCCGGTCATGCTTTAGGCCAGAGGCTATTCTAAACCCCCCCCCGCTCCTGGTCCGCGGAGGCTAATCTCTGGACACACATATTCTACTTCTCTGGACTATCAGCTTGTCAGCAGTTCTTTAAAAACTTGCTGGACACTATTCGTATTTCTATGTCTGAAGTAGTGCAACTGTTTTTTTTTTTTTTTTTTTTTGGTTTGGTCTGCAGCTCTGCATTCACTAAATCAGAAGAGGAGGATCGGAATGTTTTAATGGTACACTGCTGCAGGTGTCAACATCAATTCCAACAGTATTAAACCATACATATATACCCTGAAGTGCACGAGACGGAAAGAGAAATGTAGGAATAACATCAATTACGTCTCTGTCTTGCACCTGTGCGCGAGTGTCCAATGTCCAAATGCGCGCACTCAAATCCAAGAAACTCCACCAGCGAATTAGATTAAAATCAAATTACGGATCATTTACGTCCGAACCAATGCTTTCCTACATCCCTAAAGCGAGAATGTATATATTTTCCCATCTCGGTGGGGTTTTTAGAGGGCCACATGCTAGGCCTGACAGGCGTGCCATGATTGATTGATTTATTCTTTCCTATCCTGTTCTAGCATTACAAGGCAAACAGAGTGTCCGTCATCGGCTCAGCGGAGATTTCTCTCCGGCCCTCTGGCCTGCCGAGCCAAATCACTCACACGTGTTTCCCTGTGCCCTGTGCCTCCACTGCCTGCATTAGCACGGCTACTGAGAGCAGGGCTGATGTATGCGGCTCTATTTGTCTCGCCGCTTTCGCCGGCCATTTGTCAAGGCGCCCTAAACCGGGTCCTGTTCGGCTGCTGCAGAAAACCAGGCAGACGAAAGTGCCAAGGCAAACAAAATCAAACAAAACTCGCCTCTCCTAAAGCAAATCCATACTCCACGTCCAAGCAGTCACTGGACGCTGCGCACGGCTGCACTGTAATCGACCCACGTTTCCTCACAAAGGTGGTTCTTTACTATTGATATAGACCAGGTACAGGTACATGTGTGTTTGCCTCAGAAGAGCCTCAGAGGAAATACCGGTGCGGCAAGATGAACGACTTCCATTGAAAAGTTATCAAGGACTGGGTTTATGTGATGAACACTGAGCTGACAGTATTACAGACGTACCCAAACAACACGAGAGAATAACTGTCTGCAAAACATCATGTGTGTGTTGTTACACTACATACCATTAAAGCAGCCAAGCTGCTGTACATCTAGCATTATTTGTTGTGTTGCATATTTCTCAGACAGACTAAATGTGCATGACTAATGACTATCTATTTCCATTAACAGCACTACACTCTAAAAGCAGACGCCTTGTTAACTCATACATGTAGCTGTTTATTTTAGAGTTGGTAAATAATTCAAATAAAACAACAATAATCAAAGATTCTCATTTAAAGGGCAGTGCTTTCTTTATAGCTATACATTTTAAATAACACTGCACTGTGGGGTACTGTTCATAAGGCTACATTACACCTACATCAGCTTATCATGACAACAGACATAACTCTTCATAAATGTTTAAAAACACTTATTACAATAGACATCATTCGCTAAAATGGTTACATTTTGCTCCAAGTTAGATAAAGCAGTCTTTATGGTCTATTGAAATAAAAATTTTTCAACATTCATGTAGGGTAAGTCAGTTGTCATGACCAGATTATATAAAATATAACAAGTGTTACCCATTTTAATATATATATTTATATGCGATGGCACTCTGAACGATTGCGGAAAATATGTAATTGTGATTTTAACCAAACTTGCAACTGCAATATAAATTGTATTCATTTCTATAAGTCAAGTCAAGTTTATTTGTATAGAGCTTTTTACAACAAGGTTGTCTCAAAGCAGCTGTACAGAAGTTTTGAAAACAGACAGTTACACCAAATATATCCCCCAGTGAGCAAGCCAGAGGCAACAGTGGCAAGGAAAAACTCCCTCAGACTGGAGAAAGAAACCTTGGGAGGAACCAAGACCAAGTAATGTATGTAAGTCTATACATATAGTTCATTGTGTTTGTATGTGCTTGTACATTGTGGCTGTAAAACTGCAGCTCTGCTGATCTGAGAACTGCACACTCTCAAATAGCTATTTCAATATAAACTAGATTAATCTTTGTTTCTGTCTGTCGCGTCATGTATTGGTGACTAGATTGTCACTTCACTGCACTGTAAAAAAATATAATGCAGCTGTTAAAGTATAAAAGGAAGTAGGTGAGTTATCCTGGAATGTTATGTTCATTAATAGTAAGCTAACAAACATAAAACACGATTATTTATCTGCTATTTAGTGGCATCATTTTGAAACTGTGAGCTTGTTGACTAAACCACAGTTCTGCTGCGAACACAGTCCAAGGTAGTCTGCTGAAGGTCCCCACAGTGCAGCCCCCCAGTGCTAAATGTACTGATAGTCCTGCATCGGTGGTGTGTTTTGCTTGTAAAAATGACGCAGGCGTATTTCGGAGATAAGCAGTATCAGTGCCTGGAAATAACGTTGGTTTTATCAAGACAGCCATCAAACAGAAACTGGCATTTAGGAGCTGAATTTCAACAAAAAGGTTCCCGTTTGGGAGAAACAGAAATAGCACGGCTATTAATACATGCCAAGACTTTTATAATGTGTTTTGGGCTGAGGGGCAGCAGACTACGTTTGTTACTACTGATTAAGCACTGTGTGCAACTACACTACTGTATCAAGTGCCCACAGGTGTTAGGGTTGAAATGTATGCACACAGCAGTAGTTTCCTAAAGCAGACCTGATTAGTATGCCTTCGCAGTATAGAGCGCAGCATTGCTCAAGGCCTGCGCGTGGACCTCGGGCAGTTAGAGGGCAGTAAGAGCTGAGAACATGATGGTAGGTGTGTATGTGTGTCCAAGGGAAGAGGTGGTGCTGGGGGTGTTTGGAGGGGTTTCGATCCAGCGAGTTCAAGTGTCAATTACACAGGAAAGCACAGAAATAGCCTCCCTCCTGTCCAATGGCTCATAATCCCAGACTTCCTTTTCAATTATCAACTAGTCTGCTCTGCCATCTGTAAAAACGAACGTGCGCTCGGCCTTGCCAGGTTTTGCTCGCCGTTCTCCTGGCTAGCCGCAGCTGCTCTCTACAGGAAAAAGAGGGGAGGAGGAAGGAGAGAAAGCCCTGATTGTCTTTGTTTTCCCTAAGTGCTCGGCCATTTTTCTCGCCTGCCACGTCGGCCGCTCGGCGGGGTGATGTATTGTTTTTTTGCGCGCAGATAGAGGGGGCCGCCGAGCGCCTGGGCCCTGTTCCTTTCCTGACCTGCTTCACTTCATCACTGCATCTGCTCCTCACACTACTACGGCTGCTGTTGCTGCTGTGGCTGCTGCACGGAATCTGTCATGGGCTTCCCCCGGTGCCATGTGTTATCCTGCAGGCTACACCCAGCGCCGCCCACACACGAGTGCCTCCGTTCATAAACACTGTGGATGCAAAACGGACTGGCGCTTCATGACGCCCTGATTCGCAGGTTTAAAAAAGATAAAGTATGCACTGATTAAACCTCTGAGTCTGTATTCAGACATAAAACACAGTGTATTGTTTTTCATCCTCTACGTTCCGTAGACAATCAAATCAGATCAAATCGAGTCGAGATAAAATGTGATGATTTCATGATGTACTGAATCTACGCCTACAAAATCAGCAACCTACCCCCTCAAGTTTTACACCCCTAATAAACCTGAGAAAGCCTGAGCCGCTCCACTCTCGCTACCTTTCATAAAGCAGCCTGCCACCGTCAAGGCTGCAAACTTCTGCGAAATGTTTGGGGGTGTAATTATGGGCCATGTTCTGTCTTTTCAGGGGTAATTTGCTTGCGCGCAGTGAGCAGCAGAGCAGCGTGCAGGTAGAGTGGGTGTTAAAGGCCCCTCATTCCAGGCGAGCCATCAAGCCGACTCCCTGCGTTTGCACTGCGGGCCGTGATAAATGGCCTCGCTGCTCTTTGGCGCTTTCTGCGGGCGCAGTCTGGCGCATTCTGTTTGTACGTGATTGATTATTAATGCCTTGCTCCAGGTGCTCCGGGGAGCACGGCTGATTCGGCCCTCGCGAAAGGAATCTGAAGTAATTAGATCCGGGACCTAATTACATCTATTTATTTAACGAACATGTTCCCACGTTCCGGCGAAATCCCTCCACTGCTCCCAGGTGAGAGAGGTGAGAGACTGCCATCGCGCCTCTCTCCATCAATCACGCCATTCCACTTCAAGGATGAGCGTCGTCCATCGGCGGCCGCACAGACAGCTTTCGCCAAACGAAGAAGAACAGGCACATGTGCTTTTCGCTACATTTTACACTCACGGCAGCAGGCACCTCCTCGACATCGATCCGACAGGCTTTTAACGGTCAGCGGAGGAGAACTCAACTGTATGATTACATGTCTGAGTTAATGCACGGTCTTAAGGATAACAGGGGGGTGGGGGGGGGAGGATTCGCCATGAGGATCCTCTTGGACCGACACTAATCAAGAATGGGAAGGTAAATAGATCACAACCCATTCAACATGCACTCCACAGATAGGAGTAATAGCAAGGTTTGAAAGGAGTGCTTTATACACACAAAGCCACTGAAATTAAATTCAATTTAATTCACTTAGGCAATCCACAAGCCCTCTTACATTAAATAAACAATTATTTAATCAGCTGCGGGGAAATTAGGCGAACCCCTGCTGACAATTTCAATCTCAGAAATTCAGCGTCAACATTTCGTGGCTCAGGCAGCACCATCTCAGCGCCGACAGCGAACATCTGGTTACAATTGCAGACATATCGAACCATCAAGTCCTGTTTCGTGAGGAGGTTATCCTGGGTTTACGCAAAGCCGATGTCTCTCGCTAAATTGCGGCCCTAATTGTATAATTCAGTGGGAGTTTAATAAATAATTTTTAATTTATTCCTCCAGGATTTGTTCCATCTAGAAATCTGAAGAGGCGAGCTTGGGAGGTCATATCTCTGTGTAATAAGTGCCGAACGTTTGGAATCCACTTCTGCTGCTTCCCTAATTTGCTCCTGACACACTCCATGGCAGAATGAGCTCACGTTATTAAAAAGGCAAGCAAGCGCTGCCACTCTTCGGGAGCTTTCGGTGGAACAATGTCAAAGTATTTATAGCAAGATCGCGGGAGCAAACCCATCTAATCTCTTAGAATAAAACCAGGCCATCCCTATCTGTGTTTTCCTGCCCATTTATCAAGTCACTTTTCCACCAATGCACTACGCTACGGTCTTCTGGACTAATGACTCGACTGGCACTGAGCTTCGGAACAGATATCCTAATGGTAGGAAGTCGGCCCCAAGAAAAGCAAAACAAGGATCTCTTTCCACTCGGTGGAAACCGGCCCAGCTGGCCAGATTTCTCGGCCACAGGTCAATCATTTTAACTGTGAAGCTCGGCGGGGACAGACCCCCAGATGAGAGCATCTCTGACCTTTCTCCTGCTCTGACAGGAGATTTCAGTGAAATTTAGGGACTGGATCAAAGATAAGCTGCGCTCCATTGTCTGTATGCATTAAGAAAGCTTGGGACATCAAAGCAAACCGAGCCACTATTGCACACATGTGAATGAACAATAAAGACGAGACGAGTATATAGTATTTATAGAAGTTCCACACAGAAAAGAGTTAAACTAAACTAAACGTCTCTTCCATTCTTCGCCAACTATCATCAATCACTATCACCAGCCCGGTATGGAAAGTCCAAACTTAGCAAAAAGAAAAAGAAAAAGAAAAAAACTAATATCAAAGGTGTCTTTCTTTCTTCCCCCACTAATAGATAAAGGCTTTATGTATTCCGGAAAAATCCATTCCAGCGTCTGAACAATGCTCCAGTCTCTCCTTATCCATGTGAAGGCATTATGCCTTCGGAAAGTATCAATGAACTCAGTGTCCCCTATCTAAGGCTTCCTGAGATATATAGTATCCTCTTACAATTCAGTGGCTTCGAGGGCACATCCTGTCTGAGTGACAAGGGAAGGAAGTCCGCTTACACAACAGCCAGTTTCTAAACGTGTCATCTGTCGCCTCGCTAACTGATAACCAGTCCCTCCCTGCCTCGCCTCAGCCCCCTTGCTGTTTGTGGCAAACTGGCACGGATGCCAGAACATGAGAGAAAGCGACCCGCGATAATAGCTGCAGAGACACAGGCCATCGGGAACCTGACCGTGACATCACCACCAGCACTACATCTTCTCGTGTGTCAGAAAGGACAGTTACGGGCGGGACCATCTCGGACAGGGCTGGGTGGGGAGATCACCTCCCTGCATCTTCAAAATGACAAGAAACATACTTGACTTTTAACGTGAGTCAATGTGAGCTGACTTTATTATCTTGGGCCATGTCTTTTAGCCCAATCATCATGAAATTTACACACAACGTAACGAGCAGCAAGCATGTTTTATACAACTATGTCACAAATTAACAAAAAATAGGAGCAATAAGCCAAGCCTATTAATTAAAACCATATAAGTCTGTTTATCAACATCAGTTTTATAAAATTACAATATGTTATTATTATAAATCACATTACGGTACATAACGGGCATCCTAAGGGCTTCTAGGGCATTAAATAATTATATGTACCATACAAAATCTATTAGAGAGAGCAATAACAACAACAACCAATGATTAATAACTGCATAAACTGCATAGTAGCAAGTCGCTTAACTGAATGTCAGCCCACTGAACCTTTCTCTTATTTGATCATTTATTTTCCTAATTGCTTGAGTTTCCCCTCACTTTTGTACAACCTGAAATCCATCAACGTTTTATAATTTTGGCATAATTAAATAGTTAATATGTGAAGGACGTTAGTCAGAGTGGTCTGATGTAAATGGTCCATTCTAGAAAACCTTACTGAGTCAGAAAGGTTCACAGTGGTGGTGATAGGAACCAGACATACGAAGCAGTAACAGCCTCTAATAGCTGCCTCAAAGAAAGCTATTACACAAAATCATTCTATTGCCTGGACCCTGAGACATTGTTTATATGTTTTGCAATAAGATTTTGGCCTTAAACATACTTTTTTAAATAATTCACAGCTGAGAGGTACGTGCAGGGTGTTGAGAGGCAAAATAGTCTCTGTGTGGGTTCACTGGTCATTCTGGATAACAAATAAAATTACTATTCGTGCTGTTCACAGCCTGTGGTCCCCGTTACCAGCACTATAAAGAAAATCTGAGCTGGAAAACGTGAAAAACCTCTCACCGGCTGCAAAACATGAAAACTGGAATTCCTCGTCAAGGAAAAAGTAACAGAACTGCTTTGTTACTATACTTACTGTACTTATATACGCTCTGTTGCTCACCTTTAGTAGAACTCATTCAGGGTTGCTCTTGACAATACCACTGTGCTGCACACAGCATAAAAACCTTTTCTGCTTGGCGATCAAGCCTCTTCATCAACACTATCTGCTCGCCAGGATAGCGTGTTGAAGATGTACAGTACAGCACACTTGTACAGACTGCCACTGGCCCTCCAACGCAGCAAATCATGCTTTAATTGTTTAATACCTCTGACCCCTAACCTGTGGCAAACTGTGTGGTTTTATTAAAAGCTTCTGAAAATGCTTCTGTAAAATATATGAGGATACAGAGCCTGGGAACTGCCATGAGGTAAACTCTGGCACACTTTGCCTTAATAGCCTGTGTTGTAACATGGTGTGGAAAGGAGGACATGGAAACCTCAATTCACCTTGCCCTGGAGGAGAAACACAAAGGCCACAGCACACAAACATCATTCACAGCCCGTGTGTGTGTGTAAGAAGCAGTGTAGTATTAGTGTATAGTATGCAGCACTTCAGTCCTTGAGCATAAGGGCCTACATGCTAACAAAGACTATCTCTTTTTACTCAATACAGCACTCTACTGTAAACGTCTTAGCAGTGTGCTGAAGCAGGTTAAAGGTATAGGGTTACAGATGTTCAGAATGTGTCACTATGTGTTGGGGGGGGGGCCCTTATGGAAAAAATGACTTGCAGAGCCTATATCATAAAAATCAGAATACTCTTCATCGCTTAGAAATATCATTGCCGCCCACAGAAAAACAAGTATTTCCAAATTGCCAGCCTTACAGGAGAGGACTAAACCTTTCTTTACTTTCAATGTAAGTCAATGGAACCAGATTTGTTTCCAAGCTAGTTTGGAGCGTTTCTATTGGTCCATTCATCACAAGATTTTAGCCTGGACTATTTTAGCTTGGACTGCTTTTTAAATTAGGCACAGAATCAAAATGAAAGTCATTTACCTACTAGTCTTACAGGCATAGCAACAAAATCAGCCTAAGGTATGGGGCAAAGATGAAAAACGGATGTAAAGATGAATTATGGCCCTTTTTAATGCCATACAAACATTTGTTGGTTCATGTTATGTACTTTTTTGATCCTGCAGAGGAAATTTGTGAATTTGCAGCCTAACTTTGTCCAATCTGGGAGAAGCACAGTGTCGCCAACAGAGCCCTTGAGCCCTTGGTTAAGTACCGGGTAGATCTGGTCAATCCTGGGATTTGAACCCACAATCTTCCAGTTGTCAGCTCACCTCACCTGACTACCAGCCACCCGTGCAGGTTTGCTGTTGCTCACACCTCTCACTGAGCTTTAGCCTTTCATTTAAAACCAAAAGCCTTCGAAAACTGAGAACAGCATCGAATAAATCTCAGCTCTCATGCTGACAGATGGACGTGTAAGTGGTGTTCAGATGAGCCCTTTCAAAATGAAGAGTCTGCCACATTCTGTGCTTGAATCCATATCCTAAGTAAACATGAAACACTAAGACAACTGATAAACATTTCGAATCTTGCACGCATCATAAGCAGAAAACTCTTCGTCTGCATTCAGATTGTGCTGCACAGCTCCAGGTGTTTGAAAACAAGCAAAACTTGGAGAGAAGGTGTCCTCGATATTGATTAGTCAGCTGTGGATGATGTATGGCACTCTTCTGCAGGTGCTCGCGCTGCAAAAAATCCTCTCAAGGTTTTCCTTAATAAAAGTCCTAAAAACACGTAAAAAAAGTGAATCTTATATTCTTACAACAATCTCAGAATGAAAAATGTTAGTCACACCAACTGGATTTAAGATGATTTCACTTGATGGCATAGTATCAGTTTGTTTTCAGGGCAGCACAGCAGTTGATGGCTTTTCAGCTTGCGGCAGAAATACATGCAGGCCCGAGGAGCGCGTTTCAGTTGTGGGGCCTGCTGCTCCATAGACAACATTAAAGAGAAGAGCACTTGAGAGAGTGAAAAGGTGTCGCCTCGACGCCTCCTAAAGAAGTTCCACTGCCGTTCTATAGGGAACTCCTACTCAAGTTAAGCTACTTTTATCTCCACTTGAGTCATTTCAGTGAAATAACAATACGCCGACTCCAGTATGAGTTTAAGTACTGTACTCGCATCTGAATAAGACTGAAACACAGACAAGCATCTTTTAAAATAACCGCGTATAGAATTCTTCTTCTTCTTCTTGTTTTTTTACAGAGCAAACTACCTTAAATGATTCTAACACTGCATTTAGCCGTGAATTACCTCAGGTAGCAACTGCAAAGCCAGCGCCTTAGAAAAAAAAGAAAAAGAAAAAGCCGCTCAGTGCAAAAAGTCATAAATGGAAAAAAGAGCTCGTTTACTGCTCCTGCCTGCTCTGTAAGCAGAAGGGAGGTGAGGTTTGCGTGGGATCAGAGATGGCAATGACACCATTTTGTCCCGATCACTGTGGCCCCGTCTTGCAATGAAAGCACATAGGTCCGGATCAGGGGCTACGAGTAGGTGGCAGGAGGCCCAGATAACAAAAAAAAAAAAAAAAAAATCAAAAACCCTTAAAGATGTAGGCCCACACAGAGCGGAGAAGATCAGAGGCCAAAGCCGGGAGCCGAGGCTGATAAAGAGCATGCTGAAACGCCAAACGTGTCTCAGGTCCGGGGGCGGACGGTCACGTCCTGATGAAATCTATACCTGTTCCTTGACCGCTTCGACAATACGGCCAGACAGCCGCGCTGATGCCCACACTGATAGTTCAAAAAGCACAGAGTGCTACCTCAGCAGTCAGGGAAAGTTTAGCCGGGTGAAATGAAGAACATCGGCGTTTCAAGAAGGCGCCCGCAAGCAGGGTTAGCTGTTAACTGTGAGCTTGGAGTTGCGTAAGCCAGTACAAGTGTCAGTGTTCACATGCTGAATTCACTGGTTCACTGTAGGATGTTCAAAAAAGTCCAGAGAAAAAATTGGACAAACTTGTGTTTGAATGTGTGCTGACATTAGATGCTGCAGTACAGTATGGTGCTAGAATCGCAGAGCAACCTTCAATTTAGTTCATTTTCTGTCAAAACGGTGATAAAGTTGATAAAGAGTGGAATGAAACTGCTGAAATGAAACCTGATTCAAACTGACCCGTGTATTGGACAGGGCCAGAGCCTCCATTCAAACAAGCGGGAGATAAAAATGAATCAAGGATGTTATCTGTGAAAAAACTGGAAGGGTCATTCACAAAGCATGCCCATCAGAAATGCTCAAACCCGCTAAGAACCAAACACTGTTCTCGGCGATCTTTGTTTTGGATGTGTGCTGACATTAAGCAGTACAGCAGTACGGCTAAAGTCAGAGAGCACCCTTTAATTTAGTTCATTTTTAGTCAAAGTGGTGATAAAGTTATTTGTTTTACAGTAAATGCTTCTTATGCTACTTAGAAAATAAACCAAAGTAAAAACAGGAGTTTCAATATGTTGAGTTAAAAAAAACATTACAAGCTTTAGAGAGAACAGGACTTCAAACAACCGTGCAAGACCTGGTAGACCTGCAAAGCTGCCGCTGTCAAATAAGCAGCGCGTCAAAGTTTCACTTTTGATAGACTACAGAAAAACTAGCTTCACTCTCGCTTAAGATCTGAAAATATGTGTCCATTGTGAGAAGACAACTCAATGCTATTGGTCTGAAAGGATGTGAGAAAAAAAACAGACAAAAAATCTAATATGAAGAAGCTGCAGGGCACAATGGACTGACCACAGACAAAATAATATATATTTTAGACAAATAATATAAGGCAAACTTATGTTACTTCAGCGAGTCATTCACTAAAAAAGTACCTCCGCCTGATGACGCTGGGATTTTCTCCAGCCCCCAGAGTGACCCAGAATAGAGGGATAAAGCGTAAGATAATGGACCGGTGGATGGATATTTATATACTTTAAGAAGTGCAGGCTAGTACAATATAAGACTTTTACAAACACATTTTTAAATTATGAAAAAAAAAATATTTTTCCTAAATTCCTTTTTTTAACTGACTGTATTTGTTGATATTGTCAGTTTTTCCTATTTGGTTAACCACAGATCCATTCATTAACGTTCCCAGCTAATCACATATCAGAGACACTTACATTTCACATCCCTACAGGCTACTCGGCTGATCTGTCAGGCACTGCAGTGTCTGCAAGTATTTGTTCCAGTTACCTTATGCTGCATAACCTGATTCCCCTAATGAGCATCTAATTAGTGGGATCAGATGTTGTGCTACATGATTGGAACAAATACCTGCAGACACTGTAGCTCCTGATGGATCAAGCTCAGCACCCACAGTTTAAAGCGCTGCAGCTCAGGAAAAGCATAGACAACATAGAAAAAAGATTTGTGAGCCTGTGCGATGCTGAAACAGAGGAAGAAAAAGCACTAATTAAAGAGCCCACAGTGACTCCTATAGTGTGGCTCAGAAAGGTGGCGGCAGGCATTTGTCTGATTTTGCTCTTCCTATTTCAACCACACAAAACACCTCCAGAGTGGAGAATCAAGTTAGGAGTAGAATGACACTAGCTGAAATGAGACCTGATTCAATCTGACCTGTGTATTGGACAGGGCCAGAGCCTCCATTTAAACAAGCAGAAGATAAAAATGAAGCAAAAAAATTATCTGTAAAAAAAACTGGAAGGGTCATTCACAAATCCTGCCACACAAAAGATGTTTAAAGCTGCTAAGAACCAAAAAACGTCCTTCTAAGAAATGAACAAGTCTAGTAAATATAATGTAATAATATAACTGTCCCAAATCCCAATCAGTTAATGTAAATATGGGATTAAATTATGATTAATCCAGTTGGTTTAGAGTTCTTGGCTCACTGATGCCTCCCATCCATCAAAATCTCTGAAAATCAGCCTGCCTCACTTTTTGTTTTCAGTCTGGTGCAACACTGCAACCACGCAGGAAGCAAAATGCACAAGTCTGAAGACCCACTAGATGCCCTATTAATAGTCTAAAGTCTGGATACAACCTGAGTAAATAAGAAAAACAAGCAAAACATAGACATGAAATTTGTTAAATACAGAATGTCATGTCTGCTTTTAGAATTTCCATGTGATATTTGCAAATATCTGTAATTTGCATTTCCAAAAACAGGAGAACACTGACACTGCAGGCTAATCTCCATTCTGAAAAAGGGAAAGAAGAACCAAACTTCCTATAGAGATAAAATCATCTAAGGTCGACAATGTCAAATGCAACATTAAAACTGTATCGTCAACAATTCAGGAACACAGCCTATGATTGGTCAACAAAGCGATTGGCCGACAAGTCAGAGACACATCCTCTGAATGGTCGGCAAGTCCAGAAGATGGCCTCTGACTGGTCGAAAAGTCAGCAACACAGTCTCTGACTGGTCGACAATTCAGGAACACAGCCTCTTACTGGCTAACCCTAGATATTAATGTATTGTTAACAGCCATGAAGACAACAACAACAACAGAGACTCATTGTTGAATTTGAAACTATGGACACAACATCTTTGAAAAGATTACAGTTCAAGGCTGGATTAAAAAACTTGAAAACTTCCACAAAACTGGAAAAGGGACAGAAGGCACTGGAGACTTTCCTGGACCAGAACAATGCTATCATTTTGAGAAGAAATAAAAGTAAGTCTGTAGCATGCAGCGTTCCAGAGATTTATTCTTTAATGCACGACATCATCTACCTGGGAGGCTTAACCTACAGTGAGCCGCTAGCATCACAAGCAATGGAGCAAGGAATGGAACAGAAAACTCTTCTGGCATTTGTCAAAAAGTTCTAGTTGCTGTTGCCATGCTACCGGCAGAAACAGCAGGGATTGGTTAAGTAAGTTCATGTTGCCTCAAAAAAAAATCACATATTTGCAAAATTCATAATTTTGCTGTAAAAAAAAATCACAGTATAGTGTGCCTGATATTATGAGATATCCCTGAGCTAATTTATTTACATTAAATAAACTCACAAATCACATTCGGAGTGTGTGGGCCTTAAAAGAACAGTCTGGCAAAACATCTACATTTCCATTACATATTTTCTACTTAGCCCACATGCAAGCAAGCAGCCAAGAGATGTTTAGTTTTGCTTAAGGAAAGAAGTGATTCTGGTCATTCTAAATCGTTTCCTCTTCTTTTAGCCACACAATGTTGTTTTACAGTTTACAGTTTAAGATACTGGGTTCTAAAACACACTGACATGTCTGCGTTAGGACCTGTATGCGAAAAAAAAGCACCAAAATTCATCACTTAAACATGCACAGAATTTGAAATAAATGGAAAGAGTGTGTAAACGCGATTGTTTTGCCAAAGCGTTCCTTTAATTCCGACAGCTAAATGACCCCAGCGAGCGGCTGATGATTATCTGCTAAGAACCTAAGGGCAGAAACCTGCAGTTGTTTGACACTATTGCACTCAGTTGCAATGCAACGCATGACAGTTTTACAGGAAACATTCCTCCAAGGCCACCTTTTGTTCCTTTTACATTCAGTGTGTGTGCCACAGTTCCATTAGCCAAAATCCACAGGGGATTCCACTGAAGAAATAGAGAAAAAAAAACAGAGTAATCAAAACAAATAGCTGGAGGATAGGGAGAAGGGATGCTGTATAATGCAGGGGGTGAGGCAGTAGGATGCGGAGCGAGATAGAGAGAAAAACAGAATGCAGGAAAACATACTTTTACACACCCATTTGATTCCTTTCTCCTCCTCTTTTATTAGGGTGGGGGGGTGGGGGGTGGGGGGGGGGCTCTACCTTCTAGCTCCAGCACATTCACCAAACTAAACTGCAATTCTGACTTGTCTGTTTTCTCTTTACTAGCACTGGTGATATTAGCAGCTATGTGAAAGTCAAGCCTAAAGAGATGGCCTCCATCATTTATTCCTCATCGGCGCAGAGGAGTGAAGAACGGCTGCTGCTAATGATGCCTCCACGGAGCTCAGGGCTTGTGGCCCGTATGACCGAGCACCGCCACTGAGCTGCGATCAAACAGCCCGGGCAAGAGAGCAGGAGTACGGCGCTAGGCATTAAGAAGCACGCCTTAAAAAGTGATGCAAAGGATTACATTTGGCCTGTCAGGCTGCTGTCGCACACTCACTGTAAAAGCACGTGTGCCCTTAAAAAACAAGAATGCAGCCCGTAAGTAGATGCAATGAGGGGAATTAAAGGGCCCATACCATGGAAAATTTACAGTTGAGGTGAACACACCCCCCGTTTGACTATACCACGTATATGATATAGTATATGATCAGAGTTTGTTTTAATAACACTCCATGTCACTGATGTATAAGATGTAAACACACTAGACTGGCACATACCTTTCTAGAAAGATATAACATATGAGGGATAAAACATGTGAAGTATGTTGAATTTTGGCCCTTTAAGCAGAATGGCAGGACGGCCTGCAATAATACGGCATTATTCTGCGCTACAATCTAAGTGACCCGCTTAGCAACCAAACCCAGTGCTATAGGTCTTAATTGCCTAGCAACCTTGGACAAGTAAGCCCTCCAAATTAGTGGCTGAGGAGGCGGAGAGGTCTGAGCGACGCGGAGAGCAAATTTCATTGTTTAATTTGGATAATTATGGGAGTTTTCAGGGAGAGGGCTAATGAATGGCGTTTTATTGTATTAACTCCTGGGCTAAATTGCTGGAATATGGAAAAGACGGCTCAGTTAAGGGGGCCGGCACCTCCATCAGTCTGCAGAGGAGGACAGAGAGCTCCTCTGAAAGCACCAAATGAAGGTAATGAGTTGCAATAAAGCTCACAGGCTTGATTTAGTGGCTGGCTGGTGGGTTTGGAGAGTCTAGCTTGGAGGGAGTCCGTGTCATGGGAAGCTGGAACAGAATTTCGAAGGACGCAGTAACACTGCTTTTTTTAAAAGTTTAGTCTGGAATGACCTATTAAAAGATTTTATGTATAATAACGGCTTTTGCATTGTTTCACTTGTAATCTAAATCTAACTAAAAGGCATTTCATTTGTTTAAAGTCTTTATTAAGCTTTGATCACCAACTTTCAAGTATTATTATTATTATTATTATTATTATTATTATTATTATTATTATTATTATCATTATCATCATCATCGTTTCAAAAACAACATACTAATGTTATATAATAATGTTATTGAATAAAATAGTGAGCTCAATTTTTTTGATCATGCAAACCTCTGGACTAGATTCATTTTGGATGCACCCAATTATTAATATTTTTTTAGCATTATACTAATTATCATAAAAATATAAAAAGTATCAAAATAAATATAAAATATAAAGAGCCCATATCACAGAAAGCCAAGTTTTCCTTTCCTTTTTCCAAAATATGAGAGATACATGTAAACATTGTTGCATACCCCTCCCTCCCTTAGTCCATACATTTAATTGAATTAACATATAGGGGTGTGCGATATATATATATATATATATAGCCTACGATAATATCTGAATTGCCGTGTGCACCTAACAATGCACCCATACTGTGTGCTAGCATAGGCTAAAGCGAGCATAACTGCTAATACAGCACCCCTAAAGCTGAAACTGAGTGAACACACTGCTCCAGGGGAAGCAACTCAGACACCGCCAGCCTCGCAGTCTACCACCTTAGATTTAACACCTAGACGAGGATCATCTTCACTCGCGTGGAGCTGGTTTGGATTTGAAAAGACTGACGTTGCTCAGAAGACGGTAGTTTGCAGACTTTGTAAGAAAGCAGCCGTTAAATATCTACACAGCTAACCTGTTTCATCATCTCCCAACAAACCACCACACAGAATATGAGGAGTATGAAGAGAGTATGAGGAGTATGAAGAAAGTATGAGGAGTATGAAGAGAGTATGAGGAGTATGAAGAGAGTATGAGGAGTATGAACAGAGTATGAGGAGTATGAACAGAGTATGAGGAGTATGAAGAGAGTATGAGGAGTATGAAGAGAGTATGAGGAGTATGAAGAGAGTATGAGGAGTATGAAGAAAGTATGAGGAGTATGAACAGAGTATGAGGAGTATGAAGAGCTTCAGGAGCGTGCTGTCCAAGACAGACCTAAACCAGCTAAGGTGTCCAGCAAAACACACACTCAGCAAACTTCAGCAAGTCATTCACTAAAACAGAGCCTTCACCTGATGATGCTGGGATTGGCTCCAGTGGAAGATAAAGGATGGATGGATGGGTGGATATTAATGTCCTTCAAGAAGAGCAAGCTAGTAACTTTTACAAACACATTTTTAAATAATGCAAAATCTTGTTTATTTTCATTATCAACAAAGTTACAGAAAATATTCAGATATTATTTTTGTCATTATCGCACAACCCTACGTCATAACCGCCATAAAGCTGCAGGTTAGTTCTGCATCAGTGTACATGAGCGAATACTATGTGTGTATATATGTATATATATTTACACACACACACACACACACACACCCACACACACTACCATCATATACAAATCATTTTACACATTTAACTTTTTCATCAACATCCAAACTTGGCTGCTGTAACTTTCTTAGAGGACATTGGCACACAAGGATCGAAAGCCGCCTTTGTGGATAAGAAAGAAAAATGCTTCATGCTCTGATAAAAGCCCCAGGGTGACCAGAGAGCACGAGGACGCAAGGGAGGATGGTGACAGCGCGCGGACCGTCTTCTTGCTGTGTTCCATGTTCACCTTGACCCTCCTGGTCTGGCTGGCTCACTCGCCCCCTAAGCTCCACACCCCTTTCCCCACCGCTGAGCTAATCAGAGCAGGCAGGTCACACAGCCATGCCACCCTCACCCGCCCACCGGGCAGCCACGCACCAGGACGAGATAACCTATTTGAGGACACAATACTGTGGACACAAACATGTACACACGGGGACAATGACAAGCGTGCTTTCCCACACATCTCTGTGATTTAGTCATATGTCTGAAGCCTGTTCTTCATCCTTTCAATAAATGTTAAGACAGGATGCAGTGCATCGCTCTTCGCTCGCCTCGCGCTTTCATTTGCGATACACCTCGTAGCCCGTTTCTTCGCAGAGCCAGATGCAGCACGGTGTGTACGTTGGCCAGTGGCCGTGCACAGGCTGTGCATTAGCGACCAGACGCTGCTGTGCATTAATGGGTGCAAGCAGGGCTGAGGCCTATTACTAATTCCATCTGGAGGAGCGCTGAACTGCGGGGCCACCTTCTACCCTCCAGCAAATTGAACGACTAGCCTGTTTCCAATTTTCTCTAACTCCAGTATCTAAAGATACATACATCCACTCCCCTACTTGCTTAGCGCAATTTTAGCCTTGACCCCTTTAATGGAGAAACAACATGCTGCCTGCCTTTTTTTTTTCCCATCTCTTACTTACATCAAATCACTCAGTCTTCCCTGACCTCTGCCACAGGCTAGCACGAGCACAGGCCACTGTTAATTATACCTCCAATCCTTTAAATAAAGTAGCGGCGCTCGTTTCATTATGGCTGCTACTGTAAATCACATCTGAGGGTGCCGACATGGGAGGAGAGAGATGGGGATTGGGGCGGGGGGGGCTTCACCATCATCTAGTGACTTTTACATTTTTTTTTTAACGAGATGGGTGAAAGTGGAAGCCAAAGCTGAGCACTTCTATAAACTCAATACATTAAAGCTCATGCTCAATTTCACCACAGCCAAGACAGCACTCCCATGCCTGCTCTCCAGCTCTCCAGGACTGGCTTAGCTCCTCTGTCCTGTCCATCTCAGGCCGTCTTGGCCAATCACAGCTTTCTGGAGTCCCGGATATAGAACTGTGTTTGCCTGCATGCGGAGTTAGCTGACCCTTCAGAGTTTAGGAGGCTTCCTTAAGAAATTTATTTCAAAGTCAAAGTTTCTTTTTCATATACATAGTCATACATGGCACAGCTACCAGTGATATGTTTTGACAATACATGCTTGCTCACATGAAACAAAGAGCTACCGTTTACATTGTGTAAAAAGTTCATGATGAATGGACCAATAGAAATGATTGAAAATAATAAAATAAAATTCTGGTTCCACTGACTTACATTAAAAGTAAAGCAAGTTTTTGGTCTTTCCTGTAAAGTTGCAATTTTGAAGATACTTATTTTTCAATAGCCATCAGTAATATATAAAGGGAATATCAGTAATATATAAAGGGAATATCAGTAATATATAAAGGGTAGTAAACATAAAATAAGATATAATATAAAAATCTGATATAATATTAAAGAATAGATACAATAATATATATATATATATATATATATATATATATATATATATATGTGTGTGTGTGTGTGAAACTAGTATGGTCCTACAGTATGTATGACTTCAGGACAGATTACTGATTCCGTACCAAAAAACATGCATTCTAATCCCAAGGATCCTTGTATTAAAGAAATATAACCTATATACTTTCAATTTCACCCTTTTTAGATTATGTGTCTTTCTAAAGTCATATAATCAGATAAAGACAAATGAAAACACATTTCAAAAAGATGTCTGTAACTTCACACAGGAGGAAACCTGCCGTGTTATAAAAGATGTATGCATGTACACTGATGCAGCATGGGTTTAATAAGAGTGAAATAAAAAGTAATCCTGTTATGTCTCTGTACTAAACCTGCATGTTAGGAGATGCACGGCTACAGGAAATGAGCTACTGAGCGCTCCACACCCACTGAGTGATTGCATTGTTGCGTCTTTGGTAAAAGCTTATATAGCCATGCAGCTGCATTCTGCCATACAACTGCCTGACAAGACGCCAACAAGGCTGAAAATAGGATAATGGGAAGACCACCACATGGGAAGAGCCCACCTCATGAAGCGTGTTAATTAGAGTGGACCTTAATGGTTAGAGAGCCTGGCGCTCTATGCCTATCACATGTATTAACAAGATACACTTAGTGCTGCAAATCTGCTGAAATTCTACACCCGAGTGGGAAAAGAAAATGACTATCAGATAATCCATTACACACCAGTCCAATTACATCTACCTGATTAAATCACACCTGGTTTCCAGTTATTCGCTGGGTTGACGCCGACTTTTCACCATCGCTTGTGATTAGTTTGGTGAACTTAATAAACACAAATCAACGCAAAACTCTGAGCTGAAGTTCAATTCATGAAGTTCTTCTTCATTAAATACGCCCTTTGTAGTACAACAGCCTGGGGCATTGGTGATTAAAGTGTTTTTTAATGGTGGTCTCAGTGGTTGAGAGATTAAGAGTGCCAATGAATCTTACACGGGAGGCAAATTCTGGCCGCAGGCTCTTTTCCCTTATTTGCGGTAGCTCCCGCTATACAGTGCCACCCGTTACATGCTCCTGCGTGCTCTAATGTTCATATGTACTGTAGGAGGTAGCCGCGTTCTGCGCTCAGAGCGCGAGGAAGAGATGAGAGGAGCTGCCACAGAAATCAATAAATGAATTCTCACACCCGAGTTCCGTGGGGAGAGGGGCTTCTCTGGAGGGTCGGAAGATGCAGCGATGCCTTGGGCACAGCAAAGGCGGATCGGATCGAAGTGCATTCAGCACGTGTGATGATCAAAACCAACGTGAGCGGAATGCATGTCGGATGGGGAATGGATCCGTGTTCGTTTATGAAGATGCACCAACTGACGTTTTATTCTGACAATGCAGATGACGATCGCTATTTAATTTTTAGTTCACCCGATTTTATATGGGAGCCTATAAAACGGTAAGGATTTAGCTGATCCAGATTAGTTTCTTATGTGCAAAAATCAGAGATTAACTTGAACCACCTTTAAGTGGCGATTATTAAAATTTCAGCATTAAGGTATATGGCACTGAGGTTCGTCCACTCTTTAATCCCAATTTACCCCTTATTCGTTATATATAGGGATTAATCAGTCTCTATTGCAACGTCTGCAACTAGTCCAGAATTCTGATGCCATGTTATTGTCTAGCATTACGAAAAAAGACCACATCACTCCAGTGCTCGCTTCTCTACACTGGCTACCTGTCCAGAATAGAATACAGTTTAAAGTACTGTTATTTGTTTTTAAGGCATTAAATAAGCTTGCCCCCTCTTATATTACAGACCTGCTAACACCCTCAACTTCTCAACGTTTTCTTAGATCATCTTCACAGACCTTGCTGACTGTTTCCAGGGCTGGGCTGAAACTTAAAGGTGATCGTGCATTTGCGGTTTATGCTTCAAGACATTGGAACAGTCTTCCAACTGATATTCACCATGCCACTTCTGTCTCTGTGTTTAAACCAGGTCTAAAAACATACTTTTACAAACTTGCATTTGAATAGTAGGAGACTGTAGTGATGTGAGGTGCTGCTTTTTTTCTTTCTTCTAAGCTCCTTTTAAGTGTTACTTTTGTTTTTTTAATTTATTTATTTAATTTATTTATTTTATTGTTTTTAACCCAGCGTGTCCTGGGGATTGATTTTTATGTACAGTACTTTGGTCAACTCAGGTTGTGTTTAGAGTGCTTTATAAATAAATTCTTACTTACTTGCTTACCTCTTACTTGTCCCTACCACTTTGTCTTCGGGGTACAGGGGTAATGTAAGGGGTTACATGGCCCTACAAATGGGGTACTGTCAGAGGCACACTCTAAAGAGAGCACTGCGAGAAATTTCCCCATTCAAAATTAAAACAGTATCAATAACTGTTGTATTATGCTAGTTTATTATTCTAGTCTTATATCCTGGACCCCAACCCCCCCAAAAAAACCCACACAGCTATGCATTATTTCAGCCATGCAACGTTTTCAGGACTTTTTCAGATCTGACGCAAGAGATCTCTCTCAGAGATGAAAGCTTTCAGCGCTGTTTATCTGATGGTGACAGTTGTGGTTGCCTACCAGGTTATGCCCTTTATCTCTGTATCACTTTTCATGTATTATTCTTGTTCCTTATACAAATGGATTCACTGCTGGCATTTTTTCTGGATATTATAATAATATCTCCTGACAAATAAAGAACTTGTACTTAAAGACCACTTTGAATGGGACATTTTAGAAAATGAAGGGTGGTCTCTGACCTTTGCAGTACTGTATCTGCACACAAAAACAGGAAACACTACCTCGACTTAACAACCACAGACCTGAATTGTTTTCTAGAAGTTTCACAGGGTAAGGGAAACTTTAATATGATTAGTGGCTGTTGTTGTCTTTTACTACATTAATATACGGTTATGATGAAGTTAAAGATTCGGAGGAGGGATGGTGTGCTTGCTTGCTTTTGTTACACTTCAAACAATATAAGTTGTAGCATTAGCAGTAATAAAATAGCATTTGCTTCATATACCGTACAACTGACCACAAACTGTTAAACCCCACTTAAAATATTACTTACAAATTGTCTAGTTTATAGTTATGTGCCAGGTCGTCTGATAAGGTCTAGGCGTATGTAATATAAAAAAAGATAAAGGATCAAACGGTGACTCCTACTGTTCTCAGGCTGTCTTATCTCAGATTAGTCATTTCCATCTACAGTATAAGCTAGATGAAGGCTTTGTGGCATGTGCACAGGAGAATATGCTTTGTGTATTTGATAATGTGGCTTGGAATTCGAGAGAGGCTTCAAATACATGACAAGAAGGGAATTGCTCTTTTCTTCCCTTATTTTTGAAGGGAGCTGTCATAACTGCATTAAGCATAAAGGTCCTTCACTATGGGGTTCTTCCCCCCTCTGAAAGGCCGGACAGGAATTTGGATAAAGATGAAAGAAGGCAGGCGCTCTCCTCACTTCTGAGCACTTTCGCTCTGTCTGCAAACATGCCTGCAGGAAATTTTCTGCTGAGCAATTCTACATGGAGTCAACAGTCTAAACGCATTAACTGTGGAGGACGTATCTGGAGCTCTCTCTCTGTCTCAAGTCAATACACCTGCTAATATTATTATTCATTTTAAGACTTCTATAAAACAGCAGTGTGTCCAGGCATGTCTTACTGGAAAAGACCCTTCCTACTGGGAACTGAACAAACCATGTTGGGAGCTAATACACACGGCAATAGCGGCAGACCAGCGAGGACAGAGGCCCTGGTCAATTTTGGGCATCAATGCGGTCGGTGTCACTGCTTAGACACTCGGTGACATCACGGTGCCCCGAGGGGCCTGAATCACCTTTGGAGCGAGCGACTGCCAAAATGTCAAACCAGATCAATAAAGAAGCGAAAGGTCGCTGCTGCTCCTGTGAGTAAGATTCAATACTTCATTAAGAGGGCTGAGGGGCAGTAGAAATCTGAATGGGTGTTTAAAAGTTAGAGGAGCCAAAGCGATGTGGCATCAGCAGCATCTGGGTGTGAAGCAGTTAATGACATTGCTAACTAGTACAGTGCAGTGAAAACTGGAACAGCTGCTGCTAAATAAGGCTGATCATAGAAGATTACATAGCAAACCAACTTATTCACTTTTCACATATTGTCAGTTTGTTTACTGTGTTGATGTTATTCCTATGTACCAAACATCCATCCATTATCTTCCAGGAGGGCTGGAGCCAATCCACCATGGACAGGTCGCCAGTCCATCACATGGCCAACACATACTCGCGCACACACTCACAACTTAACATGCATGTGTTTGGACTGGGGGGGGGTGAACCGGAATACTCAGAAGAAACCCATTCAAGCACAAGGAGAACATGCAAACTACATACAGAATGCCCTGGACCAGGAATCGAACCCAGACAGTGCTAACTGTGCATCACCTGTTTACTGTATTATGATCGTTTCTTGTTTGTATGAACGCTGAAACAGTAATTAACGGTGATCGAGGAATAGTATTGGCACTAACCGTTCCATATAGCCCAGCTCTAAATTTCTAGGTCAAAAAAATAGGCTTTATTGTTATTGTATATGTAAATTTGTCCTTTTCACTGGTTCTCCAACTGAAGACAATGTTCCTACAATCATGTTTGTTCCTACCAAGCTAGGCAGACCTTGGAATTATGATAGTCAATACGTTAACGCTATTGCAGACTTGTTCATTCAAGATATTCTTTTTAATAATATTTGACATAACTGTTTCATTAGTATACCACAAACAAGCACAAATAACACAACATATGCAACACTGGGAAACTGAGCTTCAGTCTTGTTAACAAAAATATAGCAATTCCTCCTGCAGTGCAATCTCTTTTGTCTCAAGCTCTACTCACCATATGCACCCACCAGCCACTTCATTGGGTAGACCTCCTTGTATCTACACTCATTATGATTTTATCAGCTCTACTTACTATATAGGAGCACTCTGTAATTCTACAATTTCAGACAATTTGCAGTCCATCTGATTCTGCATATTTTACTTTGCCCCCACCATTTCTGTACTTTAAAGGTCAGGACCCCACAGGACCACCACAGAGCAGGTATTATTTGGGTGTGGATCATTCTTATCACTGCAGTGACTTGGTGGTGGCTCCACTGGTATGAGTGGACTACTATCCACTTTTATTACATTTTGTAGATGTAAAGTCAGAGAGTGTAGCTCATCTGTTGTTTGCATTGGTCGTCCTCTAGTCCTTTGAGAGTGCTCACAGGACACTGTTGGCTGGACATGTTTGGTTGGTGGACTACTGTCAGTCCAGCAGTGATACTAAAGAGTTTAAAAAGACCATATGGTGGTACATTGGAGATCTTAATAATTAAAAACAGGGTGAAACTGGGATAACGGAGAGCCCAGAGAAACAGATGGACTAGAGACAGTTATTGTATACAATAGGTATACACCTATAGGTACACAAAAAAACACAGCACAGCTGTATCTAACTCCTAAGTGCTCAGTGAGTGTGTATTACACAGCATTACACGGCCCACTACTATCATCAGCCTATGAAAAATCACATGCCTGTGTGCATCCTCACAGAGCTTATTGGTGTAAACGCTGTGAGCTTGTGAACTGTTGCTTGTTGATGCTGTCTGATCTATGTTACCACCCTAAATCCTGCTCATAACACTCATTATTTAGCTACAGGATGATTACGCTGGGACCCGAATTAAAAACGTTAAGCTTCTCTAATAACCTTGCTTTCTCTTTGGGTCTGAATAAGGCAGCTGTAACCACCCACGAAGAAAGAGCTCCATAAGATTGGCTTACATGACGCGTGAACCTTCATTAAGCAAATGCATCTCTGTGATTATTTATGGGACCAATTGAAGTGGGCAAACCAGGAAGCAGAAATGGCTGATCGACGGCTTTAAAAGCTCACCCCCTCTTGGATCCCAGCATGGGCCCTCTTTAGCCTCCCTAACACACGCTTCTTTAGAGGAGACAAAAATACACATGCCACCCAAAGCCGCATTAGCCAGCAGCTCTCATCCTTTATTTCTGGAGTTGAGCTACACTAGAAGACAGTGCGGAGATGATGTTCTTGAAACAAGTGCAGAGATGCAAAGGTGACCGTCTTGATGCTAGCAAGCACAAAAAAAATAAATAAATAATGAAAAATAAAGAACAGGTGAAAATGACGCATTATGATCATTAGAATGAAAAATTCTCAAAGCTTTGGACAAACTAGGGGTGTTATGATTTAATTGCAGTATTAAAAATCGTAAAAAAAAATAATGTAGCAGTGCATTGAAACCTGCGTCACTGATACGCTCCATGAGGGAACAATAAGATAATGGTGAAAATGCAAGTCAGATTTTGGAACAGGGATTGCTGAATGCATTCTTGGCTTCAGGGCCGGAATTCTTAAAGGCAAAGCAATACTTATGGACACCCCTGGTGCTTTCACATTGTTTTAGATACTGAAAACATATAAACATGACTTAGAATGAATTTCTGAGTCATGTTTATATGAGTTTTATCTGAGCCTCACCCCAAGCATTTCAATGCATGTTATGTCCTGACATGATGTGCAAATGACAAATAAACTTGAAACTTGATTTCGCTGCTTAATTTGCTTTACAATAGCCGATTTTAATTACAATGACATAAAAATCTGAGCTCGCTACAGACATTCCTGAACTCTACTCTGTGACGTCCCTGGTGAACAACCGTTAACAAGGACGCGGCAAAACAGCATTACGACTGACTGGGACTGCGAATTTTTTAGTGCTGGTTCTTCAGATTCTAATGATATTTCAGAATTTGAACTTGAAAAACAGTAAACAGTGTCTAGCTAAATAACCAACATTATTCATGACAATAGCCTAGCAACCAGCTACACTCAGATACAGGGGAATAGTTATTGTTATAAATATGATCAGAGTTGAATTCGCACTTATACGACTCCAAACGCCACCAAACTTATACGACTTAAAAGCCACCAAACACAAGCAAGTTAAGCTAATGTTAGCTAACATCAGCTAAAACAGGCGAAGTAACTGCGCTTACTTGGTTTACCTCCATGTAACCACCAACCTCCCCTTTAACAACTCTCGCTGGTTTTCTTAAACGCCCATGTTGTAAGATCTAGTCTTTGTGTACGCCTACGTCCCATAGTTGTGATAATCATCAGGTGTGAAATGATCACTACAGATGAGCATCATTCCAATGTGGCCGTTTCAAGTTGACAGACTTAATCCACTTTCTGGATATCTGGGGGTCTTTGGGCTGTTTGTACATGGGGGTTCTACTGTACAGTGAATTACTGCCACCAAAAAAAACAACACCTTTCTGTCATTTTGCATTATCGTAAGTACATCTTCTAGCATGTTGTCCACCATTTACATTAGATGCATAACACTTATGGCAGTATCCAAACAGCACGGGTGGAGCTAAACAATAGTCTTTTAAGCCATATTCCTTGACTTTGTTGTTATATTCCACTGCATTTATGAGTTTGAATTTTTCATATTAGCTAGTGCTTAGCCTTTAAAGTCCAACTGACAAACAAACCATGAAGAAACAGATATCATGTAAGGTTTACTATTATTATTTATGCTTTTATCCCTGCAGAACTTCGGACCACTTTAGACTTTGTAATGTGAAACCAAATGAACCAAATGAAAAAGACAAAACGTCACAAACACTCGAATCGAATACTTTTCACTGTGTTTTACAAAGAAGAAAAAACTAACCTTGGCTTCAGAACCCTAAATCAAACTGAACCTGGAAATATGTACATTGTTAGACTTCAATCAGTCTTTCTGATGAGCAGGAGTGTCCTGGGAGAGAGAATTACGGACGGGAAACGAGACTGGGAAACAGACAGAGGCGAGGATGAGGGAGTTGGGTGTAGCTGGCTAAGGCCCAGAGCCTCCAGTTCAATTCCATTGTTTTATCCCTTGCAACATATTCATCACGCAGAGGGAGAAAAAAAATGATGGCATTTGGGGATGAAGAGACAAGAGAGACTGTAGAGTGAATAAAAAAAGAAGCTCTTTGAAAACAAGAGCTGGGAAGGTGCAGCTGCAGCAGGACTATTTAGAAAGCGTTGCGTCACTGCGAGAGGGGAGCTTACCAGTATCAGACAGAGTAAGCTCCTCCAATATTAATGTTCACTTCATAACTGTCCAGCAGTGGGAACAAATCAAAGGGCCAGCCAGGCCAGCATATGTTCTCGTACGCTCTCTCTCTCTGTCTCTCTCTCACAATCATACACTAAATGTCAGGACACCATCCCAGCACACACGCGTGTGTGATGAGTAACGTGTATCTGCACACCCACACGCTGACACATATAGGCTGCGCTTCGTATCAGTGCTACTGTAAGCACCGCTCTGGGCTGGAGTAGCTGCAGGTTGAGCGCTGCCTGCACGCGCTTCTCTTCTATCATAATGAATCAGCACTTCTGAAACAGAGTGAGCCTGTCTGTATTTCCAATCCTGTACAAGCAGCGTGATTCATCTATAGAGGTGAGCGCCACGCATACTCACACACACACACACACACCCGCGCGCACACACACACACACACACACACACACATACATACATACGCATGCACAGGCAGGAGACAAAACAGCAAAAGTCATCTCTATTTCAGTGGAACAATAAAACAGTAACAATAAAAACATTTATTTTCAATACTGATGATATGAGTTTGTTTGTTTTTTGTTTATTTTATGAAACGCTGTTATGTTCCTCTATTCTGAACTAGCAGCGAGGAGTGGAACTCTAAACAACTACTATTTCGGTACATGAGGTGATGTGCACCTTTTTCTTTCAAGCTAGGGAGAAGGAAGTAGACTCATTCACTTGTAATTAGGGATTTATTTTATTATTTGAGTGTCTGCAACAGTTCAATAGATGGATATATCATTAAGCATAGGTACAGAAAAAAATCCTTTGGCTGAAATTAACATGAGCTCTGAGTTCACTCTTTTAAATACATTTCCAGTGTTTCTGATCTAGCTAACAGCAGCCACAGTAACCCTAGGTAGTGTTTCCTCAGCCATATCCTTAAGAACACAATACAATGGAGCATACATACTCAGAAATATGTTATATTTTATAGTCCTGTTAAAAAAGAGACTTAATAGATAAATAGATAGATCCGGTATTACAGCAGCAAAGATATACAGTGAAGAGCAGTAGCAGAACAACCTCGCATACATGTACACATACATAAATAAAGAATATTTTGATATAATAACAATATAACAAAGCAACTACAGTGTAACGTATGGTAGGTAGGTAAGTAAGTAAGTACAGAGCATTAATATTATGCAGAGGACGTGGCATACTGTTATATGACAATAGAATATGTTAGTATATATAACTGAATAGTAAACTAAACCAAATGGCAATATGAGCCCCATGTGGCAGTGCATATAGGACATGGAAATACCAGCTGAAGAGAAATGTTTCAACTAATCTGGAAAAATCCAGTTCCGCTAACTCCCTTTCTAAGACGCTCTTTTTTTTCCCTTTTGCTTGAGTTACTTTTTTAAAGATGCAAGGTTTTGTTCCATCAGCAACTATTCTGTGTTTGAAATGGAGCAAGTACCCAAACAGCACCTTGAACAGTTAACCAAGTACTTGTACAGTCTGCTAGCTGTCACAGCACAAACCAGTGACAGTTGGCAGTGCTAGAAAGCTATGCACTGCAGAAAAAAAAAATGTGGTAAAATCATCTCAAATCTAGTCAATTGAATCTTTCTAGCATTGCTCACTTACGGAAGAATATCCCAATAACTGAATGTGGGGCTAGTTTTAAGCCTTGCTAGATTTTTTTTCTGTGACGACTGACTGTCCACTGCATTAGACACTATCTTGTTAGGCCACCTTGTACATATAAAGTTAGAGACAGTAGCTGCAGAGGTGTGTGGTTGGTTATCCTCTCATCCTTCATGGATGCTGCCTACAGGACCCTGCTACCTAGATATTGTTGGTTGGTGGATTCTCAGTCCAGCAGTGAGACTACACAAATAATATCTCCATGAAGAACAGAGTGATAGCAGGTTAACAATGTAGGCAGGGAATAAGATGGATTACTAATTGTAAATGGGCGTGTAGTGGTTAGCACTGTTGCTGGGTTTGATTCCCGGTCCGGCCTGCTCTATGTGGAGTTTGTATGTTCTCCAAACACATGCATGTTAGGTTGATCGGTCACTCTAAAGTGCCCATAGGTGTGAGTGTGTGCATGAGAGTGTCTTGGCCATGTGATGGACTGGAGACCCATTCATGGTGTATCCTGCCTTCACCCAATGATGCTGGAATTGGCTCCAGCCCCACCATGACTCCGACCAGCGGGATAAAGTGTAAGATGATGGATGGATGGATGGATACTAATTGTAAATCTTAATAGAAAATCAAACTCAAAACAAGTGAAACCTTATCTCTGTATGAGGAATATCAGATACATTGACTAGAGATAGGAGGACTTCACTTGCCAAGATAAAGTTTTTGCAGTTGCAGAGTAAAGAAGAGGTTTCCTCTGAACTAGATCAGAAGTCTTTTCTTCAGGCTTAACAATGAGAACATACACAACAATTCAGAAGGACTATGGGGGTATTGGATGACACAGCAATATATTGTGATAAGCGTGGTCCTACTTGAAAGCTAATGTTACATCTCGCCCATGGACAGATCGCCTTCTATCAGTTCTTAGCCGCTGTGCACAATGAATGGTCACTGCAAGCGTGTGTTTATTAAATCATCTTATCAGCTGAGGCTGTGAACCAGTCAAAACAAAGAACAATGTCTCCACGCAGCGACTAAAACACAGAGGGACGCATGAACTCTGAATTTTAATGGAGATTGGTTCCGAGCCACGCCAAGGTTGACATCCCTTTCCCATCTGAGAGGGCTGCAAATCACGTTTGCTGGCATGAAGCTTGACTGACAGCCCAAGAGGCACAGCTACATCGTGCCAGTTAAGAATAACGCCTGAGATGATCATCAATCTACGCATGAAACTCAGGGATTATCATGCTTATCACTCAAAACGTCCAGAGCAGATGTTCAGGGACTGATCTGTGTATCTGCCAGAACTCAAGAGGGGAAAAAAAATCTTTTCCTCTCCTCCCTCTGCATGTATCTGGCCCTGTGTACCTGCAGGCTATAGTAGAGGCCAAGGGGTGTGAAGTGAGGTGGTCTAGCGGACATGGTCTTGTTTTAAAGTGTGTTATTGAAAGTGTATCTCCTCTTTATCAAGGTCCAGAGAGGGAAGGACTAAAGAGAAGAGCTGAATGCCTGACTTTGTGAATGAGTTTCAATATAGAAGTTTGAAGCTAGGGCTGAAAATTATGATTGTATGAGATCGCATTACTCGTTTACGCAATACGCCTTTATGAATTTAGCACAGGTGCTTCTAGAACATGACCTTGCAGAACATTGAACAACAGCATGTATTATAAATTCAGGGCTAAACCACTCACACAGAGTCTCTACCTACTGAATCTAATATAGCCTTACAAATAATCTTAGAAAGTCTTTTCGGGGGTCCCACGTTGGCTGGCTGCTACCTCCCTCACCACAGCAGTGCTAATGCTAGCTGCAATGCCAGCGAAATGCCTGGTTTAACAACTCTTCTTCTGGAAATACTCTTTTCTAGTTTGGTAATGGGGTCTTTCACACATTAACTGACATCTTACACATCTTCTTCGGGTTTGAGAAAATTGCACCTCTCTTGGGAAATAGGGCTTTCAGATTTGCAAACGTGCTGCAGCAGTTTTCACAGGTATCTCGACCACGGTTACAGTAGTTAGGCTATGAAGGACTAACTGGTGGAACTAACTGGCTACAGCGCTACCCTGAGGCAGACTGGTGTGGCAACTCTAGTTATCTGAGTATACCAAAGACAAAAACTCGCCAGGGGCCATCTAAACAATGGCCTTTCCTTAATATTTGTATTTGAGCCTCTGGTTTACCACCCCCTTGTATTTTACACCTCTCCTATAGTTATTCATTGGCTTTTTGTAGCATCTAATACATTTTGTCCCTTGAAATGTGTCTGCAAGCCTCATAAAATCTAGTTCTCGTGAGCGTAAATGTTTTCACCCTCAGAAATACTTTCCAGTCTTAGAAGTTGGTTGCTTTTTTCTGTTTCTCACAATCCAAATAAATACGTATAAATGACCTATTACACATCTCAGACGTCAGTGGACTAGAGCAAAGTTTCTTCATTTTGGCTATTTCCTTTTCTCAGTAATAGCTTATTGACCGCTACACATCCTTTCCGACCCTCAGAATTAAATCTTTCTTCCTTTGACCTCCCCCTTTCTCATGCATTGAACTGCCTTATATCAGATCTTATCAGAAACATCTAGTTTAACCATTTTAGCCAGAGATTCGCAAAGCAGTGCAGTTATAATTGAGTAGCTGCTTGTGTGGAGGGGAACATCATGTCAGTGAGAGCTTTGCTGTAACTGTAGCAGCTAACAGGGCAAGGACAATGAACCGTAGTCTCTCTTGGACTAGCAACGATGTACACTGTCTACTTCATATCTGAAGTGAACTGGGTGTTCTGCAGGTGTACTGTAGTTTGGTATATTGTCCAGATTATCATTACAGCTATGAACAGATGCTGTCTCTGCCGCTGCTCTGTGCTACACTGTACAAGAAATGTGCAATAGTTTAGGAAAAGCGGATCTTCTCCCTGTGTTTACTTTCTTGCTCGCACGCCAGATAGCTCCGACCAATCAGAGGAGACAACGTGCTCAGGTGGTTTGTTGGGGCGCATTTTGGTGCGTTTCTGTTTTTGCCTGAATGAAAACCAACTTAACCGAGGAGGAAGCTCTCCAAGTAAATAAACTCATTAACTGATCCGGACCAGTGAAACGAACTACAGGTGTGAAAACACCCTTAAAGTGGCAGTAGGGTGCACAAGAGTGGACAAATTAAATACAAATGCATTTGATATTAGCGTTGGAGGCTTTGGGTAAAGTTCTGGTTAATGTTTAATCTTTTGTTTTGACTGGAAAATTAATAACAAGCAAAAGCTGTTATGACTGGAAATAAAGTAAGTAAAAGGGTGATCTCCTTATAAAATGCCCACCCGAAAGTAAAGCTGTGTGAGTGGCTGTAGAGTGAGTGAGTGAGAGAGAGAGAGAGAGAGCAACACCACTCTGACAGAGCGAGGGAGAGAGTAAGACAGAGAAAGAGAGTTCAGCATGTGTCCAGAGAGAAAGAAAGGCCCTTTTCTCTCCTTGTCTGCAGACGGCATCTTCCACAGGAAATGAACACAAGCCCTGCCTGAATCAGCTGGAGATCACACCCGCACTCTCTGCCTTTCTGTTCCCACAGAGAAAGAGAAAGAAGAGAAAGAGGCAGATAGAATATCCCAACCTTCTCTTTGCTGGATCATTTTCTGTGGAGCCTTTTGGCTCCCCTTTGCTCATCTCCTCACCCTCCATCTATCTCCATCACTTCCTCTCTCTTTTCTCTGCCTGTTCCCCACTGCGCATCACTCCGCTGCTCTATCTCGCAGCTCCTGCGATGCTGTTTAACCAACGACTTGTAGTGTTATCAAAAGAAAAGGAGGATGAAGAATAACTGAACACCGACACAGCCAACAAAAGAAGTCCGAAACCCCTCGCTCTCTCTTTCTCTCTCTCTCTCTCACTTTGGCTCTCGCTCTCTCAACCCTCCCTCCCTCTCGCCTCCCCTGCTCTCCGAGCGTTCCTGGGCTGGAGCGCGTCCAGAATCAGTAATAAAGTGCTAAGCAGAAGACAGGAAATACTGGAGAAGTCGAACAATGTTATGACAATACTTATAACTTTTACAGTCGGGGCCCAGCTGCACATCTGCACAGCATCAGACGCTCGCTGGCCCGCACTAGAGGAAACCATTTTCACTCCTGGCATACAATGCCTCCAAACAGATGTTATCACTTTGCCAATAGGCCTTTTTTGTTGTGCCCCCCCACAACTCCCCACCATTTCTTCCCCCAGTCTCCCCCCCCCCCTTTCCTAAAGCAAGACAAAAAAATAAATAAACACGATGCAACGCGTCAATTTTTCAAGAGCAGCAACAAGGGTCGCTGTCACCCCGGTATGAGACGAGGCAGAGGGAGAAAACAGCATAATAAATGAATAATGGTGGCTGTAATTGATTTAGCATGAAGGAATCTGCGCCGGGGTGCCTCACAGGAAGACGAGGGTTGCAACGCGACTTGCAGAGGGGTGTGTAGTGCACAGTGACGTGCTCGCATGCCTGAGAGACACTCAACCGTCTGTGAAATTAGCACGTCCGGGACGAGCACCGAAAACCTATAGGCCTGCTCAATTAGCGCTAGAGCCTAGAACAGCCACTCCAGCGAACGCTGAAGCGCTCCTGTGAGATACTGCTGGAGTATGATTGAAAAATAAAAAAAAGCAATCCATTTTTAAAAATACGTATGTGCTTACGTTCTTGCTGAGCAGCTGTGTTATTGGAATAGTAAAGCTGGATGTAGCTTTGGGACAGTGTGGCGCTGAGAGATGTTTGGTGGTGTTTAAAGCAGTTACTGGCAAAAAAAAAGCTAACATTCATTTACCGAAACTGTGGATCGGCTAAGACGTGTGCTTGAAGTTTGTTTAAGAGTGGAAGTTATCGTACAAGTCCGTCTGATGTTACTGAAAAACTCCCTGAAGCAGATACACAATGCTGGCAGGACCTATTACTGTTAGCTGTGCATACTGAGCTATAGCACTGCTAGCTGACCTCGTAGGTCCGAAGGAAGGAAACTTCAGACACCAAACATGTCTTAGCTGATCAGCTACGTTTAAAGTAGGGAGAAAGCGGTGTATATTTTTTTAAGCGATGTGGGCGTCCGCTGAAACTGAGCTGGAACTGGAAACAGAAACTCAAGAAAGAGAATAAAAATAGGCTTGAAAGTAAAGTACTGTCAAATCTGGTTTCCCGAACGTACGTCGTCAGGAACGCTCGCTGATATATTGCTCCATCTGCTGTGATTAGATGGGCAGAAATAAACTGAAAATAGCTGAACGTGTTTCTGTAAGACCGCGCGGTGGACGTGGAACAACAGACCTTGGAGCTTTCGCAGGTGTTAAGCCCTGCCTGATGGTTTATTTACATCCCATGTGAAAAATGCAGCCCTGTAACTTTCTGCACCTTTTTGGAAACAAACTTAATTACACACAATTAACCACAAGGCGTGGAGGTACGTTTCCAGCTGGGGGTTCTGCGGTGTGTTCTTTTTTTTCAGGGTACAGGGAGAAGAAAATACTTGCACATTGCAGCTCTGTGATAATGAGCTTTTATTAGCAAAGCATGTCTAATCGCAGCTGACATGGTGAGGTTGTTTAAGAACCTGTTTTTTTTTCCCCCCTCTCTCTCTTTCTCTTTCTCTCTCACTCTCTTTTTTGTGACTCCCCCTGCTATGTTAGGTTTGCATCGAGTTTCGGTCTAATCACAGCAATCCCACCCTGCTGATCTTTCCCCCTCCCCTCTTTTTGTTTATCATTAAATACAGCCCAAGCTAGCGTTCAGCAGGGATTAAAGTCAGTTCTGGCTAAGCGGACCTTTCCATCCAATCGCTGCTGCATTTGGAGGACAAACAAAGGGGAAAATGAATCACTCGTTTTTAAATAAACAGCACTTATTTCTCTGACGTCCAGGAGCTGGTCGAGGGTGTTCTAGCTGGGCTCGGCCACGCACTCTGGCATTTGTTCCAAGCCTGTCAATATAGCTTGGCGTCATGTGGCCCCGGCCTCTTCTCCGTCTTTAAATGATGTCAACGAGCGAGGATTACCCTGACGAGGAGAGGCTAACGACGAGCGTACCCTCGCCCCGTCGCCAACGCGCAGCTCATTCGCCGAAGGGGTGGGACTTTGGGACGTTCAGGAAAGAATAACAACAGAGAGGGAATCCCTGGAGAAACAACCTCAACGCTGACAGCTCTATGATATAAGTGAGAACGAGCGCTGGTAGACAGCAGCTGCTCAACGGTAGTCTACACAGCGCTCAGTAATTTGGAACGAGACTGTCCTCCTCCCCCCCCCGCCCACCCCTCCATGTTCCAGTTTTTCCCAAATCCATCATTTTCTACAAAGGAAAGGCCCCCGGAGTTGAGCCTGTGTGGCAACGGCTGTCAGTTACGGAGTTATTAAGCATAAACTGTGTCCAAAAAACGGCTGCCACCGGGCGCCTCCGCACATGTGCGCAACGCTTTGGTTTGATGCGGAATGTTGCACGTTGAGAACAAGTGTTTCATTAGCAGGCAACACAAAGCAGACAGTGAGAGGGGAGCAAGCCAAAGCCTGAAGTGGGGTCAAGCGAAAAGAGAGGGAGGCAGGGAGAGAGGGAGAGAGAGAGAGAGAGAGAGAGAGAGAGCGAGACTGATACAGCAGCTGTGAGCAGTGCTGCTTACCACCACTCTCTCAAACACTCTCAGGACAAACTCTGCTCCAACCTACACACTGTTTACATTTGAGGTCCACTTTCAGCGCAGCACGATTTACACTGGACGCACGCAAGTGTCGCTCTGACGGCAACTGCAGATAAGAGATGAGACGCGCTGATTAAAAACCCAAACTTCATGCAAATACAGCGCTTAACCGAAGCAGAACAGACCCATAACAGGCTGTAATCCTCTGAAATGTCAGCAACGGCCTCGTGTGCTGTTTGCTGAAATGGTCTGCTGGGGGATTATTTTACTGCGAGTGTGAAAACCTCACTTAACACGAATCTTGGAGCAGAGAAGGTAACGCTAAATACGCACAGCAGTGATGTGCACCTCTATTTGACAAAGCACAGCTGCTGCTCTCTCTCTCTCTCTCTCTCTCTCTCTCTCTCTCTCTCTGCAGACGCACTCACACATGCCTGCCTGCCTGGTCCCAAAAACAACAGCCACAAGTGATGAATATAAAATGCTACTGCAAGAAGAACACGAAGAGGAAATGATCATATATAGGGATTATCGCCATGCATGTGTCCATCGCCCTAGCCCCTTCCGGAGGTTACGCCCACAGTGTTTGCTATCTTTACCATGTATTCCATTTTAGAGGATTTAAAAAATTTAAATGATATGTTATATAACACCACTGGTAGGCACACCTATGTGATGTATTACAAAATATTACAAAATTATACAAAATATTATTATTTTTTATATATATTATTATATATATTATGATTTATGTGTAAAATAAAGAGCAGTTGCTCATTGAAAGAGTGTTTTGCTTTCCTCTACAGGATGTGTAACCTCTTTTTAAAACTTCTTTTTTAAAGCAACACTAGGATTTGGGGATTTGGAGACCCCTCTGGTGGAAACAGGTAATTGCACATAATGTGCAGAAGAACATTTAATAATGCCGGTTATGCTTAAGACCCCCCACCAGTGGATCAATCTGACTTCTATCTGTCTTCTAAGGACGTGAGTAAATGATCTTCTACTGTCATTACATTTTCATCAGTATCAAAAAAGCTGATGTTGTATCTGAGGCCTATAATTTGAGCTGGACCTTCTGAACCTGTACATGTGATGTTGATATGTAAAGACGTACGACGCACCCTCAAATACTCCAAATGTGCCAATGATTATTTCAGGCTTTACAGTTTGTCTCCCAGCGGTGCACCTCCACCTTACACCCTCACCGTACTTTAGTGTATTCTTATTGCTCCATACACGGTAATCATACTTCTTTCAGTTTTCACAAATAAATACTGAACAGCGCTAGGAACGAAACGATGCATAGCGAGACAGTTAATAATCAATGCAAATATGCCATGACTGAAACCAATTAATGTAAAATAAAACAATAGCCTTTTGAAACAGCAGAGGGCGCTGACGCTGTCTACCGCGCTTATTTGGCACAAGTACATCACGTTAGTTGAACTATGCACGTTTGAACAATTCACACAGGTTAAATTTTCACTTGCGCAAATGTGAAACTTTTACATAAAACATCCTTTAATGTGTTTTTCTCTCTCGACTTGATACTTTTCCTCACGCTACCACCGTCTGGTCTCTGCACTTGAGTTTTCAGATGGCATGGGTTTGAAAGTTTGGGTTTGAGAGCTATTGGCTGATGGCACCTGGTTTCGTGACTGACTGCTCACTACAAACAGCCTCTCAAACTACAACAACTACAACTGGTTTATTTCACTTAATAATAATTGAACAGTCTTATCACTTCTTATGAGCCCGTATTCACTTCAGTTTACTTGGATAAAGATAAGATAAGCAAAATACAGCATTCTTTAGTTTTGTTATAGATAAATAATAAAAGGAAACTTTGTGGGTCATAATTTGTGTTTAGTTTGATTTTGTAAAATCGTAGAATGAGGCCAGCATCGTGAGTAGATTATATTGTTACATCCCTACATAGTGCTGCTTCCCTACATCCCTACATAGCCAAGCCTGTGCATTTAACTGTAAACCCCCTTTGCCTTTGAAGTAAAAACATACCTGAATTCTGAAGAGTCTGCTGATGTGAGCTTGCCGGTTTCTTCCCTTTTCCTTACCACTGGCCATCATCTGTGAAGATTCCTTAACCTCATACAGTGTTTTTGGGATATTTACATCTCTATCCGCACATGCATTATAATTAGAAATTACATCACAATCTGAGCCTCCGGCAGCAAAAATAATTTGTCTGATGTCTAAATCATGTCTGTTGACATTCCACTCATTTAATCATCGTTGGCCAACAATGTTAAAAGAGACTAAAACATTCCATGTAATTATCATTTAAATTAGGTCTGTGTAGTTCCCTCTCAAATCTCGTTTAATGTAATTCCAAAGATTGGCACTGAGTTACCTGTCAGTCTTTGCTATCTTACAGCGCAGCTCTAATCCCAGTTTGCATATTCCAGTGAAGCAGTGTAGCGCTCCTGCCCTAGAAATCTACTCATATCCAAGGTAACTCGGCTTGACCATTATCCAGCAGCACTCGCTGCACCAAGGCCACTAAATCCCTGGAAACCTTGTTGTATCATGTATAAATACCTCCATAACACATTCGCTCGGCCCCCCCACAGTTTCCCCAGCAGGCTCGCAGGTCAGTAGATGACTCAGTCTACCTGTAACTGCGCACAGCAGTACAACACCTCTCAGAACACCTGCTGTATATCAGAACTCTATTTTTCAATTACAGGTTAATGCTGGAAAACACACTTTCTTAACGAAGCTCTTGAGAAACAAGGTCACACAAGTCCACCAGCAGCTACCTGCTAGACTTTCTGATGGATGGACTGCAACTAGTATGAACTGTGGAATGTCATCAAGGATCCACAAAATCAGAGCCTAAGCCCAAGATGATGTCCAACTCCATGCAACACTCACTCATAGCACAGTAAATCGATATATGCCATCAAAAGTGTGGGGGCACATAGCTTTTCCAAATTTATTAATTAAATACGCATAATATGTTGACTTAGGAAAAAAATTATTCATACTGAACATGTTAAACAGGATGCTGTTTGGATGTTGCCAGGAAAAGCTATACCTACTCAGGTATTCTGCTATTCTTTTTTATCTTTCTTTTACATTTGAAATGAACCAGTTTACTGTATAGCGTTTTGAGCTTAATGTGTATGAGATGAAGTTATTTCATAACAGTTTCTGAGTATAATGCCACATGTATCCATTTTTATGTTGTCAGCACTCATCACCACTCCAATCTTTCAAATATTTGAGGTTATTTCTGCACCTACAGGCACTTGTAGGCCCCTGCAGTTGATTTGGGACATACATTCCCGCTATTAGCATGAAGCATGGAAAACATCTGGTAACACTTGACTGTAGAGCACTGTTCATAAGGCTAATGGCTCATACATAAGCTTGTCACAACAAATGACATAAGCCTACATTAATGTTTAGCAGGGCTTTATTAACAGTATCCTACAGTAATATGTTACCAAACATTTTATCAGGTGTCATAACACATCCTAACATATAAAACTGTTGCTAAATACAGTGACTGGTTGATGTTCTTGCTACTCGTCTGGACACAATAAATACTAGGGGTTTAAGAAAACATCAAAATATCGGACATCGTGATATTATGTTTAGTGATACTGTATCGATTATCAAAAACACAGTATTGCTTATTAATTAACAGTTTGCATGCAAAGATTTCTGGCAGACAGTAATTCATTGTGTGTTGCATTTAAACCTCTGACCACTAAATGGCAGTATTGTAATCTATTTTCAGATCCACTCCAACATTAACACGCAGCACAAGGGCGCAATGCTATTGCAAGCAATGGCGAACTTGTTCATATAGTGGTATGTTCTAATAGTAGGATTAAAAAAATTTCAATATATTACTTTGCTTCCAATATTGCAATATATCACAATACAATGTATCGTGACCCCTCTATCACGATACGTATTGTAAATAAATAAATAAAAGAAGTTGCAGAAATACACCAGAAACTACAGTGCATACATTTCAATCAAACATATTTAAATAAGCTGCTGATCAATCATTAATGTACTGATTTTACATTTATATGTCCTTACCGAGATCCAATTATCAACTTACAAATTATAGCCAGACAAAACCACTTTCACTGGAAACTAAATTTAGGAGTACACTGATAAAAATGTGGAAAATCTAGGGTAAGCAAATCTACAGTCTATACTCTATATATACTCTATAGTCACAGAGAAGCAAAGTAAATATAATTCCTTATTCTATGATATATGCATGTACTTTGAATTGAACTTTTAAAACAATTTAGAACTGTATATTTGCAGGTCCGCCAAAACTAATGAAACAGGCCATATTATTTATTCTATTTGACACCTGTACTTAAAAACTTAGACAATTACTGTTAAAAAGGTACATTCAACTGCCATTAATCTAGCTGATTAATTAAGAGCCATTAAATCATATAGGCAATTCTCTGTAGCTCATTATTTTTGACTTCTACAATAAGTTTTGGTTGAGGTTTATTTTCTATAAATCTGAACAGTCAAAAATGCCCAAAGTTAAAAAATAAACCCAACATTAAACCTCTTATGGGTCAAAGAGTTCTCAGTATGCACTTTCAAGAAGAGTTTGGAAAACAAGACTGATGAATCATTACTCTTCACACTAAGGAAGAATCACTGGAAAAATTCTCTGCTACCAAAACCTTCGCAGTCACTTATTCAAGAAAACAAAAAAAAGCAAAGAAAACCAAATGGACAACGCCAAAAGAAGGCAAGCTGTCCTTCCAAAAGTTTTGGACCGGCAGAGGGAACGGCAACTACATCCCAGCCTGCGATCACTTACGCCCTGTCTAGCAGATTTCACAACTACGTTTGGCCTGGATGCGCATGTATAATTAACCAGCGTTCTCCAACCTCGAAATATCAGCGCGGGCGCGTCCAGTCGGCGTAAACAAATTGAATGAATTTTAAGTGAGCGATTGAATGGACTATGAATCAATGGGACTGCAAGGTGGTGAGTGAGTTATATGAGAAAGACTTGAAAGGAGGTTTGCTTTCCTCCCTTCAGAAGGAGAAGAAGCGTTGTTTTGAAAGCTCCCGTCTTACTGATCCATGGTGAAAAAGGATAGTGTGCCTCCCAACCTTTATTTTGACAGGCTGGAACAGGGAGGACAAAAAATAGAAAAGGAGGAGAAAAAAAAAAGAAAAAGAGAAAGTTGTGTATAAACCTATTAGACACCCCACCCCCCACCTCCTCACCTCCACCACCACCACTTCTCAATCTGCAGGCTGTACATAACCTTCCCTCTGGCCTGCAGGCCGAGTACCCACACACAGGAGCTTAAGAGCTACAGAGGGAGGTAAAAAGGGAGGATTGAGTGTATAGTCTTTCCATTCAGCCGCGGCTTTGTGGAGTTCCAGTCGGAGTGCATGCGCGCATGTATCATTTCTGCGCTGATTAAAGAAGAGCGATGGGTTCACAGCGAAGACTTTAAACAGAGCGGACCTCCAGCTGGAACGCGATAAGGAACGATAAAAAAAAAAAAGAGAAGGAGGAGGAAAAAAAAAATGTTGAAACATGTTTTTCTCTGTGTTTTAATCTTCTCCTTCTTGTAATGTAACACTGGCTATGGGGCTTTTGCCTTGAAGCTTTTATTCAAAACACATGTTCCCTCTCGTCTCTAAAATAAAAAAAATAAAAAAAAAAGAGAGAGAAACGGCGCTCCTTTATCGCTCCATCAATCTGGAGACACTAGCTGATTCATTTTCGGCATGGCAGGGGCTTTGCATGTTTGTGTGTGTGTGTGTGTGTATGTGCATGCGTGGGTGTTCGCTGTAGGCGCTTCATTATACTACAGAATGTGTACGTACGCCAAATGAGAGTCTTGCGTAGTCGTTAAGCGTCCGCTGTAGACGCGGAGCTGAAGAAATGCGCCGTTTAACACAATTAAGGATCCTAAAATAAAACTTTTCATAGCTGCGAGACGAGAGCGCGAGTTAGCGCTCGGCCGCGCGCAAGTGGATGCACGATGAGGGAAGCAATGCGACGTGACCGTTGGAAATAAATCAGCTCCCCGCATCCGCATGGTCCATGTAGTGTAATGAAACACCTGAGTTGCTGAGCGGACCGTACACAGATGGCAAACACATGTGCAGCTGTTGACATAGGCACTTCTCAAAATACTGGTGCCGTACTCGCGGACGCCCCGCGCATGGGAAACGTGTAATATGTGTCATTAAGGAGGCACGCGAGAGTGCAGCACTGCAGCCTCTCGTCTCATTCGAGTCGGCAACGAAAGATTGCGAGGCGCGCGACGGTTGAACTGAGTAAAAAATGACTCCGCTGCATGGAGGCAAGTTCCACCTCTTACCAGTCGAAGGCAATAAAGACCTTCGGCGGACGGGGCAAATACGCCGCGACGTTACATATGGAGCGCGTTCGGAGAGGGTTGAGTATGTTAAGGCAACCTCTGCAGAGGGAACGCAGAAGGAGTGAGCCTCTAGGCGAGGGGAGTAATTTTCTGCTCTCTGTTCAATTATTCATCCGTTCATTTTCTCCGAACGCGCCGGGCCGCAGCACTGGAGGCGGGCAGGGCCGCAGAAGCCGCGCTCCCTTTAATGTGCGATCCAGTTGTCATGTGGTCTAATTAATAGGAGCGATTGTAATTAGTCAGTTAAAGGTGACAGAGATTGATGCTGAAGGCCTTATTATAATGCGAGAGAAGTTGCAGGCTAGCCGGGTCTGGTGCGTTTGAATGGGCCGAATGGAAAACAAGCAGGACGCCGCTTTCGAGAGGCGCTGTGATTACACCGAGCTGCCCCAGTTCCATTTCTCGCACTAGGCTAGCTCAAAACCAAACGTCGTTTAACCCGCCGACTTCGGCCAAAGTAAACTCTGACACATTGGCTGCTTGTTACTTGCAAACGCCTTTGCGTAGCAACGGCGCAAACTCATGGGTCATTTGCAACCATCGTGAAGGTCCGGCGCTCTCCAAGCCCAGATCTTCACAGTTGTGCTTCATCTTAAGCAAAAAGTCTTAAAACAACACTTAAAACAATCAAACGATTTGGGAGACCAGGCGGCGATGAAGGCCACAAGGGGAAATGTGGAGACAGATTTTTAACTTTACATTACGTGGATATCGTTGCTATCCAAGAGAAACACATATACAAAAGTCTTTTTCTACATCATTTGAACACAGTAGCTGCTATTCACACTGTGTGAACATTTCATGATGAATGGACCAATAGAAATTTGCCAAAATCAGGTGGGAAAAAATTGGTGCCATTGACTTACATTGAAAGTAAAGTTGGGTATTGCCCTCCCCTGTGAAGTCGGGATTCTACTTGTTTTTCTTAGTACGGCGATGACATAAACATATATATATATATATATATACACTTATATACAAATATACACACACACACACACACACACATACATATATATATATATATATATATATATATACATACAGAAAATGAGGTGGGTAACTGGGTGGTAGCTGTGGTAAAGTAAAACCTACATGAAATATGTATCTGAATCATGGCAGAGAGCACATTAGGTGTGAGAAATAGGGGTCTTGGCATGTTAAATGCATGAACAGGATAATAAATAAACCAAGCTTAACAGTGTGAGCGCTCTACTTTAAGTTTTCCTCCGGTCCATTAAGAGTTTGTCCACAAGTGAAGATAATGAAACAGGAAAGAAAATACAGCTAATGAAACACACTGTATAGAGGAATGTATGTTCCAAGCAAAGCGGGCAAAGAAAAGCACTTCTACGTTTGCTTTAAGGCTGAATGCCATTTTGCCAACTTTACGGGCATCTTTGAAGCCCACGAGGCCGCGGCGCTGGGAGAATTTTTTAGGGAAATATAAACACTGCTTTCAACAGCATAGCTTGTCTGGTATCAATCAGCTTTAGTTTCAAGACCACAGGGCTTTTTTTCCTGCACTGATAAAATATGACTGCAAGTTAATGTCATGTGTGAGACAGTGTGGTTAGTTTGAGAACAGAAAAAGGGGAAAAATAAACAGGATATACATGTATGAGAGACAGAGGGAGAGAGAGAGAGAGAGAGAGAGAGAGAGAGAGAGAGAGGGAGCAAACAACACTGAGGAGGAAAGAAGATGAAAACAATGAAATAAAGAAAATGGAAGAGAAAGCTAAACAAATAAGGAGGTAGAGAATAAGATGTTCCTCAGGCTAATTGGATGCAGGTAGAATAGAGTACACTGAGAGCACTGAACTGAGTAAGACAAAGAGGGAGGGGGGAGAAAGAGAGGAAGAGGGAGAGAGAGAGAGAGATGAGTGTAATGAAGGCAGTGTGAGTATTTCTGTGACCAATCTGAGCCCAACACCCCAGCCTGATAATCTGCCCTGTTTCCATGGCATTGGCCTTGAGGGCTGCCTGAAGAATTTACTGCTTTACACGCACACACACACACACACACACACACACACACACACACACACACACACACACACACACACACACACACACTTATCTTAATGAATTCAAACCCAACAGCAGCAGAGATATAAAACAACACCAGGAAGCGCAGTTCCTTGTCAGCGACGCTATGTGCCATTGTCCGAGCACCTGACTGGAAACATCTTTTGTGTAGGTCATAAAAGGCTCTGTAGCCAAGCGCAGTGTCCACACCGGAGAGAAGGAGAAACTGTACAAGTGTGCGGAAGTGTCAGTCTGTAACAGGGGCTGTTAAACTACAGTTAACTCTTTCACAGACCTTCACAGTCTAGTGGTGGGCCTTGTGATCCAAAAGTCTAATCATATTATCCATCACAGTAAAGCTTTGGTAACTGCTGTTAATTCACAGTAGACATCTTTTTTACATTCCTTACATTACTATTTAGCTATTTTAACACTACAATAGAAAAAAACTCTCTTTTTTGCTGGTTTGTGCTGTTATGAGTGAAAGGGTAATAAAAGGGTAGTATAGCAATGTAGGAAATGTTGAAATATCGGATAAAAGACTAAAACAGTACAATTGTTTTTATAAAAAATATCTTAAATATATGTATGCACCAAAAGAAATGGTATAAAATGACTTGTAATTTTAAAATTTTTACATTCTGTTACATTAAAAAGCCAAAAAACTGAAAAACTGCATTCTGTTGCTGTTGCAAGTGAATGGCTAGCCCTCCTCTTATTTCACAGCAAGTAAAATATGCACATTGCCACCTAGTACAACCCAATATGTTAAAATTTCAGCTTTTTAAATGTGGGGGTGCTGATATGACTACCTAATATCACTGGATCGGATATTGGAAGAAAAATCCTTTTGTTTAAACTTGCACTTTAAATTTCATTCTGAAAGGAATAGCACTTTTGCATAACTAAGGAAGTATGTATTTCTTCCTTTATGGGAAAAAGAATGATATTAGTTTTACAGCTTTAGTATGGGGCTAGATAAATTAATAATTATTATAAACAGGGTAGGAGAGGAAAAAAAATATTTAATAAATATATAATAATCAGTATCAGCAGATACTCAAAGCTGCTTTACTGTGGACAGGAAGACGTCGTATGGAGTCGTCCTACTTGTAAGTAAAAGTATATAAACGTATATAAATGTGCATTAATTACATAAAAACAACGTTTCACTTTAATAATCTGATTATTACATTATCACAAGGTCTACTTCTTCCACACACGCACAGAAAGACATCTGCCGGCACCAACGCATCCGCTGAACACATCAGGCGGAAACAGACCAGGTGAGGAACAGACCCCAAGCCAGAGGAGCCTGGTCATAGTCTGTTCCGGAACAGAACCATGCTCCATTACCTTCTAAATCTGAACACAGCCAGGCAGCCACAGGATGACTCGGTGACTCTCCGATTCCTGGCAAACACCTCGTTAGAAATCCTGCAGACTTTCTCCCTTCATCTCAGCCTAATCCAGACTCCTCACTCACCCTCTACACCCCCTTCCACCCCCCAGCCCCTTTCTCTCCCCTTGCTTCATTGAGCCTAAGCTGGCCTGGAGGTGCGGACCCTGCACAGTCTCAGCCAGACAGCGCTATCACAGCAGATAGCAGGAAAAAAAACGGGAGAACAGGCTGAGGTGGAGGATCCAGCCGTTTTTGGAAATGTGTGTAATGAGGGACTCGCTGTTGACTAGGAGAGGACACATGGACATCCATATTCATAGGAAGACGCATGCACCTGAGAGAGTGTGCACGAACGCACAGAGAAGTTACAAATGAGCGAGCAAAGTGGGTCCAGTGGCCAGCGAGCCACTGTGTGCACACATCTGTGTGTGTGTGTGTGTGTGTGTGTGTGTGTGTGTGTGTGTGTGTGAGAAGGCGGATTGGGGGGTGGGTGTATGGTATATTTCTGCAATCATTAATCAGACCAGCGTAAGCTATGGTCATTTTCACTCTCTGACTGACACAATTCAGTTCAGCGTGTGAGACGTTCGCTTGTAATCATATCCCACACCCTTTAGGGAAGGCTTTCGTTTTCCATCAGCTCAATCAAATGAGCAATCAAAACACAAGCATCTAACCTCCCCAGTGAAAACTCTTATGACTGACGTTGTCCGGTTTAGCAGGACTGGTTTCGCTTCACCTCATAGTTTCTGTGTTTAATTGCACGCAAGGAAAGAAAAAATCCAGAGGCAGAACAATCACGATCACAATGAGACCAATTTGCTTGATCTACGCTTAACCTTTCCTTTTAACTGGATGGCGTTAGGAAGTACAAACCCGACTGATGTTTTTATGCTTGATCTGGCCGACGGCATCGTTTCTAAAGCCACTGCTTTCTACATCTCTGACCTTTCTTCGAATGTGCAGACTTATTGCAGACGGTCGCTGAGCAGCTCATACTGCGAGCCCGCATTAGCACTTTAGATGCTAAGCGAGGAGAAATAGCAGGGATTCCTCCTGTGATGCAGTCTGAGACAAAGAACAGCAGTGCTGAAGCTAATCAATTGCACTAGCCTGATTTAAAAAGGCGCCCGAGCTGTGGAGTCGGTATGAGCAGAGAGTTCCGCTAAAACAGAACCTTTAGTTTGAGATGCAGCAGGCGCGGGAGACGCTCTCGGCTCACAGTGATGTTCCCACACGACTGAGTGGCAAGAGGGACATCTGTAGGGAGCTCGCCTTGGAGTGGGCGGCGTGTGGATTAAGCCAAATACCACTGCTACACAAGCGGCTTACCAAGAGAGGGTCGCCCCTCTAGGGGAGAGAAATGAAGAGAGGGTGGTGGACGACATTAAAGCGATAGTTTGTAGCCAATCAGCTAAGACAGTATCCAAAGTTTAGCACCAGAGCTACAAGGCTAAGATTTAGAATGCACTGAAACACCCACACACACATTAGGGGGGCAGTGAGCACACATGCCCGGAGAGGTGGGCAGCCCTAGCCACAGTGCCTGTCCAGGGCACTCTAGTCACGTCCTGTAGGTTCAGGGCATCCAATCAGTGACCTTCCAGTCTCAAGGCTGGTCTTATAACCTCCAGCCCTCTAGTGTGGGCAGCCCCTTCATGGGCTGTCATGGCTAATTGCTGTCGAGGCTAATGGAGCTAACGTTAAAAGGACGCTCACGACCACCTGCTAACGTTCAATGCTGTGGTAATTTAAAGTGGGAATGTGATGAAAAATCTAAATTGAGCAATTTGTAATGACCCTAAATGCATCTGATCAGTCTACACTTTTTTTAGACTGTGGCTTTTGAGGTTTGCTTCCCTTATGGAACTTGGAGGCTAATGCAGCTAGCATGCAAGGGATCTTAATAGTACTAGACTGTTCTGATGTTGATGCTTTGGGTAGGTATTCATGTTTTCAATGTGGGTTTTAGATATTCTTTTTCTTGGTGGGGGTTGGTCAAATGCTGGCTATCAATAAACGTTAACTGCAAAATCCCTGGGTCCCTGGGAGAAGCTCAAGGTCCATAACGCAAACACAAGGAGAAAAAAAATACCACCTCTCCAGCGCCATCAGCTAAATTCATTACCACTCCAACCATATTCACGCCCTTCAACATAAAGGTACTTGTACAAAGCAGTCCAACATAATCATTTCTTCTCTTAAATAATGAGCTACTTACAACGCTGTGTGGCGGCGACACCATACATTTTGCCAGCATGTTCTTGAGCTGTATTTATTTATACCTGTTAATTATACTGTTAAATGGGGAAATATACAGCTAAATCTCAGCCTGGCTGTCTTACATCCCAATCACTCACAGAAGAGAACAGCATGCCAAAGCAGGATTAGACATCTTGTATTCCCAGTACAGAACTCTTACTAGTATTCCCTTCCATTCAACCACCTCTGTGAAACGCTGGTTAGCTCATACATGCACTGCGCTACTAACCCTTAGCTGAAAGAGGGTAGCAGGCTTGGTAGAGTGAGAGAGTTCTGGGAGGAGAGCAGTTAGCTTGGAGATTGGGATTTTACATCCGAAGAAGCCGAGTATGGCGTTGGAGTTGGGCGCAGAATTTCCGAACGTTTGCTATTAATCACCGACGACACTCCACAGCTTAAACATATGGTATTTGGGAAAGCTCTAGCTTCTACCTCAGCGATTAGCACTGAATGGCTGATAACTGGCTGCCAGTATCATTTGTAGCACAATGTTCTCCATTTTTATTAATAACATTCTGCCATTAAGTGCCTGTAGTCATGGTGAGTCTATCTGAGATAAGTAAACAACTTAATATGGAACACAATGCTACATTACTTGTTAGCTACATTAGCCTCCAGGTTCTGTTGCAAAATTAAGAAGGAAATTTCAGACACCCAACAGTTTAAAGTTACATCTCATATTTGAACGCTTCCAAGGACATGAACAAGTAATGATGTTAAATACACAAGGACAGGCCACGCTTCGGAATCCAAGGAGCACCGGTTGTTTTGTAATCCTGCTAGACATGTTTTTCCCCCAAAAGAATCTCAGCAGATACAAGTGCGACTGGCAGGAGGGCAGCCAGCACTGATCCCCCTCTCCACAACAATGAGGTTAAAAATAAGAGCAGCAGCTCAGGAGGGGCCCGACACAGCCGGACTTATTTTTTCCTGCTGGTTCTTCCAGGGGTCCCATTAAAGGCAGAACCCATCTCCCGACACACACAGATGCATGCGTCCGCACACACACACACACACACACACACAGAGACAGCTGTGCCCAGAATACCTCAATACTAGCACACCACACCCAAACGGGACAGCTATGTGAGGACAGCTCTTGCTGGAAGGCCACTCTTTACATACCACCAAACAAGACTGACTTAAAAGCCCGTTTTAAAGATTTTTTATATCAACAAGCCCCTTGCAAACTACAGTATTCCTGCATCGCATGCACAAATGGAACGGGGGGGAGGGGAAGGGGCCGAAGCGATGAGGCAGCAGTTTGTTAGCCGAGCAGGAAACGGTGTCTTGTGCAAACACGGCTGCAGTCTGCGGTAGTCCAAGCCCATGGGCCAAGCTTAGCAAACATGGAGGAAGCTCAACATCTGTATCCATGAACAACCTGTTTGTAAAAACACACAAGTCCCTAATGAGGCCCTCCATAAAAGTGAAAATGAACACCATGTTTTCAGAGCCTCGCACTTTCCAAAGACGGCGTGCTCCAGCAGGGAGGAATGCCGAGAATTGTGCTCACATTTGTTCAGGAATGGCTTTTACAAGCTTCTCGAGAACTTCTGTTGGAGGGTCAGAGTCTGGCTCGGTGAAAGTGAGGGATTCTGGCTCTCCAGACCTGCCGACAAGCGCCAAGGAGAAATACGCGCAGCGTTTCCTGCCGCTACGTGCTAATCGCTAGTGAATCTGCAGTCCTCTACAAGGCGTAAACGTACTTCTGAGCGTATCAGTACACTGACTGCTGACTTTCACCTCACGTTTTGTATTTCTCTGTTGTTCAGATAACACGTTTCAGTTTTTAAAATGACCTTCGGCTAATCCAGCGACAGCTGCAGGAGTGCTTCAGTCGTCCCAGCAGCTGCATTCAAGAAAGTGAGCTAGCATAAATCTGATGACATCATACTCATGCACTTCTGGCACGTCCCTGAAGAAGGTCTGTGGAAGGATGCCTCACTTTTTCTCCCAGCTGAGCAGGTGAAGTGGTGAAACATCTCTTCTAGTAGCTCTTCAATTTTCTCACTGCGACCTCATTTCCCAGTTCAATGAAAATCCTCCTCCTCTGTATAAACTCAGAGATGCTTTTGGTGCTACTAACTGAAGTTCGTATCACAAATATCAATTTAGAGTTTAGAAACATGACCTCCACATTTAACCCCACCTGTGCAGTGAAATACCCTCCCTCACACACAAGGGGGCAGTGAGCACACTTGCCCAGAGGGGTGGGCAGCCCTATCCACAGTGCCCAGGGAGCAGTTGGGGGTTAGGTGCCTTGCTCAGAAGCACTTACGTTATAGCCAACAGGAGTTTAAATAGTTACTATCATTAAAAGTGAGCTGGAATTCAGGAACCTACAATGTGAAGCTACAGATGCCACAAAGCATCGGCCTACAAACGCGACTTCTATTTGTTTTGACTAACGCTCTGAGTGAAAACCAGGAGTGAGTGGACAGCTTTCCTCTGTACACAGATACTGACTTCAGACCAAAATTCTATCGCACTGAGTGATCTTAATTATGTTTACTTTATTAAAATGAATGACTCAACACTCCGTTATGTCACTACCAAAACAATCACAAGGCTGCCAAAACAATGGGCTCTAACTCCTCACTGGGTGGCAATGATGGCTGAAGAAACTGTCTACGAGAGACATCATTTTGTTTAATGTTGAATTTTTTGGGGGTTGTTTTTTCAATTGAAAAATGAAAGAAGCAATATGTCAGAACTCCTAATACCACCAGAAAGCTGTGGTGCCCACCTCTACTGTAAGAAAAGCACAGTCCCTCCTTCTTACTCAAGAGTTTTCTTAATGTTAGCATTAGCAGCTGTTTACTCGCCAGTCTAGTTGCAAGAGCGTCTCCAGTGGTGGAAAACAACACCGATGTTAACTCTTGTCTTGCTTCTATTTATACCGCTACTGCTTTGCTGCCAAGAGAAGGCGGCAGTGGTAATAATCACTGCTTGCCAAGAGCTTCAGTCATTGTTGCGTTTACTTCTCCTTTCATTGGCTACCTGTCAATAAATAATCTAACCGGGAGAAGCACCTTCAACATGATTGACACGAGATTACAAAACGCCATCTGAGCAGTGCTACTCCATCCTCTCATGTTGAACTGATTCAACTCAATGCTACAGTGACTCACTGTCACCTCTTGAGGCACAACGTGGTATTGCGAAACCAACTTCAACAGATATCTCTGCAACACGGGTATGTCTTCACATTCTTTTATGATGTTAGAACATGTTGAAGTTTTTAAAACTGATATTGCTTCTTTGAATGTATAATAAATCTAAATCTTACTTAAAAACTAAACTATACAGTGGTAGAAAACTTACAATTTAGGGGCTAAGATTTGGTACAACCACCTCCCAATACAAACATTATGATTTGTATATATTTCGCTTATTACTGCCTTTTAAATATCTATGTTTGGGATTAGGGCTGTGTATTGGCAAGAACCTGCCGATACAATACGTATCGTGATACAGCGGTTACGATTTAATATATCATGATTTATTGAAATACTGCTAGAAAAGTGATAAACTGTGATTTTTTAAATCATATTGTTAAAACACCACTGTGTGAACAGGTTTGCCAACGCTTAACATAGCATTGCGCCCTTGTGCTGCTTGCTAATGTTGGAGTAGAGCTGGAACTGATTACAACACTGCCATCTAGTGGTCAGAAGTTTAAACACAACATACAATGATTCACTGTCTGCCAGAAATCAGTGTATCGATACTGTTCTTTTGAGAATTGATGCAGTACCACAAACATATTATCCCGATATTCAATATTTCAATATTTTCTTACACCCCTAGTCGGGATACTTTATTGTGTTTTCAAAGACTTTCATAACTAATTTCATACACAATTTCAGATCACATAGCTCTACAGGCCTATCTGTTTATAGTCCCCACCTTTAGTATCCCATGTATGATCACGTACGCAGCCAAATTCTGAGGGCCACAAACTAAAGAAGTCATGTTTTACACAGAAACACTACGCACAGCAGAGAGCCTGTATGTGTGTTATGCTAAATGTGTGTGGCGAACCTCAAATTGGCTTTTATTTTCTCTTCATATTGTTTCGTACTCTGTTTAGCGTCCTCCCCATTTCTCAAAGGAGCTGCTTACAGGATGCGCCGCAGGTGCATCTGTGTGACCTCATCTGGTTATGTGATCCCCTACAGGCCCCTTTGTCATTTCCAGATACAGCTTTTTCTATAGATGCCCTTCAAATCAGCCAAATACAGAATTTATGCTGTTGAGGAACTTCTGGGCTATGTGTTACATGTGAAGAATTCAGACAGAAAAAGTCCAGCTAAAACAGAAAACATGTCTCTATCAGGCAAGCCTCCTGAGGTGAGCGCTCTAGCGCTGCTTGGTTAGCCACCATCAGTGCCACGTCACAAATTAAGCTGCCAGCACCTCTGACTAGCACAGTTTCTATGGCAGCATGGGTAAATTCCCAAAGGCTCTAAGCTCTACATGTGTTATAGGCTGTTCTCTCTCTGTCTCTCTCTCTCTCTCTCTCTCTCTACCTCTCTCTCTCCCCCATGCTACCTAGGCCAGGCCCTTGAGCCAAAAGCCTGGGAGATAAGCTGCTAATAGGAAACAATCTACAGCTAATGCACACATTCCTCAGTGAAAGCATCTTTTAATAACAAAAACAGAGTGCTTCCCTCCTCTCTTTCTCTCCTTCTCTTGCCCCGTCTCCATGGCCCCTTTGTAAACAAAGCCGAGGAGCGAGATAGGAGAGAGAGACAGAGAGAAAACAGAGGGAGAACACCATGGGACCCAGTGCAAGGGTTTTTCCTGTTATTAGACAGAGAAAGACAGAGAAAAGATTGAGCGAGTGAGCTAGCGCGAGAGGGAAAGTGAGAGTGGGGGGGGTGAGACGGTATAAAGACGAGAGCAGGGGCATGCTAGTACCTGAGCAGGACTCGGAATACAAAAGCTCAGTTAAAGGTGTGGCCCTCTGGCCCAGAGGCTGTGCAGGATTAAATGATTAGAGAGGGAAGAGAGAAAGAAACAGGCAGCCTGCTGGAGGTGGTTACGGTAGTGCAGCACATGAACGCACAGCCATGAATGCAACACGTACACACACAAGCTATATTTTATGGAAGGTCAGGACATGAGGCTTTAAATATGTATATATATGTATATACAGGTAAGTACTTACATGTAATCACTGTGGGTTCTATATATGCACTGCTGTACAGAAGACTGAGGCTGTGCTTTATTTATTTCACTGGCAGCCAAAACGGCCATTAATTACAAGCTATTCCTTTCAAAGGAGACGTTTCTGAACAGATCTGATATGAAATAAGCAAGTGTAAGAGTGAACTGGAGTTACAGAGAAAACTGGACTCAAGCAAGCAAGACCTCGCAGACCACCAAACCTGATGGTCAGATAAACAGCTTTTAATGCTTAGAATGAGAGCGCATGGAATGCTACTAGTTTAAAAGGACGAGTAGCTGAAACCTGACAACATGAGATGTGGGGTAAAAGTTTAAGGACTGACAAGTCGAACTAACTGAGATTCACTAGATCACAAGAACCCGAAACTTTCCAGGACTGAAGTCTGGAGGTAAGGAGAAGATCCCTGCAGAAGTCCTGCAGAACAGTCTGGCAGAAGCAGAAAGTGGACACGAATTTGTTGTAAATATATATCGTTGCTTTGCTGTCAGAACCAAGCCTTGTATCAATGCAGGTCAATGGAACCAGACTTCTTATTCTGGGCCACTACTGTTGCTCCATTCATCATTAAATTTACACACAATATTAAGGGCAACTGGTACCATCACTGAATTCAAACGCCAGTAATGGAGATTCAGCTTTTCTTGCTCATGATGAAAATAAATGATTGAAAAGGAAATAAACGAAGGGCAGTTTCTTACTTTTGCACAGTGATATACAAATGTGCTGCAGAGGGTGTTAATAATACATTAACCCAATAATTTATTAAGGCTGCTATTTTTTTACACCATTAATGGATGTCCCTAGTTTGACCCCTGGACCTTCTACAGTAATCCAGGCTGCAGTCCAGCTGCTTATGCACTGTGTGTTACGATGATTAAACCCAGGATTGGGGCCTTTTTTATACAAAATAGAGTTTTTAAAGCAATAACTATGACTATAGATAGTCAATGAGCAGCAAACTTACAAAAACTTTTGGGTCAAATTTGTGCAAATAAGTCAAGTCTCTACAATAAATAATGCAATTACTTGTGATTTAATACCTAAAGAACAGAATACATCATTACATGCAGTATCTTATCCAAAATCTAACACTAATCTCTATAATTGAAACTGTACTTGTGCCTCTTTTCGTTTGTAAAAAAATAATGGAATATGTAAGCACTTTGCAGAGCCATGATTGGTTTATGTGAAGACATTGGTGTCCTAAAAGTGTACAAAAACAAGTACACAAGCACACACACACCACATTTGCTGGTTTTACACCCAACTCTGTGCAATTCTTTTACACTCCAGGAGCATTCCCCATGTCTTGGCTTCATAAATGTCAGGATTCATCAAATGCCAATTACCATTACTGACTGAAGTCCCAGATGTGCTGACACGCAGCGAGAGGTGGGAAGCCACTCCGTTTTTGCTGTGGGTCCATCTTGTTGTGATTACGCTCGTACTCATGTCGGTAATTGTAACTTGCGACTGCCTGCAAGCTGTTTACAGACATGTACAATCACACACATGGACCGGCCCGCTCCATTTCAGGCGGGCTATGCTACATGTGTTGGGCAGAAGCAGAATGTGAGCTTTTGCTCTTGTTATTCACACCGTCGCCGTTTCCAAGCAGCCGCTGTAAACAATCCGGCATGCCGCTTTATATACTTATTCCGTCCTGAGCGTGGCCTCGTTCCTACTGAGCTGGGTTTTTCTCCTCACATATAATCCCAACGCCTTGGCCGCCTTTACATTCATTTGGGTGTGGCGCCGAATAGTGATAACAGGCAAACCTGTCATTCCTATCATCGGCCCAGTATTCCGATTCAGCTGCCAAATACTGGGAATGGTTCCCTTCCCCCCCCCCACTTCTTCACAAGAGAAGCAGTTACGGCAGCTAATGAAGCGTAGCTGCTAGCGTCAGCGTCCATGCTAATATTATGCTACGCACACCTCAAACGCCACCTGCGTTGAGGAATATGAAAAATGACGTTCCCGAAAATACGCCTCTCCAAAATACTTTTAATGTAAACAAAACAGGAACACACACACAATGACTGGAACTGAGGGCCTTGTGATCCTCTCGCTTGCTCTCGACCCGACGTTCCGCCGCTGAGGCGAACAGCTCTGGGGGCGTCTTTCTTCTCTCCAGTGTGAAGTGGCCGTTTGGAGCCGGGAACAGTCTCTCCACTGTCTGGGGATAAATCTCTTTGGTAAATAGCTCCAAGGCCCTGCTAAGGAATATTGTATGGATCAAAGAAGTCATGTCTTCCTGTGTAAAAAGTCTAAGCCACAAGCTTGCTTGTTTGTCTAAAACAATTAAGGCTCATATGGGGGTTGGGGTGGTGGTGGGGAGGTCCCTGACAAATAGCTACCAGCTGATAGCGCTTTGGTAAACGCTGTAGGGGGCCATCAGGGTACAGAGGAGGAGGCGGGGGTGTGTGCGTGGAGGGGGGGTTGTTCGGCCTGGAGACGGGGGTCCAAATTAACGATTGGTCAGGGTCCGAAGCCCGTCTAATCTCAGCCAATTGCTCCCTAATTATGCAAGGTGCTGCCAATTTGGGCTGTCGAGCACATCAGGGCCGGTGTGCATTCGTCTTTCTCCAGAGTCTGGTCATTATTCGAGCTGATCTCATTTTCACACATGGAACCAATATGCCGTCCAGATGTTCATTTGCAGCCGGGCACGCAGCACAACGACTCATCTACACGCAAAGGCACCTCTCCCCTCCCTTCTGGAGCTGCTGTCGGACACCGCGGCCCGAGCGCCACAACGCTACGTGGAAGAGGAGGAACCAAGGAGGGACATGGATGGAAGGAAAGAAAGAAAGAAAGTAAGAAAGAAAGAAGGAAAGAAATAGACTGGTGGTGGTGGTGGGGGGGGTCCTGTTAATGTTGCTGTCAGGTCAATGACTTGTATGGCACGTAGTTAAAACAGAAGAGTTACTGCAGTCGAGTGAAGAAAGAGGGTTTGGACCGCTGTGGTCAAACAAGCAACCGACGGCGCTTTGGTCACCAAATCAAATGCGTAATTCATGTAAACGTTCAAATTACACTGCCAAGGGAGCCCCCCCCCCCTACTCCGCCATCCCACCTCTCTTTTCTTTTCCAGGTCATAAATAACTCAGTTTGGGTTCTGGTTTCAGCCCCCGCTTGGATTATTAGGGCCACCTGGCTGATTCTGGCAGGACTAGTGGGGCGGGACCCCGCTTTGAGTGACACGGCGCACAGGCAATTGTTTCCTCATTACCTCGAGGTATGATCTTTTGTGACATGCCGTCAATCCATATTTAGCCTCGTCTGGACCGTTTCAAAGGCCCGAATAACAACGGCCGACTCGCTGTTTCGCTGTTTCCTATCAACCGTACATAATCTCCTCAGCCCAGATTGGCCATATTAGAGGGGCAAAGCGATTAATGTGGTTTTCATAAGCAGAATAGAGCCTTTGTGAGAGAGGCATATGATAACCCCCCCCCCACACCCCGTAATCCACAGACCCTGTGTTACACCGCTAAAAAAGGCCTGTGTCGTGAATAATAGATTCTGCTGCACAGGATCCGATCAAATCTGTGCGGTGATGAGATACGGTTACAGTTGTCTTATCTACAGTTTGGTGGAACGGGGTTTGGATTATCTTTAAAACATGAGCCATCTTCATATTATCGTGGAATGAAATGGGGCGGTGGAAAGGGCTCCTGCTGAGAGGGGGGAGAAAAAAACAAAACAAAACAGCCGAATCAGGACAGACAAGATGCAGATCAGGAGCGTGCCACGAAAAAAAACACACATCAGAACATACAGGTCTGTTTACATTACCCCCGACCGAAGCAAGCGTGACACCATAGCGGCGCAGCAGAAAGCGCTGTCTGGACCAATTGAACGTAATGAGCGATTCACATTAAACACGGCGCGTCGTGTAATTAAAGCACAAAAATAACTCCAAGCTTTCCATCCAGTCGCCGATTGAATTATGCCAACAGGCGACGTGTTGGGGCGCCCGTATTTTGCATGGCACATCCCGGCCTATATAATGTTACTCCGTTTCCTTTCATATTTTGCTTGGGCTCGAATGTAAATAAGTCAGAATAAGGGGCCTGGGTAGGCATACTTTATTATCATTACAAAGCACATGTGGGTGGGAAGAAGGCAAGTTGCTCGCACGCCATCCATCCATCCATGTATTTAACACGCCAGAGAAAGCTAGAGAGAGCGCAAGGAGCCCCCGCTGATCTGCTATCACAACGGGAAGGTAAGTGGGGCGCCACTGGATTTTGTCTTTCGGTTCCACCGAGTTTTGCTGCGTTAATAGAAGGTGCAATATGAATGGGAGGACTCCTGCTGCCTTTGCTCATGAAGAGAATTAGAATATGATGGAAAATCACACATTAAAGATTAATGTCCAATTAAATAATCAGTAGCTGCCAAAGCCTAGAGCACAAGGCCCCTCATTTCAGATAGAGCAGGGCGTGATTGTGGCATTCCACCTCCAGCTTTAACTTTAAACACAGTTTGACCATTATGGCCAGTGGAACAGCAAACTTTGCACATGGCCTCACCATCTTTTCCATTATACTTCCAGTACAGGACAGCCAAACCCCAGAAACAGAGCATGCACACACACACACACACACATATATACACACACCCCACCCACCCCCGCCCAGCTTGGTCTAGTCTGGCCTGGCCAAGCCGAAGGCACAGGGGTGTCAGTTTGTTTCTGCAGCAGTCAAATTTCCCATCATCCCATAGACAAAAATAAACAGGGGCGTCCTGGAAGGCGGTTGAAACGGCTCACTGTATTCCACCCCCTCAGACGGTGAGGTCATCCACAGCGCTCCTTTGGCCCGCAGACTGTAGACCGGGGCAGGTACTGACGTCTCTTTTTTTTTCTCCCCCCCCTTTCCCTTTCCTTCTCCTCCTCTCTCCCCCCTCTCCCTGCCCGTAAAATGTGGCACTCTGTTCCAGAATTCGGTAGCGAGTGGCACTGGAAGCTTTTCCACTTCCTGTCTGAGCCATATTAGCGCAAGCGAGTGAGCTTGAGCACACAAATGAAGCGGGACACACTGTGGCAGAAACGTAAACACACACACAAAACACAGCGACAAGCAAAACAAGCAAACAGGCACACGTCCTGAGGAAAAACTAATAAAGCCATGAAAAAGGGTTCTAGGACCTGGGGGGCGAAAAAAAAAGAATGTAATAACACAGTCACAAAAGGTTGAGGGCTGTTTACACTGAGAACTCACTGGGCTAAAAACACACAGAGCCAAACAAACGAGTGCACATGCATGGAGAAGGGGGGGCTTTCATGTGAGATGCTGTGCCAGGTTGAACAGTACCGTGTTAACATCTTGATAGGCTGCAGTTGTGGTGTGAAGGAGCGTGGTACCTCTGCTATTGTTACTTTATTTTACTTTATGTTTGTCATTAGAGATGGACCGATCAGCGTTTTTGAGGCCAATTCTGATCGCAGATCGGCCGATGGGCCCCGAGGGCGGGGCTATATGCCACGGCAGGGCTACATATTATTAGTGCAAGCAAGTCATGAAACAAGGTGGAAACTGGTTTATTACCATTTTTAACGAGCTCATGTGAAACAGCATAATATTTTTAACTAAATTAGAAGTTGGTCTATGTGGGCGTAAATGGCTTGATACAGCTCCGGAAGAGCAACATCTGAAAAGTATTTTCTACTAGGAACAGCAGAGCGTGGATCCAGGTGGAATATTAAGCGACAGAATGACGTCTTCTACAGTCGAGAAGAGCTGCTTATCTAGAACTATAAACTCAATCACCCTGACTTTAGCTCTCTGGCTGTTGCTACTGCTGTACTGTTCGTAAAGGTCAGATCTGGTCTAACGGTTCTCTGGGTTATTTGTTTTGTGCTAGCTGCGCGTCCTAGTGTTGTTTGCTGATACTCACTGTATTTAGCCGTGTGCCATATCAGATTAGTAGTGTTAAATGTCTTTGTCTTGGTTCCCCCGCGAGAGACGCTGATTTTACTAATTTTACAGATGTTACAAACTGCTCTGGATGAGTCTGAGTCACATGCGGTAACAAACTGCCAGACGGACGGTGTTTTCTTCACATATTTTGATTAAAAATCAGCCGATAGCGATACATGGTCGATCGATCCTTCCATCTCTACTTGTCATAGCTGTAATCCTAGTGTAGTAAAGTCTTGGTAGGGCCAAAGGATGTATGGAAGCGGTGGGGAGTTGTACTCTTCAGAAACTTGGAGTGTCAGTGTTCTCTCTGAAACCGCTCCATCCTGTGAGCCAGACAGGCCTTTATTTACACTGACTTCCTCCGTGTGATGCGCCGGTGACTCTACAGCTTGCACATGATGGCCATTCATACAGCATCTGCAGCACAGAGCTGCAGAGCAAGGTTGTAGGCACGGAAACAAACTTGAGAAGGGTCATTACATGACTAGTCTTAAGTGATAGCGTTTCAGTAAACCAGCAAGCATAACTAAAAGAAATAAATAAATCTAGGTGTCTTCAAACTTTAAAGGATAGGAATTTCCTCTTGAGTAGGTAATAAAGTAAGTGACTTACTCCCTGATAATGACACCGGGTCAGTCTCGATTCCAGTGATGGCACCTAGATGCAGCGCAATTTCACACTGAAGCGGAGTAAAGTGAGTTTGATTGTTGGCACACAACGGAAGAGTGGCTGACTCACTGTAGGTAGTCAGGCCTTGTCTCGCTGTGATTTCCTTCAATAAAGGAAAATAGCTGGCTTGTGTCTGAAACATGCTTCCCCTTCTCCAGAATGACAGGCCTGGTTCCACTTTGGTAGTGAAACGGGTCCAAGCGACGCTGTTGCCGGGAAATGGAGGACCGTGCGCTGGTTCAAAAGAGTGGTTCTAAATGACCATTACCGCTGCCTACCTCAGTCGCGGTGTGTTGCGTATTAAGACGTGCAAAGGTCAGTGAATAAGCTGTAAAACAGTACGAAAGCGAGGGGAAAAAAATGCCAACGAGAACGCGTTCTTGGCACAACAATATACAGGTTGCTAATAGCATAATGGCCTAATATGATTCTGCTCTGATTTCTCTCCAAGGGCAGAAAAAAACATGATATTTTCTCGTCCTTTAAGAAAGGCTCGGCAGTCCGCATGCAGCTTTTTTCTCCCAGTGTTTGGGTACAGCTTGTTCTCAGATTGAGCTCTCTGCTGGTGGAACGACTGGCTATTTCCACTGGGCCCTCGCTGAACACCGCCCAGCCCCGTGGTCTTCCAAGCACTGACCACAGAGCAAATCAGCGCCTAACTGCCCCCTCCTTGCTGATCCAGCTAAAAGAAAAAGTCAAAGTAATGGGTTCCAGACTGAGATATGCGATTACTGCTCACTTATCTATAGAAGTACTCACTTATTACCACCCAAGAAAATAGCCCTGCCATCTTTCTGCCAATCAAGCCCACTCCCTCAAAGGGCAAGCCGGCCATATACCTGCCAAGCACCCAGCGCCGTATGAAGGCCAACTATGCGCTAGTGGAAGGACTCCAATAGCTACTAAATAAAGCTTTGTAATACACTAAACAAAAACTGACTTACTGAAAAACAGCACACTGGGGTGAACAACCAAAAAGTTTATATAATAGTAACATTTGAGGCGCCTATAAAAATTGACCTTGAGGGCATCGAGCTTTTTCAATTTCAAACGCAGCGTTAAAATAAAATGCGCCTAGTATAAAGGTATCCACAACCACCGAGAGGTCTTTAGATTCATGAAGAGTTTCTATTTCATGTTCCTCCCGGTACGGTCAGTGAGCCACAACACAGCAGTATAATAAAACACTAGTGTTACAAACCCTTGTGTGCCAAGTCAGCTTAGAGATCCACCCTGTATCCTGTGGCTTGTGCTTTAAATGGACAGACCTTGAACAAAGACAAACATCTGCTCTGACTTCCTGCTCTGAAGCTGGTCTGTAAATGGGCCAATCAGGGAGGAGGCTGAAGAGGGAAAGAGGGGTGATGGTGAGGGGGGCAGGTAAAGCCTCCAGTGGACACTCTTGGCTGAAGAGAGGGATTAGAATGTCCAAAGCGTCTGTAAATGTCATCAGTAATTACCAAAGGAGAACATTGATGATCAGCAAAAAAAAGAGAAAGTTCATTGTGCTATTTTTACTGCTCAGCGAGACGTGCTCCCTCCCTCTTACTCCTCTGTTTCAATAAGGCGAGAGCACATTCGCGCGAAATTCCTCCCCTGGAAAAACCAGAGGCAGAGCTGCGAAGGGGCAAAGGGAAGACAGCAGAGACTGTAATGTTCACAGTAAAAGTGTATGCAGAGACACGTACAGTAGACGTCTGAAAAGATGGTTTGCGGTTTAGTGTGGAAATGTAAACGATAATAACGGATTTGATTTCAGGCCTACCTAAAGGAGACGTCTGGTTTATTGTGGCACGGATTTATGCTTGCACTGATCCTTATTTTTAAAGATCAAGACATTTCCCAGAGGGGGCACGGTGGTGTAGTGGTTAGTAGGGCTCAATTGGATCCTGATTCACAAGGTCCCAATTCAATTCGATTTCCGATTTGATTAAATTCAATATCAATTCATTTAGGGATATTTCAGTTACAATAATATGTTTGTTTGAATATGAAAAGAGATTTTCAGAGAACTAATGTGGTAAATGTACAAGGTACACTTAACCTACCATTACTAACATTAGTGTTTATATGTTTATATTCACCGTATTTCACCACACCAAGTTGAAATACTAATTTTAAAGATCGATTTCGGGTTTATACGAATCGATATCGGATTATTTGAATGAAGATCGTTTTGAAACGGAAAATCGATTTTTTAAACACATGCCTAGTGGTTAGCACTGTCGCCTCACAGCAAGACCATCCGGGTTGGATTCCCGGTCCGGGCTGTTCTATGTGGAGTTTGCATGTTCTCCCCGTGCTTGAGTGGGTTTCCTCCGGGTACTCGGGTTTCCTCCCTCGTGTCCAAAGACATGCATGATAGGTTGATTGGTCACTCTAAAAGTGAGTGTTGCCCATGCGATGGACTGGCGAACAGTCCATGGTGTACCCCGCCTTCGCCCGATGATGCTGAGATTGGCTCCAGCCCCCCCGTGACCCTGACCAACGGGATTAAGCGGCAGATAATGGATGCATGGACTTTTCACAGGCTTAATTTATGCATTTAAAAATATGTTTAAAACCTAAACAGACAAATAAACAGTATATTGTTTTTTAGAGTAAGGCATTGCAGAAAACGAGAGAAGGTGGTTTCTCTCTCAACAAATCGCATTTTAAGTATTTCCAGTAAAGGCAGGCTTCAAGCACACTCCTGAACAGCACATTAAGTCAGCATATTGGACGACTTCAAGATGTCTGTTTATGTTGCAGACAACTTTCTTCGTCACCAGAGCAGCAGCACTAAGCTCTCTACTCTGTGGGGAAACCGGTAGTCCGCTAAACAAAGGAACTCTGTCTTTTACTTAAGGATAAATGAAGGAAAAAGAGCTCAATATTTCTGTCCGACAGGTCCCACGTCTCCTCCTCTGAATAAACTCTTCATCGATGGATGAGAGCCCGAGCAGTAAGGCCTTCTGAAAGATATACAGCATAATCGGAACGACTACCGCACTCGTTGCATCCTGTTTTGCTGCTTCCCTGCTCTTCTTTGTTGTGGATAATCGTGCATGCAGAGGCCCACAGGCATGTTTAAGGGTTGAATCGCTGATTTCTTCACTTCGGTGCAGAAGTTTGGCGCTGCCACTGGTTTCTGGGCAGAGGCCCAGGTGCCGGGAGAGCAGACTGAGGAAAATTAATTGGTGTAGTGGGGATCAGCAGGAGAAGATGACACCAGTTGGTCCGATCCCTCTCACCTGCAGGGGAAGGGGGGTGGGGGTGGGAGCAGGAGAGAAGCTCTTGGGGTCTGTGCCTGAGGCCTGTGGTGGGCAGAACAGACCCAGCTCCTTCAGGCAAGCGAGCAGGAGCTGGCTGCAGCGTCAGCGAGAAGCTGGGGAGATGCCTGAGTTTGCAGAAACAGTAGAATGAGGTGAAAGAAGTCTGGGAACGCTGGCTTGCCTCGGTCTGGACCCTCTGGGAGAGGGGGGACCATCTGTCTGCAGAAGCACAGCTGGGCACACTCACCTGGGCCACCTCGATCACCGGGCCTACATCTCGCCAGCTACACCCGCAAACACTGTCACTCATTTAAAATCACCCGCATTCACTTGCTTGGCTTCGCCAGTGCCTGAGGTTGAGCGTGTAGGCAACGGCTCTACAAACGAGGCCAGCAGAGATGGGTTTTGGCAGTAGGGCTGTGACTAATGATAATGTCAATAATTCGTTAACCTAGTGATTTTTCTCCATCGACATATCTAGCAAGCAAATGACAGGCTTTCTTTTTTCCTACTGGGCATCGCAAGCTGGTGTAACAACTTCAAGCATTAATGCAGATGTAGAGTATATAGAATTTGTAACCAAACAGTGTCTCAATAATAAACTTAATACCAGGATACGTTAAAACATATGTATATATTCTACAATCGTTGCGACCTTGTTTGTTAGCTTTCCAGAGCCAGGGCGGGGAGAGCGCTGAACCTGGCCCCAGTGCAGCCCAGCAGCTGGTTCGCCTCACGCGCCCATGGTGCCCGGTGTCATGGCTGGGCCGCATTCGCATGCTGCCAGCCACAGCTGCTGCTTGTTTGTGTGTTTGTTTAGAAGCCCCTGCCCCTCCTCTTCCTCTTCACCGTCACCAGAGACTCTCCCCCCACCACCGCCTTCCTCTGTTTCACTGCCGCCCCTCCCTCCAATCGCGCCTCAAACGGCTGGCATCAGAGGCTCTCATTACAGGGCTGTGGAAGGCCATTAGGCAGGGACGAGGAGGTGCTTCGGCTCCCTCTCTCTCCCTCTCTCCCCCCACACGTTTGTTCGTCCAAATCCTCAGGCCCTGCCACTCGTCGTTCTTCCATTCTCCAGCCTAATAAGCCAGCCGCTTCTTCATTAGACTGCACAGAGCTGCTCATCAGCGGCCCCACACCCTCCCTCCTTTCCGCCATCCTTCCTTCTCCTGCCGTCTATCTCAGCAGCATACTAAATGTGCGCTAAACGGCAGGCTGAACCTGACTGAACCACTGTAGAGGAAAGACTAGGAGTGCGAGGCAACGAGAGAGAGGGGGGAAAAAAGGGGGGACAAAAAAGTGTCACCTTCCTCAAAGACTAGAGTAATCCAACACAGCACAAATTAAACAGCAGATTGTGTTCATTGGGGTGCATTGTGACTCTTTGATGTGGTTCGGGGAGGTGGGGTACGGGTGATGGGATCGGCAGCCGGTCCCAAGCCTGCACGTCGGGATCAAAAGCAGCAAGGCAGGCTCCCAAATAAATGGACACGAGAGCTGCGGTACGCGAAGCAAAGACGAGAAAGCACTGCTGGAGGTCACCACCCACGGAGACGAACACCCGTAATGTGCCAGAAGGGACAGGCCCCGGAGTAAGCGCTCAGCCAGATCTACACTTCATCCACGTCTGCACACTCACTCACAGTCAATATGACTCAAACAGATTGTAACTGGGCTGTGCTCGAGTCTTTTAGGCCAAAGCTCCTGCCGCATCACAGGGGACATCTAACAGTCCCGGATCCAGAACAAGGAAAAATTCATAAGAGCTTTTTTTGTGCTCTGTGCTGAGAAGCCTATGAGAAGAGTAGGACTGAGTAGAATCTCTGTTACCGTTTTATAGCCTGATGCAAACTGCCACCAACACCAAGTCCGTTTTGCTGCGACACCTGCGGTGCCTGGATTTGATTGAATTCGCTGAGCAAAGTTGCTGTTGAGGCAAAAACGGCTTTGGATTACAGAAAGCTAAATGTATTTCCTCAGTGCACTGCTGCCTAGCTGTCATCCTCTTTCCTTTAGTCTTTCTGCCTCTCTGTCATTTCCAAAGCCTGCTCCTTCGAGAACAGGACAGAGGAATTATTGATCACAAGAAACTTTATTTGCACTTGAGGATATAGAAAAACGATAGTCAAACAAATGAAGCCTGGAAAAAATACGAGAAGCTAGAGCTCTGGGGTAGAAAGCAGATGCAGATCATAAATATATACATCTTGCAGGCCCTAGTGCAGGGTCAGGACCCCTCCGCTCTCGCTGACAGTTTGCAGGTAAAGTGAGGAAACTTCTCTTCCAAGCCGCTGGGGAAAAAAGAAAAAACGCTCGGCTAGGCTTTCAGTTTCTCATTTTTTTCTGGGAACAAGTTCAGCATTGTCTACGAAGCTGTACCGGGAGCTTTTAATGAGCTAAATAACAATAGCACTATCTTCAGAGCTGCTTAAGTGCACTAAGAGGCGACATAAAAGGCTAAGCGAGCGATTAGTCATCCTGGATGCAAAAACACATATCTTTCTGTTCTGGAGGTTGTCTAAGGCCGGGCTCCGAAGTTCAGCGGGAACATCCATCCGGGGCAATTAACGTGACCCATGACTAGCTGAAGGTCAACTGCGGAGTGGAGAGGTTCTTTTGAACACGGCCTCTGACGGAGACCGTGAGGCAGGAGGGGGGGTGCTCTCACCGCACCCCAGGGGGTTAATTTGATAATCACTGGTTGGTGAGGAGAAAGCACTAGCGGGCAAAAAGGGCTACGAGTAACAAGCTCGAGAAATACAGGTCTGGTAGCAGGTGAGCTCCCCTTAATGGACTACCCACACTGGAGCTTCAAACATTTGTCCAATCCTGACAGGACCCAGCTCTGCTTGTCAGGGATTGGTCAGGTCAGGACACCATTCTTAAACTGTTATTTGCCATATATATATTTATATATATGTACATTACCGGTCAAAAGTTTTAGATCCCTACCAATCAAAAGTTTTAGATCACTACCAATCAAAAGTTTTAGATCCCTACCAATCAAAAGTTTTAGATCACTACCAGTCAAAAGTTTTAGATCACTACCAGTCAAAGGTTTTAGAACACTACCAGTCAAAGGTTTTAGATCACTAACAGTCAAAGGTTTTAGAACAGATCTAAAACGTTTGGTTGGTAGTGTACTAAAACTTTTGACTTTTAATCTTCTAGAACTGTTGACCAGCGGTGTTCTTAAACATTTGGCTTGTACTAAGAAGTTTGACCGGTGGTATATATATATATATATATATATATATATATATATATATATATATATATATATAGTATATATATGTAGTATTCCAATGTTATATTTTTGTTTTTTATTGCCCTCATCACCCTTAACTGTATCTACATTTAGAACAACGGAATTGAACTTCCTTTTCAGATAGACAATTACCAAAGCTACAAATTTCTGTTTATCTGAAGCTTATTTGAGGTGATTGGGTTCATGTGGCATGTTGTTGGACATGTTAGCTTGAACCAAAACAATAAAGGGATATTCTATCTTTTCTGAAGAGAGAAAAACTTGTGCAGAAGCCCATTATCTAGTTATCTCCGTCTTCTGCTGTACCAGTTAGCTCTAGTGGTTAGCGGGCTGCTAGTTTCAGCAGTAATGTGAAAAGTCTAAAATAATGGATACGGATAATATGGGGCAGTACCACCGGAAATCGCGGGGGCAGTGTTCCCAACAGTTTAAGCGAGACATGACCAGAGCCATTCTGTCATTGCTAATATAACTGCACCGCTGCTTCTTTCATTTCATTCCTCGTACTGTTGCCAAGTTTGCTGTCCACTGCCCTCTAGTGGATTTACTGCTTACCATTAATGCCAACGTAAAGGACGTATGGCTGCACGTGGGCATGAATGAGCCTCAAGAGAGCCTTCTCAAACTGCTACTTACGGGTGAAAAAGAAGTACAGAGATGCTATAATTTGTGCCACTGATCTTAATTTATTTTGCAATCACCAAAATACCAACCAGTTTTACACGGTGGTTAACCGGTCATCCATTCATTATTAGTCAGAATTAGTCAGAACGCACGTCCTTAGGTGGGTTTGGTTGGACTTGGGCAAAGGGTTAGCCTGAAAGGTTGGGTTAAAACTTCATGCTCAACTAAAACTCTTGCCTGTGCTGCTCAGACTACCAATCGCTGGACTCACGGCAGGCCTCTGGGACACAGGGTTCTGCACGAGAGATGCTCATCATGCCGCTGAACAATAGGAGAACGGGGTTTGGGGGGGGGCATGGGGACGGACTGCAGACGTCACAGGGAAATGGGAACAATGTTGCTTGAGGGAGTTCGCTGGGAGAAAAAAAGGCTGCACACGCAGCAGGCAAAGAGCTTCATCATGCACACTGTGATTGGGGAAATGATCGAGTCACATGACGGCAGCGGCTTAGCTGGCAAAAACAATAAGCCTCGCTGCCTGGTTGCCATGACAAATAGCTCTGTGATTCATCATTTAAAGGAAACTCTACCTCGTAATCAAAGTAATATATTCTGGTCTTTACTAGGGGGAAGTTCTGATATTGCCACATGTTGATGAGCCATGATCTAAAGCCCGCTTCTTTAAGCCTCATTTGCGACACAGAAAAGCTGCGAATTAAGGAATGCGCAACTCATTAGCTCTTGCGACGCAGCCATGCAGTGGAGGCAGAGAGACAGAGGCTCAAACTGAGCCCTTATCTCTGCCAAAGTAAGTAAGAGCAAGGAGTATGCAGCAAGACGAGGAAAGATCCAAATCCACCCGAATCCATCTCCTTCCTCTGAGACCCAATAACTCTAGCGGCCAGGGGAGAGCAAGACAGAGAGAGGAGAGGACATCTGGAGGAGTAATGGAATCAGTGATGTGCAATACGGATACAATAACTTCATTTTATCATGCAGAAGCAGATAATAAATGTTTGAATTGAACACACACTGCCACCGAGACACAGCGAGAGCGAAGGAGAGAGAGAACCAGAATGAGCAAATGGTAATGAGCAAGAACACTGGCATTACAAAACATAATTAAAAGCCAATAGCCTGCTTCCTAATGAAGAGTCCTACGGGGATGAATAACTAAATTAGGCCCTCGTTCTTCTGTTAAGTCCTGGAATACAGAAGCTTACTTGACGGTTTTGGTTACTCGTTGTGCTCGAGCCAGCCTTTTCTTTTTTGTGTGTTGGAAAAAAGCTCTAAATTTGGAAGAAATGGGAAAATATTTTAAGGAGAGATATAAAAAAACAAAAAAACATGTGGGCCAAAAATGTCCAATGTGGAAAGTAAGATCTTGATGGTGTCTGTCTGGAAAAATTCTAAAAGCCCTATTCAATAGCTTCTTGTTATCTTAATATCTGAATTCCACCAGCCGTGATCCAAAATTCCAGAATCTCTTCCAAATCTCTTCCACAAACTGCAGTGCATCACTGCTTTCAAAGGGTGTCTAATATTCAATTTCTGACCAAAAGAACGCCCAAAGATCTGGAATGCAGCAAAGCAGAGAGGAGGGGAAAGGAAAAAAAAGAGTAAGTAAAAGAAAGAAAGAAAGAAAGAAGCGGCCATGTGGTTTTGTGGGGCGCCTCCCAGGCCGAGCCTCATCGCCGAGTCTCTTATCTGGTTGTTCGTACTGCGATTACATTTTAATCCCTCGATGAGTTCAGCGCAGCCGTTCTATTCTCACACCCGTAAAGCTTCCAGGAGCCTTGGCTCCAGACTGGGTTCTTCAGGTCTTTCAGTAAGGAACCCCTCCCTGGTTGAGCCTGGTTTTATAATGTGTGCAGTGACTCATGCCCTAAGTCATGGTAACTTCAAAAATATTGTGACGGACCTCAGAGAGTCCTATTCAAGGAAGAGTTTGGTGAAAGATCTAATTGAAACAATTTTCTCCTTTACTCAAGTCTGCTTTACATTAAATGGCTGGTGTTTCTGGAGCTGCGAGGCTGATGTAAAGCTAACAAGTCATGGAAGATTAGCCCCACCTATAAGCATCACACAGACTGCACGCCTCGCATCATCGTGTCAGACAGCATCTCATAAGAAGAGTGTATGGGGACACCAATGAGAAGCCAGCAATTTGTGAAGTCACAGCATAAAGTAGGGGATGACGACGCACTTGTCAACACTATCTGATGGACCAAACGTTTTAGTACACTGCCAGTCAAACGCTTTAGTACACTACCAACCAAACGGTTTAGTACACTACCAACCAAACATTTTAGTACACTACCAACCAAACGTTTTAGTACACTACCAACCAAACGTTTTAGTACACTACCAACCAAACATTTTAGTACACTACCAACCAAACGGTTTAGTACACTACCAACCAAACGTTTTAGTACACTACCAACCAAACGTTTTAGTACACTACCAACCAAACGGTTTAGTACACTACCAACCAAACGTTTTAGTACACTACCAACCAAACATTTTAGTACACTACCAACCAAACGTTTTAGTACACTACCAACCAAACATTTTAGTACACTACCAACCAAACATTTTAGTACACTACCAACCAAACGTTTTAGTACACTACCAACCAAACATTTTAGTACACTACCAACCAAACATTTTAGTACACTACCAACCAAACATTTTAATACACTACCAACCAAACATTTTAGTACACTACCAACCAAACGTTTTAATACACTACCAACCAAACGTTTTAGTACACTACCAACCAAACGTTTTAATACACTACCAACCAAACATTTTAGTACACTACCAACCAAACGTTTTAGTACACTACCAACCAAACGTTTTAATACACTACCAACCAAACATTTTAGTACACTACCAACCAAACGTTTTAGTACACTACCAACCAAACGTTTTAGTACACTACCAACCAAACGTTTTAATACACTACCAACCAAACATTTTAGTACACTACCAACCAAAAGTTTTAGTACACTACCAACCAAACGTTTTAGTACACTACCAACCAAACGTTTTAGATCACTACCAACCAAACGTTTTAGAACACTACCAACCAAACGTTTTAATACACTACCAACCAAACGTTTTAGATCACTACCAACCAAACGTTTTAGATCACTACCAGTCAAACGTTTTAGTACACTTCCAACCAAACGTTTTAGATCACTACCAACCAAACGTTTTAGAACACTACCAACCAAACGTTTTAATACACTACCAACCAAACGTTTTAGTACACTACCAACCAAACGTTTTAGAACACTACCAACCAAACGTTTTAGAACACTACCAACCAAACGTTTTAGAACACTACCAACCAAACGTTTTAGTACACTACCAACCAAACGTTTTAGATCACTACCAACCAAACGTTTTAGATCACTACCAACCAAACGTTTTAGAACACTACCAGTCAAACAATTTAGTACACTACCAATCAAACGTTTTAGTACACTACCAACCAAACGTTTTAGTACACTACCAGTCAAACATTTTAGTACACTACCAACCAAACGTTTTAGTACACTACCAACCAAACGTTTTAGAACACTACCAGTCAAACAATTTAGTACACTACCAATCAAACGTTTTAGTACACTACCAGCCAAACAATTTAGTACACTACCAGTCAAACGTTTTAGTACACTACCAACCAAACGTTTTAGTACACTACCAGTCAAACATTTTAGTACACTACCAACCAAACGTTTTAGAACACTACCAGCCAAATGTTTTAGAACACTACCAGCCAAACATTTTAGTACACTACCAACCAAATGTTTTAGTACACTACCAGCCAAACATTTTAGAACACTACCAGCCAAATGTTTTAGAACACTACCAACCAAAAGTGGTCTAAAACTATTAACCAGTAGTGTTCTTAAACCTTTGACTGGTAGTGTATTTACTTGTTGGAAGTTCATGCCAGGGCCCTTGAGAGGAAATGATCACGCAGCTGCTGAAAGTGGGTGCGAGTTGTTAGATGATCTCAAATCCATTTTCTAGCACCATAAGGCAAACAGGCAACGTCTCAGGATTTAAGATGACTGCTATTACAGTTTTCAGTGAAGTGACGTCTTTTTTGCCACATAGCTTCTTAACTAAGACCTCGGAAGCCAAGCACTTGTCGTGTCTGATCAACTACACTTTGGGCAAAGTTGAAACTGCGTGTCTGTGTATTTGTTTTTCGTCCCGACTGTTCTTTTAAAACCCACGCTGCCCGTCCTCGTCCCCCTCAAAAAATAAATCTGATTCAACGTTTCCTGAAGGCTGGAGCAGAGCCTCCACCCCTGCTCCGATCCGTTCACACACTCGCCGACACGCCTCAGCTAATGACTTAACCACCGAGTGCACCACACCCCGGCCTGCCAGCCAGCTTCCAGAAGCGTCCGCCGAGACCGGCAGAGAAGTGCCAAAGACCGACGGCAGGCAAAAACAGAACGACTCCGAAAAGCGATTATTCATCCGTCCCTTTCCAGTCTCAGGCCAAGCTGCCTTTTCTCAAACTGGGCCCCCCCCCACCACCTCCACTACCCCCACTCCAGACGAAAAAAAAAAAGAAAAAAGAAAAGAAATCTCTCTTCATTTTCAGCCAATTCGTTACATCAGACAGTGACGGGTTCTGGAGGGAAAGACGGCCAGGAAGCGCGAGTCCCAGCGGGGACCCCCGTTACTCACAGGCTCTGTGTTAGCGGGCCGGATTGAAACGTGGGTAAAGCTCCGAGGCCGGACAGGGGGAAATGATGTCAGAGTTTTGCGGGAGAGCCCATCCTTAGTCCTGTCAGTCTAGAGTCCTGTCAGTCTAGGTCAAAGGTGGAGTGCAGCGTTTAGAGCGCACATAAATACTTATAACATGTCACCACAATGCTGAATTTGTACACACGCAACTGCTCGACCTTGGCTATTTATTCTCTTCTTTTTTTTTCTTAAATAAAGACTCTTCAGCGGAGGCCAATTCTGCTGCAAATGTCAGGCAAGTGAATGGGTTACATAAAAGCCTTTGTGGAACGTTCGTCTGCGCTAGCTGCTGCTTCTTAAGGTAGTGTGCGCCTGCCATCCTCCGACTGCTCGTCTTCAACGACCGAGGGGCTCCGCCAGTGCTTCTGCTGACACTCGAAACGCAGCGCCAGGATTATTTATAAAACTCACCAAACCTGACTTAATGAGGCCATAAGCGCTGTGGCAGGGCCATATCAGCCTGTTCCTACAGCAGCCGCTAAGCCTGCGAGATGACTCACAACAGCAGACAGTCGCATGTGTTTCATATATAACACACGCTGGCTTACATTAATAAGATGACAGCTAAGACCGTCATGCATATGGATTACTTATTTATAGACGGAGCTGTATTATAGCAGCAGTATATATATATATATATATATCCAATTATCTTTTATTCATACACAGCGTCCCTACAACTATGCAGTACCTGAAAACAGGAGCAAACACTTTCGAGCTAGCCCACAAAACAAATATCTGCATCGGGTCTACAGCACACAGCTGTCCACTCTCTTCTTTTACGTGCACCCCTTGAGCTAGGGCCCGGAGACGTGTGCAGATATTTGTTTGTTTCTCGGCAGTGGCACTGGCTTTATTGGTGTGTTTACTGCTCTCTGGGCACCTGTCTCAATTAGGAGTGCCTGGCTTTGAGGGCAACACGGAGCAGCCAAGGGCCTCTGCAAACACTGACCTCAAGCAAGAATAACAACACACTCACACACACACACATCTGTACAGAGAGAGAGAGAGAGAGAGAGAGAGAGAAATGAAGAAGAGAAAGAAAAGGAAAGACAGAACATCTAGGCTCGAGATACACAACATCCCCAAACCAGCAGCTCAGGGTGAGAGTCAGACAGTAATAATTGATGACCCCTCGTTGTTGTGTTTTGTGCGGTGGACAATGTTTCTTAGCCTTACCAGAAATCCCAGTCGGTATGTGTATGTCGTATTCCGATCATACGTGGAAGGTGGGGAAAAAAAAAAGAAAAAAAGATATCCGCTGCCTGTCAAAAGTTTGGGGACACCATGATTTCTCTTTGAACGTTTCTACTTAAGTTTTGTCGGCAGGTTTGTATAAATGCTGTCTGCAGTTTGTCTTGGTATGAAGAGTAAAGGTGGGTCTGAAATCATCTACTTGCCTACTACTCCGTAGGTGAAATCAGTAGGCAAGCGAGGCTGGTATGTCTAAATACTCAGTAAGCATGGAGATGTAGGCGAATGGTAGGACCAACTGAATCGGCATGCGACCACAGCACACTGTGCTATCCCATGATTCACCTGGAGCTGCAGATGAATTCAAAGTGGAGGAGAAGAACATTGGAAAGCGGTATGTCAGCTGTGTTTATGTGTAGCTACAGCTACTGAACTGCTGCTACAGAAGTTAGCGCCACTTCTAAAGTTAAAATAATAATTTAAGTTCCTCCCGGTTCGTCATCTCTGAGCTACAGCTCGACACCGTGTGAGTACATATTCAAACAAAAATGCAGCTTAGTGTCACAGAAAGTAACTAATGATATCAGTAAATGGGGCTTTTAAATCATGTGGTGGTCTCACGTCTTGCGTCACAGGACGTTGGTAAGATGGCGGTCGTGTTACGTCCGAGATTGTGTGGATACTTAAACTCGCCTACTGAAATAGCCTACTAGTCTATCGCTCAAGCAGTACGTACTGACTCCAATCTAGTGCCTAGATGATTTCAGACTCACCCTATGTCTTGTCTAAACCAGGTTCTGACGGTGTCGCAGTCAAATGACTGGTACGAATTCAAAATCTGTCACCTGAAAGTTGTTTTAAACAAGTTTTCAAACCTGTTCTCTGGTAACCCAAGACAGTCCAGGTGTTCCAACCTAATCTGCAACACCCATAGAAAATGTGGAACGTCTGGGACTTCTCTGAGCACCGGCTTGAGAATTCTTGACTTATACCCCTAAAAAGGCTGCTGAGTGCTGACATCACACCAAGCAGGATGGATTCAGGAGGCAGGCTCCAGTACGAATCGGACAGGCTCCTTAGGTGCCATTTACAGTGTCTAAGCATGTTACTGATTGATATACGTCCAAGCTTGTTGCAGTTTGGCATTCTGAATGGTAAATATGTCATCTGTGTAATTGAAAGTAAATGTCTTATTATTTATCTTATACACGTTTTGACCTGGTTTGGAAAAGAAATAAGACAAAGTATCTGGAAAGCACTCCAACTTTTGAACACAATGACTTGTGAATGGATCATTCTAGAAGTACCTCATTTTCATAGTGAAATGATGTTGTGCATTAGTTCCAGAAGGATTTGCCTCGTGATTCGATATTTTACCATGTCTGTTAACAAATGTAAAACATACTAAATCATATATGGAATGACCTACGCGGGTAGATCGGTTGATTATGAAGATGTTGATTCAATAAACACTCTGTATAACAAATGTATGATGACATTATGATATCATTCTAAAGGTATTTGTTTGGCTCCTAAATGGCAGTCCTATTATGACCCCACCTAAAAAATCCTATAATTAAAAGAGGATTAAAAGTAACTGCTGTGACAAAAGTGCAGTCACAAATACTGTCACAAATATGTATCTAAAATATTTTGTTGTTCTCAAAATCATATTGGTTATTTCTTTATTATACGTAATGCGCCAGGACAAAAAAAAAAAGACTTGGGCCACACCTGGGATAAGGGACAACTGTGTACATTTGATTTTGGGCTGAATCAGTGCTTTAAGCTATTGCAAGCCTCCCAAGAACAACATGCTGATCAGTAGAGAAAACAAGCCAAGCGTCCCCAAATTTTTGACCGCCAGCGAAGTAAACTGAGATGTAAAGAAGTCTGCGCTTACCCGTAAAAGAGACTGGGACTCTTCCTTGGCGCTCTTGCTCTCTGTAGAGCTTGGGTACTGCTGCCCTGGCTTCTCCGCTGCGCTCGTTGGTGTCCCCTGCAGGTAGCCTTTAGCGTCAGTGCTAAGACTGAACATCAGACTCGGTGAGTCCCGAAGCACCTTCTGCTGCTGCTGCTCCTGAACGGCGTTCAGCAGGCCGAGAGCCCCCTGGGTCTGGAACTGGCCGGGGCTACCCCTCAGGACCTCCGCCGCTCTTTCCTTGGGCACCCACACGAGTCCCGGGACGGCCTGTTCGGCACCTCGCCCTGTGCCTCGGCCGCCGGGCCCTGGTCCCTCGGACCAGGCCCTCTCTTTTTCCTTCTCGTCCGGGGCCTCGCTCTTCACGGCCTCGGCCGGCTTTGCCTCTGGAGGCGCCAGGCTGTAAAGCTTCAGGTCCCCTTTGCTCTCCTCTTTGATGCGCAAGGTGGAAGGGGCGGAGCAGCCGTTGGCAGGTGCGGAGCTCGGGTCGCCGGCGTCCTGGCAGTGGGCGGAGTTGAAGTGGTCCAGCAGGGCCGTGGTGTCGGCTGCCGTGAAGCTACAATGGCGACAGCGGCAGCAGCCGTGAACCCTCCTACAGAAAATAAAGGCGAGAGAGAGAGAAAGAGAGAGCGAGAGAGAGAGAGAGAGACACTTCCATCATTATTATTGTAATTAACACTATGAGTGCCACCACGTCTGCTAAATATTAGGGGTGGGGAAAATATCAATACAGCAAAGTATCATTAATACATTTCACGAGAGTACTATATAGATCTTGATAGATGCCAAGTGTTGACATTTTATTGTATATCTTCATCGCTGTCCAAAGAAGACTGTGTATCTTAAAGGGCCAATAGAAATGCTCCAAAATAGCCTGGACAAAATTCTGCTTCCACTGGCTTACATTAAAAGTAAATAGAATTTTTGGCCTCTCCTGTAAAGTTGACATTTTGGGGACACTTATTTTTCATTGGACATATATTTATATATCGATATATTTAAATTAAGGATTTTATGACAGTCTGTCTGCTTGATGCCATTTTACTGCAATAAAAACAAGTAAAAAAAACAACAGACAACAGACTACAACTTAATTTTAACTCTAGATGAAACAGACAAAGTTTGAGGTTAATAAAATGGAATAAATTGCGATATAAAACAATATATGTCAATAAATATTGGACCGATTTTGAGGCAAATTCCAATCGCCGATTACTTTTCAGCGCATTCGGCCGATAGCTGACACCGATTGAGGGTGGGGCTATATGCAAACGCAGGGCTACACACAATTATTAACGCAAGCAAGTCACGAAACACGGTCTAAACTGGTTTATAACCATTTATAACGAGCTCATGTGAAACAGCATAATATTTTAAACAGAATTAGCAGTAAATAAACAAAGTAAATCAAACAAATATCGCCAATACTGCAATCATTCAATTTAGACCCTTAATTTAAAACTAAAAAAGCTAATTAAATAAATGCAGTCAAAACTGCAGTCATTAAACGCAGACTCTGGTTATTTTAAACAAAAAACTGTAGTCATTAAATGTAGATCTTGAATTGTTGCTGCTGTTCTGTTCATACCGGTCAGATCTGGTCTGTATGGTTTTCTGGGTTATTTGTTTTGTGCTAGCTGTGTGTGCTAGCTCTGCTGATTGCTGATACTCACTGTATTCAGCCGCGTGCAGTGTCGTATCACCGATCGCATATTTTGATTAAAAATCGTCCGATACCGATACATAGCCGATCGATCCTTTCATCTCTAATAAATATCACAGCATATGGTAATACATTTAAAGTTGTGCGATAACATTGTACTGTATCTTGTAATGTTATATCGTACTGTGGGGCTTTTGGTGATTGAACTGAATTGAACTGAGGTGAAGTGAAAGAAAGAGAAAGACAAAAAAGAAGAGAGTGGGAAAAGGAAAGACAGACACTGACAAACAGGTAGAGAGAGGGAGAATAAAAAGAGAAAGCGAGAGAATGAGGATGCAAGACGGAAAAAGAGACACTGACAAACATGTGGAGAGACAGAAGGAGGGAGGGTAGAGAGACAGACAAATATAGAAGAGAAAGAAAGAGAGTGAGACAAAGAGAGACAGAGAGAGGGAGAGTGCGCAAGAGAGATAGAAAACATCTGTCAGGGAGAACAGAGCAACATTTCAAAACAGAATACAGATTTGCAGTCATTTTCACACTTTACATTCTGGTAAGCAAAACCGGAGCCCGAACATTAGTCACTCCTGCACCTTGCGAGTATTTATTCTTCCCAGCGCGCCACCAGGGACGCATAGTAAATGATTTGTCCGCTGTTGAATACGTCTAGCGCTGCCTCAGCTGAGAGCCCTGCCCCTGTAACAGAGGGCTAGATTTCTCTAATGCAGTATAATTACAGCTTGGTCAGCTCTTTTCACCTGTAACGACTCTTTGTTCTGTTTCTTTCTGATAGAGAGAGAGAGAGAGAGAGAGAGAGAGAGAGAGAGAGTAACAATTCAGGCTCCAACTCCCCACAAACCTGCAGTAAATGAACAGTCTGCTGAACTTTAAGTAAATGAGTGTAATATTCCCTCTTGAAATCTGAACGATTTCCTATGAGCCTCGGCTTTCCTGTCTGCCATCGACCACCGCGAGACAATGCGACTAAACTCTCGTATACACTCAGCAAACAAACCGAGGGGGGAATATAAAAAATATCTCACACTTGGCTCGCGTTTGGCCTCTGTTTATTTTTCGAGCACCAATAGCTACGTTTGGACCTTTGCCACTGATCGATATCTTTAACTTCTGAACCTGGAAGCGCGGCGGTGGCGCCGTTACGCGGCATGACATCAGTGAAAGGCGGCCGAAAGGAAAAAAGGACAGCCCTGAAGTGATGGCTATCAAAATCCAATTGAGTAGCTAAAGAGCCATGCTCGATTCACTCCTTCGTCATCATTACAGCTATCTCTGAACATCAACAACTAATCAGAAAACAAGCTCGGGAGGATTGATCTGTGGACTTTCGAGGGTGAATGAACTTCAACTTTAAGGAGAAAAGCTCTTCTGCATAACCCTGAAACGTTCCACTGGCACTCCACAAAAGAAGCAGTCGGCCAGAGTTACAGTGATGTACTAATCAACAGTGCGAGTCTCTCAGAGCAAAAAAAAAAGAGAGAGAAAGAGAGATGGAAGAAAGCAAGAAACAAATAAAGAAAGCAGGTAAGTAAGTGAAATATGTCCTGTCTGTCTAATACTCTTGTATTATTAGTATTGTTGCCATTAGTATTAGTTTCTATTAAGGCTGTCAGACTATTTAAATAATGCACTGTGATTAATCACCTTTGTTTATGTAGGTAATTGTGAAAAATTACATTTGTTTTATTTAATATACAGGCCTAAAGAAAGCTTTTTTATTTTTCAATTTAAAGCAGAAGATTTAGTTTTGTGTGATATGTAAGTCTGGTAACTTCACAGGACAGAAAAACAAAACCTTTAATGAACGATACTAACAATCATTTCTTGGACCATTTCTATTGGTCTGTTCATAAGGAAACATAAAAAGACATAAAAAGGTTAACTGACGTGTTCAAATTACGTTATAAAATGAAAAATGAGGCCTTTATTTTCTGACAGCGACAGTATGTTAATTAATAAGTGGATTAAATTATTTTATTTCAGATATATTACTTTGACCCAGGATCATGGGAAGGTAAGATATAATTACTACCCATGTTTCTCAGTCATTTTAGTGCCCTCTGAACTTACCATGTCCATTCCAGCTGATTGTATCTGCTGAACTACGAAAATAGAGCTTGTAGATCTCGTATGAACCGCCATGTCTGTAAATATCCATTATAAATGTGTGAAAATTGTGTCTTCATGTCTTTGTTAATTATAGAGGTGCTCAAAAAAAGCATTTGTGGACTGAGAAATCTTTCTCAAGTGTACGACCCCAAACATATAAGAAAACAGTTTTACTCTTGTGACCAAAAGGAAAAAGACAGCCCTGTGATGGCTATCAAAATCCAACAGCAGGGAGACTCCTTTGTTATCATTACAGCTATCTCTGAACATCACTAATCAGAAATGCATATATTACATATATATATATATATAATCTAAACATCTCGACTCCACGTGCTTTTGTACAGGCTGCTACGAGTGTGCATTGAGAGTGCCCATACTGTGTGTTAGCATAGGCTAAAGCTAGCATAGCTGCCTAAACCACACACCTACAGCTAAAAATGAGTGAATACACTGCTCCAGGGCCTTGCAGTCCACAGCCTTAGATTTAACTCCTAGTCTTGGATCATCTTCACTTATGTGGAGCTGGTTTGGATTTGAAAAGACCTAGATCAGCTAAGGTGTCCAGCAAAACACACACTCAGCAAACTTCAGCGAGCCATTCACTAAAACAGAGCCTTCGCCCGATAATGCTAGGATTGGCTCTGGTCCCCCCGTTACCCCGGGATAAAGCGGAAGATAATGGATGGATGGGTATCCAAGCCACTATAAAAAAATAAAAAACACATTTTTAAATAATGCAAAATATCATTTATCATTATCCACAAAATTATATTCAGATACAATTTTTTGTCAATATCGCACAACGCTTGCACAACATATTTCTCATGTATACAACCCCAAACATCAAAGAAAGTTGGTGGGTATATTCAGTGCTGGATGTAAATTCTCGATGCTAATGGCACGGCGTATTCACGGTTAGGCAAATGATAAGGTTAACCAAACTATGATTAAACATGTGCAGACGAATACACAGTGAGTGGAACTTTTCCGTGAGAACGCAATACGTAAATCAAGAAGCAACTCCCATTTCTGCAGTTAATCTCTGTAGTAGTGAGCTTCGTTATTTAATTCCCAGCGCCTCCCCATGTGAAGCCAATCCCATCCAAATGATACTTACGCCTGCCATGACCACTCTGAATACATTCAGCTTTAAAACATATGATAAGCTTTAAACACTATGCTTTGCCAACACTGCACTAAACGCAGCCATGCCAACACAGCCACCTAGAACTGGAGTGAACTGAAAGAGTTAGAGAGAGAGAGAGAGAGAGAGAGAGAGAGAGAAAGAAAAGTCTTGAAAAGGACACGTCTGAGCTCGAGTGAACAGGAATAAGCGACAACTGAGATCTGTTATCCAGCAATAGGCTTCCCCCAGTCACATTCAGAGTAGAAGTGAAAGGGTGGGGGTAGTTAAAAGTGAGAGAGAGAGAGCTCAACAGCCAGACGCCATCTCCGCTCTGCTCAGCACCAAATGAGGGACAGGGAGGAAAACTGCTTTTCATCAGCGCTGCCGCCCACCCTTCCCGGCACACACTGCGCTCATTTGTTCTGCTTAGGCACACAGCGACAGGGCCAGATCAAACGCTCCGGCACCCAGCACCATGCGGCAAGGTGTACACGCAGCCACTGCGCACACAACACACTCCCAACACACTGTTTACAACTCGCACACACAAACGCACACTAGCTGCTCTCCCACCTGCACACCAGAGCTGCGAACCCTACAGACTCACACACACACACTGAAAATCAGATAAACACACATGGATGATACGAACTGAAGTCTGTATCGTGATATTTTCCACTATTTAAACAACAATGACACGTACAGTGTAGTGATGAAGTTGCTACAAAAAAATTATAGCTTGGCAAATAAATATCTGGCATATAGTTGACGTACCTTATCTTTCTCAGTTTAAGCTTGTTGAAAGCTTATTTTAAGATAGTTTAGAACTTATTTCCAGACTTGTTCACTTGTTTAAAGTGACTGAAGTCCGATGATCTGTACTGGCAGATTATTTGACTTGTTTTAAGCAAAATTTTTTTAAAACAAGCTACATTTCTTTCCAGAATGGGATAATTTCTCTAACTAAAATCTCTTAAGACAATATAAAATGTCTAGAAATAAGTTAAATAACTTGATAATAAGATTACAACAATCCTTAAATGAGAAATATAACACACATCAAGTAAATAAAAGAACTTGAGTTAAACTTGCGCTAAGTAACCAATGTTAGCAACAGCCTTACAGACGCAGGCGCAAAGGCATAGCATAAAATGTGGGTTTGTTTAGTGTCAGAGGAAGTTTTCAGCTGTCTGAAGTCTGAGGTGAGGTCGTATTTGCATAAGAGGTCAACTCAACCTGGTTAAAGATGGTTATCGTGTCGAACGTCTGCAGAACATGCGGTAAGACCATCACTGTGAAGATAACTGCCACCTTCTTGTGACCAACACCCACGACTCTGCAGAGGATATGCTCTGAGGAATGAGTCAAAATGTCCTACAGTAGCACATATTTATTGGCAGGTTCCTGCATAAAACTCTATATAGAATATTTTAATAGCTTAAAGCAACTTAATCAGTTTTAACTACTAAGCTAAAATCAGCTTTGAATTTCCCGGCGGGAAACTGGAAAACTCAAACAAGAAGAAGCTGGTGGACAAGAGGCCGACTTCCAAGTGGTATAGTTTGACAGTCTAAATTTCTTAATCAGAAAAAATGTAATCAGCTTTATAATAACACCACACCTCCAGATAAATAATCCCAACTGCATTCAATGATGTTGAGATCTGGTCACCAACAGTTTCTTGGTTTGATTGACAAATGTTCTTGTCTTTTGTTCTCCTTTACAGCTTTAACAGCTTCTTGACAGCTACACATCCTTCAAGACTCCTGTGAGCGCAGAGTTCTAACGGTAGAGGCGTGGACAGATGAAACACCTGTGGACTATTTCAGATCTGAAGCAAGAGTGGAGCTTGGCTTGCTCCTATCTCACAAAGACAAACAGCTTATGTCTAGTTCTCACTACACGATTTTAGGCTGGTTTTTCAGTCGCCGACTGGTTTTCGCCGACAAAAACCTCTGCTCGGAGGGAAATCGCCGACCACTCTGCGCTCGCTCAGTTGTGTAGTGTGAACATCTAGCATGCTCGACAAACATCTAGCATGTTTAATATTTAGGCCAGTCGGCGACTGTGAGTTAACAGCAGCGTCTAGCTACAGCCAATGGGATCACGTAGAGAGAGAACCACGTCACCAGTCACGCAATCTCTCTGCGGATGCGGCCGACACTTGAGAATTTTTGTACCTTTTTCTTGCAAATCAGCGCAGTAACACCTTGTACTGCTGGTCTGTTGACGACTGTTTTAGTGTATGTTCTACGTGGTATCGCTATCCCTCACATGCGTTTCGTTTTCGTGTGTTCTCGTGACAGAAAAGTTTTTTTGGACTGAAGCCAGATGAGTGGGCGATTCTCCAGTGACCCTGTGTTGCCGATCAGTCATGTAGTGTGAAAGCCACAACAACTGAAAGACTCGCAATTACAGCACCACCAGTCATGTAGTGTGAACAGCACAAAAACCTGTTGACTCAAACAGTCGTGTAGTGTAAACCAGGCATTATCCGACGGTGGCAGTTTTGAGGGTCTACCAGGTCCCGAAACTCCTGTATTTCACTTACTTTCCTTTGATTTTTCTCTTACTTACAAAGTTGGATTATCTTTTATCCAAACCTTTTTACGAATATCATTTGAATAGTGAACAGTTTGTACTTAAGGGCTATTTTGTCTGGAAAGCCAAAAAAAGAAAGGAGGGGTCTCTGACTTTTGCACAGTACTGTCACAAATATGCAACCATAACCAAATAACAAACACAATACAATCAGTTTAGTCATATTCCTGCACACACATGGTTTTAGAGTGGTGAAAAAGGTTGCTACCCTCCACAGTGTCACCATATAACAGTGTAAGCTATAAAGAGTAACAGTAGTGGTATCTACCTATATATACCTCCCACCACCAACACACTCAAACCTTAAACACTAGAGACAGACACCTGACCTGACCCGACCCTAGTCTGGGTAACTTTTTATTCATGTAAAACATATTATTCATGTTATTAGTTGTTACATTCTGCCCCTCTAAACCCCCTGGGCACACCCCCCCAGCCCCACCGCCCCCAAGTATCAACAGAGATCACTCACGGATTCAATTACAACTTTATGGGAACAAATAAGAAAGTCCTCCAGTTCATTCTGAGAGACTTTATAAGGCCTTATTACAGTGAGCTATGAGTCCAGTTGCTGGTTTTAGATGTGAGAGCTTGTCATTACTCCTTAAAGCACACAGCAGCTACTCCTGCGCTCCTGTCTTTTAGTTTTTTTGGAGTTTTTTTGTTTTTCCTCCATCTTCTCCAAACATTCGATCGCAATAAGCACTCTCACAAAGCGCGGCCCGCGTCCAACACAAATCGGTCTGCTCGCTCAACCCCACTGACAAGAAGCACAAATATTTTCGCTGACCCCCAAACTGGGAATTGATCATCAGCCTGTCTGGAGAGCAGCAGGGAGAATACGTCTCGCAGGGCCGAGGCACGTTTGGGTCGGCTGGCTCAAACGCACCTTGAAGACAACAATGCAGCTTTGGTCCACAGTCAGTCAAAACATGACACGGATGTTTGTTGTAGTAGCTCTGTAGTGAAACTGCTGTCCAAAACACTCCTCTTTGTTCTCAAGCGAGTTTGAAAAGTAGTTCAGTCTAAAATCACAACTGCTGTTGCATCATATCGTGGCTCGAAATTCTTGTTTTCCACAACCTCCCATCGACTTTCGCCTGCCTCTGAAAATTCTTCCTAGTTCATTGTGCACCAGCATGCACCCTCTTTCAGAACCTCCCCTACACTGCGTTTTACTGAGTAGGGTTGTGCGATATTGACAACAAATACTATCTCAATATGTTCTGTAATTTTGTGGATAACGATAATAAACTATATTTTGTGTTATTTAAAAAGTCTTATAATGTCTTATATTTTACTAACTTGCGCTTCTTAAAGGATATTAATATCCATCCATCCATCCATCCATCATCTTTCACTTTATTCTGCTAGTCGGGATAACGAGGGGACCAGAGTGAAGGCTCTGTTTTAGTGAATGACTCGCTGAAGTTTGCTGAGTGAGTGTTTTGCTGGACACCTTAACTGATCTAGGTCTGTCTTGGACAACGCGCTCCCAAAGCTGTTCATACTCCTCATACTCTCTTCATACTCCTCATACTCTTTTCATACTCCTCATACTCTCTTCATACTCCTCATACTCTCTTCATACTCCTCATACTCTCTTCATACTCCTCATAGTCTCTTCATACTCCTCATACTCTCTTCATACTCCTCATAGTCTCTTCATTTTCCTCATACTCTCTTCATACTCCTCATAGTCTCTTCATACTCCTCATACTCTCTTCATACTCCTCATACTCTTTTCATTTTCCTCATACTCTCTTCATACTCCTCATACTCTCTTCATACTCCTCATAGTCTCTTCATACTCCTCATACTCTCTTCATACTCCTCATACTCTCTTCATACTCCTCATACTCTCTTCATACTCCTCATAGTCTCTTCATACTCCTCATACTCTCTTCATACTCCTCATACTCTTTTCATTTTCCTCATACTCTCTTCATACTCCTCATAGTCTCTTCATACTCCTCATAGTCTCTTCATACTCCTCATACTCTTTTCATTTTCCTCATACTCTCTTCATACTCCTCATACTCTCTTCATACTCCTCATAGTCTCTTCATACTCCTCATAGTCTCTTCATACTCCTGACACTCTGTTCATACTCCTCATACTCTCTTCATACTCCTGACACTCTGTTCATACTCCTCATACTCTCTTCATACTCCTCATACTCTCTTCATACTCCTCATACTCTCTTCATACTCCTGACACTCTCTTCATACTCCTCATACTCTCTTCATACTCCTTATAGTCTCTTCATACTCCTCATACTCTCTTCATACTCCTCATACTCTCTTCATACTCCTCATACTCTCTTCATACCCCTCATACTCTCTTCATACTCCTCATACTCTCTTCATACTCCTCATACTCTCTTCATACTCCTCATACTCTTTTCATTTTCCTCATACTCTCTTCATACCCCTCATACTCTCTTCATACTCCTCATACTCTCTTCATACTCCTCATAGTCTCTTCATACTCCTCATACTCTCTTCATACTCCTCATACTCTCTTCATACCCCTCATACTCTCTTCATACTCCTCATACTCTCTTCATACTCCTCATACTCTGTGTGGTGGTTTGATGGGAGATGATGGAACAGGTTAGCTGTGGAGCAATCTTTAAAGGCTGCTTTCTTACAAAGTCTGTAAACTACCGTCTTCTGAGCAACGTCAGTCTTTTTAGATCCAAACAAGCTCCACACAAGAGATGATCCTCGAATAGGAGATAAATCTAAGGCAGTAGACTATGAGGCTGACGGTGTCTGAGTTTCTTCCTCTGGAGCAGTTTGTTCACTAAGTTTCAGCTTTAGGGGTGTTGTTTCAGCAGCTATACTAGCTTTAGCCTATGCTAGCACACAGTATGGCCGCTCTCAATGCTTAATCGCAGCAGCCTATACTAATGCATGTGGAGTCGAGGCATTTAGATTGTTTTCCCAGTCAGTAGCATACTTGATAAGGTGAGCTTGTGCATGGTTAGATGATATATATATATATATATATATATATATATATATATATATATATATATATATATATATATATATCACACCCCTACTAAGAAAAAAGTCAAAGTATAGAAAGAAAATGTGCTATTTGTGCTATCTTTTACATTGATTTTCACTATATGAATTTTATGTTATGAAGTTTTAGTTTGGCTAAATGAATTAAGGTAAATGATGATATAAAACTAGCTTGTGGAATTTCCACTTGTTTCATTATCTTCACGTGTTTAACATTGTTCTTCCAGCACTTTGCAAGTACAATGGAAGGAAAACAAGTTTATTCTGTGTAGCCCTTTCAAGCATGAATATTACATTTGAGGCTAATACCGAATTTGTAGAGACTGATCTGAATATTCCACTTTAACAGGAGTGCATATGCTGTTTAATTCATAAGCTCTGCTGTAGGCAACACTGATGTTTTCACTAGAGAGAAAAAAACACTCTTGCCTTCGACTTCACCTGGATTAAATATTTAAATGACTAGGAATTTAGTCTGGTCAATTACTAGCAATCATACTAGTAATTTACTATATTCAACAATTTCTGCCATTTTTGGAGACCTGTTGTTTCATTAAGCCTTTAGAACGGAGCATCCTGGCAGAAAACCATTTCAACTTCTTCTCGACCCCTTAGACTCATTTAAAGGTGAATTACAAGAGCATATTTTCTATAATTGTATAAATGATGCACAAGGCCTTTATTTTGTGATGCTGTTTCTACTGAATGGTTTTAGGAGAGTTAAAAAATGAAAAGACCCATGGGACTCCTATCGATGTGTTTCCATATTCAAACAATACTTTTTGAGACATATTAAACGTCTTCTAGTGACCTACCAAAATAAATGGTAGAAATAGCCACATGTCTGCACCAGCCTTTACTTTATAATCCTTAAAGAGAATTTAACATATATATATATATATATATATATATATATATATATATATATATATATATATATATATATATATATATATATAACTTCAGAATTTTTTCAACTTGATCTTTAAAGGGGACCTATTTTGCTGACTTTCAGTATTCAGAATTTATTTTTATATGTACTACAACAGATTTACATGCTTCAATTATCCCAAAACACTATGCTTTCTTATACTGTACATCTGTATGAACTAATGTTAGGCTCACCTACCCTACTGTTCTGACTGTTTACATGCACCATAACAGCTTCATAACACACTAAAGGGAAGGAGACAAATGGAAAAGCCTAATATGTCCTAGAGTAGAAGAAGTTAATCACGTTGCTTGTACTAAACTGTAACAGAGGATCTACAATCTATCCAAATCATCTACAACATCATAGAACTGCACTGTTTGTCTAGGTTAACATCTGAGAACATTTCTCAGACAATAACTTTGTGTGCTGCAACTGCAGACATCACACCGCAAACGCGGACTCTGGCATCTTCTCTCGTTCCGTGAAGGTTGAGTGTACTGAAGCAAATCTCAACACTGTCATTTCTCAGCAATCAAAAACACTCAGCAGAAAACTCTTACTGTGCTCGCCGCGCTCATGCATGGTGTCGAAAACCCCTCAAATTGATTTGGTGAGAAAAAAAAACAGGGAAAAAGTCCCGAACCGATATCCATGCCAATAGCAGTATTGAGTGGCAGTAATTTGGGCTTTTGAAAATGAAAGCCCCTTTAGCCATGCACCAGTGCGCTCGCTCAATACTGCCATTTCACAGGACGGGAGTGGAGCGGCCCCGCTGGAGCACCGCAGCGTGACGCGCCCCCGCCCCATGACATCACACAGGAAATGGAAAGCTGGGCACAGCACAGGCCCACCTGACTGTACTGGAAGGAGAAGGGTGGGGGTCTTCTCTAAAGGCAGCAGAGACTTAAGTTCAGATTATATAAGATATCGCAGATGCGGTTAGCAGCACACTGCTCATCAAAAGTCTGGGGATACTGTGCCACTCTGAAAGTTTATGAAATAATATTTAGGTAATTATTTTCAACTAAATAAGAAAACAATAGCTGGAAAGAACAAAAACAGCTATTTGCTAAAGCTTTTTGCGACTCTCAGCTTTAAGCTCATCAAAATGGTTTAACCCAAATGATGATTTCACTGTTTTCCTTTCTAACTATTATTAAGTGCACGTACTGAAAACCTTTTGCCCCAGATACCTGAAGGGTTTGAGTGCAAACGTCACAACAAGGGGATAAATGGGTGGGAAATAACATTATTCCTCAAGCTACTGCTTTTGACAGTTGCTCCACTTTTGCATTTATTTGGGGGGAAAATTCTGCTTATAAGTAACTGTGCACTGGAAGCTGTGATGCATTTCTGAGTGAAAAAAAGCTTTCTGAGCTGCTGTGCCTGTTATTATTGGTACACATGACTTTTCCTCACCTGCTGTTGAATGGCAATGGAATTAAAATGGAATTTCAGAGGCAGGTAAAAAAGTACTCTTCTGTTATGCTTACTGATATAATGATATAATTAATACTGTTACATCAAAACTGTTACCAGTTTTGAACTAACAAATCAGAAAAGGTCAAATCTGATTTCAGGTTGCATTGGGAAAGTGGTGGGGTGAGGTGGGTTATTAGTATTTAACAAAGATAGCGTTGCTTTACTTGATATCTAAATGAAGCATGTGCAGTTTAGAATAAAAAGTAAAATGTGTCTTATCTTGTCAGTTGTTTTGCAACTTAGATCTGCAGAGACACAGACTGATCCCCTGTTAAGCAAATGATGACAAGCTGAAAGAATGAATAATGAATAATGAATATTTGCGGTTGCCCAACTTGGTTAATTCTTTTGTGCATCAACGGGTAGTTGTGTTAAATGCCTACAACACTAAACTAAAAACACATACTAAATGAATCAGTCAGGCACAGACTAGAACTACACAATATATAAAGATAATATGGTAAGTTTCTGCACATATTTAAGGGCTGTGATTACAGAACAGATCAAACTGCTTCCCATGCACCAGAGCAACCTAAGCTTTTCTGAGTTACCTGAGTTACTAGTCTGTAATATTGATTACTCTGAGATCTGTGTATAAAAAGTGCAAAGCAGTAATAGATGTCAAACCAAACCTGCATTAATATAAGCAGCATTTTTGTTTGTAATTATTTATATATATACACTACTGCTCAAAAGTTTAGGATTACTTTAGAATTTTATTTCATGCAATTTTCATGCAGTTCAAGCAATTTTCATGCAATTTACAAACAATATTGTCCATTTCACAATTAATTTAAGTGTATCAGATGATTTATAAAGAATAAAAATGTTTATATTAAAGCCTATTTTAATCTAAATCTCCTGGTACAGCCGCCAATCCAAGTTAAGGAAGTTATTGGGCTAATTGGTTGTTAGGACACTCTTGCTCAATTGTGATGCACAGCTGAAAAGCATTCTACTAATAAGTGAGCATAACTGGGAGAACAACATTCTAGGTTAGTTTAGTATCTGAAGCATCAGCAGTTGATGGCTTGCTGACAGACTGAAAGCTGAAAGTGGCCAGAAAGAAACAACTTTCTTTAGAGATCCATCAGTACATTGTTGTGTTAAGGAAGGAAGGCTACTCCATTGAAAACAAGAAATTTCACTGTGATCCCAAACTTTTGAGCAGTAGTATATATATATATATATATATATATATATATATATATATATAGTTAGATTCTTTAAAAAACTGCTTAACAAATGCTGATCATTTTTCAGCCTTTTAGTACACAAACAATGCACTTGCAGTTCTAAGTTTCACAGCAATTCTTCTTCTTGCACAATGGTGAACAGTTTTATCTGTTTGCTTAAAGGAGAGCTTAGATAGATTTCTGAAGAGCTTAGATAGATTACACAGCCCCCACAGCCCTCTCCAACCAGTCAGAGGTTCAATATTTAATCAGAATTTATCGCTTCGTATTGTTGTTGTGATATCCAACAGATTTATCAAACGCTTTATGCTCATATACTGCAGCCCCCGACCACCTTTACCCGCTGTATGCAATAAAGGAATGCTGAAGACTGTGTTCGTTTTCACTCTTTAAAATATAAAAGATCTTCTCATTGAGATATATCAAAGCTGTTCGTATGAAAACGTTTATGTTCACCCAGCAAAGAAATTCCACTGCCTACTTTCTCTGGTGCAGTGTGTGATACATTGGGCGTGCTGCGGGTCGGGTGCTTGCGGGCCGGAGGAGGCTGTAGCATCAGTATCAGGTTCACGTTCGTGGTGGGTGGCTGGCTGGATGGAGAGCAGGGGTCAGCTCGCCGCTCATAAATCTCCACTAAACCTGCAGCATGCAGAGGAATATGCTCGGCACGCACAGGAATACGCAAAAAGGAAATATGCCACTTCTTCAGACACAGCTCACAAAAAAGCATCAACAGAAACTCCACCACCAAGTGACATACGTGACTAACTCTGGCAGTACGTGCACATACGGAACTGAAATCTAATACGTTTGCACAATTAGTGCAAGACAAGATTTACATGCAGTACTGCACAGAAGTATGTAAATATAGAATACCAGGGCTGGGGCAACGCGACGACGCAAGCTATCACAAAATTACGTCGATTAGCATAACGTGCGCCGATGCGTTGCAAAGATGGCCACGCCTACTGAATTTATCCATGTGCATCTAAAGTTGTGGGAGTATTTCACGCAGAAACACAGATTTTAAAATTATTTACACATGTAATGACTGATTTATACTCCGTCTGCGTGCGTTTAAAGCGATATAGCCGCCACTTCCCTCAGACTTCTCTGCGTCCAATAAATGGCAGAAGGTGTTCGTAGTTCTTTATTTACTTCAAAACTTACTAAAAACGACTGTTTCTAATGAACGTAAAGAACCTCTCTTAAAAACCTCCCACCGTGTTTTCTTCGTCCTGTCCGTGTGGAAGTGGTCGTGTCTTGCACTGCCCCCATAGTCTCCAGCGGTATTGCTCCAACCCGTCTGTAACCGTAAGCTTTCCGAAAACGAATGTATGTAGGAAATGAACGCAGAGTATGGCCAGAAAGCTCTGTTCGTATCCGTATTTAACGCTGAGCATAAATGAGCCTTAAAACATGTTTCTTTTAGTAGTAGTCACTTGACTACGCATTGCTAACCGGCCCAGTGTAGATACCTGAGATTGTTCTTGATACCGCGGGAGCTTAAAAACACATGTAGCTGCTTCTCAAATGACTCTCCGCCAAAATATATAGTCCACAAACTGTCCGAGTTCTTGTGCGTGAGGCGTGTAGGCTACGTGTCATTTGTGCCTCTAAAAGTCCAGTCAGAGTGTAGACTTTTAGTCTTTAATTATTTATAGATCATGTGCGTTTGAGCTACCCTTTAATATATATATATATATATATATATATATATATATATATATATATATATATATATATGTTACAAATCCATAACAAAGTAAAAAAAAATCCTAACACACTCATATTAGAGTCATTATTATCATTATCATTTGATTTATCGACTAATCAAAGAAATAATCGTTAATCGATTATGAAATTAATCTTTAGGTGCAGCCCTATAGAATACTCTCCCTGGCCATCTTGACTTTTGCACAGTACTGTTGTCCTAATATCACAACAGATATGCAAACGAGCCTTCTATCATATTACAGTTGTTTCATCATGTGCTATAAGTATGTGCACCAACCTCAGACCTCAACCCCAAGAGCTTCTGTGGTTGTTGTGAGGAAACAAAGCTTTCATGTGTTGTAATAAATGCAAATAATTTTGGCCAATACAGGCCGCTCTCATATCCACGGCTCACCAACGTGTTTTGAATGCAATTAAACGCCTATTACAACCGCTAAACGCAGCAACATGTACGCAGTATGGTATACTGACCATGCAGTGCAGCTTTCTTTCAGACAGAGATGCAGCAGTGACACGCGTTTAGGCATGCACATGCACACAGCGAACACTCTGACACGGCCGCTCGTGCGCGCCGTGTACATTATGTGCACGTAATGGAGGCTAAAGCAAAAAAACAAAGCAGAAAACCCACAGGGACCATGTGCATACATGACCATGCTCAGGCGCTGTGTAGTGTGAGGTGAAAAGGGTGGAGCCTCCAGGGAGGCATCACAGGTCGCATTACTGCTCTCTCCACGCCGGCGCTACGGGCTCCGAATACAAACAGGGCCTTATTCAGCGTGCTGCACGCACCAGCGGCAAACAGAGACCCTCCACTCCGGCCCCAGCCTGCTTCAACAGCCACCTGAAACAACCGGCTAGGACAGATGGGCATAACCTGGCCAGCGTGGTCCTTGCTGATACTACGCTGAAGGAATTTTTCATGTTTGGTCTTAAGTTATAGACTTATTCTGGTCGATTGTCTATCAATAAACGATTTATTTGCAATTACACTAATGTCCAAATATCACTGAGGGTACTCTTCCTTTCATTTGCACACACTTACCAGGAAATGATCAAATGTATCTTTCAGTGTTTTAAGAGAATCTATCTCTTTTTCAAAACAGTCCAGTCACTGCTTCTACGTTGGATGTGCAGTATGTTCTTCTCTTCTTTCTCTTTCGTTAGGTGCAGCCCTAGTAGGGATTAATTAATCTAACTATTCTTTTTTTTGATTAGTTGATTAATCCAACAACTAATTTTGATATTACTCTAATGTGAGTGTGTTAGGAATTGTTTTGTTACAGATTTGTGACCAATGGATGATTTTGTGTGTGTGTATATATATATATATATATATATATATATATATATATATATATATATATATATATATATATATATATATCAGAAGCATGAGCAAGCACCAGGAAAAAACATGACCATTCTAGACTTAATGTATTAAAGGGTACATCAATCTATAAATGATTAAAAAGACTAAACATCTAAACTCGACTTTTAGAGGCACAAATGACACGTAGCCTATACGCCTCACAGACTGGTAATTGAACAGTTTGTGGACTATATATGTTGCAGACAGTTATTTGAGAAGCAGCTACGCGTGTTGTAAAGTTTTGAGAACAGTCTTAGGTATCTACACTGGACGATTAAGAAATGGTTAGCAATGAGACTTTTCAAGTGACACTACTGAAAGAAACATGTTACACGCGTTAATAACCTTAAAACAATCTGCTAAGATAAGAACAACAAATAAACAGGTGCTGTCCTGCTGCTGTGTTGACAAAGCGCTACAGAATGTTTGATCTTCAAGGTCTCGTGTATAGCAGTTGTACTGTTGTGATCATCTCCACTGTGCAGAGCTGACAGAGCACCACACTGTTGAGTTTCTGTGTGAAACACTCCCACAACTTTAGACGCAGGTGAGCGATGTTTGTAGCTGCAGCTCGCGCTCCGGATAAATCCATGCTCCCCTTTCATTGTCAAAGAAGAAAGCCTTCAGCGTTGTTTATGTGATGATGACAGTTTGGGTGGTCTACCAGGTCTTGAAGTCTCATTTCTTTCTGCACATTTTAAGATTTCAGTATCTTCACTTTCTCCACCTCTGATTTGCAACACAGCTAGAAATTTTAGAATCTAAAGCTTGCGACAGAATCTTGTTTGCTCTAATGTGTGAGAAGTATATGAAACAGAGGAGAGCTGTTTCAAGGCATGCACACCAAACACCTATATTTCAGCAGACAGGTGGACCCAGATGAGTGATGAGTAGGGAAATCCATCTTTAAGGTAAGTCTGGCTTAGTGTTGTGCTTAGGCCTGCCACAATGGTTACCTAATCACCTAATTGCAGCTATTTGAGATGCTTGCAATTATTTAAGCTTACTGCAATCATTTTCCACAATAGTTCAATTTCACAGTCATATTATGTCTCAAAAAAAACTGGGGGTTTGAATTGGGTGTAGTGGGTTGAGCTAAATACATTTACACTTATTACATTCAATCGAGGCATCAAAGGACTTCTTGGAGGTCTGGCTGCTCCAACAAGTTGAGCGGGCAACACTAGCTGTGCAGATAGTTATATTGTACGCTGACAAGATAGACAGGGTTCCTGCTTAGATTTTCACTTAATGTAAAGAACATGTGGTTTTGCTTACATTCACACATAACTTGTGTGTGTGTGTAGTATTGACTGGTACAACCAGAGGCTAATCAGCCAGTGTGACCACTTTTGGATTGAATTTTAATAATAGCAAGCAAATAATTGGGAAAAACAATTAAAACATGAAAACATTTTTGTCAATTTCCATATGTCTACATCCATTAAACGCACCAGCTGCTTTTTACATTGTTTTACGATGAACGGGCCAATAGAAATGCTCCAAAATAGATTGGAAAAAATTCTGGTTCCATTGACTTACATTGAAAGTGAGTCAAAGCTGTCATTTTAGAGATGGTTGTTTTTCATTGGACAGCGACGATATGACAATTAACCGTAAGCTGATTGTGCTCGCAGCAGCCGTGATTAGGGGTGTGTTTAAAAAAATTGATTCCCGATTAATCCGATATCGATTCGCATAAACCCGAGATCGAACTTTAAAATTAGCATTCCAGCCCCCTGCCCAGCCCCCCTCCCCTTTTTGTGTGATCAGCTATTGTTTTTCGCGCATTGAGATCTGGCTGAGAGCGCACATCAATTAAGCATGGCTGGAGCACAAGTGAAGACGCCCCAGACCTTGAAAGCAGATGTCTGGCTACATTTTGGATTCAGAAACCATGACGGTATATAAACATATAAACACTAATGTTTTTAGTAATGGTAGGTTGAGTGTTCCTTGTACATTTACCACATTAGTTCTCTGAAAATCTCTTTTCATATTTAAACAAAACATATTATTGTAACTGAAATATCCCTAAATGAATCGATATTGAATTGAATTGAATCGAATCGAATTGGAAATCGAATTGAATTGGGACCTTGTGAATCGGGATCAAATCCATCCGGGAAATCAGTGGCGATACCCAGCCCTAGCCGTGATGTCATAGTTTGTCACTACATTACACTGTGATGTCTCAAGGGGTTTTGGTGCAGGCACTCATTTAGAGCAAACAGATACATAATACGGTCCTTTGCCTCACATGGAAAATATGCTGATGCTTACATTTGTATATATAAACATACATATCCAAATACAAACATCATCAATGTTTAAATGTGTGCATATTAAAAATGTATGCACGTACTGCGAGTTCAAGTCTGCTGGGAGGTGAACAGAGCTTTGTGTAATAAATAAAGCAGCATGTCAATGATATAAAATGTCGTGCAAGTGGTGTGTTTCAGTATCAAACGCACAGGGCATTGAGGTGGTTTGCTGTGTTTACGCAACATGTACATTTGATTTAGCAAAGTGCATTTCTCTTCCTGACGCGCCCGCGCCAAACTCCTGCGCGGCACTGCTGCACTTAGCTCATTTCTATCAATAAATCAAACCACCGCATGCCTGTAATGTATGGCAGAAAATACCCAATAATTGAGATCTTATGTTGAGGTAATGCACTGTGATGCCAGTCCTCAGCGGCAGCGCTCACCACACAGCTAGCATGATGAAGAGGATTTCTTTATAATGGCTTAAGTGTTTGCATACGGGACCAAAAGCACACACACACTAACTAACACACACACACACACATACACTTGGCTTAAAGGCAAGCTCAATCAAAACCAAGGAAGGGAATGTATTAAAGCGGAGTGATAGGATTACCTGACGTTAAACGGTGTGTATTTACTCCACACTGAGGCATGATGCAACAGCGGGGAAAACTTGTAGCCTATTTATGGGAAAGCAACGCTTCTGCATCACAACAGCGCACAAGCTAATGCACCGCCTAATTACATACACAGTGCAGTCGTCACACAACAGTCACCGCTCTTTTCTTCTTTTTTTCAGTTCTACTCCAAACTTTAGATATTAGTTAAAGGATCAAGCACATGCAAGGAGGAGGTCAACAGATAATAAGTGAAAACACTAACTTTTTGTTTTTAATCTATTAAAAAACTGGGGCTCCTAACAAGCAAGCAAGAGCTGGTAGACCACCAAAACTGTCACCGAAAGATAAACAGCAGGTAAAGCTTTCATATTTGAGAAAAAGCAGAAAACTAAGCTCCACTTTGGCTTCAGATGTGAAAAGAATCACAGGTATGTCCATCCTTCCACCTTGAGAGGACACTTCAACATTACGGGTCTGAAAGGATGTGTAGCTGTCAATAAGCCAGAAAATAGACAATACAAAGGAAAAAAAATGCAAAGAAAACTGCTGGTGTTCTCCAAACAATGGACCGACTACCCCAGAGTCCAGACCTCCTTAGCATTGAATGTGTTATTGATTACTTGGATTGTGTGGATTGAGTGGAAAATACAGGCGACAACCTCTCGTACATATATCTGACTTAAATTTGAAAAAATAGATGTAATAATTATATATTTATTACAGTTATTTATTTATTCATTTATTTATTATTTATTCATCATGTTCTGTTAATTGTATGCCTCCTGCTTTTTTTTCCTGATGCTGAAAATAACTTGAATAGCACTTAATGGTTCTGACCGGTAATAAAACAAATGAGGGGTAATTTCCTTTCAACTGTACTGTAATTTCACAATCCTCGACTTCTAGATACAAAGCCACTGAATAGCCACTTCTGGGGACTTCCTCATGATTCAGAGAAACAGAATAAAACGAAACTAAAAAGAAAGTACTACTACTGTACTGATACACAACTGTTTGAAGTAAATTATAGATATCCATTCAAATTAAGTCCTTGTTGAGTTTTAGTGCCGATCTAATGCATTAAAAAGAGTCTATAAAATCAACAAACCAAACTGAAAGTACTTGCAGCAACATGTAGAGGCTCTACAGTCTATATAATGCTTGTATCTTATTTTTTGCTCTGATATTTGTTTTATATCTACCAACAACAGAGCCTTCGGAATTTATTTTAAACAAGCTGTTTTACTGCCGTTAGGTTAGATCTGAAAACCTCAGGGGTGTGAGAAAAACTTCAGCCACTTGATATCCAGCTATACAGATCCTTCTGCATCAGACATTTAAACATGTTCACCCAACACCTTCCTTTCAATTACTGTGTCACCGAGTGTCTGTAACTCTTGTAACTAATAGGTGGACTTAACTGCTGTAGGCTAAATGGTCAGTGACATGCCGATCCGTTCAGGGTTATGACATCACAACCAAGAATTCAGAGTAGGTTAATTGTGCTGCTCAGTTTCACTACATGACCTTCTTGAGCGTCTGACAAGGATTTGATAGTAGCAGACTCCTTTATGAAGAGCTAATTATCGGCATGACGTTACCTGTAGTGACGAAAAATCTCCTCCTCCACCTCCGTGAAGAAGTGGCACTTGGTGCATGTGTACTCCCCCTGCTGTCCCCGTCCCTCCCCCGTCGTCTCCTCCTCAGCTTTCACGTCCAGCAGGGTGTGGGGGGCGTGGGCGCTGTCGTAGTGCAGCAGCAGAAGGTCTATGTCGGCCGAGGCGAAGGGGCACTGGTCGCACAGGTGGGTCACCGAGGCCCTCGGGGTGGGCGGAGGGGTGCCGCTGCCCCCTGCGGCGGTCAGCTGCAGCAGGAGCAGAGCGCAGTGTGAGCATGAACTCTTGCGGCAGGCGAAAGGGTAGGAGATATCCCCCAGGTGCTTCTCCGGGCTGCAGAGGCCGCGAGGGCAGAAGGGGCAGTGCTTGATGGTGCACTTGTGGATGCTGTGAGCACGCTGGTAGTGGCGCAGGAGCGGCGCCACGACGATCACATCCGGCCCATGATTCATGGAATAGCGGAAGTCGCAGAACTGGCAGTTGTAGCTGGTGACCACTGTGTCGGGCTCACCCTTCCCACCCTGGGAAAAAAGAGAATATTACGATGGTGAAAAGGTGTCAGAAAGGAAAAGGATGGGTATTTTGAAGAATTCACATAAATCACATCAATAACATAAATATATACATACACTACCAATCAAAAGTTTTAGATCACCACCTATCAAGTTTAAGAACACTACCAATTAAACCTTTTATTTCACTACCAATCAAAAGTTTTAGATCACCACCAATCAAAAGTTTTAGTACACTACCAGCCAGAAGTTTTAGATCACTACCAGTCAAAAGTTTTAGTACACTACCAGCCAGAAGTTTTAGATCACTACCAGTCAAAAGTTTTAGTACACTACCAGCCAGAAGTTTTAGATCACTACCAGTCAAAAGTTTTAGTACACTACCAATCAAACGTTTTAGATACACTACCAGTCAAAAGTTTTAGTACACTACCAGCCAGAAGTTTTAGATCACTACCAGTCAAAAGTTTTAGTACACTACCAATCAAACGTTTTAGATACACTACCAATCAAAAGTTTTAGTACACTACCAGTCAAACATTTTAGTACACTACCAATCAAAAGTTTTAGTACACTACCAGCCAGAAGTTTTAGATCACTACCAGCCAGAAGTTTTAGTACACTACCAGCCAGAAGTTTTAGATCACTACCAGCCAGAAGTCTTAGTACAATACCAATCAAACACTTTAGTACACTACCAGCCAGAAGTTTTAGTACACTACCAGCCAAAAGTTTTAGTACACTACCAGCCAGAAATTTTAGATCACTACCAGTCAAACATTTTAGTACACTACCAATCAAACGTTTTAGTACACTACCAGCCAAACGTTTTAGATACACTACCAATCAAACGTTTTAGATCACTACCAGCCAGAAGTTTTAGTACACTACCAGCCAAACGTTTTAGTACACTACCAATCAAACATTTTAGATCACTACCAGCCAGAAGTTTTAGTACACTACCAGCCAAACGTTTTAGATCACTACCAGCCAGAAGTTTTAGTACAATACCAGTCAAACGCTTTAGTACACTACCAGCCAGAAGTTTTAGTACACTACCAGCCAGAAGTTTTAGTACACTACCAGCCAAAAGTTTTAGTATACTACCAGTCAAACGTTTTAGATACACTACCAATCAAACATTTTAGATCACTACCAATCAAAAGTTTTAGATCACTACCAATCAAAAGTTTTAGATCACTACCAATCAAGTTTAAGAACACTACCAATTAAACATTTTAGATCACTACCAATCAAAAGTTTTAGATCACTACCAATTAAACGTTTTAGTACACTACCAGGCAAACGTTTTAGTACACTACCAATCAAACGTTTTAGATCACTACCAGCCAGAAGTTTTAGTACACTACCAGCCAGAAGTTTTAGATCACTACCAGCCAGAAGTTTTAGTACACTACCAACCAAACGTTTTAGTACACTACCAGCCAAACGTTTTAGATACACTACCAACCAAACGTTTTAGATACACTACCAGTCAAACGTTTTAGATCACTACCAATCAAGTTTAAGAACACTACCAATTAAACATTTTAGATCACTACCAATCAAAAGTTTTAGATCACTACCAATCAAGTTTAAGAACACTACCAATTAAACATTTTAGATCACTACCAATCAAAAGTTTTAGATCACTACCAATTAAACGTTTTAGTACACTACCAGGCAAACGTTTTAGTACACTACCAATCAAATGTTTTAGATCACTACCAGCCAGAAGTTTTAGTACACTACCAGCCAGAAGTTTTAGATACACTACCAGTCAAAAGTTTTAGATCACTACCAATCAAAAGTTTTAGATCACCACCTATCAAGTTTAAGAACACTACCAATTAAACCTTTTATTTCACTACCAATCAAAAGTATTAGATCACCACCAATCAAAAGTTTTAGTACACTACCAGCCAGAAGTTTTAGATCACTACCAGTCAAAAGTTTTAGTACACTACCAGCCAGAAGTTTTAGATCACTACCAGTCAAAAGTTTTAGTACACTACCAATCAAACGTTTTAGATACACTACCAATCAAAAGTTTTAGTACACTACCAATCAAAAGTTTTAGTACACTACCAGTCAAACATTTTAGTACACTACCAATCAAAAGTTTTAGTACACTACCAGCCAGAAGTTTTAGATCACTACCAGCCAGAAGTTTTAGTACACTACCAGCCAGAAGTTTTAGATCACTACCAGCCAGAAGTCTTAGTACAATACCAATCAAACACTTTAGTACACTACCAGCCAGAAGTTTTAGTACACTACCAGCCAAAAGTTTTAGTACACTACCAGCCAGAAATTTTAGATCACTACCAGTCAAACATTTTAGTACACTACCAATCAAACGTTTTAGTATACTACCAGCCAAACGTTTTAATACACTACCAATCAAACGTTTTAGATCACTACCAATCAAAAGTTTTAGTACACTACCAATCAAAAGTTTTAGTACACTACCAGTCAAACATTTTAGTACACTACCAATCAAAAGTTTTAGTACACTACCAGCCAGAAGTTTTAGATCACTACCAGCCAGAAGTTTTAGTACACTACCAGCCAGAAGTTTTAGATCACTACCAGCCAGAAGTTTTAGATCACTACCAGCCAGAAGTTTTAGTACACTACCAGCCAGAAGTTTTAGATCACTACCAGCCAGAAGTCTTAGTACAATACCAATCAAACACTTTAGTACACTACCAGCCAGAAGTTTTAGTACACTACCAGCCAAAAGTTTTAGTACACTACCAGCCAGAAATTTTAGATACACTACCAGCCAAACGTTTTAGATACACTACCAATCAAACGTTTTAGATCACTACCAGCCAGAAGTTTTAGTACACTACCAGCCAAACGTTTTAGTACACTACCAGCCAAAAGTTTTAGTATACTACCAGTCAAACGTTTTAGATACACTACCAATCAAACATTTTAGATCACTACCAATCAAAAGTTTTAGATCACCACCTATCAAGTTTAAGAACACTACCAATTAAACCTTTTATTTCACTACCAATCAAAAGTATTAGATCACCACCAATCAAAAGTTTTAGTACACTACCAGCCAGAAGTTTTAGATCACTACCAGTCAAAAGTTTTAGTACACTACCAGCCAGAAGTTTTAGATCACTACCAGTCAAAAGTTTTAGTACACTACCAATCAAACGTTTTAGATACACTACCAATCAAAAGTTTTAGTACACTACCAATCAAAAGTTTTAGTACACTACCAGTCAAACATTTTAGTACACTACCAATCAAAAGTTTTAGTACACTACCAGCCAGAAGTTTTAGATCACTACCAGCCAGAAGTTTTAGTACACTACCAGCCAGAAGTTTTAGATCACTACCAGCCAGAAGTCTTAGTACAATACCAATCAAACACTTTAGTACACTACCAGCCAGAAGTTTTAGTACACTACCAGCCAAAAGTTTTAGTACACTACCAGCCAGAAATTTTAGATCACTACCAGTCAAACATTTTAGTACACTACCAATCAAACGTTTTAGTATACTACCAGCCAAACGTTTTAATACACTACCAATCAAACGTTTTAGATCACTACCAATCAAAAGTTTTAGTACACTACCAATCAAAAGTTTTAGTACACTACCAGTCAAACATTTTAGTACACTACCAATCAAAAGTTTTAGTACACTACCAGCCAGAAGTTTTAGATCACTACCAGCCAGAAGTTTTAGTACACTACCAGCCAGAAGTTTTAGATCACTACCAGCCAGAAGTTTTAGATCACTACCAGCCAGAAGTTTTAGTACACTACCAGCCAGAAGTTTTAGATCACTACCAGCCAGAAGTCTTAGTACAATACCAATCAAACACTTTAGTACACTACCAGCCAGAAGTTTTAGTACACTACCAGCCAAAAGTTTTAGTACACTACCAGCCAGAAATTTTAGATACACTACCAGCCAAACGTTTTAGATACACTACCAATCAAACGTTTTAGATCACTACCAGCCAGAAGTTTTAGTACACTACCAGCCAAACGTTTTAGTACACTACCAGCCAAAAGTTTTAGTATACTACCAGTCAAACGTTTTAGATACACTACCAATCAAACATTTTAGATCACTACCAATCAAAAGTTTTAGATCACTACCAATCAAGTTTAAGAACACTACCAATTAAACATTTTAGATCACTACCAATCAAAAGTTTTAGATCACTACCAATCAAGTTTAAGAACACTACCAATTAAACATTTTAGATCACTACCAATCAAAAGTTTTAGATCACTACCAATTAAACGTTTTAGTACACTACCAGGCAAACGTTTTAGTACACTACCAATCAAACGTTTTAGATCACTACCAGCCAGAAATTTTAGTACACTACCAGCCAGAAGTTTTAGATCACTACCAGCCAGAAGTTTTAGTACACTACCAGCCAGAAGTTTTAGATCACTACCAGCCAGAAGTTTTAGTACACTACCAACCAAACGTTTTAGTACACTACCAGCCAAACGTTTTAGATACACTACCAATCAAACATTTTAGATCACTACCAATCAAGTTTAAGAACACTACCAATTAAACGTTTTAGTACACTACAAGTCAAAAGTTTTAGTACACTACCAATTAAACATTTTAGTACACTACCAGCCAAACGTTTTAGAACACTACCAACCAAACGTTTTAGTACACTACCAATCAATTGCTTTAGAACACTACCAGTCACAGAAACAGTTTTAAAACGTTTGACTGGTAGTGTTTCTAAACCTCTAAACCAGTAGTGTTCTACAACATTTGACCGCTAGCGTGTGTATATATATATATATATATATATATATATATATATATATATATATATATATGTTGCCTAATATCTATGGCAAACAAAAATGATATGGACACTTACAAAACAAAAACAAAAAATTAACTAAACAAATAATAAATAAAAAATAAATAAATCTCAAATGTCCTTCCACTACAGTTTTTAAATAATAATTCTCTATCATAGTGAAATAATTATATTATTGTATTACTATTTAAGTTTTCACTATTTATTAAACTATTCCCAAAATTATCATAACTGAAATTACACAGTTTTAGAGTCATCACTGTTATTCTCAAAAAACGGTAGAAACCAGAAATCATCTGCTACAGTTTCAGTCAAAGCTTTGGACAGGTAGGTGATTTTGAGGGAAACTGTATTAATGAGTCCAAAATTTATCAGCCCGTGTTCTGTATGATGTTTATAAACAACAGTCTTATAAAACATAAATAAATAAATAAAATCCTGTCGCATGTTAAATAATGAACCTGGCAGTTGTAGCTGGTGACCATGCTGTCTGGGTCGCCCTTCCCACTCTGGTGCTCCTTCCTCCTGACATGGGGGTCTCCTCTGTCTTGCGATTTGCGCTCCCTCTCCCCAGGGCTGCCCTCCCGTATGGCTGCCTGGCCGTGCCTCTTCTCGTAGTGCTCCAGCAGCCTGGAAGAGCCGGGGGCCTCGCAGCTGAAGCTGCAGTACTTGCACCAATAATAAGCTGAGGGGACGTCTCCAGCGGGACGGCCCTGGGAGTCCGGAGGCCGGATTGGTACGGAGTAACCGGCTACCGAGTCGTCCTCTGCCCTGACCGCCACCCGGTCAGCCCAGGTCCCCTGCTCCTCTGACCCTTGCCAGGACAGGCAGTTTCCTTTCCGCTCCGAGACCTTTTCTTCGGGACTGGCCGAGGCAGGGGGCGGGTTTTTCATCTTGTTAGGGTGGGCGGCCAGGAAGTGCTGCTCCAGTTCCACCGAGGAGCTACCCATGTAGGTGAAGTTGCAGAACTTGCAGCGGAAGTACTTGGTGTTTCCCTGGCAGTCTGGCGTCTTCCGGCCGATGCCGATGAAGGTGCCCGCTAACGTCACCTGGGAGAAGGTGGAGGATAGCAAAAAAAAAAAAAAGAAAGAAAGGAGGAAGAGGAGGAGGTTGGAAAAAAGAAAGAAAATGAGACAGGAATGGAGAATAAATGATCCATGAGTTTCCAAGTGCAGAGAAATAAGTGGAAATACGACGGCTCTGACATTATGTGACAGACAACAGATGGATAGTTTTCAATAACGTTCCAAATCCGGCGGCGGAAGACGGCGGTTATCTCTGCACAAAGGCAAATCATGCTTCTTTTAATGTTTTTATTACTTTTCAGCGGCGAGAATTTGAAAGGCGTTCAGCGAGCGGGCTGGAGGAATGGGAAGTCTGAGGAACACGGCTTAGGAATAAAGCAACAGTGCATGAAAAGGCAAAATGGCAGTGTTGGCTTTTATTATACGCGCCCGCTGAAAATGGGAGGAATAAAATGAGGAGTGCTGAAATGATCATCGCCAGATAATGCCTTCGCTTATGGGTACGCTCTGAAGCTAACCGCCGATCTCTTAATTACAACAGAAAAGAGGCTTGGAAAAGTGGTGGTGCTGAATGATTTAGAACAAAAAATATCTAATTGCAATATTTTTGCATATTCCAATTGTGATTATTTTCTATAAATTAAGCTCTTTTTTTCCAACAAAAAGATTAGCACATCATTTTTCTTTCTAGATTTGAGCACGAAATGTAATGTATAAGAATGCAGGTTCACAAGCTCAGCATTTTTCGGTTCAATCACCTGCTAATTAAAATAAAACACAATAAAAACACAATGAAATGAGAAAATTACACTCTTTCAATCTGTGAAACACTGTGCACTACTCTGCAACAGTCTCAGGCACCTAAGCTCACTGTTTAAAAGCCTGTATCTTTTTTAATAAGTGTATTTACACCAGTAAAAACACCAGATACCATTAGAACAGATGTAAATAAGCATAAATATATAATACAAAGTAGAGTATAAATATCTTATTTTGAAAGAAGAAGATATATTGTGCTCCAGTTTGAGGAACAAAGTGTAGTTCCAGATTTTTTCCTGGATGCCCCAGACATTGTATGAATGTATTCAGTTCCTTCAGCAGCAATCTTGTTTTAGCTTAATGAAGTACTGAGCAGTCAAAGCAGGTATTAGATGAGAACTGTAAATAATACTGGATTAGTTATACAAGGAAAAGCTTGGAAAGGGTTAAATAAACACACACATATATAAAAGCACTTCTTACTGTATTAACACTATTTAAATATGTATATTTTTTGCTGAGCAAATAATAGCGTTTAAACTATAATGTCCCCAAGTGCCTAAAACCTCTGCACCGTACTGTCTTATAAGTCTATTACAACTGTCCATAACATTTATATGCTGTTAAATAATATAGTGAAATAACTTCATAACCGGAACTGAAATAAAATAAAGCTGGGTTGTCCTCTGATAACTGCCAAAAATGAACAAACAAAACAAATCAAAAGAGCCACTTTTATGCGAGAAGAAGACTTCTCCTGCTCCTCTCGTGCATTACACAGGCATGCGATATATGCATATATGGAACGTTCTGCTAGCAGTACAAGAATAATGAAGCCCTAAGTGAGAGCTCTTCATTTTCATGTGCACCGAGAAAATCCACTGTCAGGATCTAGACAAAACACTCCTGGTATGTCTCCCCCACCAGCAGCCCTACAGCTATAAGCTCAGTAGCTGATTAAACAAATCACCCCCACTTGTACTTTGCTACAGACTCTTAATTCCAAACATCCATGTTAAGAGAGCTAATCTGGTGTCTGGACAGGGTCCACTAGCAAATGCATCGCAGGTACTCAATTCCTAAGGTTTAATTGAGAAAAAACAGATGCGCTGTTATATATATATATATATATATATATATATATATATATATATATATATATATATATATATATATATATATATATATGCAGCATTTTCTTTGTTTTTGACAACAGACGGGTTTGTTACGGTCTTTGGAGAGTTTCTGGGTGCAGAAGTACAAGCACTTTGTTTGCTGTACTTAAGTAGAGTTTTAGGTATCCATATTTTACTTGAGTATTTATTCACTTTTAATTATTATATATTATTAGAAGAAAAAAAGAAGTAGGCTCGTTACTTATGTATTACCAATCTAATTATCTATGGTAATCACTGTATTTTTTAATCAACAACTGTATTCAGTCACCTAATGAACGCAGCACGAAGTCCTACTAGATGTGAAATGTGGGCTGGGGAGGAGGGGAAGCAGAGCAAACCTGTGATTGGCTACTTCGGAAGAAAAATAAACAGATAATTCAGCGACAGCTGCAAGTTAGCGCTTACCTAAAAAAATTACATCCGTGGCCTTAATTTACTGATACACAACTTACACAACCTCGACAACCCATTGAGTCAGTGAAAAAGAGATGAACATTTCATTTTGAGTAGCTACAGATAACAGTGATATGAGGAAACTTTAGAACTTTATTTCACCTGCAGACTAACGAGGAGCAGTCAAGTGGAATTCAAAGTGACCTACTGAGAAAATCATCACTGATAGTCAGAAATCTTTAAAATGATAACCTGAAAGTGATCCTGTTCTTTTTAAGATGCAGAATTGGGCTCTGCATTCACCAACTTTTTATTTGACTTCTCAGGTCCACCTTAAGTTATACAGAAGTTAACTTAATGGTGGGCCAGACTGTAAGACTGCAGTGCCATTTAAGGTGGAAGAGTAATTCGAATATAAAGGCTGTCAAAAAGCTTCAAACGTTCAGTGATTACGGTTTTTGATCCTTAAAATTGTTTATTGCGACTCAGATAATGAAGAAACGGTAGGGCTGCAGTGTAGGACGTATAGAAGATGCTTTGAGTTTGTCAGGCTTGCCTTTTAAATTTGTTTCCGCCTCTCTCAAAACGCCAAGTACGATGAAGAAACACATAGAAGACTCGACTCCAGTTAAGAGTCAACCCCTACACAATTCTTTTGGAATTGATTTGGACTAACTGGGTCATCAAACACATCCTGGAGAATGAGATTGGGAAGTTTGTAAAAACTTTTAACTTGGCATTCAAATCAGTTACAGCTTTAAGGAAATATGTTTTTATTTTGGGATGAGCATATTCAGTTTTAAGGTTCAGTATCGACTGTTAAATATATATATATTTTTATAGTTTTTTCCAACAACGTTTATCTCAAGTCTCAAATCCAAATGTATACACGAGTTTAAACCAGTGCTTTTTGTAGAAGATGCATGCAGTTTATACAGTTCTAGTATAAACCATTATGTACGCTCAGATTCATGGTTGTGCGCCTCTAACCCTCAAATGAAAATAAAAAACAAGCTTTAAATCAATAGGTACAATTCAGAGAACATACTTTTATACTTATGCATGCGTAACAAATGTGGGGCTTGATTTATTTTGTATTAAAGCAGTTTTTTGTAATTATTTGCACTTTTACTTCAGCAAGAAACTTGTGTACTTACGCCACGTCTGCTGAGATATGAAGCACCACAACAGCAACGTAAATAATATGAACTCCAGCAAGAGAAAACCTTTCATCTCCAAGTATCGACGTTTCAGAATTCAAGAAAATCTAGGCTTTCCACTCTTTTTGTCTAATTAGCACAAAGCTGCAGGGCATTTAGAGATGACTTCTAGCTTTCTCAGATGTATAACATTCCTTGAGGGCATGAAGGGCACAGTTATCTCTCAATTCAAGTCAAAAGGGAAAAACTCTATTTCAGAGAAATGCTATCTCCACAATATGAAAAGAAATACATTGGAATCATTCTGAAGCACTGATAAAATTAATGAAAAAAAAAACGAAAAAAAAAAACGTGTGTGGGCAAACTCTTGCTGCCTTCAGGAGGAGAGCAACATTAAAGCCATTATGGCCTGTCGGTCCGAGCGGCTGCCAAATGGGCCCAGCGTGGCGAAAGCCAACCGCCTCCAAAAGCAGCTCATTCTGAAGGAACACTGGAGTTAAATACGCCAGCTGAATTGTAAACACGACGTCGCTGAAGCCGAGAGTGAAACCACACTGAAAGTTAGGCAGATAAATAGCTATGACATCTGTTCATTACCCATCATTTAAAATAAATCGACTCCCCTGTTTTTACTGGCTCCCCTCGCCCGTCGCCCCCACGCTCTTTTTCCCCCCTCTTCATTGGATAAATGAGAAATCGTACTCTTCAATATTACTGCATGGAAAATTCCACTAGGAATGAATACTGAATAAAGATTCATTATTACTCTTTTTTTAAAGGTTTACACAGCATAATGACAATTTGTGGGTCTGGATGTTGAAGTGAAATAGGTCGAGGACGCAGTCGTTTTTTGAAAGAGGGGGGAAAAGCGCTCGAGGGTTTTTTCTACATAATGCATAGGCTGGCAGCTTTTTCAAACTGCGTGTAAAAATATGTATAAAGGTGAACGAACGCTTTGGCAGCAGCTCAAAACACTTCCAAATCACTCTCATTCATATTTGCTATTGTAATAAACAAGCCATTGTGCAATTACTTCCACTTCACTAGAGCAGACCATAACCACCTAAACAAACAGACTGTCCAGTCACAAGTTTGGACAAGCTTTGGATAAAATGCATGGTTTCCTTCATTTTGCACTGTAATTAAAACTTTCTAAATGTCTCAAACTGCTTTTAAGACTCAGTTTTAAGACTGTTTTCAATCAAATGCCTCTGAATTGTGAGCAAAGAAGCAGATATTTAGATATATTTAAAAGAATCTAAAATAATGGCTGTTTAAGCCTGTTTTATTGCATATCTATTCCAAACCGTGGAGGCCTTCTGTACGCAGGTGTGTAAACTGAATATACAGTCAACAGCAGTGATAAAGTGATAAAGATAGCACTTTCCTTTATTATAGGAGTACATCAAGGGAAAGTCCATTAAAGGGAAAGCAGAATTAGCCATTTTGTGCCTTTCGGACAAATAAAATGGAGAAAGGAGTGGATATTGCAAATCGACTGCAGCAGCGTGTATTACATTTCCCCGTTCACATGTCCTGTGGTCAGTCTGATGTGCATCACATCATTTCCTTTCACGGTGGGGAACTTTTTCCTTTTCCTTTAAAACAGTTTACACACATCAGGCCTTAACAGTCATGAATGTACTGAATAGGAAACCTTGAAAACGACACCAAAACCCTGAAAATTCTGTTGTTTAAAAAATAACTAATTTTTGTGGCTATTGTTTCTAACTTTAATATGAAAAGGGGAAAATATATTATAATATTATTACCCATCAAAAGTAGAAATAGTTTTATTTAGCAATATTTTATACCTTTTCTTTCAATTTTTAATACTTAAACTTTACTTTCTGAGAAGGCTGAGAAAATTTGGTATGCCAGCCAAAATTCTCAGCACCTTCTACAGGAGTAAGATTGAGAGTGTTCTTACCAGCTCCATCATCGTCTGGTATGGAAACTTTACTGCTCAGGACAGAAAGGCTCTCCAGCGTGTGATCAAAACTGCACAGTCCATCTCAGGAGCAGCCTTCCCCTCACTACAGAACATCTACCACACCAGGGTCACCAGGAGGGCCCACAACATAATCAGGGACAGTACTCACTCCCAGCACACACTCTTCACACGTTTATCTTCAGGCAGACGTTACAGGAGTGTGAAGTCCAGGACCACAAGACTGACAAACAGTTTCTACTCACAGGCCATCAGGCTTGTGAACACCTCACGCACTACCTCTCCTATCTGAACTGGTTTTAACTGGTCTGATTTTAACTGCACCTTACACTCATTGTTCTGCTGTTTACATACAATACTGTTTACATTCACTACTCGCACAAAAACATTATTGTTTACATTTGTTACTTGCAACTTGCACTTTATTGGTGCTGCTCTTTAGTAATAAAATACTTTTATTACTTCAACTTATTATACTTTGTATATTTTGTATATATTTTTTAATTATTTATTTTATTTGTTATCTTTAGCTATTGGTGAATGGAGGAAAGGCAAAGTAAAAATATCATTGTACAGTAACTGTCTGTTCTGCTGTACACATGACAATAAAACTCTTGAATCTTGAATCTTAAAGGCAATGTTAAGAGTAGCTATCCTTTACCTTTACTTTGCGCTAAAAATAAAAAAGAAGAAACAGAAATAGAAACCTATTGAAATTGCGAGAAATGTGTGGAACAAGTATGTAACAAAAACAGGGCTGAATAACATCTGCTGCAGTAGTGTCCAATGAAGTGATTCTTTCTTTATTGTTTCCCTGATAATTATCCTGGGGAGTTTTAATGCAGCCCTAATCCTATATACAGGATTCTCATTTTAAGATGCTGCTGAAGTCTTTAATAATCGCATCAGAAAATTTCAAATAATTCAAAACTGGTCAGTGTTATCACCCGAGAGTGCATATACAGTTCAATATTTTGAACATTGGCAAACTAACCACTTTCCTCTATCATAAGCATATTTCAAATCAACATATTTCTCTGTTTTTAACTACATACAGGGACAGAGATCTGCTAATAGCTGAGAGTAAATTGCAGAGAAGCAGAACGGAAAGTCTAGAAAAGCACTGAAGTAGATGAATATGTGCGACATGGTGTGGTGATTACCTGAACGTCGTAGGTGCCGTTGAGCAGCGAGGCTCTAGGCGAGCCCGCCTCGACTCCGGCTCCGCCCCCGGCGGTGAGGGCCGCGCCTCTGGAGCCGTCTTTGGCCTGGGTCTGTGTCTGGGTCTGGCCCATGAACTGCACCATGTTGTGCAGGGCCAAGATCTTGCTGTCCAGCTCTGCGTCCTGCCGCGTCCGGTTGTGCAGGCCCAGGTGGTACTTGCGGAAGTGTTTGATCAGGTCTGTGGGATCATTGCCGTAGTAGCCGTAGCCACAGATGTTGCACTTGAAGTCCTGCAGCTTGGGGGAGGAGGCCGGAGGGGCTCCGGTTTCGGCTCCCAGCGGGCTGGACGCTTCCTCGGGTCCGTCGCTGGACCTCCGCGGGTGCAGAGGGACCGGAGGGAGTTTGGAGTGGTTCACTCCATCTCCACGGAGGACGTCAGAACCCAACAGCACCAGAGGGCTGTGGCTGGGGTCCCTCTCGTCCCCGTTGCTGGTGGTGCAGCCCTGGACAATTATGCAGGCGGGCCGCTGGCCCTCCACCCCAGCCTTGGTGACATCGCCCTCTCCAGCTGGACTCCGTGCCGGGTCCCCCGCCTCTCCCGGGTCGGACCGCTCGGGGGAAGCGGCCGGGTCTAGCGCCACAGCGCCTGCCGGCCCAGCGTAGTGGAAGCCAGGTTTGTCTGCGTTGATTGGGCCAGGGGAGCCTGGCTCCCCCAGCTCCTCCGCCATCAGTCTGTCTGGCTCCGAGGCCTCGCTGCCCACTTCGCCGCTCTCAGACCCCGTGGCTTCTGCTGCCACCGCCTCACCCTCCTCTTCCTCACCGCCAAAGCTTCTCAAAGGGGGATTCTTTTTCCTCACCATATCTGAAAGGCAGCAACAAGCAGAGAGCAAAAATGCCTCGTTAATGTCTCTGACTGTGTACTAACACTTCATACTACAACATACAGAATAGATACTTTATTGATCCCAGAGGGAAATTCAGGATCACCGCATTTAACCCATCTGTGCAGTGAAACACTAAGACATATACACACACTAGTAGGGGTGTGCCGTATCGTACACAATAATATCGCCAACATTTTTGAATATTGTGAACGATATTATAACCTGAAATATCGTGCCATATCACCCATCACAAATTATCACATCAGGGTACTACTTCTTTACTGTTTTTAGCAAAAGAAAAATTCACACTTTTCTCATTTCCCATTACATATCTACTAGAGACAGATTTTATCTGTTCAGTATCACTTTACTTCAGTACTGGATATATGGAAATATTATTTAGTATCGTGACATTCTGGATCATTGACTTCTGTTACAATCTGATGAAAAAACTTGTATTTTTTAATATCTCAGTTAGGGGTGTGCCATATCATATCGTATGCAATAATAAAATGTAATTTTCAATTTATTGCAATAGTGTGTTCTTGAAATATTTTTTTTAATTCAATGTTTTGTCATATCGCCGAGAGTATCGTTATTGGAAAAATACCATGAAATATCATGATATTATTGTAGGGCCATATCGCCCACCCCTACACACTAGTGGACAGACACTCAGCGCCTGGGGAGCCATCAGGGGTAGGGTGCCTTGCTCAAGGGCACTTTAGTCGTGTTGTGACGATTAAAGGGATTGAACCAGCAACCTTCTGGTCACAAGGCTGGTTCCCTAACCTCCAGCCCACGACTACCAATAGACGGGGATGGACTGGCATTCGGGAGCAGCGAAAAAGTCCCCAGGGGCCGCTCTGTCAACATACAACATACTACAAATGTTTCAGTTGACCTGTTCAGGTTATACCGACAGTACTGCACAAACGTTTTAGGCTACTATTACTTTTAGTACAGTAGGTAGTGGTTTTACATACGTCAGTGTGTTTATTTAACCCGTTCCAAGCTTCTCCTTGTGGAAACAGCCCAGTATTATTTACAGTTCTCATCTAATACCTGCTAAGTACTTCATTAAGCTAAATCAAGACTGCTGCTGAAGGAACTGAACACATTCATACAATGTCTATGGAACTAAACTTTGTTCGTACAGGATATTATCTACTTCTTTCAGAATAAGATATTTTTGCTACTTTGTATTATATATTTATGCTCATTTACGTCTGTTCTAATGATATCTGGTGTTCTCTCTGCTGAAAATAAACATATTACTAAGATACAGGCTTTTAAACAGTGAGCTTAGGTGCCTAGTTTTTGTACAGCAGTGTATGCATCATCAGCAGTCCTCACATTTGCAACAGTGTGGTTTTTTAGTACAATATATCTTTTGAACCCACGACCATCACATTGTTAATCTTGACATTCAGCGAACGAGCAAAACCTGAAAACGCTCTGAAAAAAAACCCCAAAAGGCTCCTTTGAGTGGCACGTACATACAAGAATGCCACAGCTTCAGGGGGAAAAGTGGGTCAGCACATCAATAATCCAGCAGCAGTAATAACAGTAATACGTTTAAAAACTAATCTGGTTTTTAAAGATGAAGTGTGTGGTTACCTGAGTATTGACTGAATAACAAACTGATAAATAAATGGAGAAGCTTTGGCAACACTGTAACTTAATACTGTCTTGTCAATACGGTCTTCTTTGAGAACCGAGCGCAGAGCTAGTGACGGTTTCGAGAGCGAAAGCAAAAAAACAGCCACCATGTGGCTTCGTCTGCTCAGATATTCAACCAGTTCTCGGCGTCGATGGCGCCTGCTGTCCTCGCACAATAGAGCCTATAAAAGCGTCTCGATTGTTCTTCGATTCCCAAAACCATTCTCAAACGAAGCAATTTGCTTACAACAGCCCCTCCAGTCTGTCTTTCCAGCTCGATCCATAAACAGCTCCGCCGTCCTAATATCAGTGAGTGTGGCAGGCGCCGGGCTCTGTTGATGATCTTTTAATGAATAAAATGTGTTCATTCATGTCACGGATGTGGCTTATGGACACGCATTGCACCCAGTGTACCAAATCAGAGTCAAGACGGGGGGAAGAAGAAAAAATTGAATTTATAACCTGACTCATGAAAAGGAATTACCATCAGCTTTCAATGAGGTCATACGTGCATGTTTGTTCCGAGCAGACAACGAAGATTAACTTCCACTCGGAAAGATCTCGGAAACGAGTGCACGGAAACGGTTTGTGTTGCACGTTTAGCATGGACACAGCCGAACACGACTTTGCAGTTAGCTGGGGCTGTTAGATGGTGCGCACACGCGGAGCTTAATCTTGGGCAGTTATCATTTTTCTCGTCATTGAACAAAATTGGGGCCGGCCTCGTTTCTATTGCAGGCGATCCAGAGCAATTTCCTAATTTAGGCTGTAAAGCAAATGGGTATTAAATAAAGCAATTTATGTTTGCTAGGGGGACAACGCCTCAGCCGGGGCTGTGTTAATAAAAGCTGGAGGAAAATCTAATCTGAACCAACAGCTCACAAATCTCACCACACCCCCTTCCATCATTACGACATCACCCGCTCTTTCATGGGCCTCGCTCTGCCACTCTGAGAGAAGAAAGAAACACACTCACTAAAATAAGTCACTCTTTTTTTTAAAAGAAACTTTCTAAATGCTTCCAGGTTTACATACAACAACAACACTGTACAGACTTTTCTTAAAAGTTCCATTTCCTTCATCCTTCCTGTCTCTTAACTTCTTTTCTTGGGGGGCAACTTAAATACATGTAGGTACCAAACTAATATTTGGAACACCACCTTACACTGTCTATTCTATCAGCTCTACTTACCATATATGTTCACCTTGTACTTCTACAGTTACACACTGTGGTCCACAGGACCTCCACAGAGGAAGGTATTAGTGGGTGTTAGATCAGCACTGCAGCTATGCTGACATGGTGGTGGTGTGTTAACTTCAAGTTTAAGTTTAAGTTTGCTGCTGGAGTGTTTAAACACTTCAGTGTCGCTGTTGGCCTGAGAAAATCATCCACCAACCAAAACTGTCCACTCTGTGACCACCGATGGGGACTCAAAGATGATCGACCCAAACTGTACTGTTGCTGTGTCTGATCTACTTGCAGCACTGCAACACACTCCCCCACCACATCAGCGTCTCTGCAGTCGTGAGAATGACTCACCACCCAAATAATACTAGCTCTGTGGTGGTCCTGTAGGGGGTCCTGACCTAGATGAACAGGGTGAAAGGGGGCGAACAAAGGATGCAGAGAAAACTGTAGAACTACCAAATAACGGTTGAAGTTTATCTGTCACGTACATAGTCATGCACGGTCCAACTAGCAGCAACATGTTAGTTACATGTAAGTGGAGCTGATAAAACAAACAATGAGTGTATATACAAGGAGGTGTTCCAAATGAAGTTCTTAGTCAGTGTAACTGCACATGTTATACCAAAAAAATATAGGTTTCCATGATATGTAGGGCACATTAAACGATATAAAGGCTTTCACACAACTACAAAAAGAATTCTTCAAAGAGATTAAGTTCTTCATGGAACCAAAAGCAGTTCTTGTAGGATCTAGGGCTGTGTATTGGCAAGAACCTGGCGATACAATACATATAGTGATAAAGCAGTCACAATTCAATATACTGCGATACTGCAAGCAAAGTGATATATTGTGATTTTTAAAGTCCTACTATTAAAACACACCACTGTATGAACAGGTTTGCCAAAGCTTACAATAGTGTTGCGCCCTTGTGCTGCTTGCTAATGTTGGAGTGGAGCTGAAAATGGATTACAACACTGCCATTCAGAGGTTTAAAGACAACACACAATGTTTCAGTGTCTGCCAGAAATCTTTGCGCGTAAATTGTTAATTATGAATCAATACTGTGATTTTAAGAATTGATACAGTATCACTAAACATAATCACAATATTCAATATTTCAATATTTTCTTACACCCATAGTAGGATTACAGCAGAGTGCAATCTGAGTTTTCTATCCTATAAAACAGGTAAACTCGCAAATTCAAAGTATATAACATTTTTTATTAAAAGTGACTTATGAGAAAAATCTAACAGGAAGCTGAAGCTTTCTTTTCTCTTGATGTAAGCTCGCACTCTTAAACTGTCATAAAGCTCTACAACTGCACATCATTAGTGGCATCGCACAAAGCATCACCACAGACTATCATATTAAAGTACTATCTGCAGGGCAAGATAAACCCACATTAGTGCCATGATGACTGATCTAAAATGGCTGGCAATGATGAGAATGCTGTGCGTAAACACAAACGTTCATTCCAGCCTCCTCTGGAAAAAAAAGAAGAAAAGGGAGAGAGGAAAAAAAAAAAAAGAAACGGCTAGCCAGGATTTTTATTTCAATAAACTCTGGATCAGCGTAACCCCATCAGAAATTTGTATACCAACTTTAATCACATTTCAGACAGAGTAATCTTTTAAAGCACTGTTCATTACCTGAAGCAGAAGCACTGTCTCTTTCTCATTACTTCACTCTCTCTTTCTCTCTTTTCATTTCAGAAAGGAAGTGCAGTGACACACAAGTTCGCCTGAGCACTGAGCTTTAGTGGCCAAGGTGATTTAGCATGAAACGTAAAAAAAAAAAAAAAAGAAAGAGAGAGAAAGAGAAAAGTTTTTAATCCTTGATATGCCACGCAATTACATTAAAACTTCAGGGGGAAAGGAGTAAGACATTACCATTCCAATCCCCCCATCAAAAGACAGAATAATCTACTTTTATAGCCCCCAGGCATTCACTGCGTTCCTGTACCAGTCAATTCAAATCGCCGGTTCACTTTCCGGTCCCCTCCTCATGCAGCCGTACATTATACTGCTCCTCATCTGTTATTGTGCCTGCTCAAGAACTTACTTAATAAAGTATAATATGCCTTTTGAAGAGGACGGGACAATCAATTTTCTTAATTAAAAAAGTGAGTGAGGGGGGTTGGGGGGGGGTGAGGCTGGGGGGAAGGTGGAGTGGATGAATCGACAGCGGCCTCTGCCTGCATATGTTAGCAGCAGAGAGAGCAAGCTCAGGTCCGTCCCTGAAGTGCTGTTCTACAACCGCACTAATGCAGCTCAGTGACTCGAGTCACATCTCAATCAGAGGGCGGCTGGGAGGGATGCCCGCAACTGGGCCTGTGCCGGTGTCCTGTGGTCCTATTATCCAGGTAACTATGTGGAAAATAACTGCAGTTAATGGTTAAATCCGAGGTTGGGGTAGGGATGGTGTAGGGGGGTGGCAGTGAGTGATCACAATAACAATAATTGTTGTGATTGTGGTACGAAGTGAAAACAAATGGGATTGTAAATGTTACACAAACTTCACCACCCAAGTCTATTTAGCTTAGCTTCCAATGCTACTTAGCTTAGTTTTGCACTGGAGCTACAAGGCTACAGCTAACAGAAGGTTCTGACAACCAACGCATAATCATCACACATAAAAAAATATAATCACAATTTAGGCTTCTAGATGGCTTCTACTACTGATTTATTTATTTATTTACTTATTTATTTATTAATTCATATATGCCATTCATTGACAGAGACCACAAAATTATTCAGAGGGACACAATGAAAGTGCAGTTCAGTAAAAGTTGTGTCCTGACATTTTTAATTAGGGGGTAAAACTGTCTCTAATCTAGTAAAAACACACAGAACTGCGAGTTACACCTAAACCTTACTGCTCAAGGTCTTCTTCCCTGAAGCCATTTCTCCTGAGGCCGTTTAAAGCAGTCTGTTTCAGCTGATATACGAGACCTGAGACAAGATTTTATAAATGTGTTGTTCCTGAGACCTGAAATCTGACGCTGCTGTCTGAGTGTGACCCACCGTACCACAGAGGCTACATCTGCCTACAGCATTTACCCAGTGCAGGTCAACGGCCATGTTTTCATTGGTCATCTTATGTGTCAGGTGCAATAAATCTGGTGTTAATGAAGGACATACGTTTACCCAACAGGTTTGAAAGTTCGAGGATGTTCATGTGAGGGAAGCTATAGCTATAGATTACATTAAATGAATCAATAAATGAGGGACCGGATTTTTTTTAAACCAGCAGGAAAATGAGTTTTTTGCCATCAGTGAGGGCTGTTGCCACAGTAACTCAACTAACCAGGCACAAGCTCAAAAGCAAAGATTATTTCTACAGTTCATTATTATATACTACTGTTCAAGAGACTGTCAAACCCTATATGCCCTCACTTCTTCACAGTCCATCTGTATGACCGGCAGGTCAAATTCTTTTAATTGAAAAAAATTTTTTTTTAGTTGAGATGTAAACATAGTCATTCAGAGTGGTCTAACGTGAAATGGATCTTTGTAGGAAAACAGATTTCTCAGATTTTTACAGTGGTGTTGATAGTAAGCAAGTGTCACAATGTCTACAACATATACATATATATATATATATATATATATATATATATATATATATATATATATATATATATATATATATATTTATTGACCATCCACACCACCAATGAACCTACATGTGTTTTATATGTAATGTTGATGATGGTAAAATCTTCTAAAAATCTAAAACACATACAATTTCTTTGGGAACTACTTTGCCTTACAATGCTCTACTTGTACTCCCCCGCCATGATTGGTTAAAAAAGAATTATCAGTTATTACGATCACAGAACAATGTTTCAGACATCAGGCAGTACATATATCTAACCAGTTTTTTATGTAATAACTGTGGATGATGGAACTTGCAGAGGCATTAATCTCTTCTGACATCCAGTTACTACCACCACTTAATTTACATCCATGCCTGTAAATTAAGAAAAAATTTGAAGAAAATCTGGTGAAGTAAACAACAGCTTGACTTTTCACAGCTACACTGTCAATGACTAATTTACTTGCTGACTCATTTTTGTGTAGCAGTGTCCTGGATGCTGTTAGTATAGCACACCTTGGTGATCTTCCCACGTAAACCTTTTAAAAATGATAACGCTTTTCCACAACAAGGTGCTGGTACGCTAATCTGTATGTTTCCAACAACAACGAAAAGAAAATGGTTCTCAGCTGGCAAAATCTAAGCCTCATAAACCAGCTGGTCTGGAACCACGAAACCAGTGCCACAAGGAATTGCAGGGTGGGGTAACCACGTAAAGTTGTTTTACAAGAGAAGACGAAGCACAGCACAGTCATGTTGGAGCCAAACAGCCAAGGTGTACAGCAAGCCATCAACTGTTGATGCTTCAGATACTAAACTAACCTAGAATGTTGTTCTCCCTTTCATGCTCACTGATTAGTATGATGTTTTTCAGCTGTTGCAAAACTTGCATGAATTGCATGAAAATTGCATGAAATGAAATTCTAAAGTAATCCTTTTGAGCGGTAGTATATATATATATATATATATATATATATATATATATATATATATATATATATATATATATATATATATATATATATGCTAAAAGCCTGGCTCGTCTGAAGAACTGGGTAATAAATAATATTAGTCTAAAAATATCACCGGGTTATGCATAAAGGAAAATGGAGAAAAGTGGATTCTAGGCCGTGCGATGGCCAAATTCAGTTCCACCTGAGGATGTAAAATAGATATGATTCACCTCGGCTCTTACTGAGTAGTTTTAGTAGTTGAGTTTGAGCTGATAATATCATCAAACTCTGCTAGACTTCAGCCCTCCAGGGCTGGAGTTGAACACCCTGGGTTCAAAATGAGGAAAAGTAAAATGCCAAGTGGGTCGGAGTCAGATTCAGAGCAGTCAATTAACAAGGTAGGAAGGCTGGCGTGCCAGCCCTTGCGGAGGTGCTTTGAGATTTAAAGGTAGCACGTGACACCGTGACACACTTTATCAGGAGGAAAATCCACCCGGCTGACAGGCTTTTCATCATCGCCTCAGTGACAGGGTGAAAAGGGAGGCGTTCGGTGGATTACTTTTGCGTACAAAAGGCGTGCACACTCATCAAACCTGACGACGAGGTGACTCCAAGCTCGCACAAAGTCAAAAACTCGGCAGTCGAGATCCCCACTCTGATCCGTCCTTTTGTGTTCTGTCAGAAGAACAAAAGAAGGCAGGTTTGCGCTTTGTTTGATGTAACATACGGGTTCCTTTCAAAAGCACTGTTTTCTTTCTCTTTTATTATAACAGGCTGAGGAGCATGTGAACTGACTTATTGGTGTGAAAGGCGGCGGAGAGAAATGAAGACGCTAAACACATATTGTCTCGAGCTGAAGGAAAGTTAACATCACGTGTGGATGGTTCCAAAGTTTAGGTAGATCCATGCAATGTAAACCGGCAGTTTTTTGTTTTGTAATATCAAGATATCCTGCATAATTTACTGATAGAGACGTAAACAAAGTCATTCAGACTGTTTGAGATGAAGCGTTGCATTCTAGAGCAACATGCCAACCTGGGATTTCTTTACAGTGGTGGTTAATGGAGCGCAATGTCTACAACACAGATACAGCCATTTAGTTTACTATTCAAAATAAGCAGTGAACCTTACAAGCTTTTCCATGCAACACTGATTGTGGTTAAGTTACTATTTTGCCAATCGATGATGTTTACACCTGAAAAAACTTTTAGTTATAGCCAAAACTTTATCTGGAAGACCATATCTCAGATATTAGGCAGCACAGTTTTATCTCAGAACTTTACAGAAGTTCATGTAACAACAAGGAGACTTTAAGCGCTTCAGACGTCTGGTTCCTCTCACCGTAACTATGAACATTTCTGACTCGGCAAGTTTTTCCAGAACTGCGCGCTTTGCATGAAACCACTCTGGATGACTTTGTTTCCATCTTAACCGCTTAATTACGCAGAATTAAGTGGTATGTAGAATTCCCCTTTAAAGCCCGCAATTGTCAGAGGCTTTGTCACGCTTGGCATCAGACCTTCTTAATTTAAACTGAGCCCAAATGAACAACATATGAGACTAAACAAATGCTCAACTGGATGATCCATGTGCAGATTCTGGCCATAAGCACTCACTGACATGTTTATGTATGTATATGTGCTTTTCGACGCAAAGTTATATATATATATATATATATATATATATATATATATATATATATATATATATATATATATATATATTACCGCTTAAAAGTTTGGGATCACAGTGAAATGTTCTTGTTTTTAATGGAGTCATCTTCCTTCCTTAACACAACAATGGACTGACGGGTCTCTAAAAAAAGTTGTTTCTTTCTGGTCATTTTGGTCAGCAAGCCATCAACTGCTGATGCTTCAGATACTAAACTAACCTAGAATGTTGTTCTCCCTTTTATGCTCACTTATTAGTAGAATGTTTTTCAGCTGTGCATCACAATTGAGCAAGAGTGTCCTAACAACCAATTAGCCCAATAACATCCTTAACTTGGATTGGTGGCCGTACCAGGAGATTTAGACAGAGGACTGAGAATTGCTGATAATAGGACTATATGCAAAATAAGCCTCTATACAAAAATAGGCTTTAATACAAACATTTTTATTCTTTAAAAATCATCTGATACACTTACAATAATTGTGAAATGGACAGTATTGTTTGTGAATTGCATGAATATTGCATGAAATGAAATTCTAAACTGATCCTAAACGTTTGAGCAGTAGTGTATATATATATATATATATATATATATATATATATATATATATATATATATATATATATATATATAACTTTGCAGCGAAAAGCGCACAGTGACCAGGGGAACAGGTACGGGTGCCGCGGCCTGAAAGCCATCTCGTGATGGCAATAAATCTTGTTAAAACGGTCCAGGCGTGCTAAAGTCCCCTGTTCTTTCTCCCCCAGCTCGCAGGCCTGAGCTGAGGCACCGACAGGCTCATTTGCAAAGAGGCAGCTCAATTCCAAATATGTCATCTTAAATGTCAAACTCATTTAGGAGCTCCCGTTTCACTGCCTCTCTTCCCACACGACAACAAATGGAGGGGATCTCCTCAGTGGGCCAGGCCCAGTGCGCTGAGCTCTTTTCTCTGTGCTGGGTTTAATTCGTGTCAGGAAGGGTCCCGGGCCTCGTTGCCAGTCTACGGCTCCGGCCGCGTCCTAGACAAAGGCCAGGTGTTCCAAATTAGCCTGCAGGCCTCCCAGGTCATTAGGAGCACTCAGGGCTGCGAGTAAATCAAGACTTTTACTGCACAGTCTAACATCCCACAGCCATCTGAGAGTGGATTGAGAGTTATAGCCTGATAGTAAAGCTATGATGCTAGAGGTTAAGAGAATCACATGCAAAGAGATGACTTAATCCCAAACGCACCAACGAGCTCGAATACTCGTGCACTCTTGGTAGCACTGAAACATGCTTTTGTTACCATTAAACGGGCAACTGTACTGCCCTGGTGGCAAAAATAGCATGGCTTTGCAGGAGCTTGTACAGAATGGTACCAAACATGCAGCTAATCCTCCGCAGTCCTGATGTACAAAGTAAACAGCCAGAAATTAAAAATATTTTAGCTTAAAGAATTCTGGATTCAAGATGCTGGTTTTCGTTAAAATACAACTAATTTATTTGCAGATGAATATATAAAAATTTTAGATTTGTATACACTCATCAGTTCTCACACATGTTGAATTTACAAAGGAAAGCTGTAAATGTAAGCAAAAAAAATTTTAATGCTGTAGAGTCAAAGATAATTCTATAATAACTGTGAAAGCTGTAGAGTTTTGTATGGAGAAATATAAGATGTATTATTGACAATAAATATTATCACATATATCAGGATAAGTCTCAATGCACTTTTCTGAACATGACATGTTTGTCAGTACTTGTAGAACACTGGCCAACTGCATGTTCCACTATAAAGAGAGCAAAATTAGTCCCATTAAACTGGATTTGCCACATACACATTACATTTTAAAATGTAGCAGTTTCTTTTTTCAGATCAGATCAGATATCTAAATAAACTGACATACAGAGTTCGTTGTGTAGATTTCCTGAAATATCACAATATTATACACTGCCCAAATCACCTAACATATCATTACTTTCCAAAGAAAAACAAGTAATAAGAAAATAGTAACTTTACAGGAGGGCACAAAACTGTCTTGACTTTCTATGTACGTTAATGGAACCAGAAATTTTTCAAAGCTATTTTGGAGCATTTTTACTGGTCCATTCATCATAAAACGTACACAAAATGTAAACAGCAGCTGCTGCTTTCAAACCAGGCAGAGATTATCATATTTATCTCTGGACAGCAACGACATGTTTCTGTAAGGTTACAAATGCAGTAAAGGGAATGAAATGCAGAAATGTAGCACAAAAATATTCCGCTTCTCTGTTGTACAATAAACATGGCATCAAATTTCAGTTTCAAATAATGATCCAATCTGAACCGAAATCTGATGCCGCTACGATTTCAATGTCCTGTTTTATTCCTGTTACATTATTTATCATTCCATCGTGTCAGTAAATTAATAAAGCAGTCAATAATATGTAAGTCTACACTGTATAAGTTAACACTGCACATACAGTAATATTTATAAACATGACCAGTGATTCCAAACATTTGAACGCTAGTAGTGTAAGTATAACAACATCTGACAGAGTCTTGTTGTGTTCTCCAGCTCAGTTGTCCTGCCTCAGGGGGAGCAAACAAGAGCAAAGGTCCCATCTCCAGCTGGAGGACCCCATGGAGCGGCCTGGGACTCAGTTCTCAGGCCACGAGAGGCTTTATTAAAACTACATTACCCCAAGCAGACCCTCATAATTCAGCCCTGTTCTTTAGGTCTACAGAGAGGGAGGAGGGGTGGGATCTCAATAAAGTCCTCCGTAACAACCTCGCGCACACACAGCACTGTCCTGATCAGTCAGGCAGAGAATTGAGTTTCCAGACTCCTTAGACGATGGGACTCATTTTGCATCTTTTATTTACTGGCCTCCTAAATTGAGGCGATAAAGAAATAAAACATGATTGCCTTCTGTCGCAGCAGGCAGAAGGCACAGCACACAGTGCCACATCACCAAACGAATAACTCTCAGTGTCATAGTGGCAGCGCTAAAATGTAAAAGAACTCAAACACCAATTTGGCAAACCATATCCTTATTTGCGCCTGGGACACTACGAGCTCTAGGCAAGACACTCCTGAGCTACCTGTAATGAAAACAAGACTTTCTGACCTATTGACTGAAACAGTTCAGGAGCAATCACCTGGCAGGTTACATCTAGCGAGGAAAACAATTATACCAACACTGAGAAATACAGTTCGGTTATGTTCACACTCAGCATTAACATGCATCCTGTGTGATCCTCCGGAGGTGGTCAGGGACGCATATGACCACATAACAATTATAGTGTGAACGCTAAATGTGCCTTGATGCATCTACGATAGCGGCAAAGCACCCCTTTCCATCAGCTGCGCTATTACAGCTGTAGTCTCTTCTGCTGTTCCATCAGTGGCTCTGAATGTAAATGTCAGTGGTACCTTTTCTCCATGTCACAAAATCTCATCACTGGAGACCCATGCAAGACACACGCCTAGCTGTCCACTTATGATCAGATGTCTTGAGATGGATGTTAATACCAAGCGAGAACAGGCAAGCAAGACACTTTCAGCAAAAATGTAGATCAATGCAATCCCCGCCACGTCCCATACATCAAATGCAACCAATCAGCCAATAAAGACTGAAGGCTAAAACAGCTAGTAATTAAGTTTTCATCATGAGAACCAAATGACAAAGTCATGCCACATATAAAAATAGATAACAATAAAAACACAAGTCGGGCTTACACAACGTCTATATAAACATGCAACGTCCAAATATGTCCTACAGAGACAGAAACTATGTAGGAAGGACCATTTTGGAATGTTTATAATGGGAATTTCATCAATTTGTAAAATGTTCTGCAAAACACTTAAAAGAAAAAACACAGGTCACAATGTCTACAATACAAAAATAAGCATTTAATTTACTACAAAACCAGCACTAAACTTATACACTACAGCTTTATGTGATAACTTTCTGAAAGTTAACTTTTAAAGAAATTAAGTTGGTCAGATGTTCAGTTCCTATCAGCACTACCATGTAAATGTCCAATCCAACCTTTTAGCATTTCATATCAACCACACTGGAAGACCTGGAAAAAGGATGGAATTCCTCTTTAACAACTTAATGTACTTTAAGGCAAGTGTGATGATCTAGATGTACATGGTGCTTCCATTACAGGGTGATTCTTCAAAGATGCTATGATACCACTTTTCCTGCCTGATCAATATAGAAACTTTCAGTAATGGCTGATAACGATCACATATTAGTCCTTTAAGAACCACTAAGCAGCAATGTATGTGGTATTTCAGACTGAATGTGTTACATCATATAATGTGATTCATTCTTTTTTGCCCTCCAACATTCGTCTCAGCGTTGTCTGGTGATATCTGCCCAAAGCCGGTACCTGGTTTCAGACTAGTGGTAAATCTCTAGCTTCCATTATTTATTAACTCCTCGTAGCTTTAAAGAAGCAAAAGTTAAGCATGTCTCGATCGAGTGATTACATTTGTTTTAAGGAGAAAAATGTATATATATATATTTCATTTTGTGCCGAACCATCACTGTAAGACTAAAACTCTGTTCCTCACACTTACACCAAACCTGCATTTTCAGTGCAGCGGACCCCCTTCCCCTGCCTCAAACAATGGTACATTGAGCAGCACACATGGCGAGTGGCCCCCTCTCTCGTCGGCCTAGCATACCATGTGTGTGCGGTCACGTCTAAGAGCGCGCCGCCATAAAAGTGTTTCCCCCGCCGGTCCCACAATTCCACCTTGCAGCCTCTCTACTCCCTCACTGTTCCTCCTGTCCTCCAGTATGATGTCACTGCTGCCGAGTCTGCGGTGGAACAGCGTGCGCAGCGCCCCGGCCTGTCTCCCTCTGGTGTTTAATCTCATTTGGACCATTAGGAATAAATCACATTAGTGTCTGAGCAGTAACGGGACGAGCATGTGTAGGGTCTATGGAAAACACATAGGCGAGATGCGAGATAGACGGGCTGCAATTAATTATCATTAAGCCAAATGTCAAGAGGAGGAATTGGGCTATGACTCAGCTTCCCCGCCTTCCCACCCCCACACACCTCACTCTCTCTTTTCTGGGAGAAACGCACGCTCATACACACACATTTGCCATGTGTCACGTTAATTTGACCCTGGGCTACAATCTGCCCATGCCTGATGACAAAAGAAGGACTCTAGAGCTGGATAACCATACTGTAGCTGCGCGTCAACGTAATGCATGTGCTCTCTTTGTCTCCACACATTACAGATGACTGTTCAGTCCCATACGGAGAGAAGGACCCTTCTCCTCTCACCTGCACAGTCAATTAATCATCCTGGTAAAGCCAGTCAGTTAGGTTTAAAAAGCTAACAACAAAGAAATGTTGATTATTTTGGGTTTTGAAGTTGCTCATGCAGATTTAGACACTTATAACGAGAGAAAAAGTAGAACCTCCAGATGTTTCAGTGAAGATTCTTCTACACCTAAAAGCTCAGATGTGCCCTGCCATCCTATAGCACTGAAATAAAGAGAGAAACCATCCGCCAGTCGCCCAAAGAGGAGGAAACATCTTGGGAGACGCAACAGGTGCTTACAAACTGCTCAGAGGTACTGAGATGATATCCTGTCAGTGGGTTTTACTACCATCTGTCAGTTCTTTTTAGGAACTGGAAGAAAACGGTCCGACTCTACCTGAAACTAATTATTGTGGGCATTATCTTACTTCTCTGCACACATTTACTCTAAAGTTAAAGTTGACTGATTTCTTTTAATATTATTTTATTTTTAATAATATCGTTTTGCTATAAGGTACAGGTTATTTCAAGGGGGTAGAATTAGCATGGATGGAAGTTACCTGTTCCCACCAATATCCAGCGATTATTGAATTGTCCCCACCAATAATTTGATCCCCTCCAAAAAATCGGTGACCCCAATCGGTCAACGTCTCATTAACTTAGAGGTGTGGAAAAGTTTAAATCACGTTCTCTACTTGAGTCATATGGCCAGTGTGATTGGCTGTACCTTTCCCTGCTCTCATGTGAGACTCTGTAGCTATGTTTGGTTGTTAGCAGACCCAAAACTTTAAGAAAAACTTTCCAGTCATATGTGAGACTTACGGTGCAAGACTCAGGTCCAACGTGGGGACACATGGGTGTTAAAAGCGAGTGAGGATGGCAGCAAAAAAGCTATTTTTCAAATAAACGTGTAAATTATTTAAAGCCTAGTTCTCGGATGAAATGAGTCCATCATAATAATGTTAATGGCAATGCTAGGCTTTGGCACACACTGCAGGTTAACATTGTCTGTAGTTATGAATAATAAGCAGTACTAATGCTAATGTATAAGAGATGTCAGTGGCACTACGGCTGAAGTACCGTTAATGAGATTCATAGGTCCCCACCAATGTCAAGAGCAAATCTACGCCCTTGTGTTACTTATCTTTCTCTACACCATGCAAAAAAACAAACAAACATGGATTTCACACGTGAATAATAACATCACGATAATATTTACACACCTGCTAATGTTATTTTTCATATACATGTTGCTGTAACATAAAAAAATATATAAAAAATATGATTTCAAAAATGTATATGGTCCCAGAAAGTTATGACAGAGGCTTTAGAGAATAATACATATCCACATGTAATTCCTATCCTATCCTATCCTTGGGGGCCCGATGCCACTTTGTCATGTCCGATACTGATACCGCAACCGTGAATATCTGACCCGATTCCGTCTTTTTCCCTTTCTTAAACGACTAAGCTGCAGATGCACTCTGCTTAACCAAGCCATCTACTAAGCCCTGACGCTCAAACTGTGGAACAAACATTTCACTCCCCTAAAGGAAGTAGCACATAACTCACAACGTGCAACTTTCAGCATTCAGGTGACAGTTTAGACTAATAGATTACATCAGATTATACTTTCTTTTCTTCCCATATACGATCCAGTAATGCTGACCCATATCAGTCTGATATTAATACCGATAAAAGCACTGGCTCAACTCTAATCCTAACTAGACAGCATTTCCTTAGTCCTGTCCTGACTTTAGAATAACCTGAAAAGTGTTTCCAGCATCTGTTTCACGCATCTGCTTCTGCCATTAGCCGTTTGTCGTTTTCAGGCAACTATGACAGGCAGTTAAACAAAGTGACTAGCACTAAGTGGTGTATGACGTTACATTTAGTCATACTGCGAACTGGACTTTCACTTGTGAGAGTGATTTTATTTTCTAACCACGCAGTTCAATACATCATAGACAGACTTTCCTCTCTCTTCTTATTCTCTCTCTCTCTCTCTCTTTTTACCTGTTTGTGTTAAAGTCAATGAAAACTTGGCGAATGTAATACTGCAGCGATGGCTGTGAATAATGAGCAGACAGTGTTGAACATGGGGCTGTTTATTAGCACAAATAGCAGCCAAAGCAGACTACTTGGCCCTGGTAATATTAAACAGTGGGGCAGCTGCAGTCACACTATTCCTCATGGCTTTGATCAAGTTTGCTGATCAGTAGCTGTCTAGCTAACCATTACACTTTGGTTATACTATCCTGATGACACATTTATGTTTCGGTAGTTGCTTGGAAACAGACATACTAATTGATTACTAACCTCGACTCAGAGGATTAGGACTTAAGATAAGACGTTGTGGAATGTCAAGAACCTGGCGTTACAATACGTATTGTGATAGAGCAGTCATGATTCAATATATCACAATATACTGAGATACTGCAAGCAAAGTGATATACTGCAATTTTTCAAATGCTACTATTAAACACACCACTATATGAACAGGTTTGCCAATGTTTACAATAGCATTGCGCCTTTGTGCTGCTTGTTAATGTTGGAGTGGAGCTGAAAATGTCTGCCAGGAATCTGTGTATCAATACTGTGTTTTTGAGAATCGATAACGTATCACGAAACATAATATCTTGATATTCGATATTTCCATATTTTCTTACATCCCTATAAAATAGGACTGTGTATTGGCAAGAAACTGGTGACACAATGCGTATCATGATACAGAAGTTAAGATTCAATGTACTTTTATAGAGTAAGATAGGCCACAACTTCTAACATCTATTTTAAGGAAAACAGTTATAGTATTAAAAAACCCACCACATGCATAGCTAGTGTTAGCAGCGTGACCATATCCTTCGTTTTTACATTGAAGTGAAAGACCATAATGTCTGAAGACACTGCTGTTTGGCAGTTGGGGGTTCAACTGCAACACAAAATCAACCAGTGTCTGACGCAATTCTCTGATTTTAACGTACCAATTAAAAATCTATACGTAATACAGCAATATTCAATACTTTCAATATTTTCAATATTTTCTTACACTGCTTAAAGTCTTATCTCGAGTGTCTCAGATTCTTACTGAAGTTAGAACTAAAGCTGGAAGTTTTAAAAGTTTTTGGGAAGCTTCGATAAAAACAGAGAAACCAAATGGCAATCATTCCAACCCACAAGTACGTACTGACCTGCTGGACCTGGACTTTTACACTGGACTCGAGCAGTTTGTCCAAACACAGCAACAAAGTTACAGCATTTAGAGCTACAGCAGCAACACTTGCAGTATAGTACTGATTCTTGTTAGTTCAATTTTGAACATTATTAATTTTAGTAAATAAATCTCAGAATTCAAGTACATTTGATTTATTTTCTTACACTGTGGTCCCGAGTTGCTTTATTCTCGACTACTGTATGTTTCCTTTTTTTTTTTTTTTTTTTGGCAGTACTGCTGCTTGCTCATACTGCCGCTGAATCACTCACTTCTATCCCGCCTTTCCAAAAAAGAAGCGTGCAACAAAGACATCTCCGCAGTGTCTCCTCTGATTATCTTGTACGCTCGGTACTGTGGCAGCTCCAAAGTGAGCCAATCCTGCACTGGAGCACCGGAAATCAAATAAGGAGCGTAGAGAGCTATAGGCAGGCGCTCGGCAAAGCCTCGGTCTCTAATGTAAACAAGCACTGAGGAGATATCTTCTCATTTCAGAGCCTCTTTGGAGACCAAAATAACTCCCAGGACTTTTACTTGACAGGCCTGCGAGGAGACAGCTTTCTTCATACATATGATCTCAAAGAGAGAGAGAGAGAGAGAGAGAGATACAAAGAGAGAGATAAGCAGATACGAGAGAGAAGGTACAGAGAACCTACAGAGAGAAGTTGAAAGAAAAGAGAGAGAGAGAGCACAGAGTGTGAGAGCTATAAGGAGCGAGAAAGAGACACACAAAGAAACGGAAAGTAAAGAGAGAGAGAGACAAACACACAGACAGACAGTGAGTGTAGAACTGCATGCTAATCTCCTCCTATCCACACTCTGAGAGGAAGAGAGAGAGTGAGTGAAAGAATAAATCCAACACTGCTGCTGCAACACTGAGGTCTTTGAAGGAGGCCCAGATTGCCAAAATCTGTCTCTGCGCAGACGTCCTGACACACACCACCCTGCGCTACAGCCGGCGTTCTGCACGCTCAGAAATCTCCGAGCGCGAGAGAGGAGGACGAGAAAAAAGGAGGACTCGTAGAACAGAGTTCTTCTGAACATGCAATAAATCCGGAGTAAAAGGCTCCGCTTTATCAGGACTGAGTTACACGCAGAGACGGGAACTACACGCGCGGTCCTTCTAGCCCAAACACAGACTTCAAACACGGGCGCTGCGCATGTCAGAGGTGATGTATGAAATGTAGGGAATTGCGCTGGCGAGCCAGGGGTGATACTTACTTCACACAGCTCTGAGCGAGGCATGAAATGGAAGTGTGGAGCGTGTCGGAGCGAGGGTCAAGACGCAAACTTTCAGAAGTCTGCGCTTCCAGCACGAGCCAATATCTGGCCGCGCTGGCGCTCTCGCTACCTGCCCACACGCTCCGTCCTGCGTTAGCGTTCCTAAACCGGCACACGGCCTTTGAAGCTGAGAGAGAGACGAAGGCCTGCGGGGCGTGATCGGGATTTCAGTTCTGTGTGTTTGTGTTGGAGAGCTCCTCACACACACACACACACACACACACACACACACACACACACACACACACACACACAGGAAGATGTTCAGCCCACACAGTCTGATAATACAGTCAGTGACAGTGGAAGACTCTTCACCTTAATCTGTGTGTAATTTGAGAAAAGTGTGTGTGTGTGAGAGAGAGAGAGAGAGAGAGAGAGAGAGAGAGAGAGAGAGAGAGAGAGAGAGAGAGAGAGAATGGAACAGATAGAGAGAATGGAACCAAAGGAAAAAAAGCAATTGAGAGAGAGAGAGAGACAGAAACTGGAACCAAAGGGAAAAAAGCAAGAGAGAGAGAGAGAGAGAGAGAAAGAAAGAGAGAGAATTGAACCAAAGGGAAAAAAGCAAGAGAGTGAGAGAGAGAAAAAGAGTGAGACAGAGAAAGAGAGAGAAGGAGAAAATGGAACCAAAGGGAAAAAAGGAAAGCGAGAAAGAGAGGGAAAGAGGGATAATAAAAGAGAAAGCAATAAAGAGAAGAGAGAGAGAAAAGGAAAAAAAATGCCACTGAGAAATATCTAGAGAGAGAAATGAAGGGAAAAAGGGTTGGAAAGAGAGAAATTAAAAAATAGAAAGAGAATAGAGAGTGATAGATATTGTGATATATTGAGAGTGATAGAGAAAAAAAATAAAAAAGGGACAGAGTTGAAAGAAAGAGTTTGTGAGAGACTACATTGGGTTTGTGTGTGTGTGTGAGAGAGAGATAAATTAAGAAAAAAGAAGAGATAACGAGTGTGAAAGAAAAAATAAAAAGAGAAAAAGGGAGAGAAAAAAGAGAGGGAGAGAGAGAATGAAAGCTCTTTTCTTACAAAAATATAAGAAAAGAAAAAAGGAGAGAGTTTGGGGGAATGAAAGAGAGAGAGGGAGGAAGAATGAAAGCTGATAGACTAAAGGAGAAGGAGGAGGGGATGACATGTCAGAAATAAAGAGCTTTTCCCATAATTCTTCATACTACTGTTTTTTCCCTCTTCCTCGCACGAGTGTGAAAAGATGCCGCGCTCAATAAGAAGGGTCCGTGACTAACCGCCTCTCTGTGACTTTTTTTATGTGGCATGTCAGCAAGCACAATGCAAAAAACACAGCTCTCTCTCTCTCTCTCTCACTCTCTCTCTCTCTCTCTCCCATTCTCTCTCTCTCTCTCTCTCTCTCTCCCATTCTCTCTCTCTCTCTCTCACTCTCTCTCTCTCTCTCTCTCTCCCATTCTCTCTCTCCCATTCTCTCCCATTCTCTCTCTCTCTCTCTCTCACTCTCTCTCTCTCTCTCTCCCATTCTCTCTCTCTCTCTCCCATTCTCTCTCTCTCTCACTCTCTCTCTCTCTCTCTCCGCTCATCACACAAGCAGGACGAGTCATGTTTATTCATGACAACACATTCAGATCAAAGAGTGGCTGCTAAGAACTGCGCCTTCAGCAGCCTGGCCTGAGCAAGAGCTCCTCACTGCTCCACCATTCACCAGTACACGCCATTCACCAGTACACACCATTCACCAGTACACACCATTTACCAGTACACACCATTTACCAGTTCACACCATTTACCAGTACACACCATTTACCAGTTCACACCATTTACCAGTACACACCATTCACCAGTACACACCATTCACCAGTTCACATCATTTACCAGTACACACCATTTACCAGTTCACACCATTTACCAGTTCACACCATTTACCAGTACACACCATTTACCAGTACACACCATTCACCAGTACACACCATTCACCAGTACACACCATTTACCAGTACACACCATTCACTAGTTCACATCATTTACCAGTACACACCATTTACCAGTACACACCATTCACCAGTACACACCACTCATGAGTACGCACAATTTACCAGTACACACCATTTACCAGTACACACCATTTACCAGTACACACCATTCACCAGTACACACCACTCATGAGTACGCACAATTTACCAGTACACACCATTTACCAGTACCGCTCATACGTCTGTACACACCTGCTCTTCAGGTGTCCTGTTTCTACTACTATATACACTGTAGAGTAACCAGACGAGTCTAATCATCAGAATATCAGTTATAAGAATAACCCAATAAATACTGAATGAATCTAACAAATCAAAATATCATAAACAAACTTTATTTAGTATTTTTATCTCTACATTTATAAATAAAGCTTCTTGGAATTCTCTCAAGCAGCTTCATGAGGAGATCTGGGACACTTTACTAACAGAGCTGAAGAAGCATCACATGTGCTGAGCACTACTAGTTTGAGGAGCTTTAACAAAACCCAATATCTATCCTAGAAGTTTGGGTGGGCTCAGTGGGCTTATACAGCATACAGTGTCCTAACGCCTTATGTCCTAATGGGCCTCGCGCTTATTTCTGATTGGTTGGCTCGTGTGGTGACATGGCTGAAGCGCTTCAGTGGGAATGACTGAGTTACGCTGCTTTACGCTGATGTATGTAAATGTGCTGGTTTGTAAGGCAACAAACAAATGAACTCTAAACAAGCTACTTAGTTTCATTTCCATAAGTGGCCTCAATAAACTGAGGAGTGAAATAAGCATTTACATTACAAACTACATCACACATTACCAAACGTGGACAAAATCTAACTGAACATTTCTTTTTGTGTTGTAAATATAACACAAGTTCAGCATAGACACCCAGCATCTCCTGAAGAACCTTCTGCTCGTCTGTAGAACGATACATTCATCATCAAATATTAGTTTGAAATTAAAATATTAAAAAGAAAATATGTTTTTTAAAGCAAATATCTTGTTGTTGTCCAAAGAAAACCATGTCGAAAAGAAAACTATTCTATTTGAATGCAGAAGCTGCCGTTTAAATGTGTGAACGTTTCATGATGAACGGACCAATTGAAACGCTCCAAAATAAACTGGTAAAAAATCTGGTACGTATACACTGCTTTTGTCCTCGCCTGTAAAATTGCAATCTTGTTTGTCATTGGACAGCGATGATCCAAAATATATATATATATATATATATATATATATATATATATATATATATATATATATATATATATATATATATACACACAGAATATATATTTTATGCAGCCCCAGCAGATCATCGCTATATATATATATATATATATATATATATATATATATATATATATATATATATATCAGAATCGATGTTACATTGGTCACATTACAGGACGTGCAAGTAAAGCACATTAAATCAAACAGACCACACTGTAATAGTTTGAAACGAAGAAAAACTTGCACAGTTTTCAATTTATAAAAGTAATGTACGAGAGACGTCTGTCCGATAGAACACAATCTACTCCTATTTAGCTGTTCTTGGATACACGGAGAAGAGGAGCCACCTCATTCACCTGCTTTTGTGTTTACTGTGTTAAAACCAACTGTATAGCATTGAAGTTCAAGGAAAGACAGTTAGCACTCAACAAGAGTTAAACATCTTTCAGCTTTTTTCATTTGCACTCTTACTCTCACCTACAAAATCTCTCTAATCCTTCTAGAATCCTTTCTTTACAAATAGAGCTGCTCAAGTCATCTGGCAAAAAAACGGCATTTTTCATATTGCAATATATAAAAAATCCTGCATTGTCATAGTTTCTAATATTGTGCAGTCCTAATATCTGGCCTGATATGAGTCTCTCGTGGGCTTCAAACATAAACTGCAGACCCATCTCTCTGTGAAGCACTCAGACAAGCACTAATCAGAGCACTTATTGTAATACACTGTATTGCACTTTCTATGTTTAATTGTATATCTTTCTAAGTATCAGCACTAGCTTTTGTTTCTAGTACTGTTTGAGCTGAAGGGTAATTTGGACTCTCAACTATGTGTGGACAATGAAGCCACTCTAGAGAACGGCGCCCGCTAAATGAATGAGCCATGCATGTAAGTGTAAATGCAAAATTGAGTTATCAGTGTTATTTTATTATTGCAGCATTACACCCCTAAAGTAGGGCCTTAAAGGAGCAATATGTAAAACTGCACTTCAAAACACTCCACAATTAACTAAAAATACCAACAGAATATGAGGAAGTTTTGTTTCGACCGTCTGTAGAAGAGGTATATGTATCGTGCTGCAGAGATATCTACTTATCACGCTTAAGTTAGCGGTCACTTAATACCACTTTGTATCTCAAGAGGCCGTCACTGTAGCGACGTCTACCACATCAGCGGAAGCAGAAGAAGCTGTCAGTGAGGGAACAAGTTTGATTCTGAACTCGCAATTCGCAATTCAGACAAGGAAAAGAGTGAAGGGGGAAGAGGAAGAACTGAGTGGAGTGTGAATTTGACAGAACCCATCATCTTACATATTGCTCCTTTAATATTTTAGAAATATATTAATAGAGATTACAATTCTTTTCATTTGTAATTTAACAGCATTCTGAATATACACTGCTATTACAGCATACACAGCAAAATAAATATATAGTATTTATTTTATTATTACTATTAATATTTTCTGCTTTAAGATTATGATTAGTACAAATTCAATCAGATCAGAACTTTTCACTGCATGTCTGTATCTCCTCATCAAAGCGCGAGCGAGATTACAGCCGGCCCAGCACAGAAACGACTCTGGTAACACGTTTCACAAGCGTGAGAAAGTAAAAACCATAACACCCGTGTGCAACATGAATAGAGATAAGGGGGTGAGGGGTGGGGGGGCGGGGTTTATCAGTGCAATTTGCTCCCAGCTTCGTCTTCTTTTAGCCGGGTGATTAAATTCAGGAGAGCGACTGAAAAGCATTGTAAAGCCCTGCATGGAAATCACTTCGCATTCAGGGGAGAAACTTTTCCTCAGCAGTTTGCACACACCAGCAACAATGCGGCCCTTTCATTCGGCACGTGACGTCAGCTTGCGCTATACTGGAGTCACCCTGGTCCTCGCACTGCTTCACAACTACCTGCCTAATTCACGCACTTCAAAGCCTGCACAGCAGTGAGCGGTAATTAAAGGCAAAAAAAAAAACCTAAAAGAAGGGCCTTTCTGGAGGCTCCTTTTTCTCTAACCCCCGCACCCCTGCCCTACTTGCCCCTCCCCCCTGCACCCCTCCCTCCCTCCTCCTGTCTCTGTGACCTGGCCTCCATGCACTCAATCAGCACACGCTGGAACCGGAGACAACACACAACAACTGCTTCCCTTCCACTTCCTCTGATCAGAGCTCTGGAGCTGCCAGCCAGGCCAGAGATCACGCGCTGAGAGAGAGAGTGAGAGGGAGAGAGTAAGAGAGAGTGAGAGAGAGCGAGAGTGAGAGAGAGAGATAGAGAGAGAGAGAAAAAGAGAGAGAGAGAGAGCAAGACAGATAAGCAAAGACAGAGAGAGAAAGGCAACAATACAGGAATACAGAGAAAGAGAAAGTGCAACAGAGAGAGAGAAGCAAAAATACATGAAGGGAGTTAGACAGAGATAGAGGGAGATAAAAAGACGATAAGAGAAAGAAAGAGATACAAAGAGAGTATTTTTAATTGCAATTAATATTGAGACTGCAGTTTAAACTGCGATTGTTTTCTATAAATTAAGCTGCAGGTCTGTATTTCTGCCCAAGGGAACCAGAATAATCACCTTTGCTGGCCTCAGGCTTGACCCCTGAATGTAGTGCCAGTAAGTTGTGGTCTCTTTCAGCCCTAATACACACTGATTCAAAGAGAGAGATACAGAGAGAGGGAGAGATAGAGAGAGAGAGATACAGAGAGAGGGAGAGATAGAGAGAGATAGAGAGTGAGAGAGATACAGAGAGATTCAGAGACAGATACAGAGAGAGATAGAGAGAGAGAAAGAGATATAGAAAGAGATACAGCGATAGATACAGAAAGAGAGAGAATCAGAGAGATATAGAAAGAGATTCAGAGATAGATACAGAAAGAGAGAGAATCAGAGAGATATAGAAAGAGATTCAGAGATAGATACAGAAAGAGAGAGAATCAGAGAGAGAAAGATACATTCAGAGAGAGATACAGAGAGATACAGAGAGAGATACAGAGAGACACAGAGATAGAGAGAGATCTCGAGAGATCCAGAGATAGAGATAAAGAGAGATACAGAGAGAGATACAGAGATAAAGAGAGAGAAACAGAGAGAGAGAGATACAGAAAGAGAAAGATACAGAGAGAGAGAAATACAGAGAAAGAGAGATAGAGAGAGGGAGAGATAGAGAGAGAGAGAGATAAGCAAACATACAGAAAAGGAAATAGGGGGACAGCAACAGAAAGAGAGAGATACAGAGAAAGAGAGATAGATAGAGAGAGAGAGAGAGAGAGAGAGAGAGAGAGAGAAGCAAACATACAGAAAAGGAAAGAGGGGGACAGCAACAGAAAGAGAAAGATACAGAGAAAGAGAGATAGAGAGAGAGATACAGAGAGAGAGATAAGCAAATACAGAAAAGGAAAGAGGGGGGCAGCAACAGAAAGAGAGATACAGAGAAAGAGAGATAGAGAGAGAGATACAAAGAGAGATAAGCAAATACAGAAAAGGAAAGAGGGGGACAGCCACAGAAAGAGAGAGATACAGAGGGAGAGATACAGAGAGATAAGCAAACACACAGAAAATAAAAGAGGGGGACAGCAACAGAAAGAGAGAGATGGGCAGAGAGATAGAGTAAAAAAGAAAGAAGATAAGAGAGAACTGCACGTCATGTGCGCGTGTGCATTAATAATATTAGACTCTACATATGACTGTTCTTCCACAATACAAATATAAATCTGTCCTGTCATTAACGCCAGCAGAGAGAAACAGTCAACCAGAGGCAGAGAGCAAGCTGAGCCCCGCAGGGACCCAGAGCCTCTGTGTGCATGTGTCTTCTGTGGAGTAGCTGCTGCAGAGTTCTAATAATTAATCAGAGCTCAGAAAGTCTGATATTGATTAAACATTATGTAAGTGGTGAGAGTCGGCTTCCTTCATCACATAAAAATTAATAACAATAAGCGAGAGGCACACACAAAAAGCTTACTATTATTACTCCACTCTATTACTCTGCCAGTCACATCACTGTCTATCGTGAAGATTCAACCCTCGACGAGGAGGGCATGACTAACGTGGGTCTTTCTCACCCACTCGGTTTAGACCACTTTGTCTATTCAGAAGGGCTCCTTTACAGCAGTGGAGTAGTCCTGCACGTTTTACTGTGCTCCTGCACTACATGCCACTTCACACAGGAAGGGCTTGTTAATTAGCTGATCGGATGAGCCAGCGAAGGGAAAACAATAACACGTGCACGGCGGGACCAGGCTGCACACTATAGCTCATCTGAATGCTTTCCGGGTTTATCTGCCTGTACATGTTAATACAAGGCACAAGGTATTGTTGAGACAGTCCAGGTCATGTTAGCATTGGTCAAGCTTGCTGTTTAAAAGCCTTTATCTCAGCAGGAAGTGTATTTTCACCAGTAAGAACACTAGATATCATTAGAACAGATTTATATGAGCATAAATACAATACAACATAGCATTAATATCTTATTTAGCTCCAGTTTGAAGAACAAAGTTTAGTTCCAGGTTTTTGCCCGGACGCCCCAGACACTGCATGAATGTATTCAGTTCCTTTAGCAGCAATCTTGATTTAGCTTAATGCAGTACTGAGTAGTCAAAGCAGGTATTAGATGAGAACTGTATATATATACACTACCACTCAAAAGTTTGGGATCAGAGTGAAATTTTCTTGTTTTCAATGTAGTCTTCCTTCCTTAACACAACAATGAACTGACGGGTCTCTAAAGAAAGTTGTTTCTTTCTGGTCATTTTGAGTCTGTCAGCAAGCCATCAACTGCTGATGCTTCAGATAATAAACTAACCTACAACGTTGTGCTACCTTTCATGCTCACTTATTAGTAGAATGTTTTTCAGCTGTGCATCACAATTGACTAAGGGTGTCTTAACAACCAATTAGCTCAATAACATCTTTAACTTGGATTGGCGGCTGTACCAGGAGATTTAGACAGAGGACTGAGAATTACTGATAATAGGACTATATGCAAAATAAGCCTCTATACAAAAATAGGCTTTAATACAAACATTTTTATTCTTTAAAAATCATCTGATACACTTAAATTAATTGTGAAATGGACAATACTGTTTGTGAATTGCATGAAAATTGCATGAAATGAAATTCTAAAGTGATCCTAAACTTTTGAGCGGTAGTGTATATAGATATATATATACAGTGAGAACAACAACAGGTACTTTCACATCAAAAAACTTTTGTTCAGACAGCAGTGAAGGCTGCAATATGCAAATGAGCCCTCTAACCAATCACAAAGTTGCTTTATTGTGTGCTTTGAGCATCTTGACCAAATCTCCATTCCAGATGAGTTTCTGTGGGTGTTTTGATGGATCAAGAGATTCATGTTTTCCAACAAATGTAAACAATTTTGGTCAAAATAATGCAGCCCAGTCTTTAAACCGTCTCATCTCAAGCGTCCGCCAATGTGTTTTTAATACACTGCACGTCATGCTGCTATCACGTACTAATCAAAACGTGGCATTTCCTCCATCTCCAGGACCAGGTTGGACCCAATGCTTCACATTTTTAAATCACTCCAAGCAAAGTAGCAGTCTCCACCTAAAAATACGAGCATTTAGCAACAGGAAAGAGCCTGACGCGATGAAAGTGTTGCCCAATGTGCTGCCATGGAAATCACTTCTGCTAGGGCACCCTTCTCCAGCTTCACCTCCGATCCAGCACTGCTAAGGACGTAGCACCAAATGGTCTTGCACACTAGCTACTCAGTGAAGGCTCTAAAGGACTTTCAGACACTTACGACAGCCCTGCAGGCTGGACAATAGATTTCATTTCCTTCGTTTGACCTGCCGATTGAAATGGTTATGAGGTTTTTTCTTTACGAGCCGCCACCTCCCTCCCTCTCCTGACTGGGAGGAAACGGCTAATTGCGAGCAAACGTGCCGTCACTGTATTACACCTCAAGAGATAAGAAGGTGCCGAGACTTTGAGGTCCTGACTAGACAGCGTGGGGGTACTAAAAATCTGGCATTTACGAAAAAAAGAGAAAAGAAACAAGTCAAAAACTCGAAATCACGTTGATTCCCCTGCTGTGGTGCAACAATTTTCCTACGATTCATAGTGAACCGTTGCTGCTACAGTGTGAAACCGACGGCAAACCGCAGCCTCAGATGCATTTCCCCTCTGAGTAAAAATCACACAACGTTGCGACATGGCTATAGCTTCTCTAAAGTAGGCACAGTCACCTCGTTCTCAGGCTCAGGCCAAGCTAATGCAGCTTTTCAGCCCAATGCAACAAAGAAAAGCCAACAGTAGGCAGAACCTGTGTGCTACTTTGTTGGAACAAAAAAAAAAAGAAAGAAACAAGTAAGCAAGTCTGTAACATCTGGAAACGATAATGACTTGTGTATGTTTGCTCAAAGAAGCTGTCAAGGTGCACCATTAAAGCAGTCGCTCTTAAATAAAGGCTGTCTTTCACGATCTGGGCTCTTTCCTGGCCGCTTTCAAACTCCTGATCTGAGTAGAATGAACAAGTAAATTGAATCAATAAAAAAAGGCTACTTTACATCACATCTTGTAGAGATTTAACATGTGGGAGAGACCGTAAGCAAATTTATGCTCAACAAGAATTCGCTCTTGTTCAGGTGCTCCACCGCGGAGCAAATTCTTGACAGGACAAATCTCAAAGCTAGGCCACTCCCCAGCATGCACACACAAACACAACCACGCACACCGTTCTTCCCTTCACCTTACTCCCGACAGCTAACCACGCAGAACAAGGACAAAAACACAGAGGCATTACATGCCTGATTGTCTGAATGAATATTTCATGGCCAGACGCAGCACAATGCATGGAGACGAAGGGGGGTGGCGGGTGGGGGGGTAGTTGGGCCAGAGAAAACCTTGCCTAGCCACTGCAGGAAAAAGTAATCTGTTTTTAAAGCGCCGTTCTTCGCCATTTAACCTGAAGGAGCAGAATTAGAGGGGGACGTGAGCGAAGGGGACGGTGTGTGTGCAGTGATAAGGCCTGATGTCAGTGCGAGGGTAATACGCTGCCTCTGCGCTCTCAAACTTCCTCTGATGTGATTAGATCTCACACACGGCAACGTGCTAGTCAAGGAAATTAGGCCTGCCACCACCCAACCAGCACCTTAGGCGAAGATTTGCATACAGTATCATGCAAGTGCAGAGTGCAGCTCCACATACCATCAAGTTCTGTGACCTTGTGGTCTGTGATGTCTTTTACTTGTAGAGAAGAAAGTTTGCAGGGAAATGGTTTAATCTGATAAAAAAGAAAAGAAATCTCGACAACCAATCAAGATAGATAGAAAGATAGATAGATAGATAGATAGATAGATAGATAGATAGATAAACAGATGCAAATTAATTATAGCATTTGTTTAGTTGTTCAGGTATTCAAATAAGATAAGCGTTTTTGGTGTTTCTATGTCATGAGCCTGATAAAAAGGAAAGGTTCATGTCCTGATAACGACTACACGGATTGGTGCTTTGCATCAGTGACACTGCGTTTCATCGTGTTTATAAAAAACATAAAATATTGCCATTTGAATGTTTAAAAAAATTACGCAACAGAAAATGGATATTGTTGAAATGCAACAAAAATATACCTGGGTGGGTACACATGGTTGGGTGGGTACACATGGTTGTTGGGGTACACATGGAGGGGTGGGGGGGCGTGTGTCACCCAAGTGCAGACTACGTGTGGGAGCAAAAAAGAAAAAGAAAGAATTTTTTTTCTACAGTAAAATATTTGGATTTCATGCTTTATTTCTATTTTCTGCAGCAGAAATGCATGAAGGCATTTTCAGCACAGCGAGCTGAACCACTTCCCTCTCCAACTGTTGACTGCTCCGGGGTGTGACACTAAAAACACAGGCAGACTTAGGTGTCCACAGTGAGACGGCACACAGACTGGCAGCCTGATTTTGCTTCGGTGCGTCTGAGTGTTGAATCTCAACATGCGACTTTTGTCTGCCACAGGCTCGTATCTACAATCTGATTGGTCGCAGCTCATTTGCGAAGAGTTCACCCAGAATGCAAAAGAGCAAACAGGGTGAACATCTGAGGTGTGATGGGCCAGCTGCATGTGTGTGTTGTTGTCTCTCGTCACGTTAGAGCACGCTGTGTTGTCACAGTTAAAAAACATGTGGCTTTGTTTTGTCACTCTGTTCATGTTCATATACTACTGACTTACTACTCCTCTTTCTCTGCATATACAAACACATACATACGTACACATCGGCAGATTATTTTTCATCCACCATTCTGGTCGAGCCTAAAAGACATGTAATCCTTCTTGTCTGATTTACCGGACGCGACTCAAACGCCTGAGCGAACACTCTGAGAATATCAGCTTGCAGATTTGAACACAGATAGGTCGAGATAAAGACCGGAGAGAAGACACTTGCCTGGTTATCGGATACGGGTGTGATAAACATCCAGTCCTAGCCCGGCCCGTATCTCCTCTCTGGTGTGTAAGGTCTTGCTTTTCCCTGCGCTCCCGCGTATCGCTGCACTCCCCTACACCTCAAAACCCTCTTCGGCAAAGCTTTATCAAAGCAAAGGCGCCATTCTTCAAGAATTCCAGTGTAGAGTTTACAGGAGCCGTACGGCGTTTTCGGAGCACACAGGGCTTCCCACAGGTTTTACAAGATTCCTGTATTTGCTTTGTACAAAGATTCTCCTTTCATATGCCATATAGCCCTAGGACTGATTAGTCATCTCAGCATGTTTGATAAAACAACCACACCCTGACCTATACCATCTGTAAGAGCTAAGCGTGCCTGACTGTCTTGCTTATCATGGGAACGACCTGAGTCATTAGCACGTCCCGGCTAATCTCAGCGACTCAACCTCTTTTTCAACAGCCTTCTCGTGCACGCATCAATAGCTTTCTTGTTCCACAATCTTATTCCATCAATCAATTCCATAAATTGGACAAGGTGTGACAAGGAAATACTCGACAAACTGTTGCTGCCTCCTGTTGCTTCTCAAACACTACAGGGGAATTCAGGTAATCGACAAAGAGAAGTCGCTTCCTTACAATCATTTTTTAAGACCCAGACAATTGCACTGCACGTTACTGCTAGCTGGTCTGCAGCAAGTCGTTGCGATGAGTGATAAGCGAGAAGGCCAATCGTAAGGTCAGTATGTCTGGGCTACCGAACGCTGGGAGAACACGGTCAGGTCTGGTCAAACCTGAAATTAACAGCAAACAGCAACTCTCCATCACGCAAACTGCCTAGCAGAGGGACTGATATCAGTAGAGACATCAGCAGAGTAGATTTCTGTTGCTTTCCTGCACACCTACTGGCCTGTTTCCTGTTGTTCAGGCTTAAAGGTTGCAATTTTGTACTAATAAACATTCCCTGAAGTATGACATACCACTCAGTACGTTTCTCTTCATCCCTTAGACTTGCATTTAACCCTGCGTTCACACCGACAGCGACTTCTCGCTGCTGATCAGCCAAATCGCTGATCGTTCATCGCCTGTGAGTGTTTCTGACCACTAGCTGACCCTTGGTTGACATGGTTTCACTGACTCCAAGCAAATGCTACATACGTTACTAGCTAGTATCTACAGAGTATATAGATAAACACAAAATTTTAACCACAAATCAGATACGTTCCCGTCCAGTCTTTACCACCAATCAGACATGGTCCTGCTAAAAATTTAAATCCTGGAGCGAAATAGCTCTTCAAAAAATGTCGTCTCTGTGTAGAGCATCACTGTCTGTGCAGCCAGTATTACAAAAAAACGTGTTTATCGGTTGCAACAACAAGTTCCTGTTCCATCTCTAGTAGGAACAATTATCTAGGAACCATAAAAGGAGCAAATCGTTACACTGTGACATAGATAAAGCAGGAGCCGCCCTGCTCAATGCTCAATTCCCATTAGTGATCACCACATCGCTTCGCTCCTAACTTGCATAAAGTTAAACTTTGCTCAACTTCATCAGCTTTCACTAAAAATTCACTGTCAGTGTGAACGCAGGGTGAGACATATATCTTGCCTGATAGGACTGATTTTGATTGGCTGCCCTGTATTGTGTCTCATTTAAAAAGCAAATAAAAAGCTAACCCTAACCCTAACCCTAACCCTAACATTTACGTATGGCTCCTCTTGACATCACAAAAAACAATGTTTTCTAGTTTTTGCAGCTTAACTTTCCAAACAGGGACTGGAGAGTAAACCGTACTGTTTATAAACTATTTCAAACTTACTTAAAAAAGGGAAGAAACTTTGTTTTCCTATGATACATGCCCTATTTCAGTTTATAGAAACTGCAAAATCATGATTAATCACGTTATTTGGTGTAGGTAATCCTGATTAATGCCATTTGTTTTATTTGCTCACTACACAAGTGGATAAAATAAGCTTCATTAAAAGTGTATTTATTACTTTCAATAATTCACTACGAGTCCCGTCACTGTATGAATGCAGAGAACCTTAACGTCACGGCAACACAGAAAAAAATAGAGTGACCGCAGTTTCCAATTTTCATCAAGATCAGTGGCTGCATGTTATGGCATGTGTTGTTTTGAGAGGAACTGCAGCTTCCCACTTTGCTGTTGCTTTTATTTGCTGAGTGTTGATTCATCAGTAGCTCTCTCGTGAGTGCTCTCTCCAGTGTAGTCTGCTTCAGGCATCTCTCAGTGCTAATGTTAGCGTTCTGTTGTGCTTAATTAAGGTTCAGTGCTGTTGTAGAAGATAGCTGTTAATCAAAATAGCTGTGTCATTTAAAAGCTATATGTGAGGGCTACAGTCATGGGGTCGTAGCAACATACAGCGTGCAAGCATCTGGGCTTCAGGACCGAACTACAGATGGGTCTAAATAAAACAGATTAATTAATTAGTGTTAGGAAATTAGAGCCATTATTATTGCATTATTAACACATTAACTGACACCATGTACTTACTTGTCCTTTAAATCTGTATTACCATTTTAATGAACTATGTCAAACTACAATGAGGCAGTGAACGGTGAATAAGTGAATGGGCCAAAGTCTTTGGGTACATCATTAAATACATATATCAGTGCATATTTATCGTGACTGTTTTTAAATAAATAAATGTAAATGTAAATGTGTGTGGGTGCTTCTTTTATTGCCCTCATTTTGGATATAATTATTACTCGTACATGAACTACATAAAGCACAGAAAAGTCTAAAAGAATAGAAAATAAAGGCTGTGGGCTTTTTCAGGAGGTGGTGTAAGCCAAACCCGTGCATATGCATGTAAATGTGAATCTCTGTGTCTAAAAATCCATTTAGGTGCCTCTCAGTGTGAGTGTGGCTCTCTAAGCTTAGGGCATGCACTGACTCATCAACAGGAGAGCGACGGCAGCGCTATGAGTGTGATCCTTCCGCCTACGTCAACACTGAGCACTCCACACAGCCGCCTCCCTCCCAGCCACTCTCCATGCTGTACCACGGCAGCCCCGCCACTGATGCATGCGCCTGAGCGCTCTGGGAAATTGGTGTGGCTTTGAGATCTGTTCACTACCACGAGGGGGTCAAAGCTATCCCCGGGAGCCCAGACTGAAGTAGCCGGGCTCTAAATAATGACCTGAGTGAAACTGAAAAAGTGAAGAGTGAACCGAATAAATAAAGAATAATGAATCAGCCACCGAGCAGAAGGCTGCTCGCCACCATCCACGCACCCTCAAGCCGCAGGTAGCCGGCTTCGCACGGGGAAGCTTCGCCGATGGTTTGGCAGCCCTGCTGGGGAGCTGAGTTGAATCAGCGCTGTATTGTCTATGCATTCTTTCCAGCCTGGTGTCACCGGCTAGCTCCTACACCGTCCAACTGTCCACTTAATTCTCCCCCCTCCTCCCACCTCCCCCCCACCGCACAGCCATTGGCAAAGCTGCACTGAGGCAGCACTTAAAGCCATTTGGCTCCGATTCGGCCGGTCCCGTCTGCCTCCAAATCAACCGGCCCCGACGTATAAATAAGAACAATATCAGATAAGTCTCGCAGGAAGCCTATAAACATTTACATTCTCTTTCAAGTGCTGTTTATGGATATTTTATCTCCTATCTGGAAGTTGAGGACACGGCGAAAGAGGGAAAAAAAATGTGGGGCGGAATCCGGGGCTAGCGGTGAATCAAAAAGGCAGCAGGGCCTGACAGGGCCCCGGGCCCGATGACCATAATAGGTGCTGAGAGTGGCGAGCGGCGCGGGCCAGGGGGGAACCGGCACTGGGCTCAGCTCCCCCGGCCCAGCTGAAGAGTTATGGGCCACGGCGAAGGAGAGAAGGGGAGGGAGGCCCGCGAAACTTCTCCTTCTACATCTTCCCCCATGACAGAGACGAAGTGCAGCCAGCCAGGGTTCAGGTCGGGAGAGACGGGGATGGGCTTGTTCAACACTCCAGCACTGTGTTTTACACAGCGAGACCATCTTCTGCCTTCCTGTCCTCCAGGCCTGATGCCTATCTGAAGCTACGAGCAGATGGGCCAGACCAAAAACGGCTAGCGGCCTGTGGGAGCTTAGTGAAAAAGCAAAAACATGGTGAGAACTATCGACTTCTTACCCTTTTTTCTAGATATAGTGGATATTCTGTTTATTTACTTAAACAGAACCCCCCCCCATCCCCCAACCCCAAAACTCTGGCCTCATTAAGAATGGTGACCTGACATTGGTAGCAGTGGCTCCTTTAAAACTAATACAAATCAGAAAGAAAGCATTTAAGGGGATTGTGTTTACACAAACGGTAAACTAACAGAAACCCCACTACTCCATCATCTACGACGGATTGTGCAATCGCATAGCTCAAATTAAGCCGCTTGTGACCACACGCACATATGGTAACGGAACAGTGCCCCTTCAGAGGCAGCGCAGGCAGAGAAAAGTAACTCAAAGCCGGCAGGGGCTTCTCGTGTTGAGCCATACCTTTAACCAGCGGACCAAGAGAAGCTTCTTTACCTGATCCCCCCAATTAGCAGGACAATACAGGCTTTACAGCAAGCTACACCATTGTTTGACACCATGCCTGTTGTCTCATCTGTGCTGTAACAACACCTACATTTGTAAATTGCCTTCCTTGTAGAGGGGAAACATCTGATAGCCTCATGAGGAGGGGGCTGGGGACTGGAACAAGCCTTTGGGACTTCGTCTAAATAAATGAGGAGATCTTTGAAGGCCCTTGTTTGTGTCTGCCAAAGACACGGCCTGGATACACGAAGCTACTCTCAATGGTCTCGGGCTGCTATTCAAGAAGCTTGAATTCACCCACCAGGGCTTACAACGCAGGGTCTCCAACCGCAGCCTGAAAGAGGGAGATGCAAATGACCCGAACCAGCGACTGTCTTGTCAAGGTGGCAGGCTTGGTCATGTAGTTCAAAGCAGGCCTTTGCATCAGGCAACACAATCTGCGTCTTTTCAGAAAGCCCAGGAGTCGACTCCAAGTTGTCAGTTACACAGTGCAGCGGGTACAGTGTGGGATCTGGGCCCTGAACCAGCAGCGCAGCGCTGCACGTTGATGCTGTGCAGACATCACTCAAAGTGTGAAGAGTGTGGTTGGGACCACTTTGTCAAAGCTACGCGCTGGATTGGCAATTATCAAAAAAAGAAAAAAAAAATAGTAGCTCATTATTTAGTGTGCCAAAGATGACGATGAAGACATTGATTAATGCTGCCTGGCTTTTTAAATAAACAGCTCTTGAGTGTGTGGTGCTCACCATTACCCCTCCGTTTCGCCACCTCGAGACGTTTTGTTTGCAGCTTCACTGCTGCGTCCAGCCCCCTTTTCTTTAGCCCCTTTCAGGGCCCTTTTTTCCACCACCATATGCTGCAGGCCTCACGGAAACAATCCGCTAAAAACAACAGGCCTGCACTCAACCATCGCCTTCTTCTTCTTCTTCTTCTTCCTCTGCTTTTTTTTTCTTTTTTTTAAACACTACGGGAGAATGAATCGCTCTCTTATTTTGCATTCTGCCGGCGGCTCAGGATTTTTGCTCTCGATCTAATTATATTAGCTGGATGGTGGGTTTGGGGTTAGTACAATAAGGTGCCATGTAGGGAGGGAGAGACGGGCCTAATTGGTTGGCAGATGCAGCCCTTTTCCTCCACGCTCTCCAGCAGGTTCACCCCACCCACCAGCTCCAACAAGCACTCATTACTGTCATTTTGCAACTGTCTCTAAATTTCATATTTACTTAGCTTACCGCAGCCTTGGCAAGTTAACGCGCGCGGCCATAGAGGAGGCTGCAGCTACGAAATACCTGGCGTCTCATTAAGCATGCGCCCGAGTGACAAGTCTCTCTCCTGAAGCCTGAGCAAAGTTAATTAAGGCCTGCGTTTGGGCCTGAAACGGGCCCTGCGGATGGAAATGGGAGTTCTTTCCACCGGCTAAAATTTTAGATGTAAACCTTAACCGATAGAAGCACAGGCTTGACAGCTTCTGGGAGCTGATGAGCTACCAAAAAAAAAAATATTATTTATATATATATATATATATATATATATATATATATATATATATATATATATATATATATATATATATATTTTTTTTTTTTTTTTAGGTGCTACGAGTTATGTATATATATATATATTTTTAGGTGCTACGAGTTATATATATATATATATATATATATATATATATATATATATATATATATATATATATATATATATTTTTTTTTTTTTTTTTTTTTAGGTGCTACGAGTTAAACAAAAACAAGATTTTGTGACTTAAACGTAGTCTCAACAACCACCATGTCCTTCTGCATCGTTTGTGGTCCGGCCAGTCCGGGGCGCTCCACAGTTGGAAGGCTCCTTAACTTTAGGCCTTAGCGCCGGAATTACCAAATCGTTTCCCGCTCTTTTCTCGGCACGCTGGCACTCCGTAGATCACGTAGGCACCTACTGGGGAACTATGCAGACCACTTGCATTTTCCTCCTCATAAGTCACCGAGATTGCACAGCGCGAGGTTGCGTATAATAAGCACGGCAGGCATAAAATGTTGTTTAGACTTAAAAATGGACGCTGAAGGGACGTCTCCGCGTGTGAGACGAACCTTAAACGGGGGGACGGCGCATACGCCGAGCAGCTCTGTGTATACATAACTCCGAAAAAAGACACACAGACCCTGAACAAACCATTTGAATGGTGACATAGAATCTCCATAAATATGACTCACCGTACTAATAGGCAAGCTTTAGCCTGCACATGCATATCTCAGGCTCACTGCACGCTCTGTGTGTGTGGATATCTGGGTCGTTTACACTTAAGGCAGCGCTGGTGGAGCGGAGATTCAGATGATTTTAATTTAGCCGCTGCGCGCGGTGCCATTGCCGAATGCAGTGCTGCCACTAAGGCAGAGTGCCTGTCAGGAGTGCACGGTCTGTTCTGGCCAGTGCAGCACATCAAAACAGACATTAGCGCACCTTCTGTTTCTTATTTCCCCACAATTAAAGGTTCCAGTAAAGCGATGAAATGAGCACTGCCACATCTGTAACTACGACGGGGTTCGGGATAAAAGCAGGCTAAACATAAACAAAGCGTAACTTTTCAAACCCCCCACCAAAAAAAAAAAAAGCATGTCGAGCTTTCACTAAAAAACGTGCTAATTGGAAACAATACAGGCCGAGACTCTGAGAAGCAGCAATTTCACGCAGCCTAAAAGAGGAATTACCTTTTTAATCATCTATCTAGGCGCGTGAAAGAGGCATAACCATCTGAGGAAAAGACCCCGAACGACAAGGGAAAAAAAATAGCACATATTTGCTCCCTGGCAATCGGACAAACACAAAGCCATTCAACGGGAGACGCCAGCGGCCGCTGGGCCCTCGTCTTAGCGGTCCGAGATGTCGGGTGACCTCTGACCTAGGAGCCTTTTGTAGGACGGTGTGCGAGGGAGGGATCCGAGGAGGTTAATCTGTACATCCCCTCGCAGTCGTCCCGCATAACTCACCGGATCTAAAAAAGAAATGCAGGCAGCCAGAGCGCGTTACCCAGACGTGAGCAGAGGAGGTAATTGCAAGTGCAAAAGCACAGACAGATTTTCCTACCCAGTCTGGAAAAGATAGCATATGTTTAACATTACGCTAATCTGCTGAAATCACATGGCACATCAGAGAGGCCTCCATTTCTGCAGCGTTAACAAAGTGAGTATCTCGTAATCGGCGCTCGTTACAGGGCGTTTAATATGCGCGTCCGCACAGGAGAAAGGCAGCCGGCTCAGGCGCGCTCTCGCGTCGCTTTATTTGGGATCGACTACTGTTGGGAATCCAGGCCGCAAAGCATGCGGTCATTTTCGGAACTTAATAAGATTATTGGATTTCTACGCTCGTTGCTTTTGCGTTATTAGTTCAAGACCGAAGCCAGAAACACATGCACAAAAGCACAACAGAGAACATTGTGTTGGACTGGAAACGACGTCAAGGCTTTCGGAAGGGCAGATAGCATAAAATGACCTCAACGTGCAATTGACTGCGGGAGCTGTTGCTCAATGGTGTTTCACGCTTATGTGTTACATGGCAATAACTTCCATTTATAACTCACTCCAATAACTTTAAACGACGTACACAGGAGGCCCGCCACTAAACACAGCTAAACATCTGAGCAGCTTTAATGATATGATATGATATGAATGCAAGTGCCAATGAATGTAGAGGAAAATAGTGAAGCTCACCGGTCAAGCCACAACTGTAGAACATCCATGTTACTGCACAACAAAGCTGACAACAGTAATACATCTGAGCTTAGGTGACTGAACAAGTTGTACTACACAACAAAAAGTAGATACAAAGCCATCCAAAAGCAGACTAGGCCGCTCTACAGTGAAGGAACGTACTGGCAGTCAAGAAATACTCTGTTCCACATAACCCCTGAAGCTAAAGCGTGGAACGATGGCCTTGCTCAGGATCAAAGCACTTTAACAGCTGAGTTCTCTAATGGTGAAGATGACTGGGAGGAAGCAGAGAACAGGAAGACTGGGTTAGAAGTGACCATAAAGGAGTTCAGAAAGCCTTGTGAACCTCACACAACCCTAAAGCCTACCACGATAACAATGTGGGAATTTAGCAAGAGTAAAAGAACTTCTCGCTTTTTGTGGTGTCTGCTACGCTGCTGGTCACTCTGGTAGACCTCTCGCAATTCACTTGCATTTGAGAGAAACCCAACAATACCTCATTCTCGTTTTCTCTCACAGAGACGCACACACGGCGCATAATCCCTGTGTCCCTCTAGCACGTAATGATGCGTGTACGTACCTCTGCTGAGCATTGGGTTATAGCATTATCAGTACCAGTTCCAAAGGGAGGCAGATAACAGAGTTGGCAGAAAAAATCCACAGCCCTTGCCCTGCCTCTGAGGTATCCTTTATTCCACGTCCATGCTGACTATAAATTTATTCCATTGTTTCCATCAGAGTGAGCCGAGTTCACTTGCGTCGGGGTTGTTTCCGCATTCGTTTCTCTTGCAAAGCGCGGCCACGTTCTTCTTCTTCTCCTCTTTCCTCCTTCTTCTTCTTCTTCGGCTCGTCTTCAAAGGTGCTCACGAACGATTCTGGACGGGACCGGGAGCCGCCTTACACTGCTCTCCACTTTCATAGCTTAACCTGTTGCCAAACACACAAAGAAACAGCCACAGATTAGACACGGCAGGCCAAAACACCCAACGCACACGAGATTAACGTTCAGCCTTCGCTCCTAATACGCACAGTTATCATGAAAATAGGCCCGGCGCTAAAACCATATGAAAGTTGGCTGCCGAACCTCTGTGTCGGCCTACCGTGGAGTCTATAACCATACAATCATCGACTGAGAACAACAATTTTGGCTCGACTCAAGAGGCATCGTTGTGATAACTACAACACAGAGACCACAATAAACATCCAGAGAGAAAAGCGCTGCTCTGTATGGCGGAGCCCATGAATGGGATCTCTGACAGAACAGGCCCTCTGGCCGACCAAATTGGAAACAGGAAAACAAACATTCTGAAGGAATACTCCTCCGTCGCCCCCCATCCCCACCCCCCCTCTCTCCAAAGCCCGCCAACCTTCTCTCCGACTCATTCTGTCCGACCTGTCTCCAACAATGTAGGAGTCTATGTTATAGCCATGACACAAGCCTCCAAGACCACACAGATGGAGAAGGAATACTCAGCCACAATGAGGTGGGAGGAGGGGGGGGGGGGCTGAGAGAGAAGGAAAAGTAAAAAAAAAAAAGAGAAAGAAAGAAAGAAGTGTGCTAAGGGAATGCACGCCACAGCTCACAGAAAAGGGGAGAAGGCTAAACTGACTCATCGCTGCTCCAGAGGAGCGCAGGCCGTACGCAGCGATCGGACGCGTATGCACGAAACTCACCACAGTCGCACAGAGGAAGAGAGAGGCACCGCCGGAGCAGCACAAAAGTTTCACAGAAGTTTTACAAAACTTTCCCCAGCCAGCGGAGGTTTGGTGCACGAGTACCTCTGAAATCGGCTTTCACGGAGACGTGGCATTAAAACTGATGCCGCTACAAACGACTTAAACTTGGACGCGGGGTACTCTCACTATTCTCAGCCAGGCTTGACCCATTAAGTCTGGCCAGCGGACCCTCACAGCACCACTGTTTGCACTAATGCGAAAATGACCCAACATACCACATCGCGATATACAACCACATATAGAAAAAAATAAATACATTATACAAATATAAATAAACAACAGAAAAACACACTGTCCTCGGCGAAAACCACAACTCCGAGCGAAACCACTACAAACACGCAACAAAGACGAACCACGCTAAAATACTGCAGAAGGACGGTTTACTAGATCATCAAAGCAGCTTCTGGAATTTAAAACTCATTTTTTAAAGCACATGAGGTCGATTTAACTACAAAACTACATCTAAAATATAAAGAGCTTCACAAAAGAAATATTACAAGAATACAAAAGAATACAACTGTGATATCAGCGTCCTAAAGTGATACCCCGTCTCATATCCACCTGTGGACAGCGAGACCACGGCAGACTGATAACTGCTGCTGAACTACACCAGAACTGATAACACCTTCAGTCTCTCTCTCTCTCACACGTCTACACTCACATGCAGGGATGACAAAAACAGACATCTCAACAACCTTGTGTTCATACAGCGCACCTCACTTCAGGAAACTGCCCTCGCGCCCCAGCACAAACTTTTCACACCCTTACCGACCGGCCTTCTTTTCTGGTCAGTTTACATTACAAGCTAACAACAGAGGACACAACAGACATCTCGTTAAGCCAAGTGAAGAAAAGCTGAAGACAAAATCTCATAGCCTTCACCTATGACTCACAGAGATGCGACACTACAACAAAGCCAAAAGCATAGAACCAGTCAGAAGTATGTCGCTGTAAACTTTGGTTCACCAAAAAAATTCAAGAAAACATCCCAATATCGGAAGAGTCGTCTACTAAACAGAAGAACGAGGAGAATTATTCAGCAGATCTCTGACTGATAATTATCTGTCTGAATAGTTCTAACTACTGTGGAAGGCTGAAATAATAATAATAATAATAAACATTATAATAATAAGGCCAAAAAACAGAATATATATAAAATAAAGACCTGTTTGATGACTCAGTTTGATAAACTGTCACAACATGAATGTCAACATTTTAAAACTTTACAAACTTTTTAAAAAGTTTGGCATGCGCAAGGATTTTTTTTTTGGAAATATTTTCTTAAAAAGCATGCATATATATATATATATATATATATATATTAATATATATATATATATCAACCACATCTAGACAACTTTCCATAATTACGGCAGACAATGGCTTCCATGCAGACACTTATAATGAAGCACTTCATCCAAAGTTACTTCTGGCACGGCATGTGAGTAAATCAACTTTTGTTAGAGCGCATGTAAAATGTATAAACCGTCAAACAAATAACACACAAAAGCCACTTACGAATCCTTTCAAGCCGAGAAAAACAAACTGGAGCGAAGAACTTCTCTATAACAGTCCAGGCAGAGACTTACTAGGCCAATTGTACCTCTTTAATAAAAAGAAGAAGAAAAAAAAACATTCTCAAAGATTTCTTTTCTTTTTTTCCCTTCTTCTTTTTTTCCTCAACAGCCTTCTCATTCAACAGCAGGCACATGAATCTGCGGGGAAGAGACAAAGTGTGGGGCTCATCTTGCTGTGATAAGAAGCAAGTCCAAAAAAAGAAGTTGTGCAAACTCAAAAGCCATGTAGAACAAATGCAAGCCCCCCACTGGTGCTTTCTCCAAACGCCCGGGCCCAAATTCATCTGTCAGCCGTAAAGTTCCTGACTATACAACGCTGATCTATTGCATCCCGCCCAAAGGGCTCACAGATGCGGGACCCATTTACATTTCAAATCTACCTCGGCTGTTTCAATCACTTCAAACGGCCCTTATCAGACAAGCCGTGCAGATCTCATTCTTCTCTTTAAAAAGAGAACTGAAAGCGGCAATGCCAATCTCGCTGCACACAGCCCGACGTCAGGACTCACAGTCGAAAGAAGAAAAAAAAAAGAGGCAAAATCATATAAACAAAAGAGGGGCGAAACAAAAACAACAACAACAACAACACTTTAGTGACGCTGTCTGCAGGGAGTTAATGCCATGCTGCTTTAACGGCCACAATATTAAAGTCAAGCACTACAATAAAGGCCCATTCCTCTTTTTTTCTTTCTTTCTTTCTTTTTTTTTAGAGAGAGAGAGAGACATAAGACTCACATGCACACTGAAGACATTCAGAAAGTCTTCAAACCTGGCAGCGCGGAACAATGCCCCATGACACAGTGGTTCCTTGTTGACGCTATCTGAAACCCTGTTTACAGCTGTGAGTCTCTCTTCTTTTCTCCAAATGATGAGCGGCGTTTGTTTGCACAGGCCTTGTCATTAAGAAACTTTCACTGACAAGAAAGCAGCCCTTTCAGCCGCGCTGCCTGCATCATTTCCAGACTGCCTGAGTGTGGCTGCTTTCACAGTTTACAGGAAACAGTGTGAGCCCATCTACTGGAACCAACTTGGGAATTTTGTGTCATAACAATCAGATACGGGTTATGCTTCAACGCCACAAAGGGCGGCTGATTTTTATCTCAGGTTAAAGTAAAATACTGTTTTCTTTCCACCCACTTAAACCTACCGGCAACGTATCGCTGTGGGCCCAGGGCCGTAAAACCCAGTCAACTGGCACGATCGCAGCAAACTTACACTTGTTGTAAAAAGGCAGCAGTTAATAGAAGTGAGCTTATAAGCAGCTATTTTGGAACAGGCTTGTGTAATTACTACTTTATAACCACGAGGATGTCTATGAGAGAAAGGAGACCTGCGGTAACAAATGAGTAACAACAAACAAGGTCCACATTTATAAAGACGATATGTGAGCTAAAAAATTTTTTAGCTTGAGGCAAGCGTCCCAGTCACCATATAAGAAGTTTACGGCTACAGAAAATGCGCTTAAATGAGAATTAAACACTCCACGCACGTAGTTTACACATACACAGCCTTACAAAATCACGTGTATACAATCCCCTGTTATTTTCATAGGAGCACAGAAAATATACAAACTCCCAGCAAACAAAATAAAAAATTAAAATAACTTGCTGCAGGTCTCGAAGAAGCTTCCACAACAACAACGACTCCCAGCAAACACACAAATAGTCCCACGGAAAAGGGGGGAAAAGCGAGCTAATCCACTAAAAGCCAAACTTCTCACAGTAGGTAAGTGAACTAACAGTTAGTTTCTCCATCAGAAGACAAACAGTTGAGCTCTCTCAGCATGCTGTGCCGAGCCTACGCGCTTAACCATCACCGAAAACATCACTTACGGAAAGTTTTTAAGAAAGAAACCAAAAAAAGTTGCGGGTCACAAAAAAAACTCGTGTCCAGGATTAACGGGATTATTAACGGGGTTTAAAAAAAGGAGAGAGGGAGAGAGAGAGGAAAAAAAACAACAAGGCGCTTCAGAGCAAACTAGCCAGCCGGTCGGACTTTACTTTTGATATGGACGTTAGCGCTGCTCTGCACTCTCCCACCACGCATTTCCTTCCAAACAATAAGGGAGCAGAAGGGTTTCCACGCTGCGGCACAAAGCCACCCCATCCCGCTCACTCCCATCTCCCACAACACACACGCACACACTCTCACACACACACTCTCTCCCAGTCACACACATACACACACACTACAGCGCATTTCACACAGCAAAGTACCTGCTAGCATCCATGCTAATCGCGCGCGGCAGTAATAATAACCAAAACAAACCCGGCGGCGTTACGAGAAACGCAGGAAGCCCGGAGAGACCCGCCGTCGCTTTTTAAGGGACGGCAAGGATGATTTTGCGTTCCAAAAAAAAAGAATGAGTTAAAAACCTACTGGAAGTCATGTTTTCTTCCCCCGTGTGTGAACGTGACCCCACTACCGGGAGGAGGAGGAGGAGGTGGTGGTGGTGGAGGAGGAGGAGAAGGAGGGGGGCACCGAGCAGAAGCAGCCGATTTCAATTTCTCACGCGTTTGACCCACCAAAACCTAAATGCCACGGGGAATCCGAGCCGCCTCTGCTCCCCTTTTTCACTGCAAAGTAGCTCACAAAGTGACTCGCGAAAATCCCTCAGCCTCCTCCAGCATTACATAACGCTCGCCTCGCCTGGACGAGAACAAGAAGAAGAAGAAGAAGAAGAAGAAGAAGAAGAAGAACCCCGTTCAGGAACTATACTGCTCAAAAAAGAAAAGACAACGGCACATCTCCTCTGCGTGTGTGCGCGTGCTCGCCGTGCTCGTTCATCTCGCTTACCTGTTGATTAAACTGCATTTGGCTTTGCGGTCTGAAAGATGGTGGAGCTTTTGGCGTGAGCCATTAGAAACCCCGTCTTTGTGTTGTTTTGTTTGTTGATCTCGGGAATTGTTTCTTTTCTCTCTCTCTCTCCCTCTCTCTCTCTCTCCCTGTCTCTCTCTCTCCCTGTGTGTGTTTCTCTCTCTCTCCCTCTCTCTCTCTCTCTCTCTCTGTTTGTGGGCACATAAGATTGCTCCTGTGCAAGTGTAACCGGGATGAAATGTGTTTGGTATTAAAATAAAGCGAGTCTGGTTGGAAGAAGGATAAAAAGGTGAAGTTTTGCAGTGATCTCAGATCGTTTTGTTATCAGAAATGTTATCGCTTGTCAGGACCTCAGACTCCAGGCATTACGTCAGTTTCAAGACACCAACACTATTAATATCAAGAAGCCCTTGCGGAGGGAAGCGCCACCCTAGAGCGCGCGCTCTTAAAGGGACAGACACCCTTCAGCTCTGATCACTGCTGTAGCCGCACTCTCGCGCTCGCTGTCACCGCCTCACTGGCCTTTCGCGATTTAACGAGGAAATAAGCGATTTAATGTGTCGCCGCTGTCCAGAGAAAAATGTGCATGTCCATTTTTATTTATTGCTTATTTTTTGGTTTCCTTTGAACACGACAGCGGCTCTTTATATCCTATACAAGTTTCATGATGATTGGACCAATAGAAGTGCTCCAAAGTGACTTGGAATAAAAGCTCTTTACACTAACATACCAGATGATTGGACCAATAGAAATGTTTAAAAATGTACCTGGAATTAAAAAAAAAATTACACTAACTTACAAGATGATTGGACCAATAGAAAAAAATCTTTACACTAATTTACAAGATGATTGGACCAATAGAAAAAAATCTTTACACTAACTTACAAGATGACTGGACCAATAGAAAACAAATCTTTACACTAACCTACAAGATGACTGGACCAATAGAAATGCTCCAAAGTGACTTGGAATAAAAGCTCTTTACACTAACATACCAGATGATTGGAGTAATAGAAAAAAAACTTTACACTAACTTACAAGATGATTGGACTATTAGAAATGTTTAAAATGTACCTGGAATAAAAAACAAATCTTTACACTAACTTACAAGATGATTGGACTATTAGAAATGTTTAAAAATGTACCTGGAATAAAAAAAATCTTTACACTAACTTACAAGATGATTGGACCAATAGAAAAAAATCTTTACACTAACTTACAAGATGATTGGACTATTAGAAATGTTTAAAAATGTACCTGGAATAAAACAAATCTTTACACTAACTTACAAGATGATTGGACTATTAGAAATGTTTAAAAATGTACCTGGAATTAAAAAAATTTTTTTACACTAACTTACAAGATGATTGGACCAATAGAAAAAAATCTTTACACTAACCTACAAGATGACTGGACCAATAGAAATGCTCCAAAGTGACTTGGAATAAAAGCTCTTTACACTAACATACCAGATGATTGGACTAATAGAAAAAAAAAACCTTTACACTAACTTACAAGATGATTGGACTATTAGAAATGTTTAAAAATGTACCTGGAATAAAAAATAAATCTTTACACTAACTTACAAGATGATTGGACCAATAGAAAAAAATCTTTACACTAACTTACAAGATGATTGGACCAACAGAAAAAAATCTTTACACTAACTTACAAGATGATTGGACCAATAGAAAAAAAATCTTTACACTAACTTACAAGATGATTGAACCAATATAAAAAAAACCTTTACACTAACTTACAAGAGGATTGGACCAACAGAAAAAAATCTTTACACTAACTTACAAGATTATTGGACCAATAGAAAAAAAAATATTTACACTAACTTACAAGATGATTGGACCAACAGAAAAAAATCTTTACACTAACTTACAAGATGATTGGACCAACAGAAAAAAATCTTTACACTAACTTACAAGATGATTGGACCAATAGAAAAAAAATCTTTACACTAACTTACAAGATGATTGAACCAATATAAAAAAAAACCTTTACACTAACTTACAAGAGGATTGGACCAACAGAAAAAACATCTTTACACTAACTTACAAGATTATTGGACCAATAGAAAAAACATCTTTACACTAACTTACAAGATGATTGGACCAATAGAAAAAAAATCTTTACACTAACTTACAAGATGATTGGACCAACAGAAATGTTTAAAAGCAACTTGGAATTAAAGCTCTTTACACTGACTTACATTTAAAGTTATGAATATTTTTGGCTACACAACTTTTGTAGAGTTACTACTTAGAGATACTTGTTTTTCTCTGAACAGGGATGATATACTAAGGCTGGCAATGACACAATAATAATATCACAATACAACACAATACAATATGCTTTTCAGAACGGAATCAGTGGATATGTATTTGTAGATTACTGACCGACAGCAAATTTAGTTTAGCTGAATTTAGTGCAACGCTATATGACATTGTATTCACTGTTTCATTTTCTCTGTTCCAACTACTTAGATGTCTGAATAAAGAAATGTTATAAAATATTGCATTGCCATAATTTCTTGAAGTTTCAGGATATTAGATTTTTTTCATATCGCCCATCTCTAATATATCATCGCTGTCCTAGGAGAAACATAAATGATAGCTTTCCAGCAAAGAAGCAACACTTTCTTTACTTTTCCTGCAAGTTAATGAAGAGGTATTTTTTCAAAGTGATTTTAGAGTGTTTCTGTTGTAATTTTTGACAAAATATAAAAACAAATGTGAAGTTCAAATTACACTGAAAACTACAATTCACAAAAAAAGATACTTGGTTTTCATTAAACAGCGACGATATACCACTTTTTTAATGTGGCCAAAATAGTGGGTTAGTGGGTCAGTCTCCACTCTGGGCATTAATATAAGCCTACTGCTATTGTTATAGTACTTGAGTCCAGTCTCAGTCTTGAGACCCCAAACTAGCTTTTGGTCTTAACCTCAGTTTTGTCTAAGTCTTGGGGTAAGATGGGCTCAAGTAAAGTGGAAATTGTTGTGAAGACTAGCCGAGTGCGATGTCTCTGTCTGAGGTTACTAGAAGCTGAATTATTACAGAAAATAAATAAAACCAGAATAAACTGAATTTTTATTATTAGAATTAAAAAAAATATGTTTAAAGAAACTGGTGTTATATAAATGAAATCAGTGCTCCCAAACTGAATTATATATATATATATATATATATATACAATTTATTAATCAAACTATAAATCTGACTCAGTTACTAAACATCTGGGTCTTGATGCGTCCAGGTCTTAAAACCTATTGCTAATGCATGATGCAGGTGACATCTCAAGAGTTCCATTCATCATAAAGTTTCAACACACTGTAAAAGACCGCAGATCTTTTTAAATTCTTAAAAAAAAACAAAGAAAACATGACTAAAAGAAGCATACGAGGTTTTCTTCTGATATTAAAGTGAACAGTCACTGACCCACACATAGCTTATTTGCCTTTATAGACATTCTACATAAATAGACAAATTGTAATATGCACCAGAGCTTAAACTCAGTTTGACTGTACAATCCATAGTCATAGAAGGACAAAGCTAAGCTTTTATTCAGTAACTACTGTGATGTCAAATAATAACAACAACAAAACACAAAGCTATAAAACAAAATAGATCTCTAATATGATAACTTTACAGGACAAGGAAACAACACACTTCTCTTTTAATGTTAGTCAGTGTTATTTTCTTTTGATCTATTCATGAAGAAAACTTTTTCAAAGGATGTCAAAATCAGAAAAGTTACATAAATGAATATATCATTTCTTGCTCACACATAGAACCATGAATTGATTGACAAGAGCCCTTATCTCAATTTTTATTTTGTATATCATCACAACATAAAGTTATTGTAATCAATTGACGCAGGTTCCAGTGCTGTCATTAAAATAAACAGCAGTAATAAAATGATAATAAATGATAATTCAGATTTATTCTGTCTGATACTTTTTGCTTAATGTTTTATTGCTGGTGGGAGCAACAGAATCTCTCAGCAGTGAACATGCAGAAGAATGATTGAAATGAAACGTAGAACCCATCCTACAAATAAGTGATTCTTAAAAAATGGACAGAAATCATTTAGAGAGGCTAAAGATTAATGTAAGCCTTGAGTAAAATCCTGCAAATGCTGATGCTTTTCCAGCCTCCTCAAATGACTCGTTCTTTGTATTAAATCTGAAATAATTTTTCAGCCAGAGGAAAAAAGTAAATGGAGCGTGGGGCACCGGGTTTTTCTTTTTCCAGCCAGTCTGGTAAGAACATATATGCTTTTTTTTCTATTTTTAAATAAGTGTTAAAGGAAGAATGGAGGGAATGGATTATTTTAATACTAAAGTAGTTTGTTTTTTTGGAGCTTTTTAAGGCTTTTCTTGTTTTTCACTCATTTCAGCTGGTTGTCTGTGATCAGTGCAGCTGACCATGTAGAAAATGAACTGTGTTAAAATTCTCCACATTGGCTAGTTTTGATTGATGATGTTCAAGCTCACAATTTGTTTCCTGGGACTTTAAATGATGGGAAAGTTACACTGCACAGAGCGAGGAAGGGAACTGCTCTCATCTTTTCCAGCAGTTTGCATAATATCCCTCTGTTCTCTTCGGTCCAGGCTGGTGGTGGTGGTGCTGCTGCTGGACCTATAACATGGGAAGAGAGAGAAAGCTCTCAGCCGCTTCTGCCAACTGATTATAGTGCAAAAAAACAGCTATAGAAGAAATGATGCCTCTGTGAAGTCGATATGTATTCCAGAAATTTGATTATATGTTTCCATGGATATATATTTTCGAAGCACAACGAGAAAGTCTATCCAAACCCAAAGTCCCAAATGTTATTTTTCTTAAGGCTGGGCTTTTTCCCCCCCTTGATAACCTCCCAACACTATGAGCTATCCTGCTCCTGGCTCTGGCCAGAGGAAACCCGAGAAGTGAAATCAAAGCTGTTTATCTCACTTCGAGATATCATGCCACGAGACGCTCGTCACTATAATATTTTTAGTTTGGGTAGCTATATTCTGCAAGATACATTACATACCCTGATAGCTGGCTCGGCACTGTCACCTATCTCAGCTTGGTACTGTTTCAGTATTGCCTTTCGTCTGTCCACGTTAACAGCCAGACACATCATGTGGTCATATTTAGAACTCCCCACGGGTAGGTGACTGCCCTCAATCGAGCTTTTCACCACCTCTCACTGAACGCTTCAGTCTAATCGAACGTACCGCACGCCGTCTTAGCTCAGACACTAATTAACCACTTTAAGGCTGTAACAGTCAGCATATTCCACTCTGTCCTTCACCGAGCAGTGGAATGACTAACCTGCGTTTGGATCACTTGTCTAGAGGAGTGTTCTCAAATACACATTTTACAAACCAGTTCTAGCACCTTTGCTTACAGGGTCCAATGTTTTTCTTGTATTTCATTTTTTCTATAAGGAAATTTAAAATAGTTTCCAGATATGGACTGGAACTGAATGGTATGTTGTAGAACTTGTTGAATACATGAACTAAAAAATGTTTATATATTACTTCAGATTCCTCTATTTAAAAAAATCAAGGGGATCCAGTTTGATACAGGCCCTTGACACCTTTTAACAGGACAAGTGACCTTCAATTAAAACATAGCATCGCTGTCATACTGAAACTTCTTTAAAGTTATAATTGTATTATTTTTTTTAATTGTCATTGAATTATTTATTTGTTGTTTGAAAACATCGCCTACATTGAATAGTTTCATAATGAATGGACAACAGAAATGGCCCAAAACAATTAAATAAACAATTATCTTTGCAGGACTGTTCACGTTTTAGGCACTTGGTAAAGTTATTATTAAAAAAAACTTTAATATTTATTATAAACAGTATTAATACAGTAAGTAGTGGTGTGTTTATTTAACCCTTTCCAATCTTTGCCTTGTGAAAACAACCCAGTATTATATACAGTACTCATCTAATACCTGCTTTGACTGTTCAATACTTTATTAAGCTAAACCAAGATTTCTGCTGAAGGAACTGAATACATTCATACAATGTCTGGGGCGTCCAGGAGAAATCTGGAACTACACTTTGCTGAAGATCTAAAAAAAGATCTATCTATCTATCTATCTATCTATCTATCTTTTTTTTAAATGGACACATATAAACACAATACGTTCATTTTATTGTATAAAATAAGTGTTTTATGTTACAACATCATAAATAGTTTTTTATACTAAAACTACAGAATATATCATTGCTGTCTGAAGAAACAGGAGTATCTACAAAAAAACAACTTTACAGGAGATCGCAAAAACCTTGGAAAAACAATTGAATCAGAATTTTTTTCAATCTATTTTGAAACTTTCACTCAATGTAAACAGCAGTTGTCATGTTCAGATGATGTAGAAAAATAAAAATCCACAAAAATGGAGATATTTGGGACAGCAATGATATAGAAGTGCGAATAGCAGTCATCTATCTATCTATCTATCTATCTATCTATCTATCTATCTATCTTCTTTTAATTAGTCACATATAAACACATCACACAGATCACACCATAAGTGAATCCCATTTTGATGTATAGATAGGATATGAAAAAAAACAAACTAATAGTTTTATGTGTGAAAGTCTGCAGTGGGCAGCTTTAAGGATTGACACAGTGGAGTAGAATATCAGCCGGACCCTAGGGTTTTAGATCGAGCACGGCGTCGTCTACCCTACTGGTTCTATAATGGACGCAGTATTGCAGTGAAATGAAGGAACAGAGTGATATATTTAAAAAGCTTAGGGGGAGTCATTCTGACATTTATAAACTCAGCGTAGAATAGAATATTGAAAATAATAAAACACATTGAGGTTGAGATGAAAATGACTTCCCCGTGCTGAGATTAGCGTAGGCTATGACAGTAGGAAAATCAGGGATAATGATGACCTTTATAAAAGGGTTTGATTAAAGCGCAGCGCAAATTGAATTTGAGTCCATGAAGAATCTTTAATTCACTTCGGAATTCGGGGCCACTTGATAAAAGACTCTCAGCGTGGGCTCACAATGGAAATGGCCAAACCCAGGATCAGTGCTCGAAAACGTCCAAACAAGCTAATTCCAACAAGCTCACGCACAGCAAAATAGCCTATAGGTGAAACGGAGAGAGAGAGAGAGAGAGAGAGAGAGAGAGAGAGAGAGACAGAGAGAGAGAGAAAATCACTAAAACGCAGCCTAGCCATTCCAAGCGCATCTCCTATGGAACTGTATATGCAGAACAAATCCGATTCCTAAATGAGCAGTTTTCAATTTTAATGTTTGCCTCCATCCATGCAGCTTAAATGGAACTCACAGACTGGAACTTCTGGATAAAAGGCAGAGCCAGAATGGAGGACTTGCTCGCTGAGGTGAGAGCTTTTTAAGAAAAGCTGTCTGAATAAAGATGCTGCTACTCATTTTTTATCACACATACTTTTCTGCAAGACAAGACACTGATGTCCTTTCATCTGAAAGAACGAATGAAATGGTCTGAGCTGTTGGGACGAGCAGAAGCCCCTTGTGTGGTAGGTCAGGGAGTCGTCGACTCGGCGGTTCTTTGTTTGGTTTCTCTTGAACGTCATGCAGGAGCAGACAGAAAGTGTGAGGGGGTAAAGTCAGCATGGAGGCCAGAAAGAAGTGAGCGCTGGAGAGTCGTCTCACCGTCTAAAGAAGGGAGCATTCTCCAAAACCTTGTCCCCGTCAACAGGTGCAGCGCTGCGAGTGTCAGGAGTCAAAGAGAGAGAAAGGAAATCATAGAACCTGTGAGTATGCATGGAATTTTGAAAGTGTGTAAAAGAATGCTTTTTCCACCCAAGGATGGAGGGCCTGAGCACTCGAAGATGATTTTGCCAGACCCCCCGAAAAAGGTCAGAAACATCCAAAGACTCTGAATTATTCAAATTGATCCGAGAGCAATTTTCACTGTAAGGGAGTGAACATAAACTGCTGCCAAATTGCTTTCAGAGCTCGGCAGACCCGTCACCCCCGCGACGCGCCTCACCTTGTGACTGAAAGGAAGTATTAAAATAGGCATAAAACCATATCTCTTCTGTATTCTTCCTCTGTCACTTGACAAAATGATGCCCCCCAAGGTCATCCCACTCTTCTTAATGAGAGGCGGAATAGAAGTGGAGATCCATTCCGCCGTGCTGGATATAACAAGCTGGTCTTTGTGTCTCGTCTTTCTGCAAAAGTTGTCCGCATGTAAACCCAGCTGACTGGAACTGAGGGATGGCTGCTTTAAGTGCTCTCGCGGTGTACTTTATCATAGCGCAGACTTGGATTTGGATGCTCTGTGTCTAACTCTCTCTCTCTCTCTCTCTCTCTCTTTCTCTCTCTCTCTCTCTCCTTTCAAACATATACACACCATTTAAGAGGTCAGGAAATTCCATGTACATTGGAACTATTAACCAGACCTGTTCATAGCAGTAGAGGGAGAGGGCGAGAGAGAGAGAGAAAGCGAGAGAGAGAGAGAGAGAGAGAGAGAGAGAGAGACCTCTTCCACATTTGCCTGTGGGTAAGTTCACATGACTTGTTTGAAATGGCATAAATCAGATTTTTTTTGTCATAATATGACGCAGCTATGTTTTTTTGTGAATGCAAATCATTTTTTATCACTTTCATATGTGGTCCTAGAGTGGTCCCAGCGTTTGTGGCCATGCCAGCGTAATGAGAACAGATCGCATTGAGACCTTTTACTTTTGATATTAAGATTTGACGTCTACTTTTCATGATCATTTTGTTCTTAGTTTTATTTTTCAGTTTATTCTTTGTGTTGTACAGCTTTCTCGAATATTAAGGAATCCCATGCAGCTTTTCTTTCTGGATCTCTTATTTTACAGCTTCCAGTAAAACTTGGATAGCCCACTATAAATACTTTATTGATGTTTAGCTTGGATTTAACCTTGATACTAAAAGTTATCTTTTAAGAGCATATCCCAGCACTTACTGGACAGCAGGCAGAAAACACCCTGGACAGGCCACCAGTATATCACAGGGCAGGGCAAAAAATGTATGCAAATTACAAAGTACATAAAGTAAATATTAAGTATATTAGGTAAAGTTCATAGACTTCATATTACGAAACTTCAACTGAAGTATATTTTCCAAGTGTACTTGATGTAGAAGGTATTCTAACATTGATGTACTAGTAGTAAACTTGTAAGTGTATTGTTTTAATACTTCTTGGGACTAAATTGGCCCACTGGTTAGATTATAAAAGTATACTTTAAGTATAAGAGTAGAAGTATACGACTAGATTACATCCTTGGTATTGCAACTACACCAAAAGTAAACATATAGGTATACTATTAGTTTACTAGCTCATTAATTTATCACACAGATGTACACATTTACACACGCTTGCTATTACAATTTAGCATCACCACCTGACTGCAGGTTGATGGACCGTGGAAGGAAACCCACACAGAGACAACAAGGACCCTGGTCCCCTGTTCAAGGAATCAAACCCAGGCTCTTCCTGCTGTAAGGCAGCAGCACTCCCCACTGCAGCACGCATAGCACATTTTGCTCTATGTAATTTACTTTCCTGAAATTACTGGGTCTTCTGAATCATGACATCATGAAATAGCCAAACTGGGAATATTGCAACATACATGCCACAAGTGAGCTAACCCTCCTGTGCAGTTAACTGACTTCATATGGCGAGCAATCTCACCAAAATACCATATGCCAATCAACAAAGTCTGTCAAGTGTTTAGTGGCTTTGGCAGTGGTAGAGGCTGGCGTTGTTATATTATTGTTTTGGGTTACAGTAGTAGCTTTACTTCCTTGCTGCATCAATTGGGCAAGGATGCTAGCTTGCTTGTATGTGCAGGAATGATTGCATGCTTGAAAAGAAAATCAGCTCAATTACATGACTAAGATGTGATCAAAGTCAAAGTGTTTGTTGGTAGGTAATGAAATGCTGCGTTCTGGAAAAACCCACAGGGTTGAAACTGTTCACAGTGTTGGTGATAGGAACTAAAGAGTCCTTGAAGAGTCCTAAGAGTTTCATGCCTCTGGAAGGTACCACCTCACACAGCTATTATGTGAAGAGGTCATGAATGAGCTGCCTAACTTTACCATTTTAAACAATAAATACACAATTTGAGAAGACACCTGTAGGTTCACAGGTCAGTTCCAGAAGTAATTAGCTTTATTTGTGTCACAGGCGCTGCGAGGTTCCTATCACTACCACTGTACCAAAATCTGAGTTGTTATGCTTCTGTAGGAGGATAGATTGACCCCTTGAGCCCGGGTTCCTCTCAAGGTTTCTTCCTTTTTAAAGGTTTTCCTTGCACTGTCGGCCCTGGCTTGCTCTAGGGGGACTTGGACCTCGATACCCTTTCTCACGTTTTGCTATGCATGGACTCTTTTCATACCATCCTTCTCTTTGATTCCTCTTTTTCATTAACTGCTTTTCTGTGAAGCTGCTTTGAGACAACAATGATCGTAAAAAGCGTTATATAAATAAATGTTGATTGATTGATTGATTAATTGATTGATTGATTGATTGATTGATTGATTGATTGATTGATTGATTGATTGATCGACTCCACAGTGAAGTATTTCACATCAAATCTCAATAATTAAATCAAGCTAAAATGTAGAAAAATTGCTAAAAGTCACCATTAACTATTAAATCATCAAGATATGACATATTTTGTCCATAGTCAAAATAATTCAGACCTAGAGTTTCTGATTTGGGCTTGTCCTCATCCACATACAAAACATATGATCTTAGGAGTCCTTAGGGGTCCTTTACAAACACGAGCATGAACTGTCTACCAATCTAAGCTGAACTGAGCAATAAGGTTTGTAATGTGAATGCTGCCTATGACTCAGGAGCAACGTGGCTGATGGAGCTCAGTGATCTCTCTCTGCTCAGATAGTTTCATTTCTAACGGGCTTCTCAAATAGGACTGCTCAAATATCAACGATTCCCTGCCGATGTCATTTGTGACAGTGTCCGTGTCTTCTGGAGTCTCCGACACATTTCCTCCCCGTATCTCTCTCTCTTTTTTCCAACCAAACCCTGAACACCGAGGACAGACATGAAAGGCAAGAAACAGACTGTGCAATTTCATACTATCTTGATCTGCGAAATGTGACTTTGACACAAGCAGTAGAGGCAGTTCACAAACAGAATTACTTCCCAGCATTTGTATCTGTTAAAAAGAAGATGTCAAAAAGAGCTGGTAGAAGCTTTGAGAGATAGATTGAAATCAGTAAGAGTTTGCTCTCCTCTGGTCTGCTCTCTATTTGAGATACTGATCAGATCCAGGATATCAGAAGCCTACAGTTCATCTGGATCTCTCACTTTAGGTGATACCACCTTCTCATGCCTCTATTTTGTTATAAGCTTCCGGCATTTCTGAACAAACGCACCCTGAACCTCTCTGCCGTTAGGTGAGAATTTCATCTTGAGGCCTGGACTTTAGTTTCTTTAGTAGAATCTCCCTCTTAGTGAATATGGTGAAAGTCACAATACACTGGCAACATCGTTCTATCTTTGTGTACAGCACAATCGATACTACTTATTTTTTTAGCATCATTGAAAAACTATATCTGCCCTTCCATTGTGTGTGTCGTGATGAATGGACTTATAGAATTTTCTCACTACATAGACTAAAATCATTTTTCATTAGCATATATTAAAGCCAAGATTCATTTCTTTTTTGTAATAAAGTTACCATTTCTGTAATAAAGAGGTTTTATTATAACAGAGGTGATATATGCATATACAGCACTGTGCAAAAATCAGAGTCCTCTACTGTTTTCACTCTGAAACTGAACAAAACAAAAATAATAAACACTAATCTAGTACAAAATATTAAAAACATCTTTAACTTTATGTTTTTTAGAGATCACTTGATTTACTAGAGAGGCACCCAAACTTTTGCATGGCACTGTGTACAAAATCGTCACTGTTTTTGTTGATTTTTAATTTTACATTATAAATGAACCAACGGAAATACTCCAAAATAACTAAAAATTTCTGGTTCCATTGACTTACATTTAAACATTGAAAGTAATGTTTTTGTCATCTCCTGTAAAGTTGCCTGATTAGAGATACTTTCATTGAACAGCGACTAAATGTATATATATGTATAGCCAAAAGTATTCACTGACACATCCAAATCATTGAATTCAGGTGTTCCAATCACTTCCATGGCCACAGGGTTAAGTACCTAGGCATGCAGACTGCTTCTACAAACATTGTGAAAGAATGGGTCGCCCTCAAGAGCTCCAGCATGGTACCATGATAGTATGAAACCTGTGCAACAAGTCCAGTTTTGAAATTTTCTCACTACTAAATGTTCCAAAATAATATTGTGTTACAGGAGTTGGGCTCGGCCCATTAGTTTCAGTGAAAGGAACTCTTAATGCTTAAAAAGAATTTGGACAATTTCATGCTCCCAACTTTGTGGGGACAGTTTGAGGACGGCCCCTTTCTGTTCCAACATGACTGCACACCAGTGCACAAAGCAAGCTCCATAAAGACATGGATGAGCGAGGTAGGTGTGGTATAACTTGACCTCAACCCGATAGAGATTATGAGCCAGGCCTTCTCATCCAACATCAGTGTCTGATCTCACAAATGCGCTTCTAGAAGAACATTCCTATAAACACTCTCCTAAACCGCGTGGAAAGCCTTCCCAGAAGAGTTAAAGCTGTTATAGCTGCAAAAGGTGGGCCGACATCATGTCATACCCTATGGATTAAGAATGGGATGTCATACTATACTATAGAGCGAATACATTTGGCTATATATATATATATATATATATATATATATATATATATATATATATATATATATATATATATATATATATATATATATATATATATATATATATACACATTACACTGCTTATTAAAGATCTCCAAGTAATACATAATAAATGTGTCATGTTTTAGATTGTAAGGCATCAATATGAAAATAGTTGAATGAGAGGATTTATGAATACGTCAGGCCTCTCTGCATAGCGTTGATGGCAACTAAGTTGATGGGAAATTAGACCTTCCTGTGCGTCACGGGTGAACAGATGTATCAGTATCTGTATTAGGGGCCCAGTAAAGATTTTAGGGCGTCTGGTGTCCATAAGCCCCCCTGCGCTCTGGGCCTCAAAGTGACTGACCTTCACGCTCTCCAGTAGTTACATCACTGCCTTCTTTGTTCTCCGGGCACTTCCACATTTGCAGCTAGTCGAAGAAGATGTTCTGGGATCCAGTGGAGCCAAATAGTGAGATCAGCAGGTGACTCTTCATATTTCATCTTACCAATGATGGAGGTGTGCTGATATGAAATATGGCCACACGCACTCATGGATCTTCCCCTCGCCTCCCCTTCATCATGTTTATGCAAAAACGGTGCCATAAATCATGAGATAATACAGCGACGATAGATTAAAGCAAACAGATTAGCTGAAGAATTCGCTCAGATGAATTAATCATAGCGTATCTCACTAATTCCGCCGCCCTCCTTCCCTATCTTTATATATAATCTAGATCTAGATCATGTACAGATCACACCGTAGTTGAAAACTAATGCTACAGGAAGAAAGAAAGAAAGAATCATTGCTGCAGTAGTTCAGTCAGGGACAGTGATGGTTGCTTAGTATTTGGCGAGTTCCCAAGGATAATAAAGCAACACGGCTGTATTTGTTGTACTATTAAATCACTGTGCTTGGCTGCAGTGCTAACATATGGGGCAAAGCAGCACAATAAATAGCATCCAATTAAGCTTTCTGACATGTGGAATACACATACATTTCATGCTCTGCATTTACTTCCAGTGACTGGGACTGAATATTATCAGCAGTAAACAGACACCAAGTGGCGGAGGAATGGAATCACATCAGAAATGTTTGTATTTGGTCTGAATAAAATAGTATAGAACGAGCGCCAAGAGATGGTCACAATGCATCAGTCCTTCCTCTCGGTAGAACAGTGCATTCTTGTAATTGATTCAAATCTACAATTCAACAGCCAATTGAGAGTCTGACTCACATCCTTCAAGATATTATTGTTGTCTTTACACTTGGGTGCTAATCTCTGCCAGTAATCACTTTCCATTCAAGCATTTATCTGAAGGCAGAGGGTGAGAGAGAGAGAGAGAGAGAGAGGGGGAGAGACTTCAAACTGATTTGAACACATACAGAGTGCTGTAGCCATTTATTTCTACGTTTTTCCCTTCAGTACTATAATTACTGTGAAGTTTTATGTTAATTCACTGTTAATGGCCTTAACTGTTCCTCACAATTGCACAGTTTTTATATAAATATCTGAGAAACCTGCATGATTTTGAATGTAACATTTGTAACAATTACATTTAACAATGTCATTTGGTTGATTTTCTATGTTAGCTTTCATATATGCACTATGTAACTAACGAAGCATTCGCAAAAGTCCCACCTCCCTTGCTGTTGTAATGCTCATCACACTGTCGGTTAAGGCCACCTGCTAGATTCAGTAACGCTTCTCCAAACAGACTAAAAAGCTCAGTAGCACAAAGAATCGTTCAGAAGCTCTTAGAGAAATACACCTGAAAACATTTCTTTACTGAAACATGAACTGGCACATTCAGTGGAGAGAACAGACACAATGTGAATGAAGACCGTGTTAAATGAAAAATTGATTCTGTGGGCCAAGTTTACCTTAACCAAACCAGGAGAATGTATCTGCGACTCGCCAGGAGATCTTTCAAATTAGATAATTCTAATGCTAGAGCCAACACTGGAGATAGTTAGAGATAAGGGATGCTCAGATGTTGTTATGTCTCCAACATTGCTACTTTACTAGCCTTTACTTTTAATGTAAGTCACTGGAACCAGAAGTATTCCCAAGCGTTTTGGAGCATTTCTATTAATCCATTAACCACAAAATTCTCACACAATGTAAACATGATGCAGAAAAAAAAATCACCAACAATGCAGATACATGTTCTTGTTTGGATACTGTCAAAATGCAAGTGCGTTACGTGAGAATGTGAGCAGTGTACCGTGTTCAGTCCTGATTTTAACTGGCTTGAGTTGGTAACTAAGTTAAAACTAGTTCCGCTGGTGCAGTGCAGGGGTATTGGTGTTAGGCATTGTATGAAAATATGCATTAAAAGTAGAGTAACCAAGATGTAGCAGTCATTCCACGTTTCAGTAAGTTTTCAAGGAAGTTTTTTTATTGTAAGTTGTCATGAGACTGTTGTGACTGAAAGGCATGTCAATTTTAAGGAGTTTAAATTATTATGTTGTTACATCACAGTGACTAATTTGCACTGATACATTTATTGACACATTCATATCTCTGTTACTTGACAACAATTTGCAACTTGATCACTTAACTACATGATTTACAATGTTTCATTAATAATGTTTGTATCCCAATTTGTAAGTACATAACTAATTTGAACACTTTGCGTTGAATTTATTCCTATACAAAAAGAAAAGATTATATATATGCAGTTTCAGATTATACATCGTTGCTGTCCAGTAAAAACATGTATCTCCATTTTTGTTGATTTTGAGTTTTGTACATTGTTTGAACACACAATGGTTGTTTACATTGTGTGAACATTTCATGATGATTGGATCAAAAGAAGTGCTCCAAAATAGCATGGAAAAAATTCTGGCTTACACTGAAAGTAAAGTATATTTTTGGAGATGCTCTCTTTTCATTAGATAGGGATAAAAAATAAAATTATATATATGTATGTATGTATGTATACATACATACATACATGTATATATATATATATGTATATATATATATATATATATATATATATATATATATATATATATATATATATATATATATATATATAATCTGAATCTGCATTTTTGCTGTTTTTCAGTCTTTGACACATTTTAAAAATCCTTGATGCCCTTTACATTGTCTGTAGATGATAAACGTATCAAAAGAACTGACCCTGGAACAGATGACCTGGAAGAACGTCTGATTACATTGACTTTAAAAGTAAAAAAGTTCTGAAGAGTTATCATTTTGGAGAGGTCTTGATATCAGCTAGATATAAACATACTGTACTGTGCAAACTGTTTAGGCACGTTATAATTACAAAGCTATTCATTCAGACCAGAAGATTTTAAACCATGAACGTCATGTATGGATGGCATATTGCTTATATATCTTGTTATATAATGTAAGGTTTTTGGTTGTTGATTCTTATTAATGAGACTGTAAACATATAGAAAAAGATATGTTATCTCTGATATCTCTTATGATATGTAATCTCCTGTGTGCTAATCTCTGCTTTCGTTTCTAAATGTGTGCATTCTTGTAGTGGTATCTTTGTGAGGACCACATGTCACAAGTATAGAACAGTATTATTTGTTTGGTATAGTGAGGACATTTGCAGATCCTTGAAGACATGAAAACATGAGTTTTTACCACAAATCACATTTTACTGGAAAATCTAATAGAGCAGAAAAAGAGTTGCTTGTATTCGGAGGATAGGGTTAGAGTTAGGCTTGGCATTATTTAGCTACAGTAATACAAAGATCAATAAAAACGTACGGATAACCTCACAAATACAGTCAATGTGTGTGTGTGCGTTTGCCTGTGACTGCCTGTTATAGATTATAAATCAGATGGAAATAGGGCCAGTCAGCCAGACAGCTAGACAGCCAGACAGACGTACAGACAAACTGATTCCGAGTATCTCTGCATGATTTCAGAAAAGTCTCTCTTTCTCTCTCTCTCTCTCTCTCTCTCTCTCACTCATGCTCAAAAAAGGCCAGTGCCATTAACATCAGCAGCGAATACTTTCTGGTGTAGGTCATCCTGGAGCATCAGGCGGTAGAATCCTGACCGGTGGCGGAGGCACACGTCCGTGCTAATGCAGAAAATATGCTCTTAGCTGCCTGCAGCACGGCAGGGACTGGGAGGGGGTCTTAAGTAGCTGCCAGGCCAACTCTCCAGGCCCTCCAGACAGTAACTGAGTTATGGAGGGGCTCCAGGATAACTGATACGCCCCCTGATACTTCTGTGCATCATGGGCCTCTTCTCACTCCAAGCGTTCTCCATCGGCAGACAAAGAGAGAAATTCCACCTTAAACCAACTATAAAGATGTACAACTGTGATCCATATTAGTCAGAGTAGGAATGCCTCAGTGGCTTCAGTGGAGAAATAAAAATGTTTTAGAATAGAACACTGACGGGGTATACAGTACTGCGCCAAAGGCAGACACCATTCTCTATTTGTTTAGTAGTCATTATTATTATCATTATTATTATTATTATTATTATTTACTTTTACTATGAGAAAAACAGCTGAAATTCCTATAGACAAATAAAAAATATAACATCAAATGTTTCAGTATTTAGTCTTTTCAAAGAAATCTGAAAGTCACATTTTCTTCTTCTCACTTTCCAAATGATCCCAAACACATTCAGTGATGTTAAGGTCTGGACTCTGGGGTGGTCAGTCCGTTGATCTGAGAGCAGCAGCAGCTTCTTTGCTTGATTTATATGTTTTCATGTTTTCTGTCTATTTGCTTTTCTCTGTAATTACTTCTTGAGAGATACACATCCTTTTAGACCCGTATTACTGGGTTGTCTCCTTTCAGTGGAAGGATCTACAGAAACACCTGTGGATTTTTTTCAGATCTGGAGAAAGAGTTTTCTTCTATTTCTTCCATCTATCAAAAGATGAAAGTTTTAAAGACCACCTTGTTTTTTTATGGTTAACGTCTCTTGGAATAATCATTATGCTTATATAGACTTTTTTTTTTTTTTTTATAAGTTTGTGTTTTGGCCATTAAGAGCGCATACATTCTTAGTAAATCTGGGAAATTGACTAGTGTGATGCTGTGACGTAGCTTAGTTTTGTACATGGCAAATGAGTTTAAACCCATCATGTTCAAATATCCTAAAATATGCTAATGAGAGGATGTGCCAGGCACAGCTAGAAGCCAATGAAAGAGAACTTGTTGCTCGTGTCAAAGTTGCCCCAGCGAGTCCCTTGGCAATGCCACCACAGTCAAACTAACACTAAAAGTTAGCATTAGCTTACGGAGAAGGCCTGAACTTCACATACAACTTCACTGAGGCCTTACTGAAGAGCGAAATTCAGAGAATAGAAACTCAAGTCAGAGCAGATGAACATTTGTTTTGATATGTGAAGCTTAATTCTTAGTTCTGTTTTAGCAACAGCGGCTAGCGTTAGCTTAGTGAGAGAGCTAAACCATCAACAATTCCAGAATGTTTCTAGCCTCATCTCCTTTATTCATAGATCTTCCTATATTTGAGGGTTGAGGTTTAGAGAGACCTCTTTGCTATTTGTAGGCACAGCAATAATATTTTAACATATTGAACTTATTGAATGTGTTATTTAGGTTCAGCTTTTTGTGTTAAAATGTATGAATTTAGTTCAAGTGGTCTTATTTCAATCTGATGGTGACAGTTTTGGTGTTCCACCAGATTATGCATGAAACCTTACATATTGTCACTGTATACAGAAAAAAATCTCCAAAATGATAACCTTACAGCAAAATTGACAAAATGACAAAAATTCTCTTTGCTTTCGATTGTTTAAGGTAGTTTTGGAGCACTTTTATTTGTCCAGTCATCATGAAATCAGACAATGCTAAAGGACAACTGTAGTTTAAATTACACTGTAATGAACTGCTGTAAATTTACTGCAGATATACAACAATATCTTACTGTATTTTAGAATAATTGTAAAATACTGTTAAATTATCACTCATTGTATGTAAATTAACAGTAATGAAATCAGTTTTCCAGTAACAGCAGATAACTGTCATTTATTAGCATAATACATTATTTTCTGTGAACCTGTGGAAATATGTGCCATCATCCCTCTAAACGTCCAGTCACTATCCATCAAAAACATACTGATGATTGTACTAAATTCTTTCAGCTTATTTAGTTTTTTTTTTTTGGTATCTGTGCTCTGCAGACTGTTTCACACATAAGCTCAACATTCAGTCAGTGCAGGAAGAGCCAGGCAGCTTATATTGTGTTCATTCATAAAATAAAGAAAGATAATCTAAATCGGTTCTTAGACGAGGAGATACGAGCCGGTGCTTTTACAACTGACACGTTTGGACTACACAGCTGTGGGGGTCCCCATGAAACTCAAGCAAAAGGTAGCTGTTAACATCACATCTATTAACGTTTGCAGTTAATTCAATTTACAGTATAAAACTGTTAAAATACATTACAGTAGATGAACTGTAAAATAACAGTAACATGCTGGCATCTCTGCTGTCTGTATTTTACTGTTAATTAACAGTGATTTTTTATGGTGTATATAGAAAACTAAAGATCGCCAAAAAAAAAAAAAACAGAGATACTTAGTTTCATTTGGACAGGGTTGATATACAAACGGCTGTGGAGTTCCGGCAGATTTTACACGGTTTGTCTATTTCTAATCATCATTATGTCTTGATCTGTTTCATTTGCTCTCACTTTTCAATCTTCCAGTTAACACAAGCAAAAACCATCATCTTTCAGTCGGAATAAAGTTGCAAGGCTTCCGTAGGGAAGCAAGAAAAGGATTTATCTTTTATTTCCACACAGACTGAAGCTCTTCTTGGGGAAAAAACATGCTTTGATTTAAAAGGTAATAAAACGGTATCAAATATTTATGTGTTATAGGAATACCTTCTGATCTATAGAGCTGTACGAGAATATTATGTGAAATGAAATATCAGGTTCTCCCTTGAATATATATATATATATATATATATATATATATATATATATATATATATATATATATATATATATATATATATATATATATGTGTGTGTGTGTGTGTGTGTGGGGGGGGGTGTGTAAGTGTGTGATATCAGTGACAGGGTCTGCTCTGAGGGACATGTCATCCTCCTGGGCCTCTTCCTCACTGATAGCAAACAGCATCTGTGGCTTCCTGTCACCTGCAGGAACTTCCCATCTTTCTCTCATCCATTCCGGTGGAAGGAAGGATTTTACCTCACTGTTAGTTTGGGACAAGAGCCATTTTGCATGTCTGCCAGGAACACATTGATTTGCCCGGTTCAAAACGCCAAACACTCTCATGTCATCATCATAAGCCAATCACCTTTCAGAACCTAGGATTCTGAACAATTTCCCTACACCAGGGGTATTTAATTAGAGTTCAGTAAGGTCCAGTTAGAGGAGAGTTCCTCAGGCCAAGGTCCAGACAGTCATCATTTCTAACTTTTCTGTTATGATTCAGTGCCATATCCTGTATATGTTTTCTAGTTTCAGCATCTTAAACCATCAGCAACTGAAAGACAAACTTATTACAAATACTGTTCAGTATATTTCAGTACATTTACTGTTTAAATGCTGAACTGAATGAAGTATGTATAAAGCTCCAAATAAATCTTTTGTCCTTACTTCAAGTATTAACAATGGCTACATTTAAAAAAACAAAATGCTTTTGAAAAAAGTGCATGTCAAAGTGTTTATTTATAGAGAAAGTATATAAAATGTGCGTCCTCTCTGTTTTACTCAGCTTTACAGATTGACATGTTGGTTTTACAGAGCGGTATTCTCCAAAACTAGACGAGTGAGTCCATTCCGGAACCGTTCCTGGTTAAACAGTCAGTTTTCACTGTTCACTTTTCTGTTTTTACGTTTTTCTTTTTGACTCGCTTTACTCTCCAGCTGCTGTTCCTCGCTTCGTACCTCGCCTGTGTGCGCATCACAAGCCCCAATCTGCACAGATCTGATTGGCTGATTCGGTGATCTTACAGTGCACGTGATTGGTGTGTAAGTTCACTGCACCGTAAAGCCTGTATACTGTAAAGACAAGAAAAGCTGTGTCGCTTAAAATAAACACAGTCAAAATTAAATCCTTCTTAATAGTTTATCGGTTTGGGTCCACATTGGACAACGTCTGGTTCTGGATCCGGACCGCGGTCGCCTATTAGTGAATTATTGGGCCTCATTCACCCATAGGTTTTTCTCCTAAACATGTTCTAAGAAGCAGCCAGAGTCATGACATGATGTTAAAGCACAGAACTGTTTAAGGTGCTCTTGGGTGGGCATCGGTTCTTACCTAAGACCAAGTCCCAAATAAGAACACACTGGTAAATGTTAGATTCATCATGAAAACTGTAAGTTGGTATTGAGAAGAAATTTCTTGTTTGGATTGGTCAGCGAATGAAGCCCAAATGATGTCCAAATCATTTAAACCCTATGTTTAATTGGCAACATATCAAATGTCACATTAATTTAAATATATGCACATTTAAAATTATATGCCAGCAACAAGTTTAAAAAACAGGTAAATTTGTGTAATGTTAAAAAAAAAGAGACTGACAGTGAATCAGGTTAACTGACAAGAGACCAGTGGCATAAAGGAAAGATAGCTAAGGGTTCTTAAAAAAGACTGTGCAGGCAAATAATGCAACAATTTGGGAATAATGTTTCTTAGTGTAGCAAATAACTTGGAGATTTCAGAGAGAAGCAGAGAATCTGAAGAAATGTCCATACAAGTTTGAAAACCAGTAATGGCTGGTCATGATTTTTGGGCCCTGCATTAACAAAAGCCACGGTTCTGTGAAGCTCAGGAACACTTTTGAGAACCACTGATGCAGGTGATGCAAGTTCAAACCATGCCAAGAAGAAACTATATATTAACAGGATCTTAAAATGCTGCCCAATCTGGGCTCGTGTAAGATGAGGCTTAGGTCAGGTGGAAAAGTGTCCTGTGGTCTGACGAATTAAAATGTGAAATTCTTTTTGGAAATCATGGACACCGCTTCCTTCAGGCCAAAGAGAAGAGGGATTTTCTGGCTTGTTATCAGCGCCCAGTTCAAAAGCCAGCATCCATGATGGTATGGGGGGGGGTGGATTAGTGCACATGGCACGGGTGGCTTGCGCAGATGTGAAGGCAGCATTAATATATACAGGGTTTGGAGCAGGATTTGCTGCCATCCAGATGACGTATCTTTCAGGGAATGTCTTGTTTATTTCAGTAAGAACGTACCAAACCACATTCTGCATTCTGTATGAGCTTGGGTGCTAAACTGACCTGTCTGAGGTCCAGATCTGTCCACCCGCTGAAAACAATTGCCGCACTATGAGATGAAAATCATGTTAAAGGAGACCCTGAACTGGTGAGTGGCTGGAATCCTACATCAAGAAAGAATGTGAAAACATTTCACTTTCAAAACTACAGCAGCTCGTCCGTTACCAAACGCTTCCAGAGCGTTGTTAAAGAAGAGGTGATGAACACAGTGGTAAACATGATCCCGTCCCCACTTTTCTGGAAAGTGTTGCTGGCATCTAACTTAACATGGACCTATGTTAGAAAAAAGAATAACATTCCTCAGTTTCAACACTCAAAATGTTGACTTTGTACTATTTACAATAACACATCATAACATTATTTACATTTGCACAGCACCCCAACTTTTCTGGAACAGGGTTGCATAAAACCAGTGTCCTTCCAGACACATGTATAACTGAGTGTACATATTGTACATAGATCACTCACAGTTCTCGCTCATGGGAGTTTGTACATTTAAAAACAAAACTTTCATACGTACTTTCATACATAAATCATTGAATGTCAACAGTGTATTTCAAATGAGTCAGTTGGCATTCCCCCAACACTACACTACAAACAGTTGTAAATACTGAATGTGATGAATATTACATAATCATTTCAGATCGGCCTGAAATGGTGTCACCTTTCGGAATTGTCAAGCGTGGTTTTGGTATCAGTTTAAAAAAAAATAAATGCCCTGACGTGTTTGCCAGGCCGGAGGTCGGGACAGGAGCCATATGACATATCAACCTGTTATGATAAAATTAAAGAAAAAATTAAATGAATAAAAAATTTTTTCTCCAAAAATATATTGTTACACACACAAACAAACACTGAAATATCTTCAGAGGTGACCCAGGCCAACACAACAAACCAAACCCACACTAACTCCAAAACAAAACAAAATACAAAGCACGCACACCTAACTAGACAAAAACAAAGACAAAACTCTAATCCCAAACAAAATGGCAACTACCACCTACACCTTGTATTTTTACTATTTACACATATATTTTATATACAAACTATACAAATGTAATCAAGTTTCAGGAGCCAGGCAAAATCAAGGTCGGGGTTAACAAGCAAAAGTCAGTACACAGTAGATCAAATACAAATCAAAATTCAAGGCACAGCAATAATTCTCAAAACAAAATTTTCTCATGTCTTCTCCAGGGCAGTCATTTTATAGGCCAGAGAAGACCTACATCAGGGTGGAGTCATCAGGGATCAGGTGCAGGATGAAAAACCAGGGGTGGACTGGATCCCGGACTGGAGCTAAATGGATTAATAGACAGACACACATGGAGAACACAAAGACAGAAAACCAAGTACACATAACAAACCAGAAACTAGTCACCGGCTTTGCTGTCTATCTTCAAGAATACAATGTAACTTAATGAATACGCCTCTCAATTCTTTCCATTTTTCTGTCCTTTATCGTCCTTCCTCCTCGTTTAAATGAATAACAGTTACTGGCCACTCCGCTCTGATGGCCTGACATGATTTACTACTCACTTCTCACCCCATTGCGTTTTTATGTCACCTGCCATTGGCCGAGCCCCATTGGCCGGGTGATTGATCTGTGCGATAGCCTATCCGGTCAGCACCCTCAGCGCTCGCTTTCCTCTCAATGGCCGGCCATTTCCCCGGGGGCAGTTTCTCAGCCTCCATCCAGCTGCTGGAACATCCCTGCTTGCGGTAATTGAACCAGGTTTTCTTGGTCTCCTTCCATTCAATCACGTCCGAGTGAATTCCTCTGTTCTTTGATCCACACAATTAGCTCAGAGACTCTTGCCTTCCTGTTGAGAGGTGGAAAGAACGACTTGATATCTTTTTTAGCCTCCCCCTCCTGTCTGTCTGGCAAAGTTTTTTTTTTTCTGACCCGCCCGCGTACGCTCGGCGTCCCCTCTTGCTTTCTACACCCCTCCGCTGGTGCTTCGGATGGTAATTGGAAAGAAAAGAAACGCAGCCCTGTTTTCCAAGCATGCCGACTGAGAGAAATATCAGCTTCACGCTGTAAGCGCCAGCGACTGAGCATGAAATGGATGCTTTCCAGTATCAATCACGGGCCACGTCCGGGGGGGGGCGGAGATTGCCATCATCGATGTTATATAATGCACCACCAGGGCAGGCCTGCAAAGTGATGGGGGCAATTCATTTTGTGGACATGGTGTACTGCAGAACTGGGACCAGGATAGGAGCATGGAGTATGTGCCATATATCTGCTGGCAGACATCAAAAAGACAATGTAATCTCCCACAGAAAGAGAAGGAGGAGGAAAGAAAGAGAGGAGGAAGAAAGAAAAAAAAAAGAAAGGATCTTTAGGAAACGACTCCTGCACAGCTGTAGCAGGCAGGCGTGGAGCCAAGCGAAATATGCAGGCCTGCCAAAGTGAATTACGCCCACCAAACAGGGGGATTGTCTTTGCTAGTGCCGTTAGTTACTTTGTCAAGTCGTAATTGATTTGAGGGGGAAAAAACCTGAATGTTTTGAAAAACACTCAGCCGCAAGTAATTCGGCGAATCAAAAACGCTGCATTTCATGCGGTAATGCGTTCCTGCTTTCCCCTCGTTCAGCAGAAGAGGAGACGCGGTTTTGGCGATAAGGAGCGTGATTGAAATACTGCAAGGTGTAAAAAGCTGACAGCTTTCCTAATGAGAGTTATCTTGACAAATGCTCGCGTGATTGGTCTTCGGAGCCGCGAGATGCTTAGCGCAGTCGGAGACATCTGTTCTGATGTATGGGCCCCTTTTCCCTTTTTTTTTTTTTTTTTCCGGGGCCCAGACACCGCATTTGGCAGACGGGGCCGCTCTCTCATAGGAACCGGCGTGACTTTATCTCTGCCTTCCCTGGGATTTTCTGTTTTAGGAGCTGTGGTCAGGGGTAAGGCGATACACCCAGGCACGCAGAGCCTGACCGCCGCTGCTGCATCTGAGAGGGGGCAAAGCGGCCCGGCTCTGTCCCTGCGTCTCCGCGTCTTCGGCGTCCTGCTGGAAAAAAACTTAACGGGACCAATTAAACGGCGCAGAGAATGGAAGAAACCTCAACAAATAGGGAAACCTCAACAAATAAGGCGTGTTCAAAGGCGCAAGGCATGCGTAAAAATGCCAGAGCGCAGAGGGAGGGATGGACGTCTTCGCACGAAAAAACGAAGCAGGAAATAACACCAGCGAGAAAGGCGGAGAGAGAGAGAGAGAGAAAGAATTTGTTCCCCCGAATGCCAACCTTTCCTCGCACGTCCCATACACAGCAGCTGGTCGGCGGCCGCGGCTATTCCCAGCTAATGTCTTTTACAGTGCGAGTATCTCTGGCCCGTTTGAACCTGTATTGTAAAGGGCTGGCGGGCCACAGGCCTTCATGAGAAGGCAGGGAAACCCTGGGCCGACTGATGTCTCTGTGGTCGGCCTGTCTGCCCGAGAAGTCCCCTTTTTTTAGATTTAGGACTGGGCTGACTCAAACTTGGCACGCAGTGGGAACCCACAACTTTCCAGCCCCAGGCGACAGAGCTGACCGCTACATCATTTGGTCAGTCGCAGCAGCGGCAACGGTAGCCGTTTGCTAGCCGACTGGCCCGCTGAACGCACCGTCCCTGTTGTAATAATTACAGTCCGGCAGATTGTTCATGGCGGGAAGATGATAAAGTCATAAAATTTACTATATGAAATTTTGATCCCTTTGTTGTTGTTGTTGTTGTTCTTCCTCGCTCTGCGGTCCACACTGAACCCGGTCAACTTGTCACGCGAGGAGGAGAGGCCACTTCCAGACGAAGGGGACAGCGTGGTACAGGAAAACAATTCACCGCAGGACACACCACAATACAGACACTGCAGAGCAGGCAGCAGACAAAGGCTCAGGCTTTGCGACGTTTTGAGGTTATAAACCTAAATAGAGAGCCAAGGATATCTTTGATATCGTGGTTGACCTTCTGCCCTGGCTACCACAAATCCGCAAATCCCTTCTCAGCAACTTTCGGCAACAGTGGCCTGCTGGGCTTAAAGGCGTAAAGGAGCACCAAAGGCCAGACATACGTACAAGCACAGGTGCAGCGCGAAATGCATTCACAATGCATCTGAGACCAGCGGCTGGTTTACTAGAGGACTACAAACCACACAGCGGACTGCCTTCTAACTGCACGCTCGTGAGGGGCTCGGAAATAGTGCAGCTCAATCGTTAACAAACTCGAGACAAAGAGAAAATAGAAGTTTAGAGATGAAGAGATATCTATGTTACTAAATGTGGGTTTCTACACCATGTTATTCTACAGAACATGGACATAACAAACATATCGTCTCTGTCCATAGGAAAACAAGTCTATCTAAAATAGTAGGTCAAAAACATTCTTAACCTTCAATATGAGTTACTGTAAAGAGTCTAGGTGAAGCATTTCTATTGGTCCATGCATTTTAAAATGTTCACATGATATATAGGAAAATGAAAGTCGACAAAAAAATGGATGTACGTGTTCTTCTTTGGACAGCGATGATATTTTTGTGACTTCTGTTGGTACATAGTCTTCCCATGTTTGAGGCCTTTGCTTTGAGGAGTAGTCCCAACTACATCGAAAGCATGGCACAAACAACAGTGTGAGCTCGGTTTTAAAGAGGTGGGGCGTGTAAAACCAGACACCCCCACTTTCTCAGATTTTCGTACCACGAGTAGTAATATGTGATAAACAGCACAGGCGACGTCTACGCCTATTTTCTGCTCAGTCCTCCCACGCTGCGTGTGCGATCCTCCCTCGTATGCATATGCATGAGGGAGAGAAGCGCATTCCGCCGTTCTCTAATTGCGCGCTTAAACTTGTTTGCCAGTTTCACACATACGATGTGGGCAGAATGCGTCCAATTTGCACCTGAAAGCGGCCCAGAAGGCACTCTGTAAAACAGTAGAGCGGCGGCGCCCTATTGGAAATGTACTGTCCAGCAAAGTTAAGTCTCCAGCTTAATCCAATGAAGGTCTACAAGGGCGTCTTAGGGTGGGTTTGGACTTGGCAGGCTTGGTTCAATTAAAACGAACCCTGGTGCGATTGCTCTGCTGGTGTGGTTTGTTAGAGAAAGTGAGAAAACTGTGATGTGAACTCTGGTGCGCACCAAATAAACAGAGCCAGGCCCCCCGAGCAGGTTGGACTGTTTCAAAATGTTTTTTTTTGCATTTTTTTTAATAACAGCAATACAAAGCAAAAGCCTCTAAACTGTTCAAAGACAGAATGAACGATTGTCTCCTTTCTCCATGATTTTTATTGGAACTTTACTGGAGAAACAGTTTCCGACGCTAGTGTGGCATGTTTATATATTTATATGTGCTGTGTCGTCTCTTCCGAAGTCGGTAAACATAGAACAGATATTTCGGCTTTTAAAACAAAGCTCAGGCAAGTCATTACAAAATACTTAATATGCTCATTTGACTACACATATAAATTATATTATGGATTAAGGCGCCCAAGTCACTCCTATTTGTGAAAGCAATGCATTGTTCAAAATCTTGGTAATAAAGGGCGTCTTGTGGGACATTGCTTTAGTATCACAAGACCAATAAAACAAGACATAAATAAAAACAGCAGAAACAGAGATCATGATTCAGAAAGTTCAGTGGGCATTATCCCATTTACTGTACATCATAAAATCAGCCTGATCAGTCGTGACCTGTTACTTGTATGACTTTTGCTTTAATCTATTGGTTTTAGGTTAAATGTATCAGTGTGAATGTTAAGTGTGTACTTTACATCAAGTACAACTTTGATTATAATGTAACATTGTTATCATCTAAACAGAGTTCATGCTCAAAAAAAGGAAATATTTTTTGAACTGTAGACAAATGAAAGCTTTTAAGGTTTAAGGTGGAACTTGCTTAAAGTTCTATAGTAAAAAGTTTTCTAATGCTATGTTTATTATTTGCCGTGCTGTAAGAAGCTCGTTATATGTCTTTACATAGCGTAGAAAAGCCCATTTTTGTCGATTTTCATTGTGTGAACATTAGATTTGATGACTGGACCAATAGGTATGCTCCAAATTTCCTTGGAATAAAATCAATTTTAAACTTATATTAAAAGTAAAGCATGGTTTTGCCCTCTTTGTAAAGTTGCTGTTGTGTAAATACTTGTTTTTCTATGACATGTGTTAAAAAGTAAGTTCATCTTGATATTTAGGTCTCAAATGCAAAATGAACTTAATACTAGTAAGTATATGATGACAATGATGTATATGATATATGTAATAAAACAACAATATATTAAAATATAAAATAAAACATCAAGTCCCAAATCAAATCTCCAAATCTTACACACTGTAAATACACACTTTAAATAGCCACTTGACAAATACAGCAACATCAACTTTCCCCTACTGTAAACACCCGATACAGCTAAAGTTCATCATCAAGCCTCCAGAGTTTTGTCAGATGACATTGGAAAATGAAAGCTTTAGCGAAAGTTCTGCCAGGAAGACTCCAATGCTACATCACTCTCTCATCCATTACTCCAACCAATCATAGGCTGCCACCTGTCTTTAAAAGGGTTTAACTTACGCTCCTTCTCTGCTGCCTTCAGGTGCTGACGTTTCTACATGCTCCCCCCCTCCTCCCCATCACCACCAGTTGAGTCCCATCTGCGAGGGCCTGCATGCTTAAAAACCTGGGCCTAGGACTGGACTTATACCAAAACTGTTTCTTCCTGTCCTACAATAACTAACCTTCCAATTGTACACCCTATCAAAGATTAAAGCTTGTTTCACATTCCTCGACTCCTGGTTTTTTGGCAGAACTGTGTATCTCCCAGTGAGCAAACCTCAAAGCTGGGTTCCGGCCCAGAGCGCGGAGGAGATGCAGAGTAACGAATGGCTCTATTCATTGTTCATGTATGTAAAGAATGAGTTTTGAGCTGCAGTCACAGGCCAGTGATGGACTACGCGTGGCAGAGGAGCGGGAGCCTCCCACACGGCTGTTTACGTGCCGCAAGAGGCTGCAGAAATAGCTGATGACAGCATTTTGCTGTGAGAGCGCATTTGTTGATTGCAGAATAATCCAGAGAAGATGAAGCGGCAAATTTCAGACGCAGCGAGCATCGATCAAAAGTGCAACCATCTGTCCTGAGCTCCTGCTCCTCTCTGCCACACCCTCCACTCCTCCAAGAGAAATCACCTGCAGTGACCAGACCGGGCTTACGCTGGATATTCAGTATCTTGCACTCAAATTTCCATACATACATTTCCATTGACTTTACATGCATTTTACAAAGAAAGGAAGGATTGTAAATGTTGCTGCCAGCAGCTCAATCAAACTGATGCGTAGAGATGGAAACACTTTACATAATGGCATAATCTTATGCACATAATAATTGTTTTGTTTGACTCATTTCCATGATTTCCATTACATTCAAATTATAAATTGTTTACACTTCCTTCCTGTTGTTTGGCTTCCCGGACTTTTCCATAGCTGACTGACTAGATTGATAAAAATATACAGAATGTACAGAAAACTAATTAATATTGGATGGTTAGCTATAAAGTCTTATTTAATCTCCACAGGTAGAGAAGAAGATGCACATTATGCAAATCCCGTCACAGTTGATGCATATTTGAGTATTAAAACATGCCCACTGTAGTTTTCACAGTGTTTGAAGCACTGATAAATAATTGAACCAATAGCTTTGAAGGAAAAAGTCAGAGAGCTGGAAGGCATTACACTTAAAACTATGCAGCATATATGATGTGTATATTATTATGTCATGTATCATTTGCGAAATATAAAAAACGTCATAATGTGCTATAACGAGGCGACTGATGATAATCCACAGACAACACACATATAGCTGACATCAAAGCACACACGGCCCGCTCTCTCTGATCTCTCTGATCTCTTTTCCTGTAGACGCTCTTTATGCAAATGACCAATTAGATTGTTATGTGGCACGGTAACAGATTGCGTCATCCACGCTCACCGCACACTGAGCTTCGAAACTCAACCACACACTGAGCAGTACGTATACACCCATCCGCTATCGCCAGGTACACCTGCTTGTTTTCACTCTTGTGTGCATTTTCTTTGAAGACTTTCTACCTGTGTAATAGAGTGGACAGTGAATGCTGAAAACTACTGCTGTATCTGATTCACGCGTACCAGGGCACAACACACTAACACATGGCCATCACTTCAGTGTCACTGCACTGGAGAATGATCCACCAGCCAAACAATACCTGCCCATGGTGATCTTGTGGGGGTTCCTGACCACTGAAGAACAGGACGAAAGAAGCTAACAAAGTACAAGGTTTGCACAGAAACAGATGGATTACAGTCTGTAACTATAGAACTATAAAGTGCACCAATGTGGTAAGAAGAGTGGATATATAAATATATATACAGGGGCGTAGCAGCAAATTCTGGGCCCTGTACACTCTCAATGTCAGTGGGCCCCTATCCATGCCAGTACACGAGGAACGTGAGCAAAAAAAAATCTGGATTTTCATGGGCCCCTCCCCCTACTCGGACCCTGGGGTCAGGTCCACTTTTCCCCCCACTTCCACGCCCATGTTTATATATATATATATATATATATATATATATATATATATATATATATATATATATATATATATATAGTTTTATATATCTGTATACAATTTTAGTACACTACCAGTTAGTGTGTATATAAATATTCTTGCTGTCATATCTCCAAAATAACTTTAAAGGAGAATACACTTTACTTGTGCTGTAAGACAATGGAACCAGACTTTTTCCAAGTCTTGCACATTTACACACACTTTATCAGCCATTTTTATGTTATGTCAATAACACAACACACATATTCCAACAGCACATGAATATATATATATATATATTCATAATTTTTTTTTCCAAAATGTTTTCCAATATGTTATGTATAGATTCTAATAAATGGAGTTTAATTTATGGGAAAAACAAATAGGTAGAAAAAGATGCCATGCTTATATTCCCAATAGAGACACTATTCACTTAAAAAATCAAGATAGATAGTCAAACTTTAGCATGCAAATATCTATATATGTGTTCTAAACATGAAGCACTACGACCTTAGATCAGTTTAGCAAATTTTAAATAATAAATAATAAAAGCATCAAGTAAAAGTACAAAGTCCTCACTACAATAAGCACACACATCTCTCCTACACTCACTTTACTTTCAATTTCAGCTCCTGGAAACCTGTCTGCTGATGAGTTGATGTTTTTACTGTGAATTTGAACTTGAACTACTGGGAGCTGAAAATGACAGTATTTTTTTTCTATCTTGTAAATGTATTGACCATATCCAGCTCTGGTCTTGCAGGGGTCCGGCACAGTTTGATGATTTCCCTCTTTTAACATCCACTTACTAAAAGCGGTAATGAACAAAATCAAGTCGAATCGGGTGTGAAAGAGCAGTGAAATCACCAAGCTGTGTTGGGCAGCTCTAATGTAAACCATGTAATCAATGAACACAACAAGCTCTGATCGATAATGGACTCCCGGTGCGCTGACCGTTCAAATATGCAGCCCAAAAAAAACTCATCAGCGCCCGAAGGCTGAAACATGACATTTCTAATGATTTCCACTCTCTCCAGTTCCGTGTCTTCCTCAATTCAAGGCCTCATAGAACTCCGCCTTTGGCTGAATATTCCGCAAACCATGTCTGTGTACATGAATGAATGCATAATGAATCAATACCAAACAAGGCATTGATTTACTGAACAGAATATGACTTGCCCAACATTACCAACCCAGCGTCGGACAAATGAATCAACGCTGCAGTCTGCTACTCCATCATGACTAAGCATTCTGAATCATTCTGAATCAGAAATGAGGAGCGCCAGAATACACTTTCTGCATATGGAATTTTATGGGCTTGGTTAGAAAGTCTTGGGGGAAATAAACAGTCAGAGGCACTGTTTATTGTTGAAATGCGATATTTGAATCACTGTTCTATGAAACGCCGGATTTGGTAGAAAGAATGGAAAACAGATCAGAACTAAATAATATTGGTTTGGAAATAAAGTAACTATTTTAGAAATGTTTTTTTTTCTAAAATGAGCAGATTTAATTGCTTAAATAAAAAAAAATAGATCAGAAATCTTAGAAGTCTGGTCTTGATTTCTGTCTTTATAAGGATACGGTGAATTTAGATCCCTAATGGTGGTGGTGGTGTTGGGCTTTTACACTGAAAACTATTTGAATTTATCTTTTTTATTCTTCTTAAATGTTCAGGTGCATTAAAAAGCATTTTGACCTTGATTTTTTTCAGGGAAAACAAATAGATCTTGTGAAGCCAATCAAATGGGATGTTTCAGCCTCACCATCAGTTCAAAGTTTATCCTGAAGGGCTGGGGATGATACACTTTGGCAGGAAGAAGACTGAAGAAATGTTATTGTCCTTGCAAAACAGCTACATACCTTCAGTTGAGGGCGCAAGCGTAGATAATTTTGGCCTAGTTTAAGGCCTAGCTGTATGACTATCCCTTGCTGTCAGTGATATTGTGAGTGCACTTAAGTATAATCAGTACCAGGGGCAGCTGGAATAAATAGGCTAGAAGGCTTAAGTCCATTTCTCTTCAATCCTCTGCACTCGAAAAATACACTTCATTATTTCTTCTCAATGCCAACACGCATTCATTGAATTAACTAAATCGAGCCAGGGAATGCTCCTGTCTCTTACGTTGAAGGTTCATGCAGTGTTTCTAGGTACTTTGCATCATTTTAGCTCCTAGGGTCTTCACGCCGTTTCAGTGTAAATGTAGCACTTCTACTCTTTCAAAGAAAAGCACCACAAATAGACTGTTAGAAGAATATGAATTGGCTAAGATGGGGCTGATTTGCATCAAGCCCAAGCTGTAGATTCAAACAGTCTGTGATAGTGCGCTGTGATGCATTACACGCAATGAAATGCCCCTTAAATCCGTTATCCATTTAGGCTAATGTTTTGCTATATCCAGTCTGCTATATCCAGCTGTGCCTTCCTGCAGACTGCATTCAGTACTATTTGGGATGCATAAATCTGATTCTGCAGTTATTCCCACATTTTTATACACTCCACTAACTAGATATCAGGAAAAATCCAGGTCTACATGAGTCAGGCAATAATTGGATTTCTGCTTTGCAAACCGCCAATAAATTTACAGAAGATCAAAAATAATAATAATATAAAACCCAAACTTCATATCCACTTTTAAAGCATTCACTTCATCAGAAAACTAATATTTAAATCCTTCATTTTTTAAGCATGTTTTTGGTTTCAGCTTCACTCCAAAAGTGTTTTAAACATTGCGTCGTTACAATCTGGTCTCACACAGAGGAAACAAAATCAGAGTAAGGGTTATTCATTAATCCTATTTCTAGGCCTTAATCTGATTTAAACCAGAGTATGCTGTTTTTATGGTTACTAAGTGCATGTTAACACACTTTCACACAAAAACATCTTTAAATGCATAAATAATAAAAAGTGCTTAGAATAAAACTGCATGTATCATGTATTTCAACCACTACCTATAGGACCTATATATATATATATCATATGGGGTTTGCAGTTTTATGTTAGCACAAAGTAATGGCATGGATATTTAAAGCTTATTTACAGCTTGTATTTAAAACTTGTAAAGCTTATAACTGCTTGTAACAGTCTTTCAGTACTGCTTGTACTGCTTAATTGTTCTGTTAGCCTGCTACAGCGTTTGGTAAAGAATTTTATCATATAAGGGCAGCCAATAGCTAACTAGACAGCTTATTGTTTCAAAGCTGTGGATAGAAAGGAGCTCTCAGATGCTATGCTCCACTGTGTGAACTAATTGCTAGTTCGTACTTTTTCAGCCCTCCCATCCAATATCACGACTTGCTTCACTGACCAGTACTGTCTTGCGCTCTTTTTACATTTAAAAGTTGAAGAAATCCTTCATTGCCCCGATAACATGTGTGTTCACGGCTCATAAACATTCCATCTGAAAGGAGTCAGTGTGTGCGTGCATGCGACGTGTAATATTAATGTGTTGGTCCGAAGTGCTTGGGTTTTTTTTCTGGGGCCTGCATCTTTTTACATTATATATAAATGGGACTGGCAGTCCGAGTGAAAATTGTAAAATACATTTCTATGTTCATGACATGGTAATTTATTCTTGCACCACCTCCAGCAATGGAAAACTTGGAGAAAGACTTGATTCAGAAGTCCTTGCGGGCCCTTAAACGGCTAAACGAGACGAAGGTTAAGAGAGCTCCTTTCTGGTTCTTGCAAATGTCATTGGTAAGCTGTTATTATTAAGCGGCCTGCTCGAAAAAGATTGCGTGTGCTTTGTGTAATGATTATGCTGCCGATAATGAACATAATGATGAAGGCAGTAATTATCTTGCTGGTGTTGAAGGACTCGGTGTTTAGTTTTTTTTTGTTTTGAGCTGGGCGTATTACTAAGGTTACAGTAAGGAAACAAATGCTAATAAGTAATTGAACTAAAGTTCAAGTGAACAAATCTTTAAAAGAGTCTTAATGAAATCATGCAAGTAAACAAGTCACAGGTTTCAAATATGCTGCTCATATCTACATGGAAGGTCTTCACAAGGAAGTTTCTTTTTAGCCTCCGAGTGCCTGTTACATTACATTCTAACGCCGTCTATATTTTGACATGACGAATGCATTGGAATTGGCACTGGTGGCATTGTTCTTCTTGAGAAGGAACCATGCAGCCTTTTCATCTTCTTCTCTTTCGTCCCTCCATGCCCAAAGATCAAAACACAACAGTCGCTTTTTTTTTCTTTCTTTTTTTCTTCTGGAGCCAAAGCGCTTTTTCATCCATAAAACTTTCCAACCACTAACACCATGATTGGATTTTATCTGTGGGTATGCTGCCTCTCTTAAGAGGCCATTCTGAGATTCTCAGAAGCAACATACAATCAGAGCTTACAAAGAAAGTATTGGGTGGTGACCCTCTCAGAAAGGAGGAGGACAGGGTTGGTTGGTAATCTTCTGTACGACTGCAGAATTTGATCAGCTCTTGGTAGTCAACGGCGCAGATTATGCTTTCGCATGGCTGCTGCCGGGTCCAAACTTTTCTTACTGAGCAAACGAATCGAACGCAAGAACAACGCAGCCAGTCTGCAGTGCAGTCTAGATAGTTAAATATGAGAAACCTCAGGATGCAATCTCATAGGGTTAAATGATGCACTAGTAGGTGTCACGTCTGGTCTTTTATATGTTTATCAGTGGAACGGAAAGAACCACACACACCGCACCTTGTTTTCCTAGCTGCTGTGATTTCTTGGAAATACACTGTCAGAACAGGATGTGGTCTGATTACAGAGGTAGCCTCGTATATGTGAAGCGTTCAGCGATCAATCATCGCTCTCGAGTCTCTTTGAATCGCCAACCCTCTTTGTTATGTTTACCAATAAACACATTTCTGCCTGCTTCTTTTCATCGTCTGATACATATGGATGCTCCTGAAGTGACATTGATGAATGGATTAGCAAGTCTCTTATAACTCACAGGAGCACATGGCTCGGTGATTCAGTGCGACTGGGGCCTCTTCAGAGGAAATTCCACAAATGTTCACAAACTGTCATTAAGTTCATCCATCTTTGCCCAGGCGCTGCGACCCAACATCGCAAACAGGCACGACAACAACGCCAATGTGGCTTTCACATAAAACGAGAGGAGAGCGAGAATCGAGGGACGGAGAGAGAGAGAGAGAGAGAGAGAGAGAGAGAGAGAGAGAGAGAGAGACAGAGAAAGAGAGACGGAGGGGGAGAAAAGAGTCGAATTACAGACCCAGAGCAATACTGATTGTACTGAGATCTGAAGGGAGCTAGAGGCCAAACTTCATCTTTAACTTATTATATATCCATGAAGAAAACCACATCTCTCGAAGCCAATGTTGCGCTCTGACATTCGCTTCTGTCTTTATTTACATTTGAGCTTTTGAGAACAGGGCTGTTACAGGCGGTCATACATAATGTTAAAACATAAGTAGCAGAAGACACGCAGTCTGCTCCAACACAACGTTGGGTGAGTTTTACCAAAGATCCCTCATAACTAATCATATCTCATGCGCTTCGGAAAGCTTCTCGCTACTAATGGAAGCAAGCACATATTCAGCAAACATGCTCTACAAAGAACTTAAGAAAACTGACAGCAAAAGTTTTGGAAAGAATAAAATATATGTTTTTCGCCCATTAATGTCCATATTCGAGTTTCTCAAGGTCAAGACCAGGCCTGAAAACCATTACTTTCAGAATTCTGTTCATTTGTCCGTATCATATTAAACACCGTTGTTGAATCAATGGGTAAAAGAAGCACTTCTGTAAATAAGATGCATGAATATGACATACGATTTAGAGTTAAACAACTTCTGCATTTAACTGGTTCTGTCTCAGGGGTCCCAAACTACCAACCTGTGGGCCACGTTCAGCTTGTGAGAAAGCCGCACAACATGCCACGTATACGCAATTTATCCCTAAATCCAATCCACATTTTTTCCTTTGGCTAAATATTTGTATCTGATGGGTAGATCTGCTTTACTCACTCAACACTGTGGCTGGTTGCCCAACGTAAGCTATATAAAATTAGCTTAGGCTGATGCTTACAATGTTAAAAGCAAAAAATGAGCACGGCATGCAGGAGGAACCATTCAAACAAAAACCTTATGCGGCATGAGAGTAAATGCAGAGGCTGTAATTTAACTAAAAGTAACTTTTATTTTATTATTATAATTTGATATATATCCTTGTATATATATATATATATATATATATATATATATATATATATATATATATATATATATATAAATTGTGAGGTCAGACACTGATGCTGGAGGAGCCAGAACCTGGCTCACAGTCTCCGTTCTCATTGTAGTGTATCCCAAAGTTGCTGGTCAATGAAGTTCTTCCACACCAAACTCACCCAACCAGCCTATATGGACCTGGCTTTGTGCTCTGGGACACATGGGTCATGCTGGAACAGAAACGGGTCCCCAAACGTAGTTCCCACTAAGTTGGAAGCATACAATTGTCTTACATGTCCTGGTACGCTGAAGCAATAAGATTTCCCTTCACTGGAACTGAGAGTTGCAGGCCAACCCCTGAAGACAACCCATAGCATTATTCCTCCTCCACCAAACTTTACAGTCAGCACAATGCAGTCAGGCAGGTAACATTCTCCTGCCATTCGCCAAACTCAGACTCATCCATGCCAGATAGAAAAGCATGATTCTTCACTCCACAAATATGTTTCCACTGCTCCACATTTACACTAAGGCCAGTGGCGGTGCGCTTCACACCACTCCATCCAACGCTTGCCTTTGTACTTGGTGATGTAAGGTTTGCATACAGCTTGGTCATGGAAACCTATGCCATAAAGCTCCTGGTGCACAGTCAGTTTTTGTGCTGATGTTTATACCATAGGAGTTGTTGAGTCAGCAAAGCATTGGCGACTTATGCTTTATGCACCTCAGCACTCGATGCCTCTTCTTTGTAACTTTTTGCCATCTACTTCTTCATAGCTGAGCTGCTGTGGGTCCTAAATGCTTCCACTTTTCAATAATAGCACTCACAGTTTATCATGGCATATCTAGGAGGGAAAACAATTCACAAACTGACTTGTTGGCAGCCTATTACACTATCACAACACAAATGTTTGCTGCATGGTTAGGTGCTTGATGGTGTACACCTGTCACAATGAGGCTGAATGAAATTCAATGGCCAAACCTTTTAATTAATAGTCAAACAATTCTGGTGACCACACATATTCTCGACAGAGTCTGAGCAGAGTCCATGGGGTACACAGGGGCACATTGCCCCCTCCACAGACTGTCTCCGGCAGGACACCTAGAATTTCCACTGTCAATTTTCACGATGCTCACTCTTGCCCACTTCTCTTCCCCAGGGCACAAAGCAGAGTCTGAGTGCTGCATCTCGCACGGGGGGTGGTGGAAACACTTTTTGCTTCTTCTAACAGAAAGGAATGCTTAGCCTTAATCAACCATTCCACCGCTGCCTGTTTTAGGCATCACCAAAGAGCTATAGTAAACTGCCACGTGACTTCACTGGCAGGCTGCCAGCCTCCAGCCAGGCTTTGCTGACCAGCCTTGTTGCATTGCCTCCACCAATGTTTTCACTGCCCTCCCTTATGCCGCTGCCTCTTCCTTGTAGTACTCAGCAGAGCTTGTTCTTCTTCATCACTTGTTTGTGGTAACACCATAGCAAGTTCAATTCGCTAGTGGCCCCTAGGTCATTTGAGCTTGAGACCCTTATATTATACCAGTGTTCAAGGCAAAAATCCCTGAGGAAGCTTTATTTTTAGGACTGACTAGTTTCATTTTCTGAGTAGTGTTTGCTCTCCTCTTGTGAGGGTAATCAGAGCAAGCGTGTATGTAATTGCAAGGCTGGACCCTCTTGTAGAGAAGGCATACTGAGAGTTTGGTACAAGGTGATGTATACACAAAACAGAAAGCAATAGGGAAACAAGAGGGACATTTGATTGCAGCACAAATGAATCATGCCCAAAGACCCATTCGGCGACGAATGCACGACTGATGTTCGTCCAATTGGACAAGGCTGCAGTACGGATCAGTGTCTTATTTATAATGACATTGTGAGCCTGGGAAAACTCGCTAAGAACATATGCGCCCAAGAGTGCCAGTCATTTGGCACATTTTTCAATCACTGATACTTGGGGAATTATGTAGCCATTATGTAGCCATTTCATGATATTTGGAAAATTCTGTTGCGGGTGGCGCTCAAAGGTTGGGCGCAATAATAAATCACTAGGTCGACTAAAATCTGAGGCCACATGAGAAATCTTGGTGGAGCGCAGGCCGCAGCTGCTGTGACTGTTGCACCACAACTATTTCAGTCACTAATGAAGCAGTCTAATGGCAAGTGATATATGGTGAGGGAGCTCCTACTGTACGCTAGATGAGGTAATGCTAACTTCTGGACAGCAGTGGGAGACGATGTATTTGTCCCTTCATTGTGCCGGTCACAAACTCTCCGGCACAAAGCAGTGGAGCATTAGCTGTGGCGTCCAAAAACGTGAAGTCATTAATAATTTTTTTTCGTTCCTCCATTATGGCAGCAGCAGGAGTAGCAGGGAGTGGGCCCAAGCAAGCACAAGGCTTCACTCAATCTCCGTCTCAGGCTCGCCGTGCCAAACACAACAGTCCCACTCAACAAGACGCCACACACAGGAGAGGCCCCTGCTCTTTTTTTTTTTTTTTTGCGCCCACACTCGTTTGGAGAGGAGACTCTAATTGTGTCAGAATTTTTAGCCTTGCATTATGCAAATCGTGACGGTGAGGTCATGCTGTGTCAAGGAGAACTGCCATTCTGACCACAGAATAAGCTTGTGGAACATGGTCCTCATAGCTGCTGTTTCCATAGAGACCCAGAGTCCACAAAACTGTTCCATTTCTCAGCTATCATGCCAAGTTTGCACTTATGACTGAGCATGTATTATAAGAACACAGCGCAATCAGAGTTTGATGCCTTAGAAACCACTCTGGTTCGCAAGGATAAGCCTTACAGAGGCTCAGCATTTACTAATTGCACTTCATTGAGCTCTTGGTAGGAGGCAGTGATGTGCCCGTGCACAAGGTTTTTAATTAGGACACATTTTTACTATGTACACGAAGGTGAAAGTATATGTGTGTGTTAGGATAATGCTGCTAAGAGACGTTCCCATCCAGCTGAGATACACAGTAACACTGTACCCCACATCATTCATCTGTTCCATTACCACACTGCAGTGGCGCAGAGTTCACACAATCATTAAGAGAGTCACAGTCATCCCGCTGAACTGAGCAACACATCAGGACTGCCAGGCAGGATGTCGTGTCCTAATACATTGTTGTTCCTGTGGTTTTGAGTTGATCCTTTTTTAGTTCAAGTTCAATCGTTAAACTTAATGCAACCCTCACTGAAATATCTCCATATATATATATGGAGATATATGGAGATATATATATATATGGAGATTTTGGAGATATATATATATATATATATCCAAAATGACAACTTTAAAGGAGACGTCAAGAACTGTCTTCATTGTTAGTGTAAGTCAATGGAACCAAAAATAACAACTGCTGCATTTAATTGATGTAGAAAAATAGAAATCGACAAATATAGAGATCAGTTAGAGCACTTAGACTGTTAGATGGTGAGCTGTTTGATATAATTATATAATTGTAATTGTATATAACAATATATAAGTCTTTGAAATGTTGTAACTGCTTTGCAGAAAATAGTTCTGTCATTGCAGTGAGTGTAGATCCAGACACTTAAAGGTGCCATTTGTAATGTCAGCATATATATCTAGGTATTGTGTTGCAGAGATATCTACTAAAGTAGCCCATGCTTTCCCGTAATACCAGTTTGTACTGCCACGAACGTGAGTCAAGGTTGCAATGAGTCTAACATCAGTCCAACATGAGAAGATGAGGAAGTAGAACTGTCCTGACAGCCTATCCTAGGCTTGTCAGTTGTGTAGAAGGTTCCGCTTCAGGTTAAATCATATAATGAGAGTTCCAATAAAAGAAAAAGTAGACACACCAATGGCTGAAGCTCTAGGCACGAAACCACATTCAGCAATAAACAAAAAAGTGACGTAAATGTAAGCAAAACAAGAGTCGGTCAGTAACAGGATGATGATTGTTGTGATACTGACTCAAAACATTTCCTGGTATGTTAACAGCTGTTAATACTAACACTGAGTAGGAGGGACTGTGTCTTATGATAGAGGGTGGACACCACAATGTTCTGGTGATATGTTGCCCCCTATTATGAATTTGACAGGTGGTGTCATCTTACAAACTGTTGCGTTTATAGGGCTGTATGTTAAATTTATGGTGCATTTTATTATACTGTTATTTCTTCCAGAGGGTCACTTATAACTTTTATGTGGTTTCAATACCAAAAACATCACATTAAATTCATTTTTGCAGTTTTGCAAGATTGTCTTGTTACCATATATGTATGAAAACCATATAGATTGGGGAATAAATAAAGATTTAATAAAGATCTATACTACATCAGTTGCTTTCATTGCATAAAAAGCACAAATCCTACCAAGAGCAGCTTTTTAGGTTTTTTTTCACTAGCAATGTACACATCCTCCTACAAATGAAAACATAAGCTCCTAACGCCTGCCAACAATTCAGCTGGATCCAGAGCGAGAGCAAATGCTGTAACTAACCCCAGATAGAGAGGCTATCTGTAACAGATAGAGAGGCTACTTGTTACAGTCACTAAAGAGTCTGGTATTTGGCCCTTTCCCAGAATCCAACCTCTGCACATATAAAAACAGAGCAAGTTTCTCTTTTTACTACAAAACATAGAAAAAAACTCCAAAGACTAAGAATAGAACTGGATTTTTGGAGTGGCTTAATATCTCAGGGGGTTCTATTCTAATGCTTAGTCTATGAATTTCTTACATGTAGCCTAATAAAGAGAAGATAATTGTGTATATATAAATATATATATATATATATATATATATATATATATATATATATATATATATATATATATATATATATATATAAATGAGTCCATTCTAAATCTGTCTTTTTTGTTATTTGCTAATCCTATAAATAATCAGTTAACCAGTGGTTGGTTTAAACACCTGCATTTGATTTTTTTTCAGACGTTCATAAGGTTCTGATTATATATATATATATATATATATATATATAATATATATATATATATATATATATATATATATATATATATATATATAAGTTTATGTCGAGAGGCTACTTGTTACAGTCACTAAAGCCTCTTATGTCGAGAGGCTACTTGTTACAGTCACTAAAGAGTCTGGTATTTGGCCCTTTCCCAGAATCCAACCTCTGCACATATAAAAACAGAGCAAGTTTCTCTTTTTACTACAAAACATAGAAAAAAACTCCAAAGACTAAGAATAGAACTGGATTTTTGGAGTGGCTTAATATCTCAGGGGGTTCTATTCTAATGCTTAGTCTATGAATTTCTTACATGTAGCCTAATAAAGAGAAGATAATTGTGTATATATAAATATATATATATATATATATATATATATATATATATATATATATATATATATATATATATATATATATATAAATGAGTCCATTCTAAATCTGTCTTTTTTGTTATTTGCTAATCCTATAAATAATCAGTTAACCAGTGGTTGGTTTAAACACCTGCATTTGATTTTTTTCAGACGTTCATAAGGTTCTGATTATATATATATATATATATATATATATATATATATATATATATATATATATATATATATATATATATATATATATATAAGTTTATGTCGTTCGACATTGTGGGAGCCAGAAGGAGACGTCTGCAGAGGAAGACAAGACAAGGAGAAAAAGTTTATGCTTCAAACTTCAAAGTTATTTTGTACTTTGAACACTTGAAATAGTTAACAGGACAGACGGCTGTAAAGCTTGCAACAACAAGCTGCTCAGATGAATATATAAGCAAATGAACGACAGTGGATTCCTACCAACTATACTGCAAATTAAAAACAGATGGAACTTCCTCTAATCTGCATATTACAGAGCTGAAACTAAGCTCACGTATCACACTGCTGCTCCTTTCACTCTGATTGGACTCACTTGATGTTCACTGTCATGGTAATGTTTACACTAAGTGGTGCTCTGTGCATGCATGTAATTCTGGATCTGATAACTTGTGGCATGCATAGAAATTGAGATTTTTATCAGAGTTTTGAGTAGAGTGTGCATATAAACACCTCCTTCTTAATCTAGAATCAGAATCAGTTCAATCAGCTTGGCAAAAATCTTTGCATGTAAACACAGCCTCTGACGCAGATCAGATTTCAGCCTGTCTAGCACAGGTAGTCTGAGCGGACAGGTGTAAGGAGAACGGTTAACGCTTTTCTGGACATTATCTGGATGTTAAGATGTATGGAGTGACGTGTAAATAGGCTGTTTGGAGGTTTTGTTATATGTTAAACAGCAGCAGATTTGCAGACATGCAATATTGATGGCAGGCACAGTGTGGTCACAGGTAGAGGTGGCTGCAGGCTGCATGCCACTCATTACTCAACTTGTGGTGTCATCTCTGCATGCTGAAGGTGACGGATTGATGCTGTTTCCACCGCTCCGATCTGCTATGAGGAGGAAGAAGCAGAGAGGCAGTGCCGTGATGATGCACTTGCTTAAAATTCACTGAGTTTGTCCTGCACATTACCGGCCTCTGTGTGGAAGCAGTTTCTGTGAACCCTCTTCCCAAATTTAAAGTGGACAGCACAGCAAACTGGCCCAGGCCCTAGGAGCAGTGGTGTGAACAATTTGTTTTGGTCGGGGTGTGGGTAGAGGTGCAAGGCTGCCACTTAGGGGCCAAGGGCTCCATGAATAAACAATAGGTGTAGTGTACAGGTTAATGTTAAGTACTCTTCACCAATTAGTTAGTTATTTGTTTATTTAGTTTCAAACACTCTAAAATAATTTAAAATGATCAACAGTATGAGAAGTATTAATAGTTTTGAAGGTATGTGAAAGACATCTATGTTTTGTGAAGCAGAACCATCTACTGGAGAACAGCCTGCTATTCTGCTAGCCCTAGCATGTCCTATCTCATAATGCCACTTTGGACCTGAAGAGGCGATAGTGAGTCACTGTAGCATCTAGTCTGGCTTTAGTCAAACATGAGAGAATGAAGTGGACATAGGACCATCCCAGGGCCTATTTTAACCTCTAGACAAACATGTGGGGGGTCCTGTTCTCGTTGAGCTCTTTTACAGACAGGTAGTGAATAAACGGAAGATTAAATGCAATGATGGTGGAAGATCTTGACAAGTGACCACTGCCGCCCATTTCCAACAGTAAACCACATTTGGTGGCAAACGAAAGACGTGATAGATAAAAAAATAAGCATGTTCATTCATGAAAACAGTGTTGCAGAAACGTTCACCTCTACAGGCCATATCAAGACGCTCCAAAAACAGAAACAGTCATGTAGCTTGAAACTAAATACATGTAGAGAATGAGCAATGGCCAACATGATACAGCCATTTTCTCCAATTTCATAAAAATGTCTTGGATAAAACATAACTTTGATGACTACCTATCAACCAGCAGCTTCACTGAAGGAGCCCACTGGCACCTGGGATACAGAGTCAAATTTTGGTGGAAGGCAGTGCCACCACAGCCCTGCTTGTAGGTTCCACTTCCACCTAGGGACCCCCGAATAGTGAGCTATGACGCCCCTGCACATACTCAGCACTTATACTATAGCCTTGGAGGTACTATGACTTCTACAATACGCCATGTGAGAGCAGTCCTCCTGTTGCTAAAGGCTTGAGTTTATGCTTTGCTTTAGACCATCAAAACAATACCTATGCTTACAGACTGTATGCAGTACTTATCACTTACTGGGATGATATTACTTAGCAAGAGAATGCAACCATACATACTCTATCTTGCACAAGTGTGGTTTCATGTTCGTTCCAAGGCCTCAGAAATGTCATCCACCATCTCAGTATTCAAAGCTGTGCCTCCCGCGTTGAGATATTAATTTCCCTAGCCCCGAGATGTGGCCTTATCGGTTGGCTGCACATCCCTGCTCTGAGCCACACACACTGCATCAGCTCTTCCAGCAGCCCTTGTCACACAGTCCCGCTCCCCCCTGGCAGCGGTGAGAGGGACAGCGCAGTGAAGTCTCTTTCATCTGGCGCCTCGTGTGAGGACAGGCCGAGGTGTCCATATCCGGGCAGAAGGGTTGCTCTTCACGCACAAACTCATCTTCAACAGTCAACAACCTTCCTGATGTGCCAGAACTCTGTGACACGCTGCTGTTCTGGCCCCCAATATGAGCAGGGTACAGATGTCCGTGGTACACTCAGGCATTTCTAATCAGTGGGATAAGAGTCCTCAGAACATCAGAACATGTTGTGAGTGAAATATTTTTCCCCTCATGCCAAGGCATAAAATTAGAAATTACAAAATGTACCTGTTTAGATGTCCCAGTCCTGGCTCTGCCCTCCCCAGTCTCTGTCCCCACCATGTCCCCATTAGACTTTATCTCCTCTGTGATCAGTGTCCTCATCTGTGTATGGTTTTTGTGTTTGAGTAATCGTGTTCCATTGTTCCAGTGTCATTATCTTGAATGGTTCCAGGTGCTGGCTGCTCTGTGTTTTGTCAGTATTCTATTTTTACTTATATTGGTTTTACTTTTAGTAAACTGAAAGATGTATCTATGTCCACTAGCCTTTACCTGCCTTGCATCTTGTTGTCCAAAAAGAAACATAGATTTTTTTTGTCTATATTATATGAACACATATATGGTTTCACAATGAATGAACCAATTAAAATGCTCCAAAAACATTTTCCATAAAACTTTTTTGACATTAACTTACATGAAAAGTTTTTTCCTCTCCTGAAAAGTTACTATTTTAGAGATACTTGTTTTCTACTGGACAGCAACAAATACAACAAAAGTGTATGAATTTTCTAAAAGAAGACTATTTGTGTTGTCCAAAAGGCCCTAAACCCCTTGCTAGGGTCAACCAATTCCAGTCAGCAGCCACCCGTGCCAACTGATTAGCCTTTTTGTTGTATGAGTTGGCCACTTGGCCAAGGAATAAGATCAGGTGGAACCAATTCATATAATTTATGGCTTAATAATGTCTTTGCGTAATTGAAAAATGCTTTTCCATCACATTAGAGTGTTTTTTTTATATTTCAGGCTTTTCCTTTTGGGTTTTTTCACATTTTCAAAATTCACAGAATGTTGTTGATTAAAAAAAATTATACTAACGCTGTCTTCCAATCCTATAGACAGCTTTGGGCGAGTTTGATGAGTTTGACTGGTAAGTAAGAAAATTGAGGAGGAGGGACTGCATTTGTCCTTCTTTCTTTCCGTAAAGGTGAACACCAGAACTTCCTGGTAATATGTTGCCCCTTATTGTTTGAGTATAAAATGGACAGGTCGTGTCATCTTACAAATTGCCATTGAAGGGTATGACCTTTTCGCCAATCGTTTTTATCACTGCATGTCACATTGATGGAAGCCAGAAGTTGCCAGTAAAAAAAAAATTCCCAATATGACTGACTACTACGCTATAAGGAGGTGTTGCTTCATTTATAGCCCTATTCATTCAAGCCCTAGGACCTTAACCCGCAAGAATTGGATTCATTATTCCCATTAGAAGTCTTCCAAAACCAATGCTCTCTATTATTCCATACAGATAAAAGAGTGAAACATTTTTATTCTTTTAGGCGCCGTTGCAGGAAACAAGGCTTACCTCAATAATTTAGTCCACTCGCAGCTATTTTATTATATTGTCTGCAAAAACATAGACTTGTACTCGCAGGTACATGTACAGCACTATCATAAACCTTCCCTAAGCATAATTAAATCGACTCATTAGATCATTAGGTAAATCAATGGCCTTTAATCATAATTTCCATTAGAGCGGAACGGATTCATCAAAATGTTCTAGACACAAAAAGCACAGTAATTACTCCAAATCACCTGCCTCATTTTCGCGTGTGTGCCTTGTTATCTTTGTCAATTAATGTCATGGGATGATAATTAGAGCACTAACTTAACATCCATTACAAAGGGAAATGCTGCATTTGAACTTGTGCTAGTACACTTGCATTAGCTCTGCAGGGAACATTAAGTCAAGATCCGCTCTACCCTCTGCCGCTCTTTTGGCTTCACCCGAAGCCGGTGGCATGACGAATGGCCAAAAGGCTTCTAGTCATTGTAGCTGCACTTTGATTTAGATGTGCGTTTTCTTTAGCTCTTACAATTTATGTGCTGTAAGCGTGCCTAACAAGCTAATAACCATCCACCAAAATATTTACACTGTGTACCTATTATAGTTCTACTAGAATAGTAAACACAATTTACGAGCAAGACCGTTTGCCTTCCCTGATATCAGCTGACTTCACGCTCTCATGACTGATTTCAATTGAATTCATCAATGTTTATTACAGCGGCAGCAGAAAAACAATCAAAGGACTAAAACAGAGGATGAGCGTTCGCAGAGTATTTGACTCCAGGCCCAGTTTTAAGTGCCCACAAACACTAAACGCTGTTGGGGATTCTAGTGTTAGTGTTTCTAAACACTTTTATAGGGTGGCTTGATCTCTCATAAGCTGCCATGAAACAATTTATCAGTGTTTGCAAACATGAAATAGTATTTCAGTCATCTGTGTCCTGCTGGAAGAAAAAAAAAATGAAGAAAAGCCGTGCTCTGCTTTTAAGGCTCTACAAAAAAAAAGTGGTCTGAAACCTTTTCAAGCACTAAGAAATAGCAGACCGTTCTGTAGGATTTGGTACACGGGCATCTGACCATAGAGTTTTTCCATAAACAAATAGAAGAGTTTTGAGCATTTTAATGGAAAATGATGAAGAAAAGCATGAGAAACCCATTTTGGATGGAATTCACATGAAATCCTCCAACGTGTTCCTGTCTGTTTGGCTAATCTGCACATCCACGTGCGCATCCGTACTTCTTTTAGGCCACGCTCAATCGAGCGAGCGAGCCTTTCTTTTCCGAAGCAAGGATTATTACTGAATATGGTAGGTAATTACATTCCGTGATCAAAAGCTGCGCTTCTCTTGGGCACACTGCAGTGATATATGCATCAATAAATAATATAGACGTAGTATGAATAATACATGCTGACATATAATATAGGCATAAATAAATGATATATGATGGTAAACTCAGTCACATGCTTCAAACATATCGGCTCTGAAACAAAAGTATCAAACTGTCGCTTTAAGCTGTAGAAGCCCAAAAGTGGGGTAACCGAACAGCATTCTAGTTTTTTTTTCTGCATTTTTTCTCCATAGGCTGTCTCTTTGGAGGATTAGCTCAAATGTCTGTTGGGAGAAGATCTGTTAAATTATAGCCTTTGTGCCAGATCGTATTCGTGAATGAATATTTTCACTCAAACAATACTCATTTGAGAGACTCACTGTAGATGCTTCATAGATGCTAACCTCACCTTTACCCTGCTCTTAAACCTAATCCTGGTGCCGATCTTAACTCTTTTTCTAATGCTGCTGAGAATCAGTGTCGTTTTTATAGAGTTAATCATTTGAGAATCTGTAGAATGTGTGGCTGACTTTCAAAAGAAATGTTGAATTTGATCTCAGCATAGGAATGATACATAATATGTAGGCTCACTTAAATAAGTTTATCACATTTATGTTGTTTTTTGAATCTATGAAGCTAAATTATACAGTGATTGTCTTAATTGAGCTGAAGTCATTCATTTAATTTACAGTCAAAAAGGCCATTAAGTACAAGCTATGGTTGTTTTTGTCTGAGTGTTAATATAAGATAATTCACTTGCATAGAAAAGAAGAAAGTTAAAGTGAAAAATAGTTTTTAAAACTTAAATAAAATGATTATAGGATGTATAAAAATGTGAGACTCCCCACAACAAGACCTAGTAAACCACCATCAGATAAAGAGTACTTAAAGCTGAGACCAGTGCTTTTGCTCATCGTTCCACTGTGAGAAGTCAACTCAATGCTATGGGTCTGAAAGGATGTGTAGCTGTCAAGAAGTGCTTTCTGAGAAAAGGAAATTGATCAAAATAAAAAAATACAAATGCAAGTAAAAACAAAAAAGTTGCCGCTGTTCTCAGAACACTAGACATCACTATAAGTTTTTTTTTATTACCTAAATCTAAAAAACAAATCCAGACGATACAACCAATTGCCAAACTTCTGAATGAACTTTGGAGGTGTAGAAAAAAATACCCCTACAAAAAAGATGGAATATGTTATAAAGACAAAGAGTGCACACACTTCTATAATTTGATATTATATTTAGTTGTTTAGATTTTTGTATGAACCCTTGGTAAAAGAGTAATTTGTAAGATAATGTAACCTGTGGAATTTTTACTGCCAAAATCTAAAGCAGGGGTATTTAATTAGAGTTCATTATGGTCCAGTTAGAGGAGATTTCCTCAGGCCAAGGTCCGGACTGTCATCATTTCTAACTTGTGTTATGATTCAGTGGTGTATCCTGTTTACTGAAGTAGTCTAGTATCAGCATCTTATACCATCAGCAACTGAAACACCAACACATCACACATACCGTTCAGTATATTTCAGTATATTTACTGTTTAAATGCTGAACTAAATTCATTATTTATAAACTTCTAATAAATGTTTTTTACTCACTTCAATAAAAACAAGAGCTACAGAAAAAAAACGAATACTTTTTGAAAAAGTGCATCTTAAAGTGTTTATTTATAGAGAAAGTAAATAAACCGTGTGTCTTCTTGTTAATTCAGCTTCACAGATTGGCATGTTGGTTTTACAGAGTGTTTTTCTCCAAAACTAGACGAGCAAGTCTATTCCAGAACCGTTCCTGGTTAAACAGTCAGTTTCGCTGTTCACTTTTGTGTTTTTAGAGCATGTTTTTCTTTTTGACTCGCTTTAGTCTCCAGCTGCTGCTCCTAGCTTCTTATCTCGCCTGTGTACGCAACGCACGCCCCAATCTGTACAGATCTAATTGGCTAACGAGCCTTTGATGATCTAACAGCGCACGTGATTGGTGTTCACTGTACTGTAAAGCCCATATACCTTAAAGACAAGAAAAGCTCCGGTGCTTAAAATAAACACAGTCAAGATTAAATGCGCCTCAATAGATTATCAGTTTGGGTCCACATTGGACAATGTCTGGGTCCGGATTAGGACCATGGTCCGACTATTAGTGACCGCTGATCTGGGGGTAACATACCAGCAGAAAGATGTGGTGTCCGTCCCCATCGTAAGAAACAAGGAAATGCACAGACCTTCTCCTCAATGTTATCATGAACAGGTGTTTACTTACAAGCCTAGAAGAAACGTTACAAGTTTAGTAACAAGATAAGTAAACATCTTTACTTACCTAGAGCATCTCCAGCAGTGGAAATCAACCCCGTTGTTTACTCTTGTTTAGTTTCTATTTATAATACTTCTTTTGTCTGCTGCTGAATGTGGTTTCCTGCTGAGAGCAGGCAGCTGTCATTGTAATAGTCACTTGCCAAGAGTTGTAGCCATCACTGCATTTACTGGTTCTTTGTTGTCTACTTGTTCTTAAATAATCTAACTGGAACGGTGTGTTTAATATGTTTTAGAAAAGGTTAGAATTCTCTGTTGCAGCAGTGATACTTTTGTTGTACTGTTGGCAGGCTTACCGCTACAGTCTCTCACTATCGCCCCTTGTGTGAAAAATTTGTATTTTCAAGACAGGAATGGCCGGGGCAAGCTGCTTAGCTATTCTTCACACCATTTCTTAACATTATTGAGAATATTGAGTGTTGAGAATATCAGTTTATTTTGAAATGTGTTTTACTAAATTGACTAACTTGACTGTTTTGACTTGTGTATTTTCTGTAGTTAATGGCTCATTTTGACTGCAACATAGACAAATGAGGTGGTCCGCTCTAATGGAAAGTTGGTCTCTGTACAGTACAGTACTGTAAATAAACCTGATAAAATCAAGAAGTGTTTTCTCTACATATACATATGAGATCCACATCCAGTCGTCTACTATCATCTCTACTGGTGCACTTCCCACAGCACAGATTTGGCCCTAACGACTGACATATGTATGTTTATGGACTGGAACCATCCCCCACAACCCCCACATTAACACACGCACACACACATAAATACTGTCTACTTTACAAGCTCAATCTCATTGCCGCTCCACAAATTGAGGAAGAACCCCCACTTTGTAAGATTTTAGGTCTCTGAAGATCAGTATGCTAATGGAGTCAATATCGCATTATGACAGCTGAGTGACAATAAGACTTCCATCAGCAGCCTTTTTAAACAACACAAGCAGCCACTAAGCAGCCCCCACTTTCTCTCGCCCTCTCTGCGAGCCTCGTGTCAGGCAGTTGAAACAAATTATGTTCATTTTATCGCTTGCCTCAGTCCTCTGACACGGGCAACAAAGCTCCCCCTGCCCTAAATGTGTTCCATTTACTCATTACTTAATAGCTTTTCCTGCACGCATGTTAAAAGCTTGATCTTTTGCACATAATGAGCTTTCTAACCTTTGCCGGTTTTCTCTATCTGAGGTCCTACTATATTAAATTAATGCAGTGAGAGTATAGTGGCCTTGTCTGCTGCTGGAAGCTTGACTGCCAAAGCTCTTTCCAAACCCTCGTGTAGGACTGCTGGATACACGCTGATGCACTTGACTTCTGAACATCTTTAATAGGAATAAAGTAGTTTATTACTGATTGTTCTCATTCAGGAAAGACGCAGTACACAGTCACCATTTACACTTCCCAGTCTGAAGATTTAAACCCTGTAAATGGCCTGGACTCACCTGCAGGTGCAAAGATTGGCTACACACGTCTACCACCTGAGAATAACTCAAACAGTTCACACTGTAGTCCATATAGTTTCTGAATAATCAGCCTAAGAATGTAATGAGACAGGGGTTTTAGCTGCAAAGCTATAAGGCTAGTATAAGTGACAAGTATGAAAAAATGGAAACTTCTATTCACCAAGTGCAGGTGTGCTGACCCTGAGCTTTGTGTGCTTGCCAGTTCATATGAATTCTCCCATGAGTTCCAGTGGCTACCTGTGGCTGTGAAGTTTAATGCTGCTGGAGTTGTAGGTGCTGTTATACTAAGAGTGTGCTACGCTGCTAGTTCATGTGAGTAGGTATCCTATGGTATGGTGCCACTGTGTTTGTGAACGTTTACCTTCAGCAGGAGGTCAGTAATTTTAGTTAATCTCTCTGCAGGTTTCTAGTACTTTCTAGGTCTCTAGCTAGCCGCCGAGCATCAACAGCTACATGCCGAAATTGTAATTGAGTGACTGTATCCATACTGAAATGTATGGACATTCTTTTAGCCAAGATCTTGTATTAACAACAGGAGAGTCGAACCACTCCATAAAGTCTTCTCCAGCACATCCCAAAGACTTTCCATGCGGTTGAGGTCAGGGCTCTGCTGCGAGTAAAAATGACTTATTTACAATTCGAGCCCAGTGAATCTTGGCATTGTCATACTGGAACATGTTCATTAAGAAATCCATTGATGGGATAACCTTGGCATTCAGTACATTTAGGTAGTCAGCTGACTACTGAGGGCTTATTAGACCACATGACCTTTTTCTATTGCTCCACAGTCCAATATTTATGCTCCCTAGCAAATTAAAGCCTTTAAAAAAAAAAAAAATCATTGACAAGTTTTCTTATGGCCACCCTGATGTTTAGTCCCATTCCCTAGAGTTTTTAATGTGTGGAAATGTTCCCACTTTTACTATTAACATAGCTGTTCATTAAAATGTCTATTTTCTTACAGTTTGATTTCTCTAGTCACAGTTTTTTAAGATTTGCGTAGCTAGCCCTAGTTTAGACTTAAATTGAGTCCCAGCACCCCTAAAGATTATAGTAAAATTAATTTAATTTGTCTCTGACAAGCTGGAAATGTTAAAACTATAGAGAGTATATGGTTAAACCAATTATTTTAACAACTAAAAGACAACAGTAGTGTCTGATCTAAATTATTCTAATTATTCTGTCATGACACATTCACCCAAGTCTCATGCCCTGACTTTCTCTCATTCTTATCTGGTCACGCTAGCCCACAGAAGCTGAATATTCAATGAATATTTTTATTTAAATTATATAAATCTATTTATTTTTCTCTTAAATTAAAAAACAAATATATCCTATATTATATTTTACTTTTAAATTAATGTCTTAAAACATTTGTAAAAGTTTTTTCTGTGCCATTTCTGTTGCTCCATTCATCATGTAATGGGTAACTGGATTTAATGTGAAAAAAAGAAGCTTTTTAATGGGTGGTCTCCGAGTCAGGCTTTTTTCCCTCACTCTATATGATGTTTTAAATGTACCTGTTTATTTAAATATATCGGTACTTGCATACATCTGTAAATATACTTAAATAAAGCCACTAATGAATATAAAATATGTTTAATCGCATCAAGTTCTAGTATTTACTTATATGTCAAAAGCATTAACAAATAAATGAAAAGTTGTATTTATTTAGTGGTGTATGCAGTTGTCTGTTGCTGCAATATACATACATACTATTTTCACTATTTTAAATTAGCAGTTTCAGTCAGAGCAGTTTCACAGCATGTGCAGGGAAATCAACTGACTGGTGAGTGAAAACAGAAAAACACTCCTGGCTGCACATATTTGCACTGAGCACCTTGAAGCTGTGAATCGAAATGATTAAAAATGACTTTAATGAGTAAATATGCAAGCATGCAACTTAAGCAATACTTCAAGGAAGTTCAAATCTTTAAGCATTTTCCACCCCTGACCATCAAAAGCTATGCTATGTACTGAGCAGGAGTCTCTTATGGCCATGGTAAGACAGAAACATGAATAAGTTGTTATTTATTTTAAAAATGAAGTGTAATGTTGTACTAATCTGTGTTGGCTTTGCAGTACAACTGCAGTGTTAATATGTACGGTGAACTGTAAATGTATGGCTAGGAGCGGCCCACCCGCTGTTAAAGTAAGCACTGGTGGGAGTTGTCCCCTGTTGGATTGTTCAGTAAACGAGCATTTGCTATGTTTCCTGCGTCTTCTACCACGCCAATGCTACACTGGTGTCAGAAGTGGAGAGCGCCTCAGCAGCCTGGCGGAGCAGCATGGTGGCCTAGTGGTGTTGACCATGGCCCTCCATCAATGCTCCGAGCAGTAGTGTGAGTGTTCCTCCATGCATGGTGAGGATGATGCAGTACTCAGTCCCTTCACTCAAATGCACTGAGAGAGAGGATGCATAAGCAAACCACATACCCAAGACAATTACTAAACTTGTCACAATACATGGCTAGTGTGTGATGATTTAGGCATGTAGGTTGTACACTGGGCGGCACGGTGGTGTAGTGGTTAGCACTGTTGCCTCACAGCAAGACGATCCGGGTTTGATTCCTGGTCTGGGCCGTCCTGTGTGGAGTTTGTATGTTTTCCCTGTGCTTGAGTGGGTTTCCTCTGGGTACTCTGGTTTCCTCCCACAGTTCAAACACATGTGTGTTAGGTTGATCAGTAAATTGGCTGTAGGTGTGAGTGTGTGCGTTAATGTTGGCCAGCTTTATATGGTGTCGCCCGATGACGCTGGGGTTGGCTCCAGCCTCCCCCATGAACTCGATGGGATAAAGCGGAAGATAATGGATGGATGGGTGGATGGTTGTACAATGCTAATTGATGATAAATAAGCTTTATATAAAAGGCTAATGAACTCCATTCGGAATAGAAGGGAAGTGAATTTAGATTTTTTTTGTTGAACAATCCTTTTAACATTCTCATGCGGACTCAGTAGACTACATCTGTTTGCTGACGCACAAATGATTAGTCAGACGTGCTTTCAATCCTCACTTACTCATTCTCATTTGTTGGTAAACAGAAAAATGCTCAGTGGCGAGTGCACAGTGTCCTCCAGCAAATCTCACATAAATGCACACATTGCACACAATGACACACACCCTCCATCTTCACACGGAATCAGACATGAGCCATCAGGCAAAAACCTCCCTGCACGAAGGGAGAGCATCAGAGAGGAGAGATCTCTCCTGGAGCCACGCGCTCACTTTCATCCCTGACACACCGAATGAAATATGGAACTGCTGAAAGTTCAGGAGATAGAGGCTGGTGGGGGAGCAGGGGGGAAAAGGGGGATGGGGGAGGTAGGGAGGGATAGAGCCTCTCGGACTTCTTTTAAAAGCTTCCTCTCACGGTTCCTCCATCTCTTCTTCACTCCCTCCCCCTCGCCTTTCTTTCTGATTGTGCATTTAACATGGCGGCCAAACAAAAGCCATAGTGGAAGTGGAGCAGCTTTGATCTCCTTGGACGCCCGAGACCTGCACTATTTTGCTGGTGCGTCTTCCAATCCTGCAGACCCGTGATACGCGTGGACTTGGCCGGTCTGCCAGCCACGGGCCGCAGTTCAAATGGAAACGCCCGCAGCGCCTGAGCTGAATTACCCAGAGTTCCGCTTCCTTTACTGGCCTCCTATATTGGATTAGAGAGAGCTCTCCAGTCCCCCAGCAAGCCAAGACCCGGCTCCTCTCCTGACTACGAGCTGCGGGTCCAATCAGAACCATGACCGGCGGCTGATTAGGCCTGAGCGTGGACGCATAGCAGGCCTTTCCATTAAAATTTCAACGGCAGGAATCAGTGTAGGCTCCGAGGTCAGGAAAGGAGCATCCCTTAATATACCATAACAAAGCCGGCCTACCTCCACTCACAAGCTCAGCTGGAGAGACAGAGAAAGACAGAACGACCAAAAAAAGAGGGTATACTCGGAATTTCAAATAAATCTCAGATTCTCTTACAAGTAAACAAGACACCTTTTTCTAAAATTATCCATATAATGAAAACTATTTGAGTTCCAGCAGGTTAATCTAGTCATATAAAAAGCTGGACCTTTTTTGACTTGAGCCACAACACCAAGCCACTGGGGTTGTGTACCCTTCACACTTGAACTGATAACCAGTACCCACCCATGCTTTTTAGGCTAATTATACAATAAGTCCAAACTTTTCTACATTTAGTTCTTTTTTAGAACACTTCACACACCAGAAAAAAAAACAAAACTCCTCTCTACTCCTGTCTCCCCTCCCAAACCTGTCCCAGCAACCTTCAACCTGTCACAGTCTGTCACCAGGGCATAGCGTGAGCACGCTGTCATGTGTGTCTCACAGGAAGCATGTGTGACATCCTTCCAAAAAGCAGTGAGCATAGTTTAGTGGAGAAAAATGGGGTTTCAGACATACTTAAAAAACATAAACGTTGCTGTCTGTTTACTCTAAATAGCAGGCTCATAAGGAATTACGATGCAGCCAGATGCTTAATGTTGACTTACGCTAGTAAAATGCCTAGTTATTGTCAAACAACACAATTAAAAGCCCAATTTTCTTCAAAAACAACTTAATTACCTGAAGATGCTGATGAAGCTGTCGATGCTTTCAATTTCTTTGACACTGGCTACAGGACTTGGTTTTCAGGCAGTCAAATACTATTCACTCTTTATCTTTTACATATAGTTTGTTAAGGTTTCTTCATGTTATATGCCATGGGCAGCTTTGCATTGAGCATTGCAAATATAGCAGAGAACACTGTCTGCAGCTAGTTATGAAAAGTGTAACTACACTTGAGATCATTTTCAGCTCGCCATTGGCTTAATGTGTGCTGGGCTTGTACTAATATTTAGCACTGATAGGTTTAACGTGAATTGATACTCAGTAGTACCCACGTCATTCAGTCGATACCCTTTAAAATCACAGAGTTCCGTACCCAAGTCTACCAGCAACCAATGAAAACAGAGGGAATTTCAATAAACCACATGGCCAAACGTATGTAGATAGCCTTTCTATTTCAGTCACATACTGCTATGCAATCTCTGTCAATAACGCTGGCAGTAGAATGGGTTGTACTGCCTTAGCTGACTGCCCCAGTCAAAGGTAAGTGCTATTATTGTGCAGTTGTTTCACAGTTATTGTACAGTGGAAACACAATGGAGCAGCAGATTGTGAAGCAGTAGGCCACTAAAAAATCTGGGTTTGGTATAGCCAAATGTAAAGTTTGGTAGAGGAGGAATAATTGGCTCAGGCTGTTTTAAATGGTTTAGACTAAACCCATAAATACATTTCAATTCAATTACAAAAAAAAACATTCAATTCAACAGCACACAATGACATACAAGAGAATTGTGTGTTCCCAGCTTTGCGACAGCATCTCGCTCCTGTTTTAGCTTGACAATGCAACATTCATTAAGCATAAATAAATGGTTTGGCAAGTTTGTTATGGAAGAACTAGAATGGCCTGCACAGATCACTGACCTCTAATGCCTTTCGGATCCACTGGAACAACAGCTTCAGGTCAAACACAGATTCTGAGGCTTATCACCAAAAATCAGTGCCCAAACTCCATAATGCTCTTGCGGCTGGACGGTAATGAATTCCTGGAGACAGAATTCAGTGGAAAGCCTTTCCTGAGTGGAAGCTGTTCTTGCAGTCTGGGAAAAAACTGTCTATTAATGCCAAAGGTTTTGGAATGAGATGTTCATCAAGTACAAACCTCTTAAAGACTCAGTAAAACCACACAAATGTCATAAGTGAACCCCCGGGACACAAAAATAAGAGAAAAGAAACTGGATATGGCCCCTTAAAAAGAACAAACATGAAAAGAGAAATTTGGAACAATCATGGTTGTTGTAACAAAACTTTCTCTGTCTCTGAAATGGAACATTTTAGGGAAGAAAGAAAAACATACCTAAATTAAATTTTACTTTAATATTATGAATGTAATGTTATAATGTTGAAAAAAATACATATAAATCAGTTACAATGTTTAACAGCAATTTTACACCACAGATAACAGATAGGTGCTGTACATTGTTATGCAAAATACTGCACAAAACCAGCAAAAAGGAAGTTTATTGGTGTGAAAACATGTATCACATGAGGCAAACTGAAAAACCAGATAACATCATGCAGCATCCTGTATCATTTGCAAAGCAGCAAAACAATGCAGCAGAATTTCACACAGGCATGTACAGTATGGAGAACAGAAGGGTTAAACTGCTTCCCACCCATAGAGATTTCAGACCATAGTACAAGCCATGTGAATATAAGCTTAGCTTGGTCAACCTTCCACTATCTTCTAATGGGGTGATGTGGCGTGTGCGAGTGTTTAACTGACAATGTATACTAGTGGCTACAGTGGTCTCCAGAGATACATAAGCTGATGACGCAAGGTAGCATCTTTTCAATTCTGACTGGTTGTTGTATCTATGTATCTATTTTTGTGATTGCATTGACAGCTACCACACCATTAGGAAATCCTCTCTAGATCTTTATTACCCTTAAAACCTTCACTTATGGCCTTTTATTTTTGTATTTCGTGCTTTAGTCAAGCTGGTTCTCGGATGTAGGCTAATGGTTGAAGTACATTATTAAATTAGTTTAGCTACCTGTGAGTCATTGGTGTAAAATTGTGTAAGTAGCAGTGGAAGTAAAACCATATGCTCCCAAGGACCCCAGTGTGATTGCCCTGCCTACCCTCATTGTAATCACTGGTTTAGCAACTCCTCTTACAAGTTACTTTGACATGTAATATGAATTGACCTGTCTGTGCTCAATGGTATTGGTAGCAACTGTTGCTAGGTTGGACAAACTTTATGGAACGTCAGCCAAAATCCCATTGAACCCAACAGGAATTTGTAGTGCACTTCTCAGTTTTTGAGAAAATACCCACAGTTAGATTTTGTTATTAATTGCAAATGATATTTGACTGAAGGACATATGACGGTTAGAATAGATCAGTTGTTGTTTTTGGCTTGTTATTTCTACATGCCTTACAGCTGCAGCAAGCATCTGTGACTGAGTCATTCCCAAATGTTACAGACTTTGTGTGGCCTGTACACTTTTTGCCATTATGTTAATATACACACACCAGCCACTTCATTAGAAATCTACACTCTCTGTCCAGTTTATCTTTTATCTAAGTTCTATTTGCCATAGAGGTACACTTTGTTTTTGTACAAATACAGAATGTAGTAATTTTTTTGATTTTCTGCATACTTTGATAGCCCCTTTCACCCTGTTCCTCAGTTTCTAGGACATCCCACAGGATCTCCACTGATGCAGCGAACGGCTGGACTATGGTCTGTAATTTTAAAACTATGGTCTATCTGGTAAGTATAGCTGATAAAATCTACAGTGAGTGTAGACACAAGGAGATGGAAGTGGCCGGGTGGTGTATATGATAAGTTCATAACTCAAATAAAAAAAAAAATAGTTAAACTCAGGTCTATTCTAAAAGTGTGGCAGTTCACACACATACAAACATAATCATTTAAAATTAATAATGCATTCTAAAATTTTGTTTACAAAGCAACTCTGTTTACTTCTGGTCACTTTATACATATTAATTATTAGGATGATATCTACATATAGCCAAGCCAAATTGAAAACAGATAAAAAAAACTGATTGCTAAAACCATGTCAGCATGTGATGTGTGTCTATGAGAAAGATAATGATGGAGGGAGCAAATAGCCAGGAACCAGACAAAGCTAAATTCTTGATAGCAATATAGACAGACACTACTGTGCAAAACAAACTAACAGGAAGCATGCAATATTCAAACACACATCTGTACAGCTTACAGAGAACTTCCAAAGAGCGTGGCTAAAGAAAGTTAAAAAATGAATGCATTTGCATATTTCGTTCCACACAGCCATCGGATTTTAGTCTGACCAACCAGAGATACATTTGACTACCAATCAGTATGTAATCCAGATACTGGTACATTATGTGACCAGATGCAAATAATAGGCTCTTGTGCTGACGTCTCCCCCTTGTGGATCATATTCAGCCTGCTAAACCTGAGTGAGTATGTGAGTTACAAGCGAATTCATATGGTGCTTCAATCACATTAGACTGTTATTGTCATATGATATATATTTTGCTAGAGTTCTTTAAAAGTGAATTCTAACTTTGGATAGTCATGTGTTGCCAACACAGTAAACACTCACTCGACGACACTGTAAATGAACTTATTAGCCTCTAATGATTTGTGCAAAGATTAATATTGCCAACAAGTGTGAAATTTATGGTCCTCATCTGTTTGGTCCTCTGTGAAAAAGACCAAAATCCTTTCCCCACTTCTGCAATTAATCTCCATCCGTTTTCTCAGCCTGGAAAGAGGTTTATGAATCCAGAAGCGCAGGTCAGCGCATGCACAAACACTCCATAATCACAGTGGATCTCCATCCATTCAGTTACGGCGTTTCACTTTGCATGTCAGCAGCTCCTTGTGGGTTATCAGCATTGTGAATTTAATTATGCCTTGGATGTGAAAGGGACTCTATAAATGTCAGCCGAAGGGAAGCTGCTTGGGCTGCCGAGCTTCTTCTCCTCTAATGGTAAATTTCCACAAATCTGTCAAGTTGCCAAAATATCATTTGGTCTCCAGTTCACACTGTATCACGTAAGCGGCGGACTGCGCATCGCATTCAGATGACTCTCTGCCGCGAGACACCAAATTGAACTCATATGCATATGAAATCACAGGGAAAATGATTGATGATCTTGGCCATCATACAAAAAGAGCTTTTTTCAGCCAGTTTCTCAAATTAAAGCAATCCTGTTGGGCTCTTTCGCAATGCCGGCGAGACGCCCTTGCTCTGTCATCTGAATGGCGAAGGGTAACAGACATCTGTCTAAGCTTTATGCTTGCGGTATATACAGGTGCAGGCACCGGCGGTTGCCTAGTCCGCCAAAGTCTGTCAAACGGAGGCAATTGGGAGAAACATATTAAGAGGGCTGGAGAGAAAATGGAAGCTGTCTACTTTCAGCAGTCATCCCAGAGGCATTTTTGTTATTGTCGTTCTCACACTCAAAGTAGCTATGAAAGCGCTATCCTCGGGGCTAGATTATTAGCATGCTATTAACATGTGTCTACCAGCGCTTCATGGCTTGACTTAGAGGAGATGAAGCATAAGAGGTCCTCAGATGAACTTCTCTTCCTCGGTGGAAGAAAAATATGAAGCCAGCCGCTCCACGACGACACATAAATCAGAGAAATGAATAAGTGCAAATGGAGGGCTCTTTAATCGAAGTGGTGGAGAAGCGCAGGCCCCAGCAGAGTCCCGGGACATTTATGGACGTGTTCTGTGGCCATGCTGACAGCTACACTCCTCCAGCCTGTAATAGCATTTGTGAAGAGGAGTGAGAAGAGGAGCTGAGGAGATTCACAGATTGAAAGAGAGGCAACAGAGGAGGACATGGGGAGGGGGGTGGGGGGTGCACTTCTGGGCTTCTAATGTCTATAGCCATGAGGAAAAGTGCATGAAAATGTATTGAACATCAGGATCTCTGCTTTCATTAGTGGGACAAAACAAAACCCTCGTAGCTGCCTTTGATTACCTGTGACGCACACATCAGTATCACCTGGTGCATTAGAGGAAGGGTCTTTTAACCAATTCTCAGTTTGAAGCATCTATCCAGCTTCATCAGTTACCACAGACAATCATTTTGAAGTATTTTACTGTCCTTGAAGGAGCTCTACTGGTGACATTCCTTCTTAATAAAAGTAACGTCAGGCCACGGCTAACTAAGGGCTGGGAATGGGATACTAATGCATGGCTTAGTCAGCTAGTAAGGTGTGGGCTTGTCTTACAGTTACAGTTTAAAGCTTATTTCCCATGCCTACCTCAGAAATGGCTACGACTTAACAACATATTAACTATATCCCACACTTTACTAAGTTGTGGTCACATCTTAACTGTCACAACTTATTTATGTCATGCCCACACCATACTGAATCATAGCCACAACTCAACTGTCACAACTTATTTATGTCATGCCCACACCATACTGAATCATAGCCACAACTCAACTGTCACAACTTACTTATCTCATTCCCACACCATACTGAATCATAGCCACAACTCAACTGTCACAACTTATTTATCTTATTCCCACACCATACTGAATCATAGCCACAACTCAACTGTCACAACTTATTTATCTCATTCCCACACCATACTGAATCATAGCCACAACTCAACTGTCACAACTTATTTATCTCATTCCCACACCATACTGAATCATAGCCACAACTCAACTGTCACAACTTATTTATCTTATTCCCACACCATACTGAATCATAGCCACAACTCAACTGTCACAACTTATTTATTTTATTCCCACACCATACTGAATCATAGCCACAACTCAACTGTCACAACTTATTTATCTTATTCCCACACCATACTGAATCATAGCCACAACTCAACTGTCACAACTTATTTATTTCATTCCCACACCATACTGAATCATAGCCACAACTCAACTGTCACAACTTATTTATCTTATTCCCACACCATACTGAATCATAGCCACAACTCAACTGTCACAACTTATTTATTTTATTCCCACACCATACTGAATCATAGCCACAACTCAACTGTCACAACTTATTTATCTTGTTCCCACACCATACTGAATCATAGCCACAACTCAACTGTCACAACTTATTTATTTTATTCCCACACCATACTGAATCATAGCCACAACTCAACTGTCACAACTTATTTATCTTATTCCCACACCATACTGAATCATAGCCACAACTCAACTGTCACAACTTATTTATTTCATTCCCACACCATACTGAATCATAGCCACAACTCAACTGTCACAACTTATTTATCTTATTCCCACACCATACTGAATCATAGCCACAACTCAACTGTCACAACTTATTTATTTCATTCCCACACCATACTGAATCATAGCCACAACTCAACTGTCACAACTTATTTATCTTATTCCCACACCATACTGAATCATAGCCACAACTCAACTGTCACAACTTATTTATCTTGTTCCCACACCATATTGAATCATAGCCACGACTCAACTGTCACAACTTATTTATCTTATTCCCACACCATACTGAATCATAGCCACAACTCAACTGTCACAACTTATTTATCTCATTCCCACACCATATTGAATTATAGCCACAATTCAACTGTCACAACTTATTTATCTCATTCCCACACCATACTGAATCATAGCCACAACTCAACTGTCACAACTTATTTATCTTATTCCCACACCATACTGAATCATAGCCACAACTCAACTGTCACAACTTATTTATCTTATTCCCACACCATACTGAATCATAGCCACAATTCAACTGTCACAACTTATTTATTTCATTCCCACACCATACTGAATCATAGCCACAACTCAACTGTCACAACTTATTTATCTTATTCCCACACCATACTGAATCATAGCCACAACTTGTTTATCTTAATAACATTATCTCACACAGTTCTGTTTTTTGTAATTGTTAAGATGTTGATTGTCAAACTGTAAGTAGATAATATATATATATATATATATATATATATATATATATATATATATATATATATATATATATATATATATATAATTTTATGATCTTATTCCCACAACATACTAAATCGTGGCCACAACTTAACTCTCACAACCTTAATTATCTTGTTCCTATGCATTAGAAACTACAATGTTTCTTATCTTGTTCCCACACCAAAGTAAACCAGTACACCATGGCAACAACTTAAATATCTTGCTCTCGGTAGTGGCCCATCTTGTTCTTGATCATGGACTTAATTACCTGATTCTCACATCATACTAAATCATGACCACAGCTTAACTTTTACACTGTAATTATCTTGTTCCCATGTCTTACTTACTAAGGACTTATTTACCTCATTACCACACCATACTAAATCATGGACACAACATAACTGTAACAACAAAATTATCATGTGCCCACACTATACAAATTGTGGCGACAACTTGATGATCTTGCTGTCAGGCCTTGCTGAGTCATGCCTTATGGCTTAAATTTTTAACTCTCACACATAACTAGGTTGTGGTTTGTCTTGTTCTTGATCACAATTACCATACTGAACAAGTTTCACACCCTTATTGTCTGGTTTCCTGTGCCTTGCTAAGTCATAGCCACGACATAATCATCTCATTCCCACACAATCTTACACATGGTTATGGCTTAAAAATTTAATTCCCACACTTTACTGAGTTGCGGCCACAAGTTATCTGTCAAAACTTCATTATCTTGTTCCTGTGCTTTACTAAATCATAGCCATGACATAAACATCTAATTCCCACACAATTTTATATATGGCTATACATGGCTTAATTATTTCATTTCCACACATCGTGGAGTCGTGGTTACAACTCAACTGTCAAAACTTAAATTAACTTGAATTATCTTGTTCCTGTGCCTTACTAAGTCATGGCTACAACTTAACTATGTTGTTCCCATGATTTACTAGCCATGATATAAGTGGTGGTGACACAATAGTAACCTGTTCCCACTCTTTATTTTGGCCATGGCTTTTTTTATTAAGCAGGGAGCTAGTCAGCAGAGCTCTGCAGTAATGACTTGTTACTTATAGTAGCCCCTGAGAAGCAGCGGTGTGCGGATCGATCCAAATATCGATATTATTATACCAATGTTAGTATTGGTATTGGATTGATACTAGCGTGATGGGATCGATGTTTTAGTGTCACTGCCTCTCCTCTACATGCAGTACTCTCCTTTCAGGTCTTGCAGGCACATGTTGCTCCCCTCCGCTCTGCTCTTTGTCATGCTGTCACGTGACTGAGCCTCAAAGTTTGTAAACAAACATGACATCGTGGAGCTGCAAGCACTGCTTGGCAACAGGAGGTTAGCTTTTTGCTATTGGCTCAGCAGCCTTGCACTAGCAACAGCTATAGTTTAACGATTATTTCTCCTTAAGCACTTTACAAATGTCCGGGTCGTATGTTTAAAGATGCTCGAATTATTATTTATCTGACAACGAGCCGTCTACACATCCTTTTATATATAAAATAGGAGACAGTAATGACTGCAGGCTGGAGATTTGACTCTTTGCTTGGTTTATGAAAATAACAACACAACGAACCATATTTCAATAATAATAATGATAATAATAATAATAATAATAATAATAATGATAAATCATGACAGTTTGTTCTCCAATACATGAATAGTACATAAGCTGCATTTCTTCATAAAACGTATCAGTATCGGTATCGGTAGCTGCTTACTAGTGGTGTGCGATACAGCAAAATTTAGTATCGATCCAATACCAAGTAAATACAGGGCCAGTATCATCGATACTGATCGATGATACTGGCCCTGTATTTACTTGGTATCGGATCTATACTAAATTTTGCAGTATCACACACCACTAGTGAGCAGCTATTCAGTTCCACAAATAAACATTTAAAATGCACAAGCATTTATTATACAATATTCTTTTTGTTCTAAAATATTTTTTAATATTATGCTATGTAGCTTTCACGTTCCCCAGATTTTTCTGTTATCCACAGCAATCAGGCAGAAGCCTATGAAGCCCACACCCACAGCACTACAACTACACTACATATTACCACAAATTTGAAACAATTAAAAATAAATGATACGCAGGATTTCTTGATGCATAAGCCTTGAATGTTAAATAATTATGCCGAGTGGGTTTAGTGCTCATTGCTTTTCTCCTGACCTGATTTATATGAAATGTAATGAAACTGCTCTGCCTTGTTATAAACGTTGATAAATCCTTCAGGTGATGGTGCTGAGTATATCATATATGATCACATTATATATGGGCACTCCGTGCCATAGCTGCTATAGTACAATGTGTAAAGGTTAGAGCTTACTCGCTTTATATGGCAGCTGTCACATTTCACTCTATGGAATATCAATTGAATTGTCCACAGGTGACTGAATTCACATGCAAAGGACAAATACCATAAGCGCCTCATTTGCCATCCGTCTTCTCTGACGATGGGAATTGCAGCCAGGCCAGGCGTCTGGCGAACATTCTTTTCCCGTCTCAGCCGTGGAAGCCCGGGGAATTGAAAGGAAGGGCCGATGAGAAAATGTCCCTGTCAATATGTCAGGCCGCAATCAGCACAGATCATTCAAGCATGTAAAGCTCCATGCTTTCACGTTTGATTTATTTCGCCTCTATTCCCGCCACTCGTGCCAGACCAAATGACGGCTCGGGTCAGATTCACATATGACTTTTTTTTTTTCTTTCATGAGATTATCATATTGATGGTAACACAAGCCCTGACTGCAGATTTCAGTGATGTTCTATTCGGAGACCTTTTGAATAAAATATGAACGCTGTGATTATAAAGAGGCGCTAATAATAATTAACTCCAGTCCACTAGAAAGTTAATAAAACAGTGTGTTGCCTGTGAGGACTCCTGGGCATATTTGTGGATAATATTACTCAGCGCCTCTCAGGCTTAGCAAAAGTGAGAAGGCAAATATTTGCAACATTTGAAAGGCATTCAAGTTTGTTTACGAAAGAGAAACTGAGATAGCAAATATAAAGATTGTGTACTGATAGTGATTTTTTCATATTATTTGCAGCGATCGTATCCACGTGGCCAGTCAATGAGCGTCTGGGTCGCAGCAGAAAGAGAGAAAAGCACGGTTAAGTGTTTGCTCCCCACTTCAGAGGTCAGTTCACAGTTACGATGAATAAAAACAGCAACCTTAGCGGGTTTCAAGGATGACGAGAGAACACCCTAATACTTCTATTCTGTTTTTCAGTTTCTGTTTTTTTTTTAAACGTTTCTACATTTATTACCTTTTTATTTCTCTCTCTGGTTATTTCTCTTTCGCTCTCTCACTCAATTCAGTTCAGTTATACAAATTATATAAATCATCATTTTTTAATTAAATAAAAATAAAATGAAAAGAATCAATAAAAAAGGAAGATGAAGAAAAACAATCAATGTTAATATAAACATAATATACATACATACATACATACATACATACATACATATATACATACACATACATTACAGAGACAATCTAAACTAAACAACTTTTGTGTGTGTGTGTGTGTGTGGGTGTATGTGTGTGTGTGTGTGTTTAATGTATAATATACCTTACGGTTCTCTCTCTTTCTCTCCCTATTTCTCTCCCACTTTCTCTCTCTTTCTCTGTCTCTGTCTCTCTCTCTTTCTCTTTCTCTCTCTCTCCCTCTGTCCCCCCTCTCTCTCTGACACACTCTCTGTTTTTACTATTTCTCTCTTCTCTTATTTTCATGTTTCCATTCATTGCCTACTTTTTCCTCTCTTCTCTCTCTCCCTCACTTTGTCCGTCTATCTCTCTTGCTTTCTCTTTCCCCCACCTTTCCTTTTTACTTTGTTTCTCTCTATTTTTCCTTTTCGTTTATCTCCCACTTTTACCTATATCGCTTTCACTCCCTCTTCACTATTTCTCCCTCTTTTCTCTTCCTCTTTTTTCCTCTTTTCTTTCTCTCTGTTTTCCCTTTTTATGTGTCTCTCGCTTTCTCTTTTTCTGTCTCACCATCTTTTGACAGTTTCTTTTCCTTCTACGTTTAGTTCTTTCCCCACATTTCTACTTTAAGTTCTCTTCCTCTCTCTTTCTTCCCTCTCTATATCCATTTCTCCATTTATCTCCTGGTTTTATCTTCTCTTTCTCCCTCTCCATTCAGCTCAATCAAAAGTTAATGTACTGGAATGACAAGTTTTAGCACTTGTATTGCTAAAGCTCCAGTGAAGAGTTTAAGAAGAGTGTAGAAATATGCTAATAATAATAATACTAATAATAACAGGTAGGTATAATAAAGTAATAATATTAGTCAAATGCTTGTGTGTGTAGGTGTGTATCCCTGATGTGGTGTGGTCACTCACTGTCTGTGGCAGGTGTGAACATTCTGCACTACCAGTCAGCAGCACTGTTTCTGTTCTTGCTTATACGTGTTAGTGCACTTATAGAAAATACAGCCTTGTCTTATCCATTGGCAGTTCTGGCACAGCCTTTGCTCTTTGGGGAGTCAAGATTTCTTATGACTGCCTGTCTCTGTGGCCAAGCAGTGTTGGCCAAGCAGTGTTGACCGAATCTGTACTTTACCAAGGTGGATCTCAGTGTTACTCAGGTAGTCTGCTCCGCTGTACTGTCTGTACTGTTGTTTTAGGGCCGATAACACTGTTTACTCTGTGAGTTTGATTCCGTTTCCCAATAAGTGATATAACTTTGCCGAAGCTGTTTTATAACTTGATAAATTCTAATCATGTTTCTGGTCCTAAGACTGTGAACTGCTAGTGAGTGTTAGTGGGGTGTTAGTGTGTGTTGGGGTAAAACTGTACCAACAGGGATTGTTATCTTTGCTCGAGTCTTGGTATCACAGAGCTTTATAATGATATAAGTGAGAGTCACTGTGTTGTGGATGCATACAAAATTTGATTACCCTGTTTTTTTGGGGGGTTTTTTTATAATTGATGGTAATCGGCCTAATTCTGCCCAGCATGTCTTGTTTGTGTTGTTCTTTACGCAGGTGTGTGGGTCTCAATTGGGTGTCTGTCTCATTTGCTACATTTCTAATTTGTAAGCTGACTCCAACTTTAATGCAATAAATGGCAGTTGGTTCAATTACAGATACAGGTGCTTTTAACCAAATTTAGAAATTTGGCAGCCAGGGTCTTTCCTGTGTGGAGTCTGCATGTTCTCCCAGTGTCAGTGGGGGTGCTCCAGTTTCCTCCCACATGCCCAACACATGCAGTCAGGGGAATTGGAGATGCTAAATTGCCCCTAGGTGTGAGTGCGTGTGTGTGAGTGTGTGTGTGTCAGTAAGTAAGTCTGTCTGTCTACCTTGGGAAGGGTTGATGGCCTGTCCAGGGTGTTTGCTGCCATCCACCCAGTGAGTGCTGGGATAGGCTCCAGCATACCCCCTGCGGAACGAAAGAATAAGTGGTCTAGAAGATGAATGAATGAATAAATTATGGGAAAGCTTTACCTTTCAGTTTAGTCGACAGTTTCAGAAGAACTAAATTTTCATACCAAAATCATCAATATTATTTGTTCTAAACCTAAATTTGTGCTTTGCTAGTTGAGTTCTGGATCCATTATGAAATGTTAATACATTTATACATTTTACTGCCAGGGTCCAAGTCTGGTCTACGTTCTACTGTAGGACCTACTCTGTGGAGAGACAGCAGCACCAGGTCATCTGCATAGAGCAGGAATAAAGACATGCAGAGTGAGAGCGGGAGTTGTAGACTGTTCTAATATTTTGCCAATTAATTAATAGAAAAAATAAATAGCGTTAGGCCTAAACAGCAGCCCTATCTCACTTCTCACTCCCGAGAGATGGAATTTGTTTGTGTAGGGTGTAATGTGGCCAGCTGAGAGGTATATTGGTAAGAATCCAGTTTGACTTCTACTCAAGACATTGTGCTTAGTAAGGAAGTTTCAAAATCTAGATACAACAACTTCACCAGATTACTGTTTACACACTAAGTAATTATTAGGGTCTAATCGATCTCTGTTTTTAAACATTGGTGTAATTAGTCCAAGGTCCCAGATTTCTGAGACATAACCCACACTCAGAACCAGACTAAATAATTTCAGAAAATCCAAACGAAATTCAGAACTTCAACTTGAACTTTGTTCTCTTTAGATTTCTGCTCTGTAATTGAGAAGATCCTTTATAGTTTATTCAGGTTGATCAAGCTTTTAATTTATTTGATTTTGGAGGATTGCTATTTGACTCCTTTCAAAGTTTCTGGAAATAGCTTATCCACATAGCACTGTTTTGTATTGCCAAGTTTGATCTATTTTTAAGCTTCCCCAGTTTTCCCAGTTAGAAGTGCTTTATTCTCATGGACTCCCCAGTTAGTGTCAGATGTTTATGAGCGTACTGGTTCTTTTCGGTTCTAAGTGTATATTTATGATGCTTCATAGCTCCACGATAAGAATACGTATGTAACTGAGTTCGGATCTCAGTGTTTTTGATTTGATAAGGTTTCTTTCCCATATTTTGGCACATTGTCTTCTTCAACGTATGGATGGAGGTTTTGATGGTCCGCCTCATTTTCAGTTTTGCATTTGTTGTTGTTGTACTCCTTCTTAACTCTGAACATATGTGGTGTCCAGAAAGGTGTGTGAAAGGGTTTGAATATCTTCGTCTCCAATTGCTTTTTGGAACTCTTCTTTTGAGCCCATCTGTGTGATGTCCTGATGTTGTCCAGTTTACTGACTGTTAATCGATTAGGGATTTAACAGTGAATGCACTGAAAGAGAAAGTGTCTGAATCCGTAATGATATAATTTACAGTTACATTCCCCAAGAGTTAAGCAAAGTATGTGTCTTCCTAAATAGTTCCCTCGTGTCCTGTCGTTGATAATGTACAGACCCAGGCTTTCTTTTCCCATTCTGTTTGTTATGGTGTTGTGATCGTTTCTGTGGGGGTAAAGAGAATTATTAGATATTGTCACCACATACAAGCACATTTCCCTGGGCCTGGAAATAGCATGTCTCTTTCTCCAACTCAGAAAACATGTGTTGAGAGTAGTGCAGGGATTCTGAGGGGGACGTGGGGGGTGTATATAGCACAGAGAAATAGATCCTTATGTGTAGAGACTATAGTGTTTAAGCCAAATATGGTATTGTTATAGTATTATTACTGCCCCTGAGCATCTGTCTTGGCATACTGTGCTCAGCTTATGTGACAGTCCTGTAATTTCTCTACATTCTCGGAGACAGTGAGTGACAGCACCGGCCTTGCACCACGTCTCCTGTAGGATGATGATGATGTCAAGGTCTTTGATGCAGTTTTGAAAATTAATTTAAGCTCTTCTAGCCAAATGATGATGAGCTTAAGTTTTGGATATATCTATAGACTAAATGAATGTGATGGTATTTCCCCTCTTTTTCTCTTTGTTTCTTTCCCTTCTACATCTCCCCCTCACTTCCTCCTCTCTGCTTCCCTATCTTGCTCGCTCTCTGGCTTCTGCTTACTCTCTCTCTTTCTCTCACACACACACTTTCCTATATGCATGTGCCCCTAGTGGCCAAATCAGAGAGTGCTCACTCTTTATTTGCTGGGTGTTCATGAAATTAGGATGTTAGTCAGGCAGGTAGTGTTTCAAATATGTGTTTTTGTAATACATGTTTCAACTGCATTTGAGCTCTTGGTGATTTGTATCTGACAAGTCTGAAAAACATGTAGCAAGACATATCCAAGAGCAACAGTCGAGTCTTTAAAAGGACCTTCTAATTGAGATCAGCTGTTTTATCGATCTCTTGTGTAGTTTTAGAAACCATAGCTGCAGGGAATGAATTGTACAGAGTAAATCCTGAATTCCTGAATTCCTCTACCTTTAGTCTACATTTACATGTTACACTGCTTTGCTGTAAGAAGCGTTTTCTGTAAGCAGTGGACAGTGACAGTGGAAATAAGTTCCATATAGGAGGACAATGAACTATGTTTGTATAAACTTATGTAATCTAACCTAATCTAATCTAAATAAATGAATTAATATCCAGTGTTTTCTTATTGTGCATTTTTGTATTGACTAAATATCAGCAATCAGTAATGTTTTTATTTAGTGATCTAATATATTGACTTTTTTTTTGATCATATTCTTTTCTCTGTGATTCCTTAATTATTAAAAGTATTCTACCCATTCTATCCATCCAATGAGGCAAATACAGACTGCTCTGTATTGTTTATTCAAATACACCTTATTTCTGTACCATAAAGCCACAGGTACCTACTGTCATTAGCGACATAGTCATTATGTATGGTGGCCGAGAAGAACCAACGTGCTGCAAGTTCAAAAAAACGCCCACAACACAACGGAAGTGTTTCCGGTGGACACTTAAAGGACATGGGACCATATACGAGCCGCGGTAGTGTCTAATGAGAAGTAAGTCTGGATAGTTAGTAAATATAGCCGAACTTACCTTTCATTAGATGCTACTGCGGCTCCACATGGTTCTGTTTACATTGTGTGGCCGTATATGGTCCCACGTCCTTTAAGTGTCCTCCAGAAAAAATTCTGTTGTGTGGTGGACGGTTTTGTAGCGCGTTCGTGAATTTGCAGCGCGGTTGGTAAATGTAGTGCCATGGTATTAAAACATACCTAATGGCAAAGGTGTCCTGATCACAAGCACTTGCTTTATGTAATCTGATTACATAATCCAGATTACTTCTTGTCCATTTTACCTGATTATCCAACACTGTTTGTCAGTATGTTCCATTTCTATAGAGCATGGTTATTATTGACTTGAATAATCAGTGTGGAGAGGCCATTTAGTCTATGTTAAAGGTGAAACTAACTAATGAGTGCTGAACATTGAAGGCATGAGAAACACAGATTTTTGAATGCACTTAATATATTCAATCTTTTTGAAAATCTGTGTGGGAAGTAATAGAAAATGTATATATTTTACCTTTAGTTCACTATTCATTATTCAGAGCAAGTTATTAACATTAGTAAGCTGCATTTGTAGGATATGTAACTTTTAGGAAACTAATGTATTCAGATATCCCTTTCCATACAGTTGCATGCACACGGTTGAGCACAGCTGATCAAATTACATGTTTGACACTTCTGCACATTTTAATGTTCTGTTCATTTTTACAGCGGCCCTCGCAGCACAGTCATGGCCTCTCCTGTGTCTTACTCTATGTCGATGCTGCAGTGGTGTCAGAAGTGGGATAGGGCCTCCCAGTGCCCTGGTGAGGTTTAGAGAGGCTCCACACGGAAGACGATAGAGTCTTGATGACAGAGCTGGTGAGGGTTGGGTTGAACAATAGGTTTGAAATTGATGGCCCAACGACAAAGCCAGGCAAGTCTCGATGCCAGATTTAGAGCACAATGGTGGTGCCGGCACAAGGGAGGCTGGGTGGCAACCTGCTACTGGCTAACGCTCTAAAGACTCATGAGGGGTGCCACGCTGATGACCACACAGTGAACTCGGGAGCGTCCTCTGGAAAAGGGACCATTTATGTATGTAGGGTTGTTGTTTGTTAGGTTGTGTATGTGTGTATGTGTGTGTCTGAAGAGTCCACTGGTTGCATGAAGCCTGTGGTTAGTGGTGACTTCCACTGACGTTCTGCTGACGTTTCAATAAAAAAAAAGCACTACATGTGCCAGAAATATGGCCTCCCTGTGTCAGCGCTACAATATAATAATGTGTCCTGTAAAGAAGTTATGACACATTTTAGATTTTATGTTTATCTGTTATCATAGCCGTCCAAAGAAAACCATGAGTTTCCAAAAATAGCAACTTCACAGGAGAGAGCAAAAGTGTTCTTTACTTTCAATAAAAGTTCATGTAAAGACGTTTTATTACAAGTGATTTTAAAACATTTCTATTTCACAGGATATAAAAGGCAGCGGTCGTGTTTATACGATATACAAAAAAGAAAATGGACAGATATTTTTTTTCTTTGGACAGCAACTATATGTTAAACTGTGTTAAAGTGTGTCATTATTTTACTCAGAAAGTCCCAAAAAGTTTGCATATGCCTATAGATACAGTGTTTTTATAGGGTCACAGTTATAATAACACTGGGGCCTTTGGGTCTAGTGACGTGAATTAGGTGACTGCTGCGTTTGCTTAGAAAATAAATAGTTAATATGGAAGATGGCATCATGCAACATTCAGCGCATGCTTGAAATCTGATTATGCTTTTCATTTAAAGTACCTGATCCTGCTGTGCCTGTAAGGGTTTATGCTGGGGGAGAAAAAAAACGTCCCCCTCATGTCTCGTTACTCTGGCGTTTGGAGCACTGATGCGTATCCTGCTCTCGTAGTATGTGACCTCAATCAGTGTGCAATTGATGAGATAATGCTATAGCCATTCCCGTGCAGCTGGCTAACCAGAACCCCAGACAGTTCCAGACAAGCCATGCCGAGCTATGTCGAGTTCTCGTAACAAAGTTATTTATCGGACTTGATCTACCACATGAAGTGAAGCAAATATAGATATTTTTTTTCTAGGAGGATTGAACCTTTCCATCAAAACAATGCTTTGAAAGGCTTTTTACAACCACTTGAAAGTGACAATGAAACTCCCTGTCCACTGATGTTCGAATGACTTTTTTTTTTGGTAGCAAACCAGATTTAATTAGACAATAAAGCTTTTTATGAAGCAATTGTGAAAGACCAGAACAGAAACATTGACTTGTTGACCCATGGCTGAAGATCACACGGCAGCTACAGTGACCTGCTCAAGCGCTGGCAGTAAAACAGAATAAATGCGGGCCTACGTGTAAGAATTTAAAGCATCAGAACGTCTCCGCTCAAAGGATTATTGATTTGCGATGCCGGCTTAACAGCCTGATGTTAGGCACTTTTCGGACTCGCGAATAAGTCACTGAATTCAAATTATGGCCATGCATCGCTCACTGTCGGGCCTTCCTCTCGGGGGCTGGAGTCTGCGTGTGAGATAGCTTTTGGAGGCACCAAAGTTTCAAATCCACTGGCGCAAAAAGTCCCTGGCATTCTCTTTTTTACAACTGTGACATGATTTGTAAGTTAAAAGACTGCTTTGCAGGTTAATAATTCACACCGTCCCAGTTGCTAGAGACTGCAGTCTGGATGGGGACAGAGAGAGAGAGAGAGTGATGTCGAGAAAAAAAGAGAGAGAGGGAGAAAGACAGAGAGGGACTCAGGGACAGATTAATCACACTGGGGGATGTTCCTCTTCTTTATCAGCCCAGGCCTGCGTGGGGAGTTAATTTGTGGAGGGCTCCGGCGTCTTTGTGTGAATACAGAGCGCTGCAGTCAGTCTGAGACACATACGCTGAGCTCCTCTCTCCACCAGCGCGCTGCCTGGGGAAATGAACGCGTACAGGAACAAACGGACCGTAATGTTTTACCCAAGTTAAGCCATATTCATCAAAATGTGCTCAAGTCACCAGCATTTTGATTATGTGCTTGTCATCGTGTTTGGGTTTGACTTGTTATAAAAAATATTCATTGGTTTGGCAACTATAGGAGTGTAAAAAACTTTACCTGTATGTACCCTAAAGCTGCACTATGAAAGATTCTTGAAAGGTAGCATTACTGAACCAAGAGGAAAAAGTATATACATTGCAAGCGTGTGCAGACACGAGTCACCCTGTAAGACCTGAAATAAACATTAAAAGTCTGCTCAGATTTGTTTCTAGTAGAACGTTCTTTATGGACCACATTATATGTATTATTTGCAAACGCACAATCTCCACCATAAGATCCAGCTCAGTGTTTAGGCTTCATAATCAACAATTTGCTGATTAAGATGTGATGACAGAAGCAGATACACACCCAAAAGATACATCCTTCACAAAGTTTTGACTGAGTTTTCTTTGAATGCTGTTTAAACACACTTGCTATCATAGGATTCATCCAATCTAAAAAAAGAGCTGTTCTTCTGCATTCTGCATGCAAAGCACTTTTTCACCAGAGAGCTCTCCAAATCCCAAAAACATACATAGGTTGATAGGTTGGTTTTTACATAACAATTAAATTCCAAATAATTTGGATCTATTGGACTGACACATGGCAGAGCAAAGACAAGGAGCTGGAAAAGACATAAAAGAAGTAATATCGTAGCTGAATAATCCAGCCCTCCATCCTTTATGGATGTGAAAACTGGACAATAAAAACAAATAAACTGGACAAATTATAAGAAGAGGTAAATATATTTGGAAGAGTTGAATATGGATGGAGACAATCAGAGGAGCTATGAATAAGCCGTTAGAAGCCTAAAGACCTAAACAAGAGGTGTCCATATGATTAGTTAGAACCAACAGGTTTGAATAAAAAGAGTATATACAGTAATAATAGAAAAACAAACAAATTAATTAAATAGTAAATGGATGTTTAAAATTTTAAAAAACAAAAAAAATGCTGCGGTTTTCTCTAAAATAGCATAAATTTCACAAAATGTAATATAAATATTAGAAAAAATGCCACTCATTTTGCAAAATATTTGAAAAAGTAGAACTCCCGCATGAATAAAAGCAACTGCTCATTGACTTCTGTTCAGGAAAACTAAACTGAATTACTGAACTCAAAATTATTATCCAAATGCTACAGATGGAATGGAAAGTATTTATATTAAAAACACTAGAATCTTCCTTTAAGATGCCGTCACGTAACAAGTCAAGATCAAAACATAATTTTTCAATATAACCTGCTGCAAAATCCATATTATTTTGATTATTTTCTAGCAATATTGGGCTATGAAGGGCTAATAAAGCACAAATCATGGCTTAATCATGTTGATATCTCTGCTTGGCCCACAATAAAAGGAGGAAAGAAAACTGGATGAATTATTCACTCATTAATTACAAAATGACAATTCAGTATCTTACAAATCGGTTAAATTTCAAATGTTTTTTTTCCATGTTATATTACTGAACAGTGGAAAAATGAGCCTTGCCAGTATCTTTTTAGGTTTTTCCCTGAGTTTGTTGTTTTTAAACAAGGCCCTAAGGAAATCTGACTCATGAGGTGTTCTTAAAACACAGAACTGTTTCGCCTCGTGCTCCTGTGCTTCTTAAGAACAGTTGGTAAATGAGGCCCAGTGTTACTGAGTGTGTTTAGTTTGAGCATTTATTGTATTATTTTTTGGTGTGAGCTAGCTGCTCCTGTTAACTCCCTTTATGGCTTTGTGATGAAATGTTCTCGGTCACTGCAGACATGAAAGTTAGTGTCTCCTGTGAACAAAAGCATGTCCTTGTTGGGGAAAATGAATGCACCCCAGAGCTGTCGTGTCACCCCAGCCATCAATTAGGGCTGGCTTGATTAGAGCTGATCTTAAGAAGTCAACATGCGCAGAGTAACACAGTTAAGAAAATTAAGTTTGATGAAATTGAGTTTTTTGGGCAATGAGGTTGTCAAGGTCATGAATGTTGATGAGACGCCATATACTGCAGTGTACAAAGAGAGAAAGTACCTACACCTCTCTCAGAAGGAGAGAGAGAGTGAGTGAGAGAGAGAGAGAGAGAGAGAGAGAGAGAGAGAGAAAGTACCTACACCTCTCTCAGAAGGAGAGAGAGAGAGAGAGAGAGAGAGAGAGAGAGAGAGAGAGAGCAAGAAAGAGGGAGAGAAAACATGTTTTAGATGTTCTTTGAGGTTTCTTGGAAACGCGATAGGGCTGGCAAACATGCTCCCTGGAAGCCACCCCCCCCCAAACACACACACACACACACACACACACACCCTTGAAACTGGGCTGAACAAAGCGGAAGCCTCACACAGGAGAAGATGGAGTGTGTCTGTTGCATGCAGAGTGCCACAACTCTGCTTCGTTTCAGCAGAGCGAAACAACTTCACTCCAGAAAAAATCCAGCCAGAAATCCTGATACTGCATATTAAGACTTCGTCTATTCCCAGTTAACTGCCAGAAAAAGTCCAAAGCCTGCCCAGATTTTAGTCTCACAACTTCATCTTTTAGGGATTTAAAAGGTTAGTGTCTCAAAGACTTGGACCAACAGTCACCTCCACGGCTTCCAGTCCACAATCCTCCTAACTAGGAATCCTAACTACTAATCTGTAGCCATTAATAAACAAAATACCCCAAAGTTCTAGCTGAATAACTCTGCAGGTTAAGGGCTTTGTGCCTATTACAGAGGATAAACAAAAAGTGGGTCATGTCTTATGACTGTGCTCAATTTTGTGTAGTGCCATCATAATTGAAAGTGACATCAATTAATCACTATACATCAATCACTGCATATTCCATTGTAATGTTGTCAGGCTGGATGCAGGGAGGCCTGGATTTATCAGGTCTATCAGAACACACTTTACAGTTTCAGTGTTGTGATCATTGAATGGAGGATGGCGAAACACGAAAGTGAAGCCAAGGTGTATTTAAACAGTAATAACTAAAGAGAATGTTATAATGATTTGTTTGTAATAATGTTGTCATAGAATAAAACAGGAAACATAGCTCTCACTTTATTTGAGAGAAACTACTGTAGCAATCCAGTGCATGCTCACTCTGCATGGCCACATCCCCCCTGCTCCTAGGGCTATCCGAGTCAGTAGTGGGAGGGGAAGCCCTTCAAAGGTCAGCTGTCCGATTGACCTCACAAAGTCTAAGCAAAGCTGTTGTAGCCCCCACACCTCCCTGTGGTCTCTCCGCAGCAGTGTTTCTGAATTTCTACAATCCCAGTCAACACACAGGCTCCTTGGCCATGTGCTGGCGCATGTGTGTGGTGCACTGAAGCAGAGAGACTGACTGTGCCGTCCTTGTCCCCATTCGCAGCTTATGGCATCAATCCTTGTTCTCCTGGGGGTGGCAGGAATATCTCTTTTGCTGCCATCTTTGCTACCTATCCTTGCTGTGCTGAGTCTTCTTCTTCTTCAGTTCCAAGCCATGCTCTGTTGTTCCCACCGTTCAACTTTGAGTTCATGTAAGCTTCTTTCCTCTTAAAACGAAAAGGGGGCCTAACTTCTGACACCAGTGTGATGTCAGCGTAGAACAAGAGTGCAATTTAATACAAATGCTCTTTTATTGAACAGAGTCCAACATAGTTGAACACTGTCCACAACAACATCTTACACACAATAAAATGTCTTTCCTTAGCCCATCACAGTGCCTCCCAACACCCTCCACGCCTTGGACGCTCTGCATGGCCATACCTCCAGCACTCCTTGGCAGCATGAGCCAGTAGCGCTTTAATGATCTTGCTCTGTTGTGGACTGCCTTGGTTGAGGCGTTCTTCTTTTTTCTTCTTTTTTTTTCTAACCCATTTACACATTCATACACATTCACACAATAAGGTGTAATTTCAGCCTGTTCACTTGGCAATGAGCCGTTCACTATGAAATTATCCAGTTCCATTGTCTTGAAGGAGTGCATGGCAATAGCAGGTCATTGTGGATATTTGCCTCCTCCACATTTTCTCAGATTTCTGAAGTGACGGCAAACATCTTAATCTTAAATTCCCAACTTCACAAAGGACCTCTGAGTATGTTCGCCAAGTTACAGGCCTTTGTTCAAAGGCCATAATTACTTTTACTTTTCTGATTTCGACGCTCACAAGCTCCGGACGGGTTTTGAGTGAGTTTTCAATGGACTGGATGGCGTAATTATCCATATTGTCAGTGTTGGTTATGCCTATGGTATTTTGAGGCAGGCACTGACAGATGACAGGGAGTGTTTGAAAGGACCCTGAAAGGGGCCCACGTTGCCTTCTTGGGTTAACACAAGATAACGAGCGGAACATTTCCCTCCTTACTTTCCATCTCATCCTTCTGTTTGGGTATCTCACACAATCACGTGCAACAGAACTACCTCTGAGTTCACTTTCAGATAAGAGTTGTCGCTTTCTTTCTTTATGTAGGCTACATAGGTAATGAACCAAAAATATTATTCTCTTATATAATTTTTTTTTTATACATTATTTGATTAAAGGATCAACAGAAATGCTTATAAAATGACTCACAATTAAAGCTTTTTGTATTCTTACATTAGAAGAGAATTTTTGCCTTCTCCTGTAAAGTTAGCGTTTTGAAGATTAGTAAAATAGTGACACACAGAAAATGTTCAATGAAAAATAGTCAAAAATGGCTCTCGGTTTAATCTGAAAAGAAAGAAAAAAGATTTTTTGACCATTTTTGACCACTTTCAAGGATTAAAAAGTATCAAACTCTTTACCTTAAACCTTCTTTAATGAAAAGAAGCTGCTCCTTTTACTGTCTTGTGCTTGTCAAGGCAGATACTTTGAAACTATTGTTTGATCCGCCACTAATTAACATGGAACAGTTTCTATGAGGAACGCATTGCAATTTTTAAATTAACTTATGCAGAATTTCTGTAATTTCTATAATGTAATTTCTATAATATGTTTTACAGTTTTATTCAGCATCTCAAATTGAATTCTCATATTGATTAAAGAACGGGAGACTACACTGAAACACCTCATTGCACAGCTGCTGTAATTGTACTGTAACATTCAAAACATGTAAAATCACCAGCTTTTCACCAGTTAAATGCTAATTAAGCTAAATGAGCTATATGAATAATTACAGGGTCAAAGCAACATGTTTATCGTTACCTAGTGGTACATTTAGTTAACATTAGCCTATGTAATAGCTAGCTATCTAATAGCTTATCTAGAACAAGCAGTAGCATTCAATTAAGCACTGTCAACACCTAGTTTACTTCTTTAATTGTCATGTATGTCCTTGTATAGCAAACTCTAACATAGAAATGATCGTTTTGTAAATATCCTGGTTCTTAGTAAGTGTCTGACTATGACTGCCATCATAATCCTTATTTGCTAGCTATAGGATTCAGTCTCTATGGGATTTGTAGTGTCATGTTAGCACAAAGCTCCCAGATAAAAAATCAGTATAGACCACCATGGCTGGTCACCAGCAAAATCAGCATATGTTGTGTTTTGGATGTTGGTATGCTGATCAACCAGCATGACCAACTTGGGGGACCAGTTAAAGCAGCACCAGACAAGCACTATACTAGCTTAAATCAGCACAGACCAACTTAGAGGTAACATACAATAGAAAACAGATTTAAATCATCATAGTTGAATACAGAGAGTTTGGTATATAGAACTGAAATACTGTGAACCCCAAACACTGTTGGCTCCTTTCTAATACAAATCCTGCATTTACAAAAGAGGTCAGTAAAACAAGCCGTTTCCAATATCTTTCCACACAGACCACGTCATCACTAACAAAATAATCTTGGAATTTTAAGTGATATAGAGTATAAATGCTTAATCAGCACATGACTAGTGATTAGTTAGTAGTGACAATTTTTATAGTTACATTGGGACACGTACTTCAAATCAATGCGCTCTATCTGCTCACCATGGTGCCAATGCGGGGGTGTGGCTAAAATAAGTCTCCACACATGTGTTTTAGCATATTCCCACGAAAATGTGGAACCTCAAATCTTTTTATTTAATAATTAAACTAATGATAAATCTTTAAACATCGCTGGAAAACAACACTGCAAATGAATGCTCAAATAAATAAAAAAATAAAGCATTATTTTTTACAAGCTTCTTCTGTAGAGATAGAGTTTGAGACAGTCACCTTCCAATAGAAAGTATCCTATAAATATGGCATTTTGTACATGTTTAGCAGTAATATACTGCTGACAGTGTGGAGGCTTGTAGAAATATATGAAATATATAGAAATGTAGGCATATATATATATATATAAGTACACAACAATATGTCATTGAAGTATGAGTGCTGTAAATATGAATTACTGTAAGTAACTAAGTTACTGTGCAGAGGTGTCAAGTAACAAAGTACAAATACTTTGTTACCTTACTTAAAAATTTTGGTTTATTTATACTTTCCTGGCATGATTATTTGCCAGCTGACTTTTTACTTTTACTCCTCACATTTTCACACTATTATCTATACTGTCTACTCCTTACATTTTAAAACAGCCTTGTTACTCCTATTTTATTTCAGCTTGTTTTCATTCATCTATATTTACATTCCAGTAAAGATTTTTGATAACATGCCTTTGAAGTTTGACTTTTTGCACCATTACAAAATTTATAGGCAACTATTTGTCATATCTTCCGCTCCATGAAACACATGTTAATGCTCAGTAGTACACAGATATGCTTCTTTAATATATTTACATTGTACTAAAATACATTTATTTTCAATGGGTGTATATGCGACTGAAACAGGAAGCCCAGCGCATCCCAAATCTATCAACATTAACATTTTAATATAACATTATAGTCATTATAGCTTTTAGAAGAATGTTTTATCCTGGGGAGGTGGGCTAGTGCCCTAAAGACCCCTGTGGTGCGGCCTAAGCTTTTGTCCTTAATGGCAGTTTTTACATTACTTTTACTTTATACTTTAAGTACTTTTACTAAAACAGTACTTTTACACTTTTACTGGAGTAAAAAGCTTCAACTTTTACAGAAGTATTTTTAAACCCTAGTATCTAATGAATGTGAATACTTTTGACACTATTGCTCCCGTGCAGGTTTTTCACCACTTGAAAACATGCAGAATGCAGCAAATTGACTAAAGGAAGGAAGGAAAGTCCGCTGTACACTGATGTTGTCTGTGGCTGCCATTCCAAAGGGTTTCAAAATAATTTGAAATGCATTTTTTGATGACATCACCAAAGAAACCTAATTTCAAACCAATGTTTCTTTACAGATTAGTTTCTATATATAGACCTCATGGACTGTAACAGTGTTTACATACTACATTAAACTCAGTTTTCCAGGATATGGGCCTTTTAACATCCAGTTGCGGTGAAATGAGATATTACCTAGGAACATTAAGACTGGGCTTCGGCAAAGGCTTTTCATTATGGCTCATTTCACATATTGAACTGTGGCGAACACATACAGCTGTATAACATCCTAAATACGTCATACCAGCGTGACAATGGTGATCATCTGCCGGAACTACGGAACGTCTGCCGAATTCGGTGAAAGCATATCAGGCCTAGTGTGACCTTTTAACAAGCTAATAAACAATTATACCCAGCCTGACCTTTTCAGCATTGCTTACCGTAAATCTGAATGCTATTGATCGCCTCCGATGCTGCTGATAGAGCAGAAACCGATGCATTTCCAAAGTGCAAACAGCTCGGCTGAAAGGCCATAGAGAGAAAAAAAATAATAACTCACATGACTCCTATTGTATGGAGACAGTAACCGCATATAAAAGATAAGGAATTGTTTCAAAAGCACATCATTAGTGCATTTGGCTTCAATTTGCCGATCTATACATCAAAGTGAGCCACGCATGTTGATAGGCCTGCCTGAGTCCCTCAGCCAGAGCGTGTGATGTTCCTCCCCAGTATTAATCACACAATTACAAGCCCAAATACAGATGGCATGTTACTGTACAGGCCAAATAGAACCCACATGCTGTCGGACGCTCACTGAGCAGCCAGGCGGAGGCCCCGCGAAGGCCCATATTTGCGTGTAAAGACATAAAAGTGTTTCATTTCTGGGATAAATCGAGCGGTATTGAATGAAGACAGATTTTGATATTTTCTTTTCTCTTATAATTTTTTTTGGTCCTTTCTTTTCCCGCTCTTGCTCATTCTCTGCTAGTTTGCAAGGGAAAGTGTTTTTGAGGGGACGCCCTCAACAATCTAAAGCTAGAACACTGTGTCATTTGTGAATGCTGTTTTTCTCTGTGCTGATGATTTGATGCATGTGAAAGGCAATCTTGGCTTTTAATGAATGTAATTCGTAACATCAGTTATATTGGAAATGTAATATAACAGACTTATATTACTTCTTACTTTACAGATAATAAAACACAGAAATATCATTTGTTTGTTTTTCCCATTGTTGACTTTTTATTATTTAGATAGCTTTTTCTGCAAATCATGTTTTTTTTACCCTTGGTCAGCCTAATCACATTATTATTATTATTATTATTATTATTATTATTATTATTATTATTATTATTATTATTGTTAAACATGTTTTCTACATTGTCACATCTTATTTCTTCCCTGTAACTGGGCTACTTCAAGGTATTAGGTAATTATTTTAGTTTTTAGTTTAGTTTTTTAAGGAAACAGCGAAAATTCCAAAAATATTAAACAACACAAAGCATACAATCCAAATAATATTTAGACTATCAAGTGCAAGTACATCATTATAGTTGAATACAGAGAGTTTGATATATAGAACAGACATAATGTAAACCCCAAAAACTGTTGGCTCCTTTGAAATACAAATCCTGCATTTACAAATAAGATCAGTATAACGAGCCGTTTCCAATATCCTTCCCCACAGTCAATGTCATCAATAACAAAATAATCTTTTAATTTTAGTTAATATACAGTACAAATGCTCAATCAGCACATGACTAGTAATTAGTTAGTAGTAACCATTTTTATAGTTACATTGGGACACATACTTCAAATCAATGGGATCTATTTGCTCACCATGTGGTCGATGCAGGGGTGTGGCTAAAATAAGGCCCCATCCATGTGTTTTAGCATAGTACCATGAAAATGTGAAACATCTAATCTTTTTATTTGATAATTAAACTTGTTATTCTTGAAGATAAATCTTCAAACAACGCTGGAAAACAACACTGCAAATAAATACTTAAAAATGCTCAAATACATAAAAAATAAAGCATTATTTTCTTCTAACTTCTGTAGAGTTAGAGTTTGAGACAGTCACCTTCTAAAAGAAAGTACCCTATAAATGTGGCATTGTGTACATGTTTAGCAGTAATATACTGCTACATTATTTCAATATGTAATTATGTAATTATTTCAGTCTTTAAGGAAACAGTGAAAATTCCTAACACACTAAACTGCACAAAACACATACAATCCAACTAATATTTAGACTGTCAAGTGCATCGCCAAATCACTAAAACATGCTTTCCAATGGCACCGCATTTTATTGAGGTACAGTCACTACATACTGTAAAACAGGCAATTACAGTGCTTAGCTCTTACCTTCATCAGATCTGTAATATTATGACGGGGACAGGCTCGATTACAAGAATTAACAATTATATTCATCATGTTAATAATTATATGGAACCAGATGGCTGCAGAGCAAAGCATTATTCAACTTTTTTTCTTAAAGAAATTTATGAGGGACTGATGTGCCTTTTGCAGGGCAATTGATCGTGACAGGTTTACAGTAGAGTCACATGGCTCACACTGACTGTGTGTTTCACGAGCTTGTAAAAGCAGTGAAGTAACAAAGCTCTAAAGTAGACCAGATGGACAGACATGCAAGCACTCTCACCTGTGTCACTCCAACCTGCTGTCTGCTGAGTGATCTTCAGATACATACACATACGCATATGTGCACACACACACACACACAAGTGATTTTTTTTGTGTTTGGCAAAACATTCACATATGAGCTGCACATTTATAGTATGAATGCATCATATTGTTGCTGCCCAAAACAAAACCTTGCATCTACTTAAGGGAGAAAAATATATTATTAACTTTTAATTTACATTAATGTAAAAAGATTGTAATAATTCCTAAGTAACGGTCCATTCAGCATGAAAAACTGGCACAATGTAAAGAGCAGCAAATAAAAATAACCGTTAAAATGAACATATAAAAAGGAAATTTCTATACACTGACAATACAAGCACACATACTCACATACATACAATATATATATATATTTTTGTTTATAATGCAAAGCTTAATAATGCATTTTAGTAACTATAAGTATTTATAAGCTATCTATATATCACTATATAACTACTTTTAATTAAACAATAAATTATTGTTTTTTTTTATTACATTACAATTGTGTTACACAAAATTTTTATAGTCAAACAAATTTGCTTAGGTGCCTTAAGGCTTTTGCACAGTTCTGCGTATGAATCATTTAATAATAATGATTTACACTTACAATTTTAAGGTATTATATGGGACACATATTGTCTTATGATAGAGACCATATGTGTATAATGGCCCAGAAGTAGCTACAGTTACATGCACAACATGTAATTAAGTATATCTAGTATATTATATAAGTCTAAGATAATATAATAAAATATAATATAATATAATACAATAATATTTTTTACTTCTTTAATAAATTGTTAGAAATTATTATATTATCAAGTATTATATGTTTTTAATATTGAAAACAGTACTGTACAGTACTTTAACAGTAAACGTACTGCCACTGTTAAAGGTCTGGGTGCTTACCATACCATAACCCCAAGCAATATTCATTACAATATTTGTGTGTACATTTATATATATATATATTCCAAACAATTAGGCATTAGTCAGGTTTTTCTCTGTTTTTAAAAAGAATATCAAGAATATTCTGAGAATGTGCAAAAATATACACGCAGACTCAAGATAATACCCCAGTCAGAAAATACTAGCTGCACATTGGCAGACAGCTACATGTAGAGCTGCACACTCCTCTTATGTGCACATACATTATGTACATTTGCTGATCTATGCATTTTAAGAAATCTCACAGGCAATTTTCTTCACATTGTTTTTTTTATATCACGTACAATAACCTCATCATCTTCTCTCAAAGGAAGGAAGGACAGAGAAGTAAGTGTACGCAGGAACACAAAAGCAAAGACTTTCAGTCAGAGTGGTTGAGGAAGAGACGTATCTTTAGATCTCCCATAGAAAGAACACATCTCTATTGTCAGACAGTCAGTGGTCTCCAGTGGAAACGTACAGCCTGTGCTGGTGGTAATGGCAGAGCATTATCACTTGAAGTTCAACTATTTCAAACCCTATTTATTTGTTTCAAAGTCCTGCCTCCAATGCATTTCAGGCTGGGCTTAGAGCAGAGGATCAATCTGTCACAGGCCTTTGAAGCAGACATGGGGCTTAATGAGTTACAGCAGAGCATATGGTGTAATGCATTTCGCTTTCCAAAGCGCACCAGACAATGCGCCACATGAAAGCTTCGCGACCAAACTGAAAGCAGAGTGAGCCTGAAACACGCAGGCATATAGATTAAGTCGAGGCCGAATGCTAAATGAAGTGGCAGATTAGGATTGGATGGTGTGTAAAGGAGCATTCAGACAGACTGTGATCCTGAATGAATCTGGATGGGAGTGGGAGAAGAATGAAAAAGAGTAGTACTAAACAACAAGAAAGTGTAGGATTTATTTAGTAGTGTATAAAACCTTTATAACCATCAATAGCACTTCCACCGCTGTATGATATTCCTGTAATGTTGCTTTATACCTTGATAGCACAGTGACACAACCTGGTTGGCAACGGTAACAACAGATCAATTGCATAAAAATCAGCAAAGCTGTCAAACACTATGTGCTGCACCATTAACACTAAACCGTGTTCACGATCCACCTTAATGAAAATGAATAGAAGAAACTTTGTATTGAAGTAAATTGCATTGAACTTTAATGACTATTGATGCTCGTTCTTCACTTCGGGATGTCGATGCCAAAACTCTGCTAGTGATTCTAGTCTTATGTTACTTTTAAGCAAACTTATTTTTAATGTTCTAGATTAAACACAGATTAGAACTTTAAAGCCATAAAAGACATTTTGAGTGTTATTTAAAGCTTGTATAAGACATATTACCATATGTATCACCTAATAATAATTTTACAGTGACTCCTTTAGTAATGAGCCAGGTATAAAGCTCCCACTGGCATGTTCCCTGTTTGACATCTGACTGAAACACATCAAGCCAGGCTACCACTTAAATTCACAGTTGGTGACATATCGCTGTTAAAAAAGAGCTCAACTTAAACTTAGACAGAAACTGATTACACAGCTTTTCTTGAGTTAACTTAACTTCAGGACACCCAACACTTGAGCCAAGTCAAAAGTTCTCTTTAAATTTCAATATCAGCTTTTTTTCAGTTTTGTAAAAAGAATAACTTTTTTTAAGGGAACAACTAAATCTGTAAAGTCCTGAATTATATTTTAAAGTTAAATAAGATTATTTGGCTCACTGTTTCTCACTCGGAGGATGTGAAGGAGAGCATTTGATGCCAGCCAAAAATGGCAGCCTACTAATAAAATTATTAGTCTGTTTTTAATAATAAATAAAGTATATTTTTATTTAGTTTATACTCATATCTGAATGTTATTGGACACAATAACCATACTAGGGCATATATGCCTTAACAGCCAGGGTTCCTTTGAAAAAGTCACATTTTCCAGTTGTCTGGAGTCTTTCCAACACACAATCCTACTGGACCTTTTCGCCTCTTTTGTAATTACTTATGGCTGGCTGTGTCATTGCTGGGCTTCAAACTCACAGATGATGGCTCAGTCCATTGCACCACTGGGGAATCTTACATTTGGGGTTCATAGCTTTTTTAATACACTATGGATACTATTTGTTGTGTTAATATATAAAAAGGAATTGTGGTCATATGTGGTGAAACCCCTAACACTGCCTCCACCTACCTGTGTACATGTAAACAGTAAGTGGCTCTGCGTAAGAACGTCTGCCAAATGTCTTAAGCGTAAATGTAGTTTGTCTTGATTTGAAATTGACGTGGTGCAGAGACTTGATATTTGAGAGTGTATATATTTTAACACTTGTGTTCTTGTGTTTACTACCATAACATAGTACTCATTTTGTTGCTGTCCAATGAAAAACGTCTCCTAAATGGTAACTTTACAGGAGTGACGAAAAACTAGCTTTACTTTTTAAGTCTACGGAACCAGAAATGTTTCCAAGTTATTTTGCAGCATTTATATTGGCCCATTCATCATGAAATTTTTGCACAATGTAAACGGCAGCAGTTGTGTTAAATAAGATAGAAAAATGAAAATCGACCGATAAATGTTTTAATTTGGACAGTGACCATATGCATCTGTTAAGACCCCCTGGTAGCCATTAGTCCTTTTTGAAGTCTGTTGGCGGCCATGTTGTGTGTGTTTACTATGTTCCATTGTGTGCAGGTCCGTGATTGACCACTAGAGGTCGCCTTGTTGTATAAAAGACCATCAAGCGGCCATCTTTCAGGGTTCTCTCATTTGACCTGACCTGGAAGAACTCCTGCCCAGACCAGCCCGGCACTCTCCACTACTCTTCATTTCATTTGTACATCTAGCAATAGCTTTTTTAGGTTTGGTAAAATCTCCATGAGATGTAGGGAAATGCTGCCCTTCTCCTTGGTTTTGTTGTAGGGAGTTCTGGATAGTTTTGTGTATTTTTGTTTTCAGGTTTAGTTTGTTTTCTTTTCTTTTGTGGTTTTGTTTGTTCTTTTGGCGTTTGAACATCCCTGAAGCTACTGTCCCCTCTTTTTACTCATTTGTTGAAAATAAACTTGCAGTGTTCTGGTTGTAAACAGTGTTTGGTCTGGTGGAGGTCGGGGAGAGAACCCACTCTTAATTTTTTTGTTACGGACTGACCCTAGAGCAGGTTGTAACAGCATCTTATAGAAATTCCTGCAATATTATATTGCTGCAGAAAGTGTATTAAGTCATTACCATAACACAATCTCAAATCAATATCATATCATGAGAATTAAATCCATTCTTCAGATGAAAAAGTGAAAAATGACAAAAATGGTGATCCAGGCTTTTGTTCTGACAGTAACATATTATATAGATGTTTTCAATAGTTTAAAAGAAGCATGGCACCTGTTGCCCAAACTGTATGTCTATGGGATTCAGTCATGTGTGCTTACTTATTACGAAACCAGATAAACCCACTGGAGAAATATATTTTCCTATTACATTGAGAAGCAAATTAAGGGCACAAAGAACAGGTACTGTCTAAAGTATCTAAAGAAGTCACAGCGTTATCACAGCTATCAGGCAGTGGCAAATTCAATCAACTGCCTGAGATTTAGTTTTTCAGCCTGGTATTATAAAACTCATGAAAAGTAAATAAGGGTAAAATTGGGTTTATTTGTTGAGGCTGGCTGGTGCCTGCCATTTTTAGCTTGTGAGATAATGTGAGCGACTGTTTTGATTAAAAGCACACATTCTCCATCTAGTTTCTCCGGCAAATTACAGCCCAAAATAACCATTAACGTCCTCCTCCTAAAATGAGGCGAAGCGGCAAGCCTATTTTTACAGTGCAGAAAGACAAACCGGCATGTTAATAGTGTTGTTCTTGCCTTTTAACAGTTTTGCGCAGTGACTGGACTAAATGACAGCTCTTCAAAGTAGCTGGAATAAATTTTACATTTACCGACAGCTTATGTAAGTTGTCTTCAGACGAATGATTTACATGTTTTAAAGCCATCTCGGTCTTTTCTCTGTCCTTTGCTAAGGATTTCCATTCATGTGACTTTCAAAGTCATTTACCAAGCTCTGCCCTCAGCTTAGCTTTCTGTTGTTATTAATCATTAATGGTCAGCTCTCTGAGAAAGAACTGAGAAAGAAAGAAAAAGATGAAAATATGCTTAAATTTACTCACACACAGACATACAAACACCGTAAAAAGAGGAACTTCAACACTGTGGACCTCTTAGTATGTCACTGTGCACTTAAGGCCTGTTTCTGAAGTGCATGTGATAGATATTTAAGCCAGAGTTAAAGTCTTACTCTGCTGTTCTTTTGTATGATCTCATTTTACATATTTTATTGATTTAATGCCACCAAATTCAAACCTCCACTAGCTTTCAGACTTGAAGGGACATTATCCAATCGCTGAAAAGTCATTCAGTAGAGGTTTGATACAAAATAGTTTATTGTAGAAACCACCATTTACTTACAATGGTGGTGATAGGAACCAGGGGTCTCAAACCAGTTTATTTGCTATCCAAAACCAGCAGATAGACCTGAGATTTTATATGTAATGTCAGTAATAAGTCTGCAAAAAAGTTTTACAGGGGACAGTTTGCTATAAATGCCCTGCATGTGTGTTTTTAACCAAAAGCTTATCACAAAACAATGTCTCAGACATTAGGCCATGTTTTCATAACTGTTACATGCAATGATTTTCTGTGAAAATCGGGAGCTGTATGAGTCATTAATTTCATAATTTTAGGTTTGAGGTCTACTAAAACAAATTTACATGCTTCAGTTTTTCTAAACACATAATTTTTCTCATTCTGTACATCGGTATTCATCTGTAGAGCTCCTGTGTCTCTAATCTCCGCCTCCTAATGAGCCCAGTAGATTCTGATTGGTCAGCTTACCCACTTAGTTCTGAAAGGTCAACAGCCAGAACAGCTAAAAACCTGCTACAAGTTCCACCTCATGAACGGCCAATGAGGATTGTGTTATGAGATGCCATCACCATGTAACAGGGAGTTTCAGGCAGTTTCTCTGGCACATACTTTGGTCTTTATAACATTTTCAAACTGTTTGCTTGCACAAAAAGCTATATAACGTACTAAAGGAAAGGGGAAACCTGAAAAGCACATTAAGTCCCTTCTAAACTTAGATCTGATATCTGGTTCCTATCACCACCACTGTGAACAATTCCGACAATTCAGTAAGTTTCTCTAGATCAGAGCACTTCACATCAAACCTCTCTAAAAGACTTCCTTTTATGAGTTTTGTCTTTAATTCCTGTCATTATCAGGGTGGAGGTTTTTTACGGTAAACGTCCGTAACAGTCTACAGTATGTAAATATGCAGTGTAACTGCTCGCTCTCCTGAGCGTGTCTCCTTGTGTTTACAAGGCTGTATGGAACAGTAGTGGCCTTTGTGGTATAAAAACTCATAGTGGATTTGTCTCTGGCAAGACGTGTGCAGCACACGCCCCATCAAGGGGAGCACTGTGGAAAATCCATCTGGCATTCTCTGCATTCGGGATGACGTTGGGCCAAGTGCAAATGATCTCCAAAAAAAAGGAGGTGGAATGAAAAGAAGAAAGAAAAAAAGAGTATTCGGTGCAAACTGTTTGACTTGGGTTGCATGCTGCATGCAATGCTCTTGTTTGAGGGTCTTTTCCCGTCTCTCTCTCTCGCGCCCACTCTCGTTGACGTGAAATTAAAAACAGTAAAGCAGTTGAACTAAAATCTTGCGAATTCTGCGATGGCTGGAAAAAGCTCACAAATGGCTGTCTTGAAAGTCTTACTTCACACTTCGCCCAGACTGTAAAAGAGCTAAATCTGTTGCCAACCTGCCCCCCCCCAGCACTCCCACCCGCCCGCCCGCCTCCTCCATCCTCCTCCCTGCACTCGCCTCAGTATCACTCAGACTTGCTGGAATAGGTTAGGCATGGAAGTCATTTCCCCTCTAGGTGCTCCAGCCCCGCTGTCCAGACTCAACAAGGTCCTGAAATATCATTAACATCTGATTTTCGCCAGCGTCGCACAACTGCCTCTTTGTTCCCGTGCAGCAGACGGGGGGGAGCAGCTCCACATTACCATATCAGCAATATAATTAGGCCTATTAGAGCCCAGAAATATAGGATTCTGTATTTCTTTTTTTTCCCCTTCATCTCTTCGCTTTACGCTCCGTTTTTTTTTTCGTCCCGTGAAACGGCGTGTGTGAATATGTCTATTGTGCTCATTTGGGTTTCGGGAAAAGTGGTTTGGTATAATGGTACATAAACATTACCTCACCTTAACTCGAAGCAGGGTCTATTCGAGGCAAAATAGACTAGTTAACTTAATGACCCACACAATCAGCTCTTTGTGCCTTTTCCGTCACCGGGAGAAAAATGTTCCCATCCCTCTGAAGTCACAGGGCAACGTGATGAAATGGGTAACGTCGTGGAAGGAGCGCGCGCGGCTGGTGAATATTTGCAGCTTGAGCCAAAAGTCCAGTTTACTGTCACTCCTGATTTGGCTCACTTGTTGCAGCGCTGTCACACCGCACCCTTTCTCCGCGCTCTTCGGGGTATGGATAAACAGCAGCAGTATTTATGTATCCTCTGATTTAATCTGTCACAAAAGTAATAAAGCACGCCTCTGTGTAGGATTTCGGCTCTGTCAGAAAGCGTGTGCCTCACACGGATTTATCCCACTGAAGTTCAGATGTCAACCACGCGAGAACCTGCAGGCTATCTCAACCATCAACTCTGGGGCTGTTTGGAAATGAGGCCTGTTTAACACATACCGCTGGCTGGTGATAAAGGTGGAACAGTGCTTTATAACCCTCAGCTCTAAAGAAAAGTTTGTGAAAATGCTAATAAAAGCAGTCATTAGGAATCTCTGTTGGAGTTGGGTACAAAAACTTTGTATTTGATGCTTTAGCTTATCAGCTGTATAGTTTTTTGTGGTTTATGTTCATTCAAAATTTGAAAACTGGGGCAGAAGTATGTTTACCCCTGTGTTCCATCACTTTCCTTTCCTAACTACACTAATTAACTGTTTGAGCTCTGCATACATCAACTGATCCGGCTTCCAAGGTGGAGTTGTTTGCCATTTACAAGTCTATAAGACTTGAGCTGCACAACCATAGGGGTCTGTCATTTTCATATTTCATATTTTCATATATATTCTTTATTATGCACTTATAATGTTTTCAATAGGAAATAGGACTGCATTGCAAGAGGTCAGTCTGGCACCTGCATTCTCTGATTATTAATATACATTGCTCCTATAAACCATGTAGAACATGTGTGTCATTATCCTGAGATTAGCATAAGACTATCATTACTTTTCAAACATAAATAAATAATAAAAAATAAAGAAGGTGTTTTTAGGCTCCACACACACTAGCCCCCCTTAGCCCATCTCCTGCACGCAGAGGCACAGAGGCAGAGGCGCATCAACCAACAGAAATATGAATGAGTGGACACAGGCAGGAGACGGAAGAAAAGCCAATGTGGAGAAGAGGCTAATCAGTGTGGTGAGGCTAATCAGTGCTTTCCCTGATTACTTTCTATATGACGCCAGATTGCCTGAATACAAAGATTCTCTGTGCAGCCCGGCAGAGTGTGTCTTTGTATAACCGCTTTGTCAGTTTTTGACAAATATTTCTGGTTTTTCTGGTTCTGCTTTGTTTCCTGCTGGATTTCTAACAGTACAACCTTTGCTCTTGTACACTACTGGGAAAAAGTCTTAAACTCGTTAAATATAATTTAAAAAAGTTTAATTTAAAAGCCTTTATCGTAGCAATAAGTGTATTTTCACCAATAGAACATAATATACCATTACAATAGATCTAAATAAGCATAAATACAACACGCAGTATTAAACAAATATTTTTTTGAAAGAAGTAAGCCAGTTTAAAGAACAAAGTTTAATTCCAGATTTCTCCTTAATGCCACAGACGTTGTATAGATTTATAAAATTCCTTCACCAGCAATCTTGATTTAGCTTAATCAAGTACTGAGTAGTCAACACAGGTTTATATAATAACTGTAAATATTATTGGCTTGGAATGGGTTAAAAAAAACACACTTTCATATGTAAAACTACTTATCACTATTTTTTTTTTAAACAAAGTGTTCTGTATGCAAAAATAACTTTAAATATAATGTCCCCAAAAGCCTAAAAGTGATTTAACCTAAAAATTACAAAAAAAATTTGTTGCCCTTTACATTATATTTCTTTCCAATCTTTTTACATTAACCAATAAGAATATTTTTGCCCTTTTCTACAAGTATTTTGGAGATAATTGTTTTTATTTATTTTTATACTGTGACAATATGTTGCACAAAAACTTGGATGTACCTTTCAGCCTGTAATAGTGCGTTCACAGACATACAAGTTACCCATGCTATAGACACTAATACACCCACATGCCATAACCGACTCTGACTTTTAAACTTTACGCTGGTAACAGTCTGAATTTCTTCTGTTGCTCTTTTCTTCTATGGAGCGTTGAAACCAACTGCATTTGTTTGTGATTTCTTATTTTTTTATGTACAGAAAATTCTCTAGATTCCCTTAATGAATTCATGATACTTCACAGAGGGTGAAATACTGGTAACTGTAGTTGAGGAACAATTATTAACTGAATATCTCAACCCATCCTTGCTCATTAATGACAAGGCCTTTCCTGGTTGCTCCTTTCACATCAAAAACTACTGGAGACCAGCCAAGTTTATTTATATGGAGTTGTTACAACAGACGTTGTCGCAAAGAAGATTTATATAAATCCAAGTCCAAGCCCCAGGGAGCAAGTCAAAAGTGTCAGTGGCAAGGAAAATCTCCCTAAGCGCAAAAGGAAGAAACCTGTGGAGGAACTAAAACTCTAAAGGGAAAATCATTCTTGTCTGGTCGACACCAGATAATACCTGTTGTTGGAAGCATGCTTTGAAATATGTATTTGCATATTCACAGAAAACAATGCAGCATTAAATATCTTATCTTTGTGCTGTTTTTTGTTTTGTTAACAGCTTAAACCACTGCTTTCTGTTTTTAATTGCACTTTACATGCTGACTTGAAAAACTCTTTTTGGAACTAAGATTTGTGCATCAACATTTTGAAACAGCATTACTTGAAGGAAATGTGTTTTTTAAAAATGTCTCAGGAGAAATAAAGCAGCTTTTTGGTATTGCATTAATGAAGGATCACTGCTTTCTGAATCCTTTCTCCTAAACCCCCCTTAGGAGGAAACAGGAGATTAACATAAGCATTTTATTGTAAGTTCTGTTGATGAATAAGAAAAGCAGGAGTTCTTCTTCAGCACTGACAAACTGCTGAAAGACCTCTGAGATATAGAAGGGAGTTAAAATAGTAAGTCATGCGATACGACACGTTTCTTATGTTAATATTACTTAGCACCTGTACATGGAAAATTAATATGCCCATTTTAAACAATGCCCACAATCAATGCTAACATATCTCCATATTTGGCAAGGATGTTAAGCAATACATGCACTAGAGGACAGTCCAGAGTCAATAGTGTCTGATAACAATAAACATGGCGATGATGGACGAGGTCATAATAATGTACCTACTATGAAAGAGATGAAAGAGGCATCAGGGAAGGCAGTGGTCTGTAAGACCATTAAACACTCAGTGACATGTTGATGGAGAATTCTTTCGCTTAAAATACCCACAATAGTTGTTTCAAAGGGCATGCTGTAGGTGCCAGGTCATAATGAGGGACGCCACGATGAGATGATCACATCATTAAAACACTGATACCAGAACAGGATTGAAGTTATTGGAATGAAGGTTGGGATGGATGGATAGATGGTAGATGGTTTAAAAGCACTACAATAAATGAGACAACAAATGTTACAAGCACATCCATCATCTAAAGTGTATTGCCTAGACAAAATGTATCAAAACAAAGAAACTTATATAACGCATCCCATCTTGGAATATGGAACTCTGTCTCACATGTAGCTTTGGCAGAATTTCAATCAATGACTTCCTACACGGTGGTGTAGTGGTTAGCACTGTCGCCTCAAAGCAAGACGATCTGGGTTCGATTCCTGATCCGGGCCATTCTGTGTGGAGTGTGCATGTTCTCCCTGTGCTTGAGTGGGTTTCCTCCGGATACTCCGGTTTCCTCCCACATGTCCAAAGATATGCATGATAGGTTGATTGGTCACTCGAAATTGCCTGTAGGTGTGAGGGCGCGAGTAAGTGTTGGCCACGCGATGGACCGCCTTCGCCCAATGACGCTTGGATTGGCTCCAGCCCCCCCATGACCCTGACTAGCGGGATTAAGTGGCAGATAATGAATGGATGGATGGATTGACTTCCTGTTCCCAACCCCTTATAAACTTTAAGTCCCACCTACTTCAACCTACTGCAAGAAGGACTATGAGAAGTAGAGGTTTCTCCTCTGAACGTGGAATTTTTAACAATAGTACTTGACAAACATTTCACTTGAACTATTGGTTATAAGCCGGTGGCACGGTGGTGTAGTGGTGGTGTAGCGAACTGTCCATGGTGTACCCCATTCTCACCCGATGACGATGGGATTGGCTCCAGCCACCCCGTGACCCTGACTAGCGGAATTAAGCGTCAGATAATGGATGGACGGATACTGGTTATAAGGCCTCCATGATTTCCAGTAGTATCACTTCACTATGTTAAATGCAGACAGAGTACAGACAGAAGGCTCCATCCACATCCGTATCCATTGCTCGAGATGAGTCAGACACTAAAGGGTTAACACATCCGTAAAACAATGTCTTTTCCTTGTTTCGTGAGAAAATTTGAGGCTTTATCTTCTAAGGAGCCTGAATTTCAGAAACAGTCATGACTGAAAACACTACACAGAGATAAAACAGACTATTTCAGAACTCTATTGATTCAAGAAATTAAAGTGGAGACATCTGTGAGAATAATTAATCTTACGTATCACTCAGAATCTGTAATCTAGACTAGAATTTGTTTAGATACAAACATTAGTGATCAATGAAAAATGTATTTTATTGCCTATAAAGACTATTCAGATTCAGGTTTTCATGGCAGACTGTAACAAAGACAAAAAAGGATGTGGAACATCTCAGAAACAAACTTCTCAGAGAAAGAGTGAGCCTTAAAGCTTATACAGCACCATTGTACCTCAGGTGGAGCTGCTGTACCGAACGCATTAAAAAGCTGGTGAACTATTAGTGGGCTGTAATAGCCAGAAAGAATGTTGCCTTTGACACAGCCTTGGTGTGGAAGACCAACCTATAGGGTCATTTTATGCAGAGACAAGAAGGCGAGAGCTGCCGCTCTCCAAAGTTGCTGGCTTTTCTGGATGTATTTTAAGGGGGCTTATTCAACACAGCAAAGCAGCCTTCGTTTTAGCCCCCGTAGTGCAGCATATGTTCACCAAATCTTCCCTCACGGCAGAGAAAATCCTCCCTGTCCTCACAAAGTAGAAAAAGACCTGCTTTTAATTCCAATCTGCTTAAATTAACAGACGTCGCTGGATTTCAGTGTCATATTACAATAGTTCCCTAGCAACCCACAGTAAAGTCTGGCTGGCAGAGAGGCCCCCATGTGGAAGCATGGCGCTACACAGGATTTCTCCTAGTGTGCTTACATGTGGCAGCATGACAGAGTCTGCTTGAGCCACTGCACTAATGGGCTTTGATAGCTCAGGCACCATAAGCCAAACTGCATCTTAATTGAATAATGGTAATATAAACTCCACTATATCATATAAACGAGCTCCACTGCACGCAGAATAAAAAAGTCATGAATGCAGCCTACCGTGTTATGGCACCATTTAGAAAAGTGAAGTCAAGCTTACCTTTTATGCCCATTAGCTGCTTTCTTTTGTATATGCAGGTGTGGGTACTGACTGTCTGCTAAGTTCAGCAGACCTGAATGAATGAAGCAATACAAAGATAAAACAAAAAAAATAGAATAAACAGAAAAAACAAGTAAGCTCATTATAGATATCTAGTACAGCATCTGATCAATCAGATTCAGAACAACTTCCAAATTCCAAGAACTAGTACTTCACTAGTTCAACTACACTACAAAAAATACTAAACTGTCATATCACTGTGGTAGTATCCTTAAGAGGGTGTCTGTAGTACATATAAAACATATTTGCACGATGATTCAATTGCAATTATATATTTTTAAGTTGCAGTGACTCCATGCACCCTGCCTTTTCTGCAGGCTTTTTAACCCCTTAATTTTCCAGGCTTATTAGATATTAGGGGTTACATGACCTCAAATGTGTAAAGTCAACAGTTATGTAACGGAAGTCCAGTTAACTTTGATTAATCACTGATGACGTCATGAATAAAATTGCAGGAGAAGCCAAGGCTTGCAAAAAGGGTCTTTCAAAATCTGTCATAAAGCTGAACTCCACAGGACAGTAGAACATGGCATGCCCTTTCCAACTAGCCTTTAGGGAACCAAAGATACATAACCTGGATTCTTACAAATCTGTATCCGATCTAGGTGCACCCTGGGCAGGATTGCCAAGATGTTCACCCAATGTCAGGAGAGCCAGCGAAATTAAGATCTTGATAGCCTTCAGAATACCATAGATACAGACCCCAGGCTCCTCACCTGTCATCTTTTCTGAGGTTTCCATGTTATTAGTGTCATTATCGTATGATCAGCAACTGGTCAACATCAAGCTTAAAGCGTCATCACCAAGCAGGGAAAGTCAGCTTGTTGTCTAGTCTTTGCAACCACTATTACATGCTTAGGCTTATTGTTTAGTAACTATAGGCAGCACAACGTAAACCTGTTGAGTAATTCTTAGTTTATAAACCCGTGTAGCAATACTTTGGACCTGTTTGAGGGTATAGGAAATTTAGGGGGATAGTTTATTGATCTAATTTAAAACATTAGCTAACAATACTTTTCCCTGAGAAAAACACAAGGTACACAGTTGAACCCCAAGACCATTTTTATCTTAAGAGGCGTATATCTGCATATAGGCGCAACCGTTTAAGCATTGGTCCTGTCACTGGGAGATCCCCAGCCACAGGTGATGTCACAGTCATCTGTAACTGGGAATCCACAAGAACATAAATGGCTTTTCCAGGTAAGCAGGATCGCCATTCCTCACCTCATCCTGTTGGTAAGCATCAGTGCAATGCTAGCCAACACAGGAGTGGCATGAATAGATCAACTGATAATCTAGTAAATTAGATTATTAGAAGTTTTCTATTGAAAATAATTCTTTTCTTTTCTTTTTCAAAATGTTACATTTACTGACTCCTTGAAGAATGCACAACACACTTCTGGGTCCTGTGAGAAACAAGCACTGGACAAGATAGTTCAGAAACATCTTGAATCAGCCAGCTTTCGTCTTTGATTCTTTGATGTAGAGCCAAAAAGAGTTCCATCCTGTGGTCATCATTAATGGATGATGTTGTGCTCTGTGGATGTACTGAAAGCTGATGCTGAAATCTGACCTTTAGGCCCCTCCGGGCCTTTCTTTAATATGAATGTGCCAGAAAGAGAGTGAGAGAGAGGGGAAATAAAGTGGCAGGGGTTAAGATAGGGATCTCACTCTGCACTCAATGCAAGTCTCTGGCATCAATCGACCGGCAAGTCTGCCAACCGCTAACTCCCACCTCTCCGCGATCGATCGGCTCCTCAATTAACAATAAACACCAGGATGTCTGTCCACTACCAACTATTACTCACTTGTGCAGCTATCCAGCTAATTAATCCTGCTGAAACTCTAACAAGCTCCCGAGCTTCCGGTGCCCGGCAGGCAACGGAGAGGTTCTGTACAACACACAACTCTCCTGCAGCCATTATCTTCTGAGTTATGGACCAAAGGCTTGGAGTGAAATTGATCCTTTGATAAACGGTTGACAGGGTCTCATCTTTCCTTACAGACAACAGACAAATCAATGTGACAGCTGCTCTGAAAAAAGAGGGCTCTTGTATAAAAGCTAGAAGTATTAGATTAAAGCAGATTTATGTGTGCATTAAATTTTGTTGTTAATTTTTTCTTTATGGGCGTCCCCCCCCACACCCCCCGGTAAGCTTCAGAGGTGATGGCAGAGCTGGGATAATAATGATGCATGGAGTCCAAGCAGTGATCTTGATAGTCATGAGGAAAGCTTGCAAATCAAACACATACTCTGCATCTTTGTGGGCGAGACACAGAAACATCTCTCAAAAAGTTTGGTCTTTGAAGGCAAACAAAGTCATGTGGGTGTTCATACGTCTGTTTCTCAACTCATCACAAAGATTACAAGCAATTGTTTTTGGCCACCAACCATGGGAAAGAGATCACAATTAACCACAACTATGTGCCGATGGAGTTTGAAGTGGAAATGAGTGCAGAAAAACACATTGTTCTCTTTATCTTTAAAACGCAAATGTTTCATTTAGAATATTTTTCGTTGTAAAACCTAGATCTCCCTACGTGATGCATTTATTCTTGGCTGGTTTTTACCCTTGGGAGTGCCTCATCATTTACTTTTAGTGGTGCCCATATAGCACACGGACATGTGGTGTCAGTCAAACAAAAACGCTGCACTGAAGTTTTTATTGATATTAAAATTCATAGATCTGGCGGATAGAGCGTTCATAAGCATACAGTAATAAGGTCTCTTCATTCATCTCTGTGGGTTTCTGACCTCGATATCCTGCCTCGTTTTAATTAAACTGTCCACAAATCAAATATGCCGCTTAGGTTGTCTGTCAAAAGTATGGGTACCAATAGTTTTTCAGAATGTATTTAATAAAGGAGAACATTTTGGCTAATAATCTTAATCTATCTGGATTGTGCCATTTGTAAAAACTAAAGGAACTGACGAATGGCAACAGATATATTATGCATGCTATCCCTTTGTTTTGAGGTGAAATTACGTTACCTCCAGGAACAACATGGTGTAACATGAAACAAAGAGTACAACATGCAGACGTGCAGACATAAGTGTGCAAAAAACTGTCATTTTAACGAAAAATACAATAAATTAAACAGTCATTAGACACAGTAAACAGACAGAACAGTGCAGCACCGACACAGCACTCACTACTGAGCATGAGGTAGTGAAATAAAGTGCAGAGATATCACAATATGTTAAATATCTCTGCACTTTACGTCTGTTTAATTGATTGTATTTATTGTTTCTAGTTAAATTTTGTTGCTCCATGTTCCTGGAGGAATGTAATTTCACTCCACTGTGTACTTGTACGTAGATGGAATGACAATAAAAGCCTTTTGATCTGACTTGTACACATCAACACTTGAAATTTCCATGAATCAAAAAAGATTTTGAATGCATGCTTTGAATAACAGTTTGGATAAGAAAATGTTAACATCTGCACTTTATACTATATTGTAATATTTATTGCAACATCTTTATAACTAAAAACTTTTGCAGGCCATATGTTCCTGAACTAGCAATCAAATTCAAACATTACTCTGAAATACCATATATATACATATATTTCATCTTCGATGAAAAATATGTATCTCCATTTTTGTCGATTCACATTTTTCTGTATTATTTGAACACACAGACGTTCTTTATATCCTTTATATCCTGTGAAATATATATATATATATATATATATATATATATATATATATATATATATATATATATATATATATATAGCAGATTTAGCTTAATGAAGTACTGAGTAGTATTTAGTAGTATTGCATAGGTATTAGATCATTAGCTATAAAAAATAATGGTTTGTTTGCTTAGTTGAAATAAACACATTGACATGTAAAACCACTACATAAGGTATTAATACTATTTGAAGTGTTTTTACAATTATTTTGGGCTTGCAGTTACTTTTCATAAAAGACTTTTTTAAAAATGCTTTCAGAAAGAATTGAAAGAAAACAGAGAGATCAGAATGAAGCAGAACGCTATGTAGGAGAATGTTGTAGACAGATTCAGTCAGACAGGGCTAGCCTTCGAGACATGAGCCAGCAGTCTGGAGTTCCACTGGACTATAATGTCCAGGCAATGAACCGGTATTTGTTTCTGCTTTCAGTGCAGCCCTGCCATAGAACCTCTCCCAGAGAGCCCCTCTCACACATTTTTATAGATCACCATTAAATCGTCAAATTGTTGAGACTTGGAACGATTTCATCCCCTGGGCTTAATGAGTCTAGCAGGTGTGCATATAGACGCCACATTCTGTATGTGAGAAGTCCAGGCACTGGGCCTGATACTTTACTGATAGAAGCCTGTAACTTTAACCTGAATTCCAACAGAATGTCTGCCCATTACAGAAAGAACGGAGGCTAAACGAGTCGCATAGCCGTAAACAAGTTCTTCTATGAGAACTGCATGTCGCAATTCATTCACCTCAAAACCAGCAATAGTCTGACATAATCCTCTGTCCACTCTGTGAGAAAGGAGGAACTGTGGTAGAGCTACATCACAATAGAAAGCAATATGTAACCATTAGGACAATTCAGAGAGTGGAGCAGAAGACTTGGACTGCTCTCAGACATCAATCCTGCCCTCGGCTTTCATGCCAGAATGACTAATGCGTGATATTTGACGGAAAGGAATGAATGAAAACGGTCATTTGTGCACAGGACTGAAACAAACAGTCTTTAAATTGGAGAGAGGAAGAAGGGTTAAAACAGCACAGCTTTACAAACAGTTTGCCTCGCTCATGCTTCAGAGGTTTACTTAATAGAACAGCTGTGCGTTCATGGTGCGAAAACCGTTACCGAAAAAAAAAAAGTCTGAATGATCTGCATGGAAGCAATTATAGCCATTAGAACTAAAGTGAAATATGCTTATTTAAAAGTTCACTCAGGGCTGAGAACATTTAAAAAAATGTAATGGGACTATCATACCCTTTCCAAAGAACCGAAGTGTCAGTTTGCTTCCTATTCACCAGTTTCTTATTCAAATGTTAATTTCCACCTTAAACGCTACAGCTTGTACAGTGTCAGAACCTATATGTGCCATCGTTTAAGGTGGAATAGAATGGGAAGCCAAAATTAGCCCTGCACACCTTAATTCATATCTGTGCACATATTACTCTGGACAATATCGAGCAGCTTTGCTCAACATTTCACACGGAAGAGGCTGAAAACAGGAGCGGTTCCACCTTTATTAACATTACAACCCCAACAGTAACCTGTAAGTAGCAGGCATGCTTTTATCCACAGAGTGAGTAACAACTTCAATATGCTTTGTGTTACTTTGTGTCAAGATTAAAAGCAATTAGCCAGTAAAGGTAATATTAGCTACTAGCAAGTTCAGAGTAACTAACCTTAGCATAGCTAGTTGAATAGTTTTATGACTGAGCATATTTAGATAGAGGTTCATTATATTTTCCAGCTTGTATCTATTTTGACATGTTGCTTCTTTGTGATCATCATAGTGTCTCGCTGTAAATCAGCAAATCAGAGCTCATCATATTATTCATGAGCTCACTTCAAAATGCAAAACAGCTTGTTTCGTTCCAGTGCCAAATGGACTGTAAATGGGCATGTAAACCCACATCTGTGCATTTTTTACCCCAACCAAAGGCACATACCTTCAATGTAGACAGCAGAAGAACATATGTAGACATGTAGACATTTCAAAACGCTGAATAAATGCAGACTTTAGCTCAGATTGGAGGGGAACTCGCAGGGCCTTCTAGGCTTTCAGAAAAGACTTAATATTTTCTGTGGAAATAAATATAATTAATTTTTTTGTTCTTTTTTTTATTTAAGATCATTATCATCCCTGCTATGTTTAGACTCATTATAGTGCTAGCAGAAATAAACATTATTGTGTTTTTGTTTATATTTATGGCTTGCACTGAACTCACCACTGCTTTTAGTAGTAAGACAGAGCTTCACATAAATCAGAAACAATCACTTTTATTCCTTTTTGTACATATCGCTGTTTTTCTTTTAGTTTTTTTAGTTTTGCTATTGAACTGTTATTGAAACCCAGCAGAAGACACAACTGGAAAAAGGTCATGTGACACATATTGGGCTTAAAATAACAGCAGTCTTTTAAACTATAAAGGGCGGCTCAAAAAGCTTTATAATTTAATAATTTATTATAGCCTTCTAGGAAGTCTTATGAGCAACACATTACATTAGTCAAGTTCAAAAACAGGAGCATGGATCAAACCCGTGTAAACGATATCTATATATATATACATATATATATATATATATACAATTTTTATGTTGCATTCACGTGTTCAGAAGGTTGTATATGCTAGATGGAAAACTAGTGTTCATGTATCATCTTGGATTCTGAGTTTACTAGTTGTAAATATGATTTTTTCAGTCATTTGAGCACAATTTTTGTGTCATTTTTTGGGTTCGAAATTACCAGCCAATAATCTCCATAATCTCCATAAAAGTTTTCTGCATAATTTCAACAAGGCAGCTGCCCTTTACACCGTGTGATAATTTTATGATGATTGGTAATTTTATGATGATTATGATGATTGATTTAAGAATGCTCCCCAATGGCTTCAAAATATCTTTATATTAACTTACATAGCAAGTAAACATAAGGTCATGCCTTCTCCTGTGAAGTTATAATAATTATAGTATTGCAAGCAGTTATTACCACAAAGAAAACCTGCAAAGAAAAGTGGAAACACTGTATGAGACACACCATTTCAATTCAAATGTTCTTTCCTCCCCACAAACGGTCACATATTACCTTACTGAGAATCACAACATGATTTGACTTGCATGTTTGTCCGACAACATTAATTAAATGAATTATTCATTAGCGTGAGACAGGTATTAATTATGGTTAAACATGCTAATGGGCATCACTTACTCACTTACTGAAAGGAGCTTAAAATAGCAAATTAATAACGCTGTAAAGTATAAATAACATATGTCCTCAGGCTAATCAGTAGCAGGTTTCCTGAATCAACAAGGAAAGAGCTGTTCGCCATTGTTGGTCTTTGGTCTTCGCTGGGTTAGCGTTAGCTGATGTCATGTTACAACACCTCTAGCATAAACGTTAAAATAGCATGAAGTCAAGAAGACGGTGGCTCCTACAGCATGCAAAGTAATGGCAGCTGTAAACAGCAGCTCTGTGTGGGTTTCAGTCCTGAATGCGTAGGAATACAGAGCTCCTGCTACTTACTAGCCTTAAATAGGTTGAATGCTATATGATTGTTACAATAAGACTTCATGAATGGCAACACAGAGGCCTGTTGGAACTATACAAAGGTCTTTTGGAACAATAGGCTTTTGTACAGTTGATTCTGCTGCTAGGCTCAATTAAGCAACACGTTTTAGACAGCGCAGTTTGGGAGGATCAATTAAGGTGGAAACAAAAGGCAGTGGATGTTTTGCATATAACTAAACATTTCTACTGTGTCTAATATTCAGTTTCATTTCACATGTGCACACGCTGCACAACACGAAAACAGTTACGCATTCATCGCACTCACAGGCACCATGCTGGGTTTGGGTGTGTTCGGTGGATGTATCTGTATGATATCTCTCATCAAAGCTAACGGTTAATTGTTTTGATGCAGTGGCATCGGAGCAGCGCGATGAAACAAGCTGCAAAGGCGCATCTAGGAACCCAGGGAGCCAATTAGCTGCTATCAAGCTGCACTTAGGCACCATGTGGAGTCTCACCGACTCTTCCTACTTTCCGTGCACCAAGCAAATGTGGCTGCCATTGATATTCTCTGTCCTCGCTAATTAATCAGAGCCATTGTATTTGGGATAAGAAGAAAAATGGCACCAGGGTAATGGCACCCTACTTCTCAGCACTGTGGCTTCTGAGGGTGGAAAAAAAGGCAATAATTATAGCCGTGAAATATTGCGATCCAAAGGAGTACTATTCTTTGTATTGACTTGGTTTTGTTAGCATTTATCAACGTTTGGAGACAGAGGCAAGCTCTTTTATAACGCCGCACATTATGGTAGGGACAACAAAATACATCGCTATCCTTTCATACTAAGGTCTTATAGAGGACTATAGTAGCCAAAATGTATTTCATAAATAGCCTTCTTCAATAATATGGTTATGAGGTGGGAAAGAGAGGTCTAAGTTCCATGTTTTGGCCAGATAATTACGAGGACACTGGAAAAGCCATCACGTTTACAGATGGCAAATAAATCTAGGACAACAATACGGAGTGGAATGGCGTGGACAGACGTTTCGGAGGCATTTCATAGTGACCTTTTTTCCTATAGTAACTTTTTTTTGTCTGGGCATAGACTTGAGGAGCTTTATAAATAGCCCTCTGGAAAGTCAATCTACAGTACACATGAGAAATCAGAGACTGCTAATTTGGAGACAAAACAAGAAAACCAGCCAAAAGGCATCATATGGGGGATTAACTGTTCCATCTAAACTGGGTTCATGTATCAAAATTATGATCAAAATTACATTTCGAACCAAGGGGGTGATCAGGGATAATATGCATTTAGTTGGTTTGAGTATGGCTTTCATATCCTATTTAAAGCCATGCAGTAATGTGAAGAGCAGCACAAAACCTATGTGGGAGCGTTTAGGTGAACGCTTATGTTCTGCCAACTTTCAGAACTGGTGTTCAAAAAATGATTAAAATAAATAGAAAGCAAATGGGACCCTTAACTACTGTACAAGACCTGGCAGAGCATCAAAACTTTCACCATCAAATCCAGTTTCACTCTTACTTCACATCTGAGAACATCCACAAGTGCTTCTGTTCCTCCTCCTTGTTAGAAGATGACTTAGTGTTATGGGTACATCAGGATGTGTAGCTACTGAGACCAATGAAACTGCTGCTGTTCTCAGAACAATGGACTGACCACATGAATGTCTAGACCTCCATATCACTGAAGGTTTTCTCTTTGATTGTGAGAAACAGAAAGCGCAAACGTCTTCTAAAGGCCATTACACACCTGAAGTGACATGAAAAACTACATGGAAATATAAAATATTCAGACATATTTTTTTAGGTTCATAACTATTGCTGTGTCAAAGTAGAGTAAGATGGAGAGAGATGGAGTTAATGCTCTTTTATTGAACACAGTAACAGGAGAGAACCGCTGCAAGAACTGGTTTACACACACCACAGCCTGGCACAGTAACGCAAACAAGACATAAGCTCATAAAAATAAGAATATCTTATAATAATTTATAATATAAAATCTCTCTTACTGCCAGTGCTGTCCTGTCCATGGGCCCAGTTTGAGCTGCTTTTAGCAGTTGTAAAAAGTTCTGTTAACTAAAGCACAGCTGCTTCATCATCTTGGGTGTTGTCATGCCAACAGTAGAGATGACCCTTTTTGGTCAGTGGATTTTTGTTGCTGGCAAAAGGGAATGAAATAATAACCTGTTTCCACTCTCTGAGAATTGGTCTAGTGTGTATGTTACAGTCGGTTCTATACACCCTTAAATTTATTGTCATTAAAATTCCCTTCGGCCTTAAGACTGAACTTTGGAAGTCTCCCTAGAAGTAGGAAAGTTGTATTAAGGGCAATTTTTTACTTTTTTTCCACAACATTTGAAAACTTCATTTGCTTATAACATTCTATTGTTTTATGTTGACATGGTCCAAACTTGACATGGTTCTAAATAAATAAGTAAATAAATATATATATTTTTTTTTTCCTCGTCCTGTGAAGTTACATTTTTACAGATGCAAGCTTTTGTTCCAATGGTTTTGTGCTTTGTTCTCAATGCTGAGAAATGAACATCTTGTACCTAATGGAAATTTTACTGGAAATTATATATTAATAATAAATGATAAGCTTACCATAATAAATAATAATAAATAATGAGCTTGGTCCATATAATAAATTGTCACGTCCTGCCCTGCTTCCTAGCCTGTCTGTCATTGTTTATGTTGTCCTGTCAAGTCCACGTGGTCTTTGTTTACCTTTCCGTCATGTGCTATGTGTCTCCGCCACTCACGTGTTTTTAGTCTGCGTCTTTCCCTAGTGTCACCAAGTGTTCATTGTTGTGTCTTTCTTATATACCCTTCATTTTCTCCCAGTCCTGGTCGCATAATCAGTGTGCCATGAGTGTAAAGTCCGTCAGTGTTACTCCTGTTTTATTTCCAGTCCCTGTCTTTCTTGTAAGTTTGTGTTTGTTTCATTGTTTATTTCGTTGTGCGGCATTCTTGTTTTGTTTTGTTTTCATCATAAATAAAAAAGACATGCAAATGTACCCTCGTCCATGTCTATGTCCACGTTACATAAATAATAATAATAATAATAATAATAATAAGGCATCCCATATCTTTAGAAAATAAAATCAGCATATTTCACGTGAGTTATGTGTCTATAACTACCTATATATAATTCTAATATGTCCCAAATGCATTTTCTATATGCACTTATCTATATGTCATTATATACACACCCAAACATATATGGAGCAATCTTACCTTATGTAACCCAAAAAATCTGGTCTGTTTTGAAGGAGAAAATTCATTATTTTATAAATAGCACATATTAAAGCTAAGACACTGCTTTTAGGCTGCTTTTTTCTTTGTCCTAAATTTGTAGGAAAATAAAAACATACACACACAGAAATCTCTTGGCCCCTGCCTTCCTGGTTTCATAAGCCCATCTAGAGTAGTAAACCTATTGAGCTGTAAGCATTTGGTCTCTGGGCAGGAGGTCAAACACGCTGCAGTACGGGATAAATGCACTCAGCAGGCTTCTCATCATTCAGATCCTGCTACACCAACAACAAACAAACAAACTCCTTTATATGTCTCTATGGAACATGTCCCCAGGCTCTCCATGAAAGTCCCGTCTTCGCCTGAAAAGGTTCAACAGCAATGCCCTTATAGCTTTCTCTGCTGCAATACAAGAAACATACATTTTCTAAAGTAGGAATTTCTCTAAATGTCTTTCTTTTCTTTACTTTCAATTACTGAAATAAATGCCTTTCATTCACTGACCCTGCGCACTCAAACCCTGCAAAAAAAAAAATAGTTACGATCAAAGTAAACCACCATGTCTGTCAAAACCCCTTTGGAAAGTCATAAAAGCCCAGTTCTTTTTTTTTGAGTGACTTTTTCAGGCTTCATCATGTTGTTGAGAGTGTACTGTATTATAGCCCTCCATTCTTTTGACAAGTCAATAAGGGCCACGAGTGTGTCTGTGAGGGTTTTATTGCTCTAATGCTGTTCCGCATGGGGAGAGGCCATGGGACGGCATTCACTCACTACTCTCGTTGCAGAGAGCCTGCACTAAAACCAATCACCAGGTGAAAAGAAACACCCACTAAAATGTCTGGAGCGGGAGAACGGAGAAAAGGTTGACTGTCTGACAGAAAAGAAACAGAGCTCAGGTGGGGTTTAGAGGAGTTTGAGAGGGAGAAAAACAGAAGAAACAGGTTTTTATTTTTAGACTTTCAAATGGGTGGGTAGCCTAATTGGTGGTTGTTGATTGGTACATCATATAGTGATGGACATGGGCTCCTGATGGATAACAGTGCTGGACACGATGCTGAGGTGGGTCATGACCAGGAATCTAGAAAAATGCAATTAGCCCCAGAGAGATGGAATGGGTAGAGTTGATGTTGGATTCACATGGGAATATGCATGCTAATGTGGTTTAAGTGAATGATTTAATTAGGGCTTTCACAGTGAGACACACATTGAGACAGCAATATAACACGGTTAGTGGCTCTAAAGCATTAGTGGCAGGATGACATCGCAATTGAGGAAATATGTGCAACCATCAGTGATTCATAAAGACATCCTGTCCTAATGCAGGGTGCAGTAACACCTCTTATGGATCGGATCTAGAGACATTCAAGTTCACTAATTATTGCAAATACATAATTACACTGTATAACTACTTTAGCAGCCTTCCTTAGGCCACAGCAAAGTTTTCTCAGTGATTTTACATGATGCAAATGATTTTAATTTAACCATTAAGTTTCAAGTTCATGTTTCAAGTTTATTTGTCATTTGCACATCATTTCAGGACATAAACATGCATTGAAATGCTTGGGGTGAGGCTCAGATAACTCTACAGCAGGGCAGCATTATATATATACTGTATGTAATACAGTACAAACATACAATAAATAGACAATAATGAAGTAAAAATAAGGTAGATTATATACATTTAGTAATAACTGAACTATATATATAAATATACAAAACGTACACAAGATATATACATAAGATATACAGATAAATAATTAATGTTTCATTAATTAACATTAATGTTTAGCTTGGAATCATTGGTTACATTAATAGTTAATATACTGTGAATATACTGTACAGTTGTGGTGCCCACCTCTATTATAAGGGAATGCACAGTCCCTAATCCTTCTCAATGTTAGCATTAGCAGCTGTTCACGTACCGGTCTGGTTGTGAGTTCAACGTCAAACTTCAAGAGCATCTCCAGTTGTGGAAGACAGCACCAATGTTAACACTTCTATTTCTATCACTTCTTTTATTTGTTGCCGTGGTTTTCTAAAGGCAAGTGTGAAGCAGCAGTTTATTTCCAAGAGACTCAGCCATCACTACATTTACTCTTCCTTTCTTTGGCACTTCTCACTAAATAGTCTAACCGGGAGCAGAACCTTCAACATAATCGACAATCCACAGGTTAGAATATGGCGTCATAACAGTGTTAGTTCTTCATCTTCTCATGTTGGACTGACGACTCAATGTTACAGTAACTCACTATTTCCTCTCGAGGTGCAAAGTATTGTTACAGGACAATGTGAGGCCGGGGGTAACGTCAGTAGATATCTCTGCAACATTTTACATAGATGCTTTTGACATTAGTAAATTCTAGAACAACTTAAACAAAAAACCTACAAATATATACATGGTACATAAACTAGATACCAATAGACATTTTGTTAATACTTTGTTAAGGAACATATACTGGGATTTATGATAATGCCCAAATTGGACACGTCTCAATGGTTTATTTACGATGCATTAGGCTTTATATATCATGACTTGTATACATCCATAATTGTAGGTCTGTGAAAATTATTAAAAAAGGCATTAATAGTTGTAATTAAAATCTTAATGGATTATTAGCTTGTCCCATATTCTATCCCAGATACTATACTCAGTTTGTATGTTTTAGGTCGCCGAAACAATACAAACTGAGAATATTTTAAGATAGCTTTAACCCATTTCTACCATGAACAAGTGTTTAATGTGGTATGCAGGGTTAGGGTTAGGATGTTACCTATAAATAAACTTACACTGGATGTTACCATCAGAAAAGTCTTGTTGGAAAGCAGTACTTCACCCACATTCTTTTATGTGTATAATTACACAAGGGGAAATATGCAATTTGTGTACTTACTGTGTAATGACAATCCATGTGATCCATCTGTTCCAATTAATACATCACTAGTGATTAAATTGTTGTTGCATATATTGCTCACTAGTTACTGCACAGTTATTACAGACACCGTGACAACGTCAATCCCAAAATATATTCCCTAAAATAAAGTGTTCTTAATATTTTTAGATATTTTATTCAATATTTCAACAAGATATTAAATGATAAAGATTAAGCAACATTCTGGATATTAGTTTCATTTAAACCTAATTTTCAACTTTCTCAGTTATTTAACAAAACCTCCACAGTGGTTTATCTCTGAGCATCACACTGATGATTTAAAACCTGTGAAGTTGCAGAGGGCAAACACATTAGAAGCATTTTACGCATGAATCTATAACAAAAGTGGCTGTACATTATTCATTACAAACTTTTAAAAGCTGACGCTACACTTTTGAATGGCAGAGTAAACTGACATTCTCAACTCTTTTATACTGTACAATCAGGGCGAGTGCACAGCAGGCCCTTTCCAACTGATTGACAGCTTGCCTCATCTTCACTGTCATTTCCTCCCCTGGCCTGACAAAATCAGAAATAAGAGCACCAAATTGAACCCAGCATCCATCTTTATTTTAGAAACGTGCACTCATCAGGCCTGTGGGGGGTATCAGAAAGCCTTTCAATTCTTTTGAGTTTCACGCTGCGGAGTTGGCGGTGGGGGCGCCCTCCCAGGCAGGGTCCACGTCGCCCCATCAGGCCGGAGCGCCTGTCCACGGCGTGTCACATCTGTGTCCTGGCATTTCTCAGACAAATGCTAGGGCGTCAGCGGGCGGTGGGGTGAGGGCCACTGACGCCGCCGTGACGGTGATCCGAGAGGGCCGGCAAGGCGCAGCATGACACCGACAAATTAATTATATGCAAACGAGGAGCCGCCACTGCGCCTGTTTACTCACAAAGTGCAAATATTGTCACAGGGAATTTAATCATGGCTGCAGTATGAAAATGAGCTTGTAAAACAGCGTACAGCAAATTAAGTAACCACCCTGGCTAGGACCGCCCCCTTCGCCCTAATATGCCTTAAATATATCACATTCAAAGTAACATTCATTTTTTATCTTTTGAATTGCTATGGCTTTTGTCTCAGCTCATATTTCCTTGTAACCACATAACATACATATTAGTTTCAGAATAGTTATTGAATACTTTATAGCAGTAACCGAATCGGTTATAATAGTGTATTTTTTATAGAAGATACTGAATACTACATTTTAGATACAGAATATATTATAATAGCAAATGCTTTATATTACACACTGAACACTCAGTAATTAATGAATCATTTACAATAGTTACTGAGTACTTTACAGTAGTTACTGAATATCAATTATTTATTATAATTAATTCAATATTAGCATAAGCGATACTGCGTGTTTAATGGCTCATTTACAACAATTATACTAAATAGTAAAAACTAAATACTTTTTAATACTTATTTAATCTGTTATATTAGTAATATGAATACTTTATAGTAGATACTAATTATTTCTAGTAGATACTTTTTATACTATTTATAATAGTTAATGAATACTTGATAGTAGACACTGAATACTTTATAGTACTTACAATAGTCAGTGAATGCTTAGATATGGAATATTTCATAGTACTTACTGACATATTTACAATAGTTAGTAAATACTTTATAGTAGATACAAAACACTTCATAGTACTTACTGACATATTTACAATAGTTAGTAAATACTTTATAGTAGATACAAAACAATTCATAGTACTTCCTGACATTTTTACAATAGTTAGTAAATACTTTATAGTAGATAAGGAATACTTCATAGTATTTACTGACATTTACAATAGTTAGTAAAAAATTTATAGTAGATACAGAATAATAGTAGTTACTGACTTATTTACAATAGTCAGTAGTCAGTAGTTACTAAATACGTTTACCAGTCACTGAATCATTTATAATAGCTACTGAACACTTGAATACTGGAATAATAGTAGTTACTGATTTATGGAATTTACTGAATGATATATGAAAGTTAATTAATATTTTCTAGCAGTATTTATGGTCATATAGCAGTTAACCATGGTTTATCCTTTTATAGTAGCTACTGAATAATAAACTAAGAATTTATAATGTAATAATAAAGTAAAGTCATGATGAAGCTCAAGTTAAACAATAGGATGGAATCTGCAGTTAAAAGAGTTAAACCACAGAGGATGCACAAAAATAAGGACAAAAACGTTTTATAGAAATGCTCACATTAATGCCGTATAGGTATTTTATCTGTGCATTTTTAGACTGACACTGCTACTAGGAGCATGCATGAGAATGTGGTCATATCATTCATCATCATATAATACTCTGGGGGGAAATCTGTCCAGTGGTCTCAATGATGACTGGCTGCTGTTGTCAGCATCAGTTCTACATCTGATAAACGCTACCTGAACAGTGACACTCTAAGTCGTTTCCTTGCTGATGTAAGGTTTTGTGACAAGACAGAGATAAGAGATGCCCTATTCTGATCTACTAAAATGATAAAACTGTGCAGTCTACGCTTAGAATTGAACACTCTCCCTGTTGACTGAATTTTGAGCCATGTGGGGAGGTGCTTAAAATGAGTATATAGACCAGACAAAAACACTTAAAATTACTATTTACTTTACTTTTGCTAACCACTACAACACCATACTGCTTCATATTAGCCCTTTAGCCTTAAATAACAAGAACAATATATTCTAAGACGCTGCTTCAAAGGATTGTTTGATTAGTTTATAGCATTTGAGCTGCTTACATTCACATAGGAAGCACACAAGCTATATACAAACACAGGCATGGATAATGCACATAGTGTTGGCGTAGAGCAGGGGTATCTAATTAGAATTCAGGAAATTTCCTCAGGTCAAGGTCCAGACCATCATAATTTCTTGTGTTATGATTCAGTGCCATGTCCTTTATACTGAAGTAGCCTAGTATTAGCATTATATGTCATCAACAACTAAATGACAAACAAATTACACATACCGTTCAGTATATTTCAACAATATTTTTTGTTTTAAATGCTAAACTAAATGAATTATTTATAAAACTTCAAATAAATGTTTTTTCCTCACTTCAAGTAAAACCTAGGGCTACATTATCTCAGTTTTACATCTTGACCTGTTGGTTTGGAGCTGCCTGTGGGAAGAATAAACATACATGTCTCGCACCATTCCTGGTTGAAACAGTCGGTTTTCACTGTCGACTTTTCTTTTTTAGAGCATGTTTTTCTTTCTCCGACTCACTTTATGCTTCGATTCGCTTTATGCTCCGACTGCTGCTTCTTGCTTTGTACCTCGCAACAACAGTCCTTTTTCCAGAGGGCCTCCTGCGATCTTCTTGGCATGGTCATCAGAAGGGCCACACCTCACACACTTCTAGAGGCCAGCGCCAGCCAGTTTAAAAAAATACTGTACTGTTAAGTCAGTAATGATCAGTGTTGGTAAACATACTCATTACTTATTACATTAATTAAACTGTAAGTAAGTAATGTAAGTAATGTAATCTAATTGATTTCTATTACTTTTGGATTACTTGTCTTTCTAAAGTCATATGACACTTTATGAATCTCTGCGTTATGAGACTTTATGAGACACTGCCATACCAAGGTTGACAACCACCAACTAGTCGACTTACATACTTCATTGCAGCTTCTTCAAATCAGAGTGTAAAAAACTTATTTTAAACCCAAAGCTGCTACCCTCACATTTAACTGCCTAGTTGACTTACCTTAACAGTTGACAGCACAGCATGGTGGGTAAACACTAATTAGCCTGAGTCCTACCTTTTACAACGACAGCCCTAGATGTTTAGGGAACGCTGACTGAAGACTGCAATTTTCTTGTCGTAAGCCTACACTAGCTCAGTACAGCTATGCTTTTATAGTCAGGAGTGCTTCATCGGTAACTATATGAAGTCGTGTAAATGTTGCTGTGGTGATAGCGTTTGCTGTAGGAGTAACTTTGTTTGTTTAAGGTGAAAAAAAGAGCACAGGGGCATTACCTAACTGCTCTGTCCCACAACCACCAATTACAATTCTTCAAAGATGACGAATAGAGCCATCACCTGCTCGAATCCCACTCTGGCTACAGACCAGGACACCATGGTGCCATCACTTAGCAAGTGACATATATTTTGTGACAACAGCCCCTACTGCTGTACTGCTGGACGATGGGACAGGTGCATTTGTGTGTGTGTGTGTGTGTGTGTGTGTGTGTGTGTGTGTGTGTGTGTTTGCAGATCAGGGGTCTGGATGAATGCCGTAGGGAACCGCTGCTCAGTCTTCAGTTTAGTTACATAACCAGGAACAGGCCATGGCATCCATCAGCCTGCCTGAGCAGCTTGCTCGCTCCACTCAGGTAGGACCACTATTATTTAGGACTATGGTTCCTAAATATTTTGCAGCACTGTAGCCCCTCAAACATTAAACCTTCTGCTGTATATCCCCTCCAACTCCTTATATATGTGCACAGATTGCCATGAAGCATATGTAAGATACTTAGCTTGGTGAAATCAATCCACCTTAAATTATCAAACATGTTTAGGATGCCATGACACATTACACCAGGCATACACTCACTTTATTTGGAACACTATACTAATACTGGGTAGGGCCTCCATTTACTGTCAAAACAGTCTTGATTCTTCATGGCATCTATTGCACAAATGTTAGAAACATTCCTTTGAGACTCTGGTCCATTTTCACAAGACTGTGTGATACAAGACTTTTCAGGTTCACTTCTGTGCTGTGAGTCTTCCGTCCTACCACATCCCATAGTTCTATTAGATTCAGATCCTCATATAGGCTATGGCACTCAGGCAATGATTGACTGGTATGAACAGGCCCAAACCTCCACCAGCCTGGACTGTTCACTTTAAACAAGTTGAGTCCATAGATTCATGCTTTTAGCATCAAACATTTTGTGTGCCTCAGCAGAAATCGAGTTACTATAGCTTTTCTGTTAGCTTAAAGTAGTCTAACCATTCTCCACTGACACCTCTCATCAACAGGACATTTCCATCCACAAAACTTACACTTATTGTTTGATTTTCCTTATGGCACTATTCTAGGTAAACTGTACAGGTTGTTGAGCATGAAAATCATAGATCAGCAGTAGAAGTTGAACTAACCTCCAAAGTGTATAAAGTTAAAAAGTAAAAAAATAATTTTAATAAAAGTAAAATTTGTGTATTTTTTTGTACAATTTTAGAATAAAAAAAGAAAGGAAATTCATGCAAAAGTCTGGGAACCCCAAAATATACCTCTCTGACAACTTTCACCAAGGGCTGTGGCTTTCTCAGGGCCATTGTAAAGAAAAGCCAGGTGATGCAAATTTCAAAGCTTTAGAAATACTCAGATTCCAAAAACCTTGTCCCAACAATCAGCACTCATGGGTTACTCTAAGCAGCTGGAAATGAAAATAATTGATGTCCACAAAACAGGAGGATGCTATAAAACGTTTTTATCTTGTCAGTTTGGGTTGTAATTGGCAATGAATGGTGGTCAAGGAAACTGATGTATGTCTTTCATTTTGAACAAGAGGAAAAAACCTTCCTGCTTCCTTCTCACAGACTTCACCATGTTTGCAAAGGAACACCTGAACAAGACTGAAAGATGAAGTATATATATATATATATATATATATATATATATATATATATATATATATATATATATATATATATATATATATATATATATATATATATAAACTTCATACATTTGTTTGTTTGTTTGTTTTTTGCCTAAATTGTTTTAACCCTGCTTTGTACCAATAAGAACCCTTAGGTGTCTGAACAAGCTCCCTGATTACCTGTTTCCTGAATTCACAGGCATTCACAATCTTGCATACCTAATTATAAACTTCTGCACCGCTTAGTCAGGAAATGTCAACACTTAAACACGTAAATATGGTAAGTCGTTTTCAGAGCTGCATCACAGATTCTCCCTCCATTTCCTTCATTCACAAAGATTGCGTTACCCAGTCAAGACGATGCTCACATGGCCTTTGGCTTTTGGAACGTCTCAGGCCTGACATTTGACAAGCCTGTTTTAACTCGCTGGAGGTGCCCTCAATTTACCTGTGGCCCATTCTGCCAGATTGGGAGCAAAACGGTTTTCCATCAGGGCTTAGCCTCTTTTTACACCTCTAACCCTCGGGCACGTGAGTGTTGGTAACAAAAAGGTTAGCACCCAACACATTTCAAATTCCTCCCACATGTCAAAGATTACTTTCCTCAGGAACACATATGCAAGTCAGCAAGCGACATTACATGTGCAACATGGGAGTTATTCACAGCCTCACACAATCCTCAAGTTCATGTTCCTGTCTTTTCTAAACCCTGACAAATAAGTGTGAATTTTTGGAATGTTTGAAGAATGTGTGATGCTTTCCAATAGCTTTAATAAGCTATTTGCTTGATAAGCTTAGAGCAAAAGATGTAGATGTACCACAGACTAAGCATCCATAAAAGAAGCTAGACAGCCAGCTAACCTTTAAAGTCAAGGTTAGTGAAAGCGACCATGTAAGAGCATCCTTAATAGGTAAGAAGCTAGTTAAATAATCAACAATATTTCCCAATTATGAGTGTCAATCTAAAGCAAGGTCATTTTTCAATCACAGCTCTACTTCATACCTCATACTCTGCTTCATACCTTACAGCGTCATATATATATATATATATATATATATATATATATATATATATATATATATATATATATATATATATATATATATATATATATATATATATTTAATTTTTTTTTTTTTTTTGCTATATACGTTTACTAAATAAGGGTACCCAATGCATGATAAGCTATGTCATCCATATAAAACTTGATAAATGTTAAACAATGCTGCTAACTAGGAAAGAAGAGATGGTTAGCATTAAGTTTACTAGCATTTTAATGGTTCTGCCCACTGGAGAAGTTTAACAGATGCTTACGTTCCTTAAAATAATGATTGAAATCTGAGAGAGTGAAGTTGAGCGACCGCTAAAGAAATAGAAAGGTCAAATGAAATCTGTTCTGTGGTGTTTAAGTCTGTAGCCTGATAGCTACCTTAATCTTAGCTTAGCAATCAGACTACAGACCCAAACAGTGTATTCATTACTAAACAGGCTTGATTCTGAAAGTTTGATGTTTGGGAATGTTTGAGAATGTTTAAGAGAATAAAAACAGTGTGACAGCAACTGAATCTGTTCTATGTTGTTTGGGAAAAAGCTTAGTTAGCAAGACAGATGTGCTGTGGTATGGTACGTTTGGTTGTAGCTAACTGGGAGCTAACTGGCACTAAAATGGCACCTGTTAAGAGGATAGAGCACCATTTAAAGAAGAGCACAAAGTCGAGTGGGGTTGGTGCTGTAGTGAAAGCTAAAATGGAACGAGTTCTGATGCTTGTACTTCTTTGCTGTGTTTTTTTCCTGACTCTGATCCCCCACCCTGTTTCTGTTAGTGCCACGTATCTATATTTCTTTATTTCCTATGATGTGATGTTGATTGACATGGTCAACACAGTGACCAAAACTGTAGACAGAAGTAAATGATTCATTTTAGTAAATCATTAGAATGTCATTTCACGTTTGAATATCTCTCAAATTGAAAGTGCTGAAACTCTGTAGAATCTAAACGTTGGTGTTGGGGTTAGGATTAGAATTTAGACCAGGGTGAGAATCAGTATTAGGCTTTGAGTTGAGGTTAGGTTTAGAGTTAGTTAGGTAGATATTAGATAAGGTAAGCAGCTACTACAAAACACAGTGAGCTATTGAAATAAAGTGTTCTCATGTCCTCATGCCATAAACATGCGTGCTAGTTAAACATATTATGTATTTATTATGTATTCTAAAATAAACATTTATACTTTCAATCTTGTTTCTGTGTAAAGCTGCAGGAATGGAACAAAATATACAAAATACCTTTAATTATTGTATATTTACCTGTATCTGTAAATTACATTTTATGATGAAGTATAGCAATTTGAATTCTATCGCACCAACTGGAAGACGCAGAAAAAAGAAGAATTAAATTTCCTTATCAATAAATTTCTTTATCAATAATACTACTTATGTTAAAACGTCTTAGTTGTCAGCTTTTTGTTTAAATTGTCCTGTTCCCCCTTAAATTGTAGCAATTACACTCTGGCACTGGTGATATAATAGTAATCCCTGCACCATTTTATGTGGAAACGAAATATCTAAATGAATTTTTTTTATTATTGATAACCAATGACAACTTCTTTAAAACCCAAATTTTGACAAATAGAGAATGGTAACATGAGAAAGCAAAAATTGTGATGGGAGGTCTTTATGCATTTATCCATCCTTACCACTACAGGTTACACACGCCTCCTTTAATCTATTGGCAGCAAAGAAATCTTGTAAAATTGCACCTGAGATGGGTTACATGCATATTTGGGGTTGTTGAATAAACGAACCCCAGTTGTTAAATCACCAAGAAAGTCTACATTAAAACACTGGCTTTCATTTTGAATGAGTAACACAGTTAGCTGGTGCAGATCATGGCTGTTTCACAGCCTTAAGCATGTTACCTTTCACTGCATCCCGCTGTTTCGCTGGAGGCTTAATGTATTAAAGTCCAACTCTATATTTTTACAGATTATCTGTCTGCTTGCGTAACTCCAAAAAAAATCATCCCCAGAGAAAAAGACATTCCTTGTTTATCACTGTTCTAGCAGAAGCTAAGCTGCATAGCTTAAATTTCATTTTATAAGTCTCATTAAAAAGGCATTAGTTCTGGGCTATCAACATTTTGAAAAAGCATCGTTTTTATACACCCGGTCTGCAGTAAATTCATTCCTGGTGACGGACCATCCGCGAAAACAGTTCTTGAGCTGAAGATGAAGTCTGACTTGTGTGCAAACGCTTCTTGCTGCCATGGTTTTTATAGTGTGTCCTAATACGTACCTCACTGTGCACACACGTACGGAAGCATTCAGGGGGCAATGTCACCCGTCTTAGCTGTTTAAGAGATTTCTAAAGTTCTCCTGCTAAATAGTAAGTAACATTTGTTATTGTTCAGCTTCATTCATAGACCTTGACTCATAGACCTCCTCTTTCCTGTGTCCATTCACAGCATACGACTTCTCCTGCGAGGCAAAGACGACTGCGCAATGACGAGGAATAAAAACGCACTGACAGTGTCAGGAGTGTCAGTGTCAAGCTGTGGGCCATGAGTCTTATTTTTTATTTTTTTCCCTGCCCCAGCTCTTCGAAACCGTCAAGGATTTCTAATTATTTTCCTTTTCCAAACTCATAAAACATGTTCCTC